>CM076249.1:4612515-5212515 GCA_038380765.1 Odontothrips loti
GAGCGTCGTAGATGCAGCAAAGGAAGTAACTTCGGCGCTCACTGGGCTGACTCACATCGCTCGCGATATTACAATAAGCTGTAAAAAATACTACCAGTGACGAAGAAATCACTGTGAAAATAAATTGTTATGGCGATGCGACGAGAAACTCTTGTGAAATTTTTGAACTGCTTTGGCGAATGCAAATTATTTACTGCTAGTGGGATATAGAGCCCTTATTTGCCTTCGCTCAGAAGGTATTGCAAATTCTCGTCATGTAATAAACTATTCTTCAGTTTTTTGTCATTGTTTCTTCTATTATATAGCTTTCGTCGAGATACTCGTCTATAAAATATTGAGAACTTATGGTCAATACGACTTTTGCAGTTCGAACTCGAATACAACCTCTTCGAAATCGAAAGTATTCGAATATATTCTAGATATTCGAGTTCGAATATACTCTCATCCTAATCTGACAATTGCTGTGAGATATTGCAACAGAAAGTTTGATGAATATTTTAGACAAGAAAGGATCATAAGCCAATTGTCTATACCGTACACACCAGCAAAATGGTGTTTCTGAAGAGAACTAACTGAACCCTTTTGGAAAAAGACTCGCGCCTTACTTGAAGAGATCAGGTTTGCCTATGCATTACTGGAGGAGGCCCTTCAGGCAGCTGTGTACAGCAAAACTTATCACCCACCAAGGCCGTTCAAGGGATGTGGTTCCCTGTAAAGACCTGGACTGGCTTTGTAACCAAACCTGGATCACTTGAAAAGTTTTGGTTGTTGCGTATGTGTCCACGATTTCTAGAGATCACAGTAAAGAAATTGGGAGACAGAAGCAGAAAATGTACATTCATGGGATGATGAAGAAGAAGATGTAAACTAATGGACATATCAAAACCCAAAACTATATCTTCGTCGAGAGAAGTGTCATTTTATGGAAAATATTTTCCCAGCCCTAGATCAAAAACCCTGACCAAGATTCCCGCTCAAACACTAGAATTGAAATAAATAGAGCACTGCTGATACCGTTGAATACCAAACCAATACAAAGCCATCATACAGCCAGATTCGATACCAGCCATCAGATGGATAGCCTAGGCAGGGTGAGCAGTCCCATTGTTTTAACATGTCTATGCCCCTTCGCCTTCAGTCATCAGAGTGTGATTGCATTTATGCATTTATTTTGCATTGCTTCACCCTGTAATTCCTGATTTGTGACAATGTATTATGCCATCAGTCTTTGCTCTCACTTGTGGCTACTGCCCTTTTGACCTCATTGCAGTGCTCATGTCAGAAACCCTGTCATAATTAGTTTTTTTTTTTGAAAGAAGTAATTTCAAATGCCTATAAGTGAGGTCGCATATAGTTCAATTTTTTTCCCCAATTGTGTTGCTTTGGAGTTGTGTCATGTGCCAGTTGATACTTGGTGTTTTATTCATGTTGTTTGTGGCACTATTTGTGCCTTCCGTGTTTTCATTCCTTCAGAATGTATGTGTTGTGAACCCTGTGTAGCCCGTCCCGACACGTTTCTTTAGAAACGGCAGGAGCCAGGCTTATAGTCTGATGCCGCACGTTCGTTCGGGCGGACGTGTGTTCGCCGACTTATCGTTCATAGAAAAACTTCAAATTTTGAGGATCAACTACTTTTTTAACGTGCAGAATTACGTGCGGTGGCAACAATTTTCGGTTTTTGTATCGCATTTTTTGATTAATGAAAATTTGTCTGTTTTGTTTTTTGAGGTTAGGGTTGGCCGCCGTGCGCGCACCTATTACCATCGCGGCGCGCACGGGGACGGGCTCAGGTTAACGATTTTAATCGTAGCAAATACATCTGCTATCGGGCACTTCTAGGAGAGACTTGAGGCGGGGGCCGAAGGCCCCGCAAACGCCGCCGGCAGATAAGCTGGCCAAGTCCCCTGTCAAACCGAGGTGCCGGTGGAGCGCAGCGGAACTGGCACCGAGGTTGACGGAAGGGACAGGCCAGCTTGTTCAACATCACCAAGCCGAAAACTACGCCCTTGTTCAGGCTGTAAATGACTCTTCCGAAGTCAGAAATGCGGGAAACTGGGAGGGACGCCATTGGACTACTGCTGATTAGCCTCGCGCAGGGTCTCCGCGGATATGACTTCAACTTCGGGAAAATTATTTACAGCCCGAACCCATGGCACGCGTTTTCAGTTTAGGTGATATGTACGATGCTTGGTCAGCAAGGGATATTTTACGGATAACCACTTTTGGACGTAGTGGTAAGTTCGAGGAGAATATCCAGTAAGGGGTCGTTCCGCATACCACGTGGTACGGTTTTTGCCAAATTTTGACCCCCTCTTCCCTTCCCCCACGTGACTCACCGTGGTACCCCGGCTGAACCCCCCCCCCCCCCCCCAAAGTCACGTGGTATTTTTTATTTTTTTTTTTTGTAATTAAGCTTTTTTTTGTTTTATCTGTGAAGTTGATATATCTGCATTCATTCCTGTAATATTATTGATCGCAAAGGTATATTTTAAGCTTAAAGTATCTTTTAGGTGAAGACAGTACACAAGAACGACAGGTAAATGTATATTAAAAATATATCAGTTACTAAGGTGATGCAAAAATGTTGAATTCATTTTTGTTTTGAATTTATGAACTTTACACAACACACAGCAGACAGTGAAAACAAACTGTAATTCACTGAAATATCAGTAATAACGTATTTTTGTGCACTCGATCTACTTGTCACCCACTGATAAATAAAATCGGCGCCGACGGACCTGGCCGCGCGAGTCCTGCTAATGGGCACCTCAGACTCGGGCGCTGCCCTACGGTGCGGTAGACGTGTTCCCGAGAATTTTGTGCTGTAGGGTGGCTTCATCGAGGGGCAACCACTCATTTCAACTATGTACACAGATTTCAGGATTTCGTCAGATTACACCCCGTGGTTTTCGTAAATTTTAGAATTTTATTGCTTTTCTGTCTATTTCAGCCTATGTAGGTGCTATTTTTCGGCATGAAGTCCAAGTCCAACTTAAATTTCGCAATATTTTCCAATTTGTTTTTAAAAATTTCTAGAATTTTGTACACATTATTACGCGAGTGATTCGCCCCTCGGGCTTCATCATCGCGTATAGCCGCACTTTTGATGTGTGATGAAATACCACGGGACAGAGCCTAGACCCCCCCCCCCCCACGTGACACTGAGTGGTACTTGGTCGACCCCCTCCCCCCCTGACGAATACCACGTGATATGTGAACGACCCCTAACAAAAATACGGGCCAGGCGTCGTCTGCTCGCCGGGAGCTTCGCCGAGCTTCGTTTGGCGGCTGCTAGAGTTTAAGTTCATTTAATCCGTCGAGATACGAAAAACCAAGCGCCATCGGGTATGTCGCTTGTGAAATAACATTGTTCAGGTAACAATCTAGTGCTTAGGCCCTATATTGGTTTCACTTTCTGACATTTCCATGTTAAATGTCGCATGACAAGTACGTACGCCCCCTCCGGGCCCGTGAGCTAAGGTCTGCCCCAGAGACTGATCCCGGCAGTTGCTGCCCCTGTTCGTGTTCAATTCTTTTTTGACTTAATTCTTTCGGGGACAGTTTTCATATCTTGTTAGTTAAGCTTCATTAAGTAAGGATAACTGTCACGTGTGTTGGCGTTGGATGGGGCCAACATCACTTTGTGTACTATGTGTGCTATGTTCTATGTTAGTATTAAATTAGTGGTAAGCAGCCACGTGAGAGGGCCTGGTTCCATGCGGTAGCGCTCTATTCAAACTAATCTTCGAAACGAGAGAACCGATTCGCTCCGGGTTGGTTTTCATTCGATAGAGGAGTACGTTTTACATTTGGTCGGATACTTATATTTCTAGTTTACTCATATTTACTGCGTAATATGGTCGGTAATCGTCCCCAATGGCAAATCTCTGTGAAAACGAGGAATCGTAGACAAGATCCGCAACCCTTATAACTCAGAAAGGTCAAATGAAAACACAAATATCTATGCATATTAGCAACTTCCTTCCAAGGCATAACATGTGCTAATATCTCAATTGAAGGTCTAAAGCACACCTGGATTCATTGTTATAATACGAACTATTTGCGTAAAATCTCTGCTCTCTACCGCATGGAACCAGGCGCTTTGACGCTGTTGCCACCCCCTGATGAAATGTTCTATGAATGTACTTTATACGCTACTCCTCTTTTCCTGTCAGTGATGCAGCATAATTCTCTAATAAGCTTAAGCCTCAGGGACAACTACGGTTGTCTGGCGCCCAAACAAAAACCACCTTCGACCTCTTCACATTTCTGGATAAAGCTAGTGACTGGCATATTTGAAACCTGGGGCTTTAGTTTAGTTACAATATGAAATACCTTACAGGTTGAGGCACGAGATCATGGTGGCAGGGGCTGATGAGGTAACAGTGGTGGGGGAACTCAACTACGGGCGTCTATGATATACTCGCAAATATACTCGATGCAGCCAGAGTTGAGACACCGGCATCAAAGGTTTTGGAGACAAAGCGTCGGATTCTTTGTGTGTAAACTATTAGGGACGGTCGTCACGGTCCATAAGAAGGGTTTACTGCCCGGTTAGGGCTGCCGAGACGGTCGGAAGATGGCAACTCTTACTTTCACACACGGAAACTATTGGTGAAGGTCGCCATATGAGTCCTCCTCGGTCTTCGATAGCCCTTTTATATCGCCCTGTTCCTTACCGGGGAGCATCCCAGCATCCCGGCAACCCTCATTAATACGCCTACAATGAATTCGGCGATGAAATGGAGCCGATGTCTCAACTCTGGCTGCACGGAGTATACACCTCGGTGACTCCAGCCGTGCTCGGAGCCAAATCCATCAGGGAAGGCCCTAAGTTGTTACTTCACGTTGGCTCAATCCACATTTGTACTGGTGTTAATATGTATGCGGTTGTATATAGAGAAATGTTGATAAATATATGTGTGAACTTCCAAGTTTAATCGGCTAAAATGTAAAGCGGACGCTTGCGACGTTGCCGCATCTCATGTCTTTGAAAAGCTGGTTTGCCCTCAGAGCTCATGCATATGCACCGCATTACTATTCAGGCGCACGGAACCGTCCAGGGTTCTTTGTTGAAGAAAAAGTGTATGGTGTTTAGACCGTAGGTGTCAATCCGCCTCCACATGCAGTCCGGGGCGTGCGTGATGACACCCTGGAACATATGGTCCAATAATTCAGGTCAGGTAACTCTTCTACGCACTCTTAGAGACAATGAATTGATCTGGAATACAGAAGGAGGATGAGTCCAAATTCTCTTGTTTTCAGATTTATAAAAAGGAAAAACAAATTGAAGAAAAAAACTGATTTGAAAATTGCGAATGGGTATTTTAACGTTTTTCTTCATTAAGTTAAGTCCTTGGGAAGAAAGAAAGGCAATCTAAACGTTGAGAGCGTGTAACTCAGCCCTTGCAGGAGTTCGCGGAGTTATTCCATGAATTTGATAGGGGAAAAAAAGAGGTGAGTCAACTTGTTCCTATTTTCCACTGAAAAGGCCACGGGTTCACGCGTTCAGAAATAAGTTATTCACTTGAAACGTTTTTCTGTCATGCTTATTGAAGCCTGTACGCAAATTGCTGAGGTACAAAAAGTGGTTAATGAAGTTGAGATGTTTCAATGTTCCTTATTTCAGGATCTAAGAGGAATCAAGTCGACTTACATCCTCTTAGTGTCATATTTCTCGTGAAGCAGAGCATACTCGAGCTCACAATTTTCTGAACTCGACACTCGCTAGCTACAACTGCTTACCTTACCCGAACCGACAAGTGCTTCTCTTACCCGACCCGAACCGACAACCGCTTAAATAACAGTTTTGGCATGGTTGGCATTCATTGGACATACAGCGAGTAATGAAATGGGAAATGAAATGAATTTGTGAAAATCTCAAATATGCAAAAATTGTCATTTGCGCGGTTGTCGGTTCAAGTGAGATAAGCAGTTGTTTCGAATCGTACGTTAGGTTAAGATCGGGAGTGCCGAACTGATCAGATATGGTCTCAAGAAAGTGCAACAGCAATACATTTAACACCCCCAATTCTGTATACGTTACTCCAGATTTTAATCCCTGCAAATCGAAGATGTTTGGTACGATTACTGCCTTAAATACGTGCTTTGGATAAGTATCGTAAAGAAAGTACGTTTTTCACCGCGATAATTCAAACAACAGAATTGACATGAAACAGCAAGTCTGCATGATCCAAGAATTCAGAACCTCGAGTGAAGTGTATCCGACTTTCTTCTTTCGCTTCCTGAATCAATTTAGCCGTGAAAAGAGCCAGCACATCTGGAAACAATTTTAAATTTTGTCTCTTAAATGTACAAAAATGTTCTTGGGAGGATATAAAATTGTGCCTTGATTTAGATATGCTACAAACTGGCCTCACCTCTCGAACAAAATCATTGTTCCCTGTCATTTAGTGTGTTGGCCTCCATATGGTATTGAGAGGCGGGTTTGAGAGGGTCGGAGTCAGCCTACAGATCCAAACTATTCGACTCGTACGCGGTCTTATCGCTGACTCACCTTCAAGAATGATGATTGCTGTATCTCGAGCCAGGGGCGGGAGTCGCTCACATTAGCCCAGATGGTAACACCCAAAGCAGAGAGATCGTGCCTCTGCGGGTGCGTGATGGGAAAATAAGTTCGTAGGTGATCGCACGACGTCTTGTTCGTCAGCCCATCGAACAGGTGGTAGCCTGCGCAGGTTGATTGCACAGTTTAGTCGCGCCTACGAATAATACATGCACCCCTCCAGAGGCACTGGTCCTAACCGATGAAAAAACAACAACAAAAAAACGGGAGCAGTCAGCCTGACCTTGGCCCGGGAAGCAGCCCTGCTTGACCCATCCATTCTTCTCCATGGCATTCTCGGTGCCGGCCACAGCCAGGCGTGTCTTCTCGGGAAAAACGCCATTCTCTGTTAGAAACAGTATTCTTCCTTCGCTGCACCCCCCCCCCCCCCCAACACACACATACGTAACGTTTTACTGACGATGTTACACGTCTGCACCCAGAGAAACGAATATATGGTAGCGCGGAAAACTGAAGCAGCCCGTAAGTCGGCCGCCTTTACATTCAAAACAAAGGCATACTACTTGAATTTGACGGTGCGTTGCTTATGCCCTTAATATGAAATGTGAACAGAGACTTCCGAGGCCGTTACTTCAATTCTTGCTGGTTGTAAGCCAACAAACTGCGTCTTACTTTTTCGCACATAGTACGCCCTGGTGGAGTAAACGTCAACGCCACACAGTTTCTGACGGAACCACTCGTCGCTCGCGGAAAACTTGAAGGGAGTGCCAGATTTTTCAACGTCATCAACTGACACCTGAATAACGAATGAAATTCACAAACAATATTATCTTGCTCTGAAAAATTTCCTAGAAAGCATTAGATACCCTTGTAGGTCGGTTCCCACAATTCCCAGGTGGCGAACTGGCAAACTTACTCGTGGGAAATTTTGGTGTTGGGGAGCAATTGGGTTTAAATTCAGTTTGTTTGTCGCGAATTACCCAAGAGATTTGTCGTAAATGCGCTTGCACTGTTAAAATCCTACGAAAAAATGAGGACTACGAAGAAATGCGTTTGCAATACGAAAGGAATCCTACGAAGCCTCCATTTTCTTTTTAGGATTTTAACTGTGTGCGAGGGTTGAATGTCGTTAGCTATATACGATTTTGTTTTATAACAGACGAGTCAGACACTGGTGTAAATGTTATCAAGTTGGTATCAGAAAAAATTGTCAAAGTCATTTCTGACACTTTTTGGTGCACCTCTGATATTTTTTTCCTGATAACCCTCTCTCTCTGATAGACGTGTTCTGATGCCTGTAGTTCTGATGTCTGTGTTTCTGATAACTTTCTTCTGACATACAGTTGTTATTTCTACTTAAGTTGGACGGTGTGCTGTCCTCAAATTCGACTTCCGGGGGCTCAAAACTGCGTCCGAGCCGATTTTGAGGTCAAAATTCACCTATCTCTCAATGCGTCTGAAATATGTTTAGATATAGCCCAAAACCAAAAGTATTTTAAACAGCCTACTAAAATCACTCCAAGATGCCTCAAACCAAATTTTAACTCGATATCGTCAAAAGTATGGAAGATATGGCCATCGAAATTCGAGACTGAAAATTTATCAGAAGTTTCAGATGGTCTGATACATTTTTCCTGATTATTTTACGGGTCATCAGAAACTGCGAATGGTCTGATAACAATGAAAACCATCAGGAAAATTTTGAAATTCTGATAACTGTTCTCTGATAACTCAAAAAACACCCAAACTATCAGAAAAAGAGAAAGTTATCAGAAAAGTGGAGACGTTATCAGAGATTTTCTGATAGCATTTACACCAGTGGAATGTCGAATTCTCTTTGTTGCTAGCCGCATGGAGACGAATGTCGTGTACGGTAAAGTGTGCGCCCAATTTGAGCGAGGTCCAGTGAGTAGTCTGAGGCATTTCGGCCAAAAAATATTCACATGTTACTCAACCCTTTTTCACCCAAATTTTTGATTTGAGCCAAGAACAGCGTATTATTAAAGCAGTCAAGAATATAATGCTTGCTCCAGGAATATTTGTTGATTTAACACTAAAACTGGCTTGATTCAAGAAAATATTCTTGAATGCTTTTAGCCTAAGAATCTGTTTCTGTGGGTGTGATACGTTACCGAAACTACACTGCCAGCCACGCTGCCCTGCCTGTCGAACATCAGACCAACACGGTAATCGCAGTTTCGCAGCCAGTGGGTCGTCGCACCGTCGTCATAATCCTTGTCAGTGACCGGAGCCCAGCTGTCCTTTTCAGCCTCTGTCGTGGTACGAGGCAGCTCCCAGAAGCTTTGGGTCCGCTTGGGGTCCAATTTTTGTAGCGTAAAGCGTGCTGCCGAAAGGTAACAGCCCGTAACATTGCAAAACTTGCTACACCATCAATGAACAAATCTTCGTGGCAGGTAATGTATTTGCTGGAGTGGAACGAACTGAGCGCGCTGACGGAGGCGTAAAATAGTCCAAAAGACTAACCTTTCCAAAATGCACAACCAAGAAAAAGAGGGAATTCAGTATTTCTGTGCACACGAGTTTTGGAGCACACACTTTGTGTACATTTTTATGTACATTTACATTGTACATTTTGTGTACTTGTATATTTTTGAAACGGCAGTATTTTGGGCTACGTTTAGACACGCAATGAATCATGAAGAAATGAAAAACGCCTCCCCCCTCCCTGCTTGGTATGTTGCCTACAGAACACTGGAGTGTGCAAGGTTAGGTGTTCTGTGAATATGCGGCATATCAAGGCGCATATCGAAAACGGTGCGACTGTGCGGTTTCCAAATAACACGTGAAATCCACATAGGACCCCTTCAGGACTCAAACTCAGGCTGTTTCTTTGAACATATAATTTGCATTTCTACTTTTGATTCCAGACGAACACAATATTATAAAGTAACCAACCCGTGAACAGCATCTGCGTGCCATCGAACCGATACTCTACCCATGGCGCCTGTGTATTCACTCACCATATAACTTGTTGTAAACAGCATCTGCAAAAAAAGAATCAAGAACAAGAACATCAAGCTGAAACTCAAATTGTGTGCCAACAGGCAGCCCCCTGTATGTTAAAAAATAGCAGAGGTCTAAATTGGTGCCTTCTAAAATGTTGAAGAGAGAGAGAGAGAGAGATAGAGAGAGATAGAGAGAGAGAGAGAGAGAGAGAGAGAGAGAGAGAGAGAGAGAGAGAGAGAGAGAGAGAGAGAGAGAGAGAGAGAGAGAGAGAGATTTGATTCGATTTGATTTGATTTAAACAATTAAAAGGTACAAAAAGACTAAAACGTCCTACGAAAGTACCAATATGTGGCAGATAAAACTAATAACAAATTAAGAATTCAAGAGTTCAAGAATTATTACAACTCAAAGTGCTCAGACATAATAAAACGTAAGAATTGCAGTGATACATACAAATATAGATGATGCAAGTAGCGTAAAATAAATAAGTGAGAGAGAGAGGGAGAGAGAGAGATGTCTTAATGTGGTCACGACATACCATCGGTGCAGAATGAAGATGGGGCGAATGCGGCGACCGCACAGAGCAACAACAGGGCACCAGCCATAGCTGCCAAGTGGTTCGAGCAGGTGCTGCGAACGCTTGTGTACAACAAGGCAACGTGATGCTCTTATACTCGTACACGTCGTGCTTTGTCATTCAAAATCGTGGCTTAGAGACACGAATTTGATGGATTTTAAGCCCGTCGCGACACGATTCTTTAATGGCTAATGGTGTGAGACACGAATTTGATGGATTTTAAGCCCGTCGCGACACGATTCTTTAATGGCTAATGGTGTGATACCAGTGTTCGTTCTAGTGGGAGTCACGAACGGCAATTTTCGTACGGATACTGCTACACACTGCAACAAACATGAAAGTTGGTAGGGTCGTAGTTGGGACCCCTCTGGTGGATTTCCGAGGCAGAGACAATCGATTTGTCCCTCAGGATCCAAGATGGTGGCCGTTTTCCAATGGCGGATGACCTATTTTTTGCCGTTTTACAACATTCTTAGCCACTGAACCGCACCCCTATGTCGGATCTTTGTGATTAAAAGATCGTTTCCCATCAAACAAACCATGCTGTAACCGGGGGAAGTACTTCGACTACCAATTTTTATCGATTTTAAGTAAAAATAACCATAATTCCAGTTCTTAGTCAAAAATATAAGTTCTCTGTTTTTTTTGGCTTTGAGCACTAAACGCGTAAGTAAAAGTGAAAAACAGCCAAAATAAACCGTGTGCCATGAAGTGTTAGGAATAAAATGAGCCCAGAATGGGCCAGTTGCGATAGGTTTTCACAGTAAGTGATTTTGAACGTGAACATGCGTGGGCTTTGGGCTGCCTGAGTTCTGTTAATTTGAAATTGTGAATGTATCGTTCTTTCTACTTTGCTTCGAATCTTTCTTCCTTTCTTTCTTTCCTGTGAGCCGGGTAACTTGGAGTGACTACTACGTGTGTGCTCGACAAGTGTTTATTCCAGACTGAGGTTTATAAAATGGTGAATGACAAAAGACGAACGAAACAAATGACAGACGAAATACAACGAAATGAAATATGACAATATATGAAGGCGGTGGCTAGCAGAAAGTGAAAGTCAACAAAACAAAACTGTGAATCAGATAATTACTTGGCTTTAGACTACATAATTTTACCAAGTTCACCCCTTTACGTGCCGCAGAACCCAGAAATTAACAACATATTGTGATAGAGGCATGCAATTTTGTGGAGGTGTTGCTAATACACAATATTTAAAAAGGGATCGACGCCCATTTCGATGTATTTGGTAAAAATTGGCATATTGAACACTATTGAACACCTATATTTTAATTATAGTATTTGTCCGGTCAAGTGGTCGCAGGCCGCTTTAAAACGCACTGAAGTGTTTCAAAACGGCTCACTTTCGTCTCAAAGACGGTCGTGATGAATAAACAGCACACCTATATGCAGTCAAGACCGTTCAGTATTCGAATTTTTAACATTGTGTTCAACACGTTTTGATGAGAGGATTTGCGTTCTCGCCTTCTTCGGTCCTGCTGACCACCAATATGCATACGCAGCATTTAAGTGACCATTCGTTCAGCCTGCCAAGAACCTTTAGAGTGTTAATACCCTGTTCAAATGTTGGACGCTTTGAACCAGCTATTTTAAAACTGGACCAGTGCGGTGATCAGTCGCCGACGTGCCCGTTCCCAGGGCCAAGGGGTTGCCCGTCGACGCGCGTTCGACGTGGTATGAGGCTGTCCACGACGTCCTGCCCACGGCCATCCACCTGCAGGCGGCCAAGCAGGCGACCGCGCCGGAATGCCCCAAGTAGGCCTGTGCGATTAATCGAATAATTGACAACAATCGTCAATTATTTTATTAATTGTCAATGAATGCCACGAGGTCAATTCGATGATCAGTAATCGAAAGCGTCACCAATTACAACTCGATTACCAATTATTACCCGATTATCAATTATTTCTCGATTATCAATTTTAGTCCGATTGTTGATTTGAGTCGATTATCAATTAATCGATTTCTTTCCTTTCAACCCAGTATGACAGTCAACCTGCGCGTGTCTGTGCTTTCGGAGGATTATTTATTGTATCCCAGATACCTGTGACGCGGAGAAGGGCATAGGCACACGCCATGGACAGCTACCCGCTTCTTCAGAAACTGGCTAGGAAATACTTGTGTTGTGGCTACCAGTACTTCTACCGAGCGCATCGCTAAGTGACGGGGCAATGTCGTCACAGACACAGGAAACTTTCTATCTGACGACAATGCGGAAATGTTAATATTTTTGTCTTCAAACAAGCAGTTCATAAACAAATGCTAGGTTGTAGCTATGTGATTTTTGTTTCGAATCCTTTGACTTTATTGCATTTATTTTCTTCTGTAATTTTACGTTTCAGTGTCACAATTATGAAACATACATTAGTCTTGCAGCTATGACCTCTTTTAGAACTATTCCTCTCCTCAAATCAATTGTTTCCACTTCACCTAAACATTCCCGAGTCGCCGTTTATGTATTTAAAATAGCAGGAATTTAAATTAATTGAATACGGCTAATTAATCGAGAGCAATTGACTAAACTCGATTATTCGACCGCTTTCAATTAATGGACTGACATGAATTAATCGACTTTTTTCAATTTTTTGATCTAATTTTCGATTTTCGATTGCTGATAATTGAATTGAGTCCGATTTCGATTGTTGGCGGCATCGACTAATTCTCGGGGCGCCGATTTAACCATTCACGCCGTGGGTTTCACCATGCATGCCGAGGGATAAACCGTTTTCGCCGTACTTTTCTTTTGTTCGTTGGGGGACAACGATTGAGGCGGAAACCATTCACGCCGTTGGATAGGGTCCTATAAACGTGGTGGGGGTAAAGAGGACCCAACGCCGGTGGCGCCCTCTGCTGTCGGACACGACAGACAGCTATGCCCCCCTACCCGTCCCCCATCGTGCCCTTCTCCTCGCCCTCGAACCCCCCACCCTTCTTAGTGAGTGCCAGCAGCCCCCACACCACCCACGCGGTATGACGTCACGAGATGCACCTGCTGGCCCGGTACCATGGGGCCAGGGTGGAATCGAAAATCGGCGAAGTCCCGAGTAAGAACCCAAAATTACCTTCGCCATCTTTAGATATGTTGTTCCCCGTCACTTAAAAAACCGTTTAAGGCGGTACGACCCGAATTCTGACCGAGAGCTAGAATCTTGAAAATCGGTATACGCATAGAGTGAGTGATACGTAAGGGCCCCGTAAAATCCTACGCCGACTGTTCAATTTTGAACCGAGTTACGGGTGTTCAAAAATGCCAATTTGGCCAATTCGCCAACAAAAATGGCGCTGAAAGTATTTGTCGCACGCAGACGACAACCACGTCGTTGTGAAGGGCCAACCTTCTACTACGCTGTCAGACTAGTTTTAAGTTAGAGATTCGTTAACAACTGTTCAATTTGGGCGTTTGGAAAGACCCCTTTTTTAAAATTTGAAAATTGACACTTGGCGATTTAAGCGGGTATTTTGACTTACACCACAGGATAGATCACCACTGCCCATATACATTTGATTCTACGTTTTTTTCTGTCCGTCTAGTAGTTTCGGTGCTATTTTTGTTGCGAGATTGGTCTGTTTTTGGACCCATTGCGTCTTTTGGATCTCCCGGGCTTCAGAAAACCTGCTGTACGGTGGCGCTGGTGGAGTGTGTAGGAACTACGCATAGAGATGGGCTGGGGAAGGTTGGGGGCATGACGACTGTGTACACAAAGCCAACACAGACAAAGAAAGCAATATAATGTGCCGCCCCGCCGGACCCCGTCGGGGCCCGACAGCAGAGGGCGCCACCGGCGTTGGGTCCTCTTTACCCCAACCACGTTTATAGGACCCTATCCAACGGCGTGAATGGTTTCCGCCTCAATCGTTGTCCCCCAACGAACAAAAGAAAAGTACGGCGAAAACGGTTTATCCCTCGGCATGCATGGTGAAACCCACGGCGTGAATGGTTAAATCGGCGCCCCGAGAATTAGTCGATGCCGCCAACAATCGAAATCGGACTCAATTCAATTATCAGCAATCGAAAATCGAAAATTAGATCAAAAAATTGAAAAAAGTCGATTAATTCATGTCAGTCCATTAGTTGAAAGCGGTCGAATAATCGAGTTTAGTCAATTGCTCTCGATTAATTAGCCGTATTCAATTAATTTAAATTCCTGCTATTTTAAATACATAAACGGCGACTCGGGAATGTTTAGGTGAAGTGGAAACAATTGATTTGAGGAGAGGAATAGTTCTAAAAGAGGTCATAGCTGCAAGACTAATGTATGTTTCATAATTGTGACACTGAAACGTAAAATTACAGAAGAAAATAAATGCAATAAAGTCAAAGGATTCGAAACAAAAATCACATAGCTACAACCTAGCATTTGTTTATGAACTGCTTGTTTGAAGACAAAAATATTAACATTTCCGCATTGTCGTCAGATAGAAAGTTTCCTGTGTCTGTGACGACATTGCCCCGTCACTTAGCGATGCGCTCGGTAGAAGTACTGGTAGCCACAACACAAGTATTTCCTAGCCAGTTTCTGAAGAAGCGGGTAGCTGTCCATGGCGTGTGCCTATGCCCTTCTCCGCGTCACAGGTATCTGGGATACAATAAATAATCCTCGGAAAGCACAGACACGCGCAGGTTGACTGTCATACTGGGTTGAAAGGAAAGAAATCGATTAATTGATAATCGACTCAAATCAACAATCGGACTAAAATTGATAATCGAGAAATAATTGATAATCGGGTAATAATTGGTAATCGAGTTGTAATTGGTGACGCTTTCGATTACTGATCATCGAATTGACCTCGTGGCATTCATTGACAATTAATAAAATAATTGACGATTGTTGTCAATTATTCGATTAATCGCACAGGCCTACTTGGGGCATTCCGGCGCGGTCGCCTGCTTGGCCGCCTGCAGGTGGATGGCCGTGGGCAGGACGTCGTGGACAGCCTCATACCACGTCGAACGCGCGTCGACGGGCAACCCCTTGGCCCTGGGAACGGGCACGTCGGCGACTGATCACCGCACTGGTCCAGTTTTAAAATAGCTGGTTCAAAGCGTCCAACATTTGAACAGGGTATTAACACTCTAAAGGTTCTTGGCAGGCTGAACGAATGGTCACTTAAATGCTGCGTATGCATATTGGTGGTCAGCAGGACCGAAGAAGGCGAGAACGCAAATCCTCTCATCAAAACGTGTTGAACACAATGTTAAAAATTCGAATACTGAACGGTCTTGACTGCATATAGGTGTGCTGTTTATTCATCACGACCGTCTTTGAGACGAAAGTGAGCCGTTTTGAAACACTTCAGTGCGTTTTAAAGCGGCCTGCGACCACTTGACCGGACAAATACTATAATTAAAATATAGGTGTTCAATAGTGTTCAATATGCCAATTTTTACCAAATACATCGAAATGGGCGTCGATCCCTTTTTAAATATTGTGTATTAGCAACACCTCCACAAAATTGCATGCCTCTATCACAATATGTTGTTAATTTCTGGGTTCTGCGGCACGTAAAGGGGGTGAACTTGGTAAAATTATGTAGTCTAAAGCCAAGTAATTATCTGATTCACAGTTTTGTTTTGTTGACTTTCACTTTCTGCTAGCCACCGCCTTCATATATTGTCATATTTCATTTCGTTGTATTTCGTCTGTCATTTGTTTCGTTCGTCTTTTGTCATTCACCATTTTATAAACCTCAGTCTGGAATAAACACTTGTCGAGCACACACGTAGTAGTCACTCCAAGTTACCCGGCTCACAGGAAAGAAAGAAAGGAAGAAAGATTCGAAGCAAAGTAGAAAGAACGATACATTCACAATTTCAAATTAACAGAACTCAGGCAGCCCAAAGCCCACGCATGTTCACGTTCAAAATCACTTACTGTGAAAACCTATCGCAACTGGCCCATTCTGGGCTCATTTTATTCCTAACACTTCATGGCACACGGTTTATTTTGGCTGTTTTTCACTTTTACTTACGCGTTTAGTGCTCAAAGCCAAAAAAAACAGAGAACTTATATTTTTGACTAAGAACTGGAATTATGGTTATTTTTACTTAAAATCGATAAAAATTGGTAGTCGAAGTACTTCCCCCGGTTACAGCATGGTTTGTTTGATGGGAAACGATCTTTTAATCACAAAGATCCGACATAGGGGTGCGGTTCAGTGGCTAAGAATGTTGTAAAACGGCAAAAAATAGGTCATCCGCCATTGGAAAACGGCCACCATCTTGGATCCTGAGGGACAAATCGATTGTCTCTGGCTCGGAAATCCACCAGAGGGGTCCCAACTACGACCCTACCAACTTTCATGTTTGTTGCAGTGTGTAGCAGTATCCGTACGAAAATTGCCGTTCGTGACTCCCACTAGAACGAACACTGGTATCACACCATTAGCCATTAAAGAATCGTGTCGCGACGGGCTTAAAATCCATCAAATTCGTGTCTCACACCATTAGCCATTAAAGAATCGTGTCGCGACGGGCTTAAAATCCATCAAATTCGTGTCTCTAAGCCACGATTTTGAATGACAAAGCACGACGTGTACGAGTATAAGAGCATCACGTTGCCTTGTTGTACACAAGCGTTCGCAGCACCTGCTCGAACCACTTGGCAGCTATGGCTGGCGCCCTGTTGTTGCTCTGTGCGGTCGCCGCATTCGCCCCATCTTCATTCTGCACCGATGGTATGTCGTGACCACATTAAGACATCTCTCTCTCTCCCTCTCTCTCTCACTTATTTATTTTACGCTACTTGCATCATCTATATTTGTATGTATCACTGCAATTCTTACGTTTTATTATGTCTGAGCACTTTGAGTTGTAATAATTCTTGAACTCTTGAATTCTTAATTTGTTATTAGTTTTATCTGCCACATATTGGTACTTTCGTAGGACGTTTTAGTCTTTTTGTACCTTTTAATTGTTTAAATCAAATCAAATCGAATCAAATCTCTCTCTCTCTCTCTCTCTCTCTCTCTCTCTCTCTCTCTCTCTCTCTCTCTCTCTCTCTCTCTCTCTCTCTCTCTCTCTCTCTCTCTCTCTCTCTCTCTCTCTATCTCTCTCTCTCTCTTCAACATTTTAGAAGGCACCAATTTAGACCTCTGCTATTTTTTAACATACAGGGGGCTGCCTGTTGGCACACAATTTGAGTTTCAGCTTGATGTTCTTGTTCTTGATTCTTTTTTTGCAGATGCTGTTTACAACAAGTTATATGGTGAGTGAATACACAGGCGCCATGGGTAGAGTATCGGTTCGATGGCACGCAGATGCTGTTCACGGGTTGGTTACTTTATAATATTGTGTTCGTCTGGAATCAAAAGTAGAAATGCAAATTATATGTTCAAAGAAACAGCCTGAGTTTGAGTCCTGAAGGGGTCCTATGTGGATTTCACGTGTTATTTGGAAACCGCACAGTCGCACCGTTTTCGATATGCGCCTTGATATGCCGCATATTCACAGAACACCTAACCTTGCACACTCCAGTGTTCTGTAGGCAACATACCAAGCAGGGAGGGGGGAGGCGTTTTTCATTTCTTCATGATTCATTGCGTGTCTAAACGTAGCCCAAAATACTGCCGTTTCAAAAATATACAAGTACACAAAATGTACAATGTAAATGTACATAAAAATGTACACAAAGTGTGTGCTCCAAAACTCGTGTGCACAGAAATACTGAATTCCCTCTTTTTCTTGGTTGTGCATTTTGGAAAGGTTAGTCTTTTGGACTATTTTACGCCTCCGTCAGCGCGCTCAGTTCGTTCCACTCCAGCAAATACATTACCTGCCACGAAGATTTGTTCATTGATGGTGTAGCAAGTTTTGCAATGTTACGGGCTGTTACCTTTCGGCAGCACGCTTTACGCTACAAAAATTGGACCCCAAGCGGACCCAAAGCTTCTGGGAGCTGCCTCGTACCACGACAGAGGCTGAAAAGGACAGCTGGGCTCCGGTCACTGACAAGGATTATGACGACGGTGCGACGACCCACTGGCTGCGAAACTGCGATTACCGTGTTGGTCTGATGTTCGACAGGCAGGGCAGCGTGGCTGGCAGTGTAGTTTCGGTAACGTATCACACCCACAGAAACAGATTCTTAGGCTAAAAGCATTCAAGAATATTTTCTTGAATCAAGCCAGTTTTAGTGTTAAATCAACAAATATTCCTGGAGCAAGCATTATATTCTTGACTGCTTTAATAATACGCTGTTCTTGGCTCAAATCAAAAATTTGGGTGAAAAAGGGTTGAGTAACATGTGAATATTTTTTGGCCGAAATGCCTCAGACTACTCACTGGACCTCGCTCAAATTGGGCGCACACTTTACCGTACACGACATTCGTCTCCATGCGGCTAGCAACAAAGAGAATTCGACATCCTGACTCGTCTGTTATAAAACAAAATCGTATATAGCTAACGACATTCAACCCTCGCACACAGTTAAAATCCTAAAAAGAAAATGGAGGCTTCGTAGGATTCCTTTCGTATTGCAAACGCATTTCTTCGTAGTCCTCATTTTTTTCGTAGGATTTTAACAGTGCAAGCGCATTTACGACAAATCTCTTGGGTAATTCGCGACAAACAAACTGAATTTAAACCCAATTGCTCCCCAACACCAAAATTTCCCACGTGTAAGTTTGCCAGTTCGCCACCTGGGAATTGTGGGAACCGACCTACAAGGGTATCTAATGCTTTCTAGGAAATTTTCAGAGCAAGATAATATTGTTTGTGAATTTCATTCGTTATTCAGGTGTCAGTTGATGACGTTGAAAAATCTGGCACTCCCTTCAAGTTTTCCGCGAGCGACGAGTGGTTCCGTCAGAAACTGTGTGGCGTTGACGTTTACTCCACCAGGGCGTACTATGTGCGAAAAAGTAAGACGCAGTTTGTTGGCTTACAACCAGCAAGAATTGAAGTAACGGCCTCGGAAGTCTCTGTTCACATTTCATATTAAGGGCATAAGCAACGCACCGTCAAATTCAAGTAGTATGCCTTTGTTTTGAATGTAAAGGCGGCCGACTTACGGGCTGCTTCAGTTTTCCGCGCTACCATATATTCGTTTCTCTGGGTGCAGACGTGTAACATCGTCAGTAAAACGTTACGTATGTGTGTGTGGGGGGGGGGGGGTGCAGCGAAGGAAGAATACTGTTTCTAACAGAGAATGGCGTTTTTCCAGGTGAACTGCTGGCAGGGGGCGCACTATGTCAGCAACAACGCCAACTGTCCCTAACTTGGAATTGCTGCGAGTGCGGCCAGGACTAGGCGGCGAGAAGACACGCCTGGCTGTGGCCGGCACCGAGAATGCCATGGAGAAGAATGGATGGGTCAAGCAGGGCTGCTTCCCGGGTCAAGGTCAGGCTGACTGCTCCCGTTTTTTTGTTGTTGTTTTTTCATCGGTTAGGACCAGTGCCTCTGGAGGGGTGCATGTATTATTCGTAGGCGCGACTAAACTGTGCAATCAACCTGCGCAGGCTACCACCTGTTCGAGGGGCTGACGAACAAGACGTCGTGCGATCACCTACGAACTTATTTTCCCATCACGCACCCGCAGAGGCACGATCTCTCTGCTTTGGGTGTTACCATCTGGGCTAATGTGAGCGACTCCCGCCCCTGGCTCGAGATACAGCAATCATCATTCTTATATGTGAGTCAGCGATAAGACCGCGTACGAGTCGAATAGTTTGGATCTGTAGGCTGACTCCGACCCTCTCAAACCCGCCTCTCAATACCATATGGAGGCCAACACACTAAATGACAGGGAACAATGATTTTGTTCGAGAGGTGAGGCCAGTTTGTAGCATATCTAAATCAAGGCACAATTTTATATCCTCCCAAGAACATTTTTGTACATTTAAGAGACAAAATTTAAAATTGTTTCCAGATGTGCTGGCTCTTTTCACGGCTAAATTGATTCAGGAAGCGAAAGAAGAAAGTCGGATACACTTCACTCGAGGTTCTGAATTCTTGGATCATGCAGACTTGCTGTTTCATGTCAATTCTGTTGTTTGAATTATCGCGGTGAAAAACGTACTTTCTTTACGATACTTATCCAAAGCACGTATTTAAGGCAGTAATCGTACCAAACATCTTCGATTTGCAGGGATTAAAATCTGGAGTAACGTATACAGAATTGAGGGTGTTAAATGTATTGCTGTTGCACTTTCTTGAGGCCATATCTGATCAGTTCGGCACTCCCGATCTTAACCTAACGTACGATTCGAAACAACTGCTTATCACACTTGAACCGACAACCGCGCAAATGACAATTTTTGCATGTTTGAGATTTTCACAAATTCATTTCATTTCCCATTTCATTACTCGCTGTATGTCCAATGAATGCCAACCATGCCAAAACTGTTATTTAAGCGGTTGTCGGTTCGGGTCGGGTAAGAGAAGCACTTGTCGGTTCGGGTAAGGTAAGCAGTTGTAGCTAGCGAGTGTCGAGTTCAGAAAATTGTGAGCTCGAGTATGCTCTGCTTCACGAGAAATATGACACTAAGAGGATGTAAGTCGACTTGATTCCTCTTAGATCCTGAAATAAGGAACATTGAAACATCTCAACTTCATTAACCACTTTTTGTACCTCAGCAATTTGCGTACAGGCTTCAATAAGCATGACAGAAAAACGTTTCAAGTGAATAACTTATTTCTGAACGCGTGAACCCGTGGCCTTTTCAGTGGAAAATGGGAACAAGTTGGCTCACCTCTTTCTTCCCCCTATCAAATTCATGGAATAACTCCGCGAACTCCTGCAAGGGCTGAGTTACACGCTCTCAACGTTTAGATTGCCTTTCTTTCTTCCCAAGGACTTAACTTAATGAAGAAAAACGTTAAAATACCCATTCGCAATTTTCAAATCAGTTTTTTTCTTCAATTTGTTTTTCCTTTTTATAAATCTGAAAACAAGAGAATTTGGACTCATCCTCCTTCTGTATTCCAGATCAATTCATTGTCTCTAAGAGTGCGTAGAAGAGTTACCTGACCTGAATTATTGGACCATATGTTCCAGGGTGTCATCACGCACGCCCCGGACTGCATGTGGAGGCGGATTGACACCTACGGTCTAAACACCATACACTTTTTCTTCAACAAAGAACCCTGGACGGTTCCGTGCGCCTGAATAGTAATGCGGTGCATATGCATGAGCTCTGAGGGCAAACCAGCTTTTCAAAGGACATGAGATGCGGCAACGTCGCAAGCGTCCGCTTTACATTTTAGCCGATTAAACTTGGAAGTTCACACATATATTTATCAACATTTCTCTATATACAACCGCATACATATTAACACCAGTACAAATGTGGATTGAGCCAACGTGAAGTAACAACTTAGGGCCTTCCCTGATGGATTTGGCTCCGAGCACGGCTGGAGTCACCGAGGTGTATACTCCGTGCAGCCAGAGTTGAGACATCGGCTCCATTTCATCGCCGAATTCATTGTAGGCGTATTAATGAGGGTTGCCGGGATGCTGGGATGCTCCCCGGTAAGGAACAGGGCGATATAAAAAGGGCTGTCGAAGACCGAGGAGGACTCATATGGCGACCTTCACCAATAGTTTCCGCGTGTGAAAGTAAGAGTTGCCATCTTCCGACCGTCTCGGCAGCCCTAACCGGGCAGTAAACCCTTCTGATGGACCGTGACGACCGTCCCTAATAGTATACACACGAAGAATCCGACGCTTTGTCTCCAAAACCTTTGATGCCGGTGTCTCAACTCTGGCTGCATCGAGTATATTTGCGAGTATATCATAGACGCCCGTAGTTGAGTTCCCCCACCACTGTTACCTCATCAGCCCCTGCCACCATGATCTCGTGCCTCAACCTGTAAGGTATTTCATATTGTAACTAAACTAAAGCCCCAGGTTTTAAATATGCCAGTCACTAGCTTTATCCAGAAATGTGAAGAGGTCGAAGGTGGTTTTTGTTTGGGCGCCAGACAACCGTAGTTGTCCCTGAGGCTTAAGCTTATTAGAGAATTATGCTGCATCACTGACAGGAAAAGAGGAGTAGCGTATAAAGTACATTCATAGAACATTTCATCAGGGGGTGGCAAGAGCGTCAAAGCGCCTGGTTCCATGCGGTAGAGAGCAGAGATTTTACGCAAATAGTTCGTATTATAACAATGAATCCAGGTGTGCTTTAGACCTTCAATTGAGATATTAGCACATGTTATGCCTTGGAAGGAAGTTGCTAATATGCATAGATATTTGTGTTTTCATTTGACCTTTCTGAGTTATAAGGGTTGCGAATCTTGTCTACGATTCCTCGTTTTCACAGAGATTTGCCATTGGGGACGATTACCGACCATATTACGCAGTAAATATGAGTAAACTAGAAATATAAGTATCCGACCAAATGTAAAACGTACTCCTCTATCGAATGAAACCAACCCGGAGCGAATCGGTTCTCTCGTTTCGAAGATTGGTTTGAATAGAGCGCTACCGCATGGAACCAGGCCCTCTCACGTGGCTGCTTACCACTAATTTAATACTAACATAGAACATAGCACACATAGTACACAAAGTGATGTTGGCCCCATCCAACGCCAACACACGTGACAGTTATCCTTACTTAATGAAGCTTAACTAACAAGATATGAAAACTGTCCCCGAAAGAATTAAGTCAAAAAAGAATTGAACACGAACAGGGGGCAGCAACTGCCGGGATCAGTCTCTGGGGCAGACCTTAGCTCACGGGCCCGGAGGGGGCGTACGTACTTGTCATGCGATATTTAACATGGAAATGTCAGAAAGTGAAACCAATATAGGGCCTAAGCACTAGATTGTTACCTGAACTAATGTTATTTCACAAGCGACATACCCGATGGCGCTTGGTTTTTCGTATCTGGACGGATTAAATGAACTTAAACTCTAGCAGCCGCCAAACGAAGCTCGGCGAAGCCCCGGCGAGCAGACGACGCCTGGCCCGTATTTTTGTTAGGGGTCGTTCACATATCACGTGGTATTCGTCAGGGGGTGAGGGGGTCGACCAAGTACCACTCAGTGTCACGGGGGGGGGGGGGGGGGGGGTCTAGGCTCTGTCCCGTGGTATTTCATCACACATCAAAAGTGCGGCTATACGCGATGATGAAGCCACCCTACAGCACAAAATTCTCGGGAACACGTCTACCGCACCGTAGGGCAGCGCCCGAGTCTGAGGTGCCCATTAGCAGGACTCGCGCGGCCAGGTCCGTCGGCGCCGATTTTATTTATCAGTGGGTGACAAGTAGATCGAGTGCACAAAAATACGTTATTACTGATATTTCAGTGAATTACAGTTTGTTTTCACTGTCTGCTGTGTGTTGTGTAAAGTTCATAAATTCAAAACAAAAATGACTTCAACATTTTTGCATCACCTTAGTAACTGATATATTTTTAATATACATTTTCCTGTCGTTCTTGTGTACTGTCTTCACCTAAAAGATACTTTAAGCTTAAAATATACCTTTGCGATCAATAATATTACAGGAATGAATGCAGATATATCAACTTCACAGATAAAACAAAAAAAAGCTTAATTACAAAAAAATAAAAAATACCACGTGACTTTGGGGGGGGGGGGGGGGGGGGGGGTTCAGCCGGGGTACCACGGTAGGTCACGTGGGGGGGGGGGGGGTCAAAATTTGGCCAAAATAGTACCACGTGGTATGTGAACGACCCCTTACTGGATATTCTCCTCGAACTTACCACTCACATCCAAAAGTGGTTATCCAAAAAATATCCCATGCGACCCAGCATCGTAATATCACTAAACTGAAAACGCGTACATCGGTTCGGGCTGTAAATAATTTTCCGAAGTTGAAATACATCCGCGGAGACCCTGCGCGAGGCTAACGGTGGTAGTCCAATATGGCGTCCCTCCCAGTTCCCGTATTTCGACTTCGGAAAATTATTTACAGCCCGAACCGATGTATGCGTTTTCAGTTTGGTGATATTACGATGCTGTGTCGCATGGGATATTTTTCGGATACCCACTTTTGGATGTGAGTGGTAAGTTCGAGGAGAATATCCTGCTACAAAAATACGGGCCTGGCGTCGTTTGCTCGCCGGGGCTTCGCCGAGCTTCATTTGGCGGCTGCTAGAGTCTAAGTTCATTTAATCCGTCGAGGTACGAACAAGCTGGCCCGTCCCTTCCGTCAACCTCGGTGCCAGTTCCGCTGCGCTCCACCGGCACCTCGGTTTGACAGGGGGACTTGGCCAGCTTGGCCTACCGGCGGCGTTTGCGGGGGCCTTCGGCCCCCGCCTCAAGTCTCTCTAGAAGTGCCCGATAGCAGATGTATTTGTTACGATTAAAATCGTTAACCTGAGCCCGTCCCTGTGCGCGCCGCGAAGGTAATGGTGTGCGCACGGCGGCCAACCCTAACCTCAAAAAACAAAAACAGACAAATTTTCATTAATCAAAAATGCGTTACAAACCGAAGCCACCACACGTAATTCTACGTTAAAAAAAGTGGTTGATCCTCAAAATTTGAAGTTTTTCTATGAACGATTAGTCGGCGAACACACGTCCGCCCGAACGAACGTGCGGCATCAGACTATAAGCCCGGCTCCTGCCGTTTCTAAAGAAACGTGTCGGGACGGACTAAAAACCAAGCGCCATCGGGTCTGTCGCTTGTGAAATAACATTAGTTCAGGTAACAATCTAGTGCTTAGGCCCTATATTGGTTTCACTTTCCGTCATTTTCATGTTAAATATCGCATTACAAGTACGTACGCCCCCTCCGGGCCCGTGAGCCGAGGTCTGCCCCAGATTGATCCCGGCAGTTGCTGCCCCCTGACACGAATAAAGGCACTTTAAGCACCTACCACACACAAAAACATTATTCTGAAACATACAAGTGCACATGGTGCACAACACACATAAAGCCTGAAGAATGTATAACCATTTCCAGCACAAAAAGTGTTGAATAAACTTTACACATCCAACTACACAGGGTTCACAACACATACATTCTGAAGGAATGAAAACACGGAAGGCAAAAATAGTGCCACAAACACAACATGAATAAACACCAAGTATCAACGGCAATGACACAACTCAAAGCAACACAACTGGGGAAAAAATTGAACTATATGCACCTTACTTATAGCATTTGAAATTACTTTTCAAAAAAAAAAAAACTAATTATGACAGGGCTGACATGAGCACTGCAATGAGGTCAAAAGTACAGTAGCCACAAGTGAGAGCAAAGACTGATGGCATAATAAATTGTCACAAATCAGGAATTACAGGTGAAGCAATGCAAAATAAATGCATAAATGCAATCACACTCTGATGACTGAAGTAAGGGCATAGACATGTTAAAACAATGGGACTGCTCACCCTGTCTAGGCTATCCATCTGATGGCTGGTATCGGAATTGGCCGTATGATGGCTTTGTATTGGTTTGGTATTCAACGGTATCAGCAGGCCTATTTATTTCAATTCTAGTGTTTGAGCGGGTCTGGTCAGGTTTTTGATCTAGGGCTGGGTAAATATTTTCCATAAATGACACTTCTCTCGACGAAGATATAGTTTTGGGTTTTGATATGTCCATTAGTTTACCTTTCTTCTCATCATCCCATGAATGTACATTTTCTGCTTCTGTCTCCCAATTTCTTACTGTGATCTCTAGAAATGTGGACACATACGCAACAACCAAAAACTTTCAAGTGATCCAGGTTTGGCGTAATGCCAGTCCAGGCCTCATAGGGAACCATCCCTTGAACGGCCTTGGTGGGTGATAAGTTTTTAAGGTACACAGCTGCCTGAAGGGCCTCCCCCAGTAATGCATAGGCAAACCTGATTCTTCAAGTAAGGCGCGAGTCTTTTCCAAAAGGGTTCAGTTAGCTCTCTCAGAAACACCATTTTGCTGGTGTGTACGGTATAGATAATTGGCTTATGATCCTTTCTTGTCTAAAATATTCATCAAACTTTCTGTTGCAATATTCACAACAATTGTCAGATTAGGGATGGTATATTCGAACTCGAATATCGAATATATTCGAATACTCGATTTCGAATAGTTGTATTCGAGTTCGAACTGCAGTAAGTCGTATTGACCATAAGTTCGAATATTTGTGACGAGTATTCGACGAAAGCTATATAATAGAAGAAACACGACAAAAAAACCAAGAATAGTCATTACATGACAAGAATTTGCTCAATTCTGAGCGAGAAGGCAAATAAGGGCTCTATATCCCACTAGCAGTAACAATTTGCATTCGCCAAAGAGTTCGTACCCTTGACAAGAGTTTCTCGTCGCACGCTATAACAATTTATTTTCACAGTGATTTCTTCGTCACTGGTAGTATTTTTTACAGCTTATTGTAATATCGCGAGCGATGTGAGTCAGCCAGTGAGCGCCGAAGACTTCCTTTGCTGCATCTACGACGCTCATTGGCTGATTCGTATCGGCCCGCCGAAGTGCCTGAAAGTCGTCCAAGGCGTCCTCGATTCCTACGCGGTTGCGTAAAAACTACGCGTCTGCACGCGTGCACTGTATCAGCCGGCATGAGAGCCCGTGTTATGTGTCTTTTTAGCATCAAGATTAAATGAAGCTGAATGCGTCATTTAAGGCAATGCAAGTATTCCCCCCCCCCTTTTCGGTACTTTTCCAGGTTTCTAGTAGTATCAGGTGAGTTCTGCTTGAGTTAGCACCTGTTAAGAAAGATCGATTAGGCCGTGCTATCGACGGGTTTTTATTTCGTTTCGATTATGTCACCATATTTATCTTCTGTTCAAATTTGTATCTCACGGTAACTAGTCACTGCAACAGACAGAAGCACAACAATTATTTCCTGGATTTTTTTATGTTCAGTTTATAATGACAGTTATTTCCTAATGTTAAATTTAAATTAATTGTGTGTTTAGCAGGTGCTGATATTTAATTAATTTGCTATTAACTATTCTTGGCTTGTGGTAGTAATGAACTAGTCACTTTATGGTGCTGCAGGAAAAGCAATTACTTTGGTTTGCGCTTGCCATTCATGTTAGTGAAATTGTTATTAATTGTATATTGACTGCCAGTCTATCTAGATATAGTGTGATTTCATTACTCAATATTGTACTTCCAGTTTCAACATTTTGTCTGTGATACAGTCACAATGAGGTTTCTTTTCATCCTGATAGTTTAAGGTTTTGTAAGAAAAATATTGACTTGGTCTTAACAGAAAATGGAAGTTCAATAACTTTCACTCTTATAATGAGAGAAATTCAATAGTTATCACTAATCAATAAACCAAAAAATAAGTCCAAGGAGTTAACCTACAAACCTTGAGATTGAAATAAAACTGCAAGCTGGTCTTTCTTGGATATGTTGCGCTGCTCCTTCGCAATCCCTTTGTCAACTGTTACACCGCGCAAGCAAGGATACGTCTCCTTTTACACAATAAATGAAGATTCTTGCATATAACTCGTCGGCGGTATCCAAAACAAACATTTTCGGCATGTTATATTCAAACACCAGCAACACCAACGGTGATTTGCGAAACATCATTTGAGCTCAACTTTTGAACTTACCAACGAGCTTTCAGCACAATATTTTGGGATTGAAATGTGAACTAGGGTAGTACAATGCACTTTAAAGTAAAAAAACACTATTTATTTCATATGAAACACGGGGCGGGGAAAACGGGGACTTCAGTGTTGCTGTCGTGGCCAACAGCATGATGTACGCTGACGTCACAACAATAGCAAAAACAACAAGTAAACCGCCGCCTTCGCGGCCCGCTCAGTTCATCCCCGCTGGAAATGAGTGTCCATCCTGTGTCAATAATAAAACTTAATCACTGCTTCAAGTCCACTGTGTGTCCCAAGTATTTTATCCCTCCTAAATGCACTTCACACCACTAGCTGTGTATGCTAAGCTATGTCATTTTAGTTCTACAACTTTCACTTACTTAACTATGCTCACGTCAATTGTAGGAGAATGAATGCTTGGTGAATCCGATTGGGTTTTCTAGAGACGTAATATTGTGCCAAGGTAATTGAAATGACCGGCTGAATAAACACCAGATGACTCAAGGTAGGGTTGGAAACTCGATCAAAAATCGATTAATCGACTTTTTGATTACGTGAAAACCCGTAATCGACTCGACTCGATTAATCGATAGGTCATCATAATCGATTATAGTCGATTATAATCGAAAATCGGTAAAAATTATTGGAAAACCCCGAATTTTTAAATGCGAGGGGAGAAAATGCATTTTAACGAGTTTCCACAATCAGGAGAGAAACACAAAGCGAATAAAAGAGTCAAATTTATTGAAACATTCTGAAAAAAAATTAAACCCGTCAGGTAATTACAAATTCTGACTAAGATAACAGAACAATAACATTAAAATGTATACAATACTAGGTAGATCACTTTTCTTTGCACTTCAACAGTGTTACACAAGCAGCCAAGTCTTCATAGAAATCACAATCCTTAAAACAAGATACAAATACAATTGCAGTCTTTAATTGCTACACTAGTATGGATTACTGCTTCTCTCACAGACACCAAAACTTCTAAGACTAGAAACAAATGCTATTTCAGTCTTAAATTTTTTAACTATGGCTTATTGCTTATCTCACAGACATCAAAATTTCTAAGACTAGAAACAAATGCTATTTCAGTCTTGCTCATTGCTTATCTCACAGACATCAAAATTTCTAAGACTAGAAACAAATGCTATTATATAAATTTCTTAACAATAGTACGTCTTTTCTCACAGATATCAAAATGTCCATGGCAGAGAGGCCCAAAATCCCGGCCCCCAAAATAAGGGGCTTTTTCAGTACCCCTTATTTTTCGGGCTGACCTCAAACTTTCGGGCCGCCCCTATAATCTCTGGCCGGCCCGAAAAATAAGGGGTACTAAAAAAGCCCCTTATTTTGGGGGCCGGCCTCATAACATAAGGGGCCGGCCCCCAAGGCGAAACGCTAAGTCCAAAGGTAAAGTTAGCATTAAAGAACCAAAGTCAAGCAAGGGCCTCTCAGACCAAACTTTTCGCGCTGAACACGATGGTGGTGTCGCCGGCTCTCTAAACCCAGCCGTTCTTAAGATCCTCTTCATGGGTGTGTTGCGGGCTAGCCTACCTAATTTATCCACGTTTTGCCTACCTTCTAGGATGCGTCACGACGTTTGGGGCCGGTCCTCTAAACTTCGGTCCGGCCCCCTAAATTTCGGGCCGGCCACATTTTACATGAGGCCGGCCTGTTATATTTTGGGGCCGATGATGTTACATGAAACAAGGCAAGAGATCGTTATACTTCGGGAAACTGCAGATTGCTGTTGTGACGTCTTTTTCAAAAAGAAGAATCTTTAATTCGCAAATGGGTAACGAAAAATTTGTCTAAACTTACCTCATATAAAAAATCACAATGTAAATACAAAAAATGTAAAGCCGTTTATAATTACATTTCACAAATTAACCTGACCCAAGGAAACAATTTTCTCAAACCTGAATATTCAATACTTTCGATTGAATTTCATGAATTTTGAAAGCTGCGTAAACGATTTGCATTTAGCGGTTCACTAAGGCAGGTTCACACCTTTCAGGCCAGCCCACACTCTTTTGAGGCCGGCCGATTGATCGATGGTATTTGGGGAACGACCCTCAACCTTTGGGGCTGGCCCCCAAATTTATCGGGCCGGCCACCAGCTCTCCGGGGCCGGCCATGAATTGTTTCGGGCCGGCCCCTTTTTTAGACGGCCGGCCCCCAAAAAATAAGGGGCCTGTCTGCCATGGGGCATGGCTTACTACTCCAACCAATCCTCCTTTGAATTGACCTAAGAAAGACAAGCTCGTTCACTCTCTTGCCGGACAACCTGCACCTCAGCTGGTGATAAATACGGCCCGCATGGGAGAACAATCGCTCGCAGGGGGTTGACGTGACCACGATCTGAAGCTGCTGCCGCGCTATCTCGCACACGACGGGGAACTGCGCTTCAAGGGACTTCCACTCCTCGAACGGGTTTGGGGTCTTCTTGCGGTTGCAGCAGGGCTCATGAAGGTAGCGCTGCAATTCGTTCAGCGTCTCGGTGGCTGGTGGACGATTTCGACGGGCTGCCCTGTCGCTGTCGGCTCGCACGTCACTGTCCAGGGAGCTGCACAAGTCGGCAACGTCGTCCTCTGGGGCAGGGCCGACAGCGGCATCTGCATGTGCGGCAGCTGCCTCGGCGGCTTCAAACTCCGCTGCAGCGTCTTCCTTTTCGGCTATTTTAGCCTTGATCAAATCTCCTAAAAATTTAAGAGTTAAATTAATTACGGAGACGAATTGAGGCGTTATCATTTCGCGACAGCGTTTGCTGAGAGCCTGCTTACCTAGGAAGGACACAGCATCGGCCAATGCCAGTCGGTTAGTGAACGGCAGTTTTTTAAACCGTGGGTCCAGCAGAGTGGCCACAGCAAACTTCTTGACAAACTCACATTCCCAAACTGGCTTCTTAAATCAGCCAACACCATCTCCTTTAGATTAAAACCTGTGCCGGTTGTGGGCATGAAGTCTTCAATTTTCTGTGAGGGAATAATAAAATAAAGGTAAGAGTAATGAATGAAAAACTTAGACTTGATTTAAGCGTTAACAAAATGCATACCTTCTTCATTAAATTGACAAAAGGTATAACCTTGCTGATGGTCACAGTCTGGTCTGCACTGGCTTCAACTGTGGCTTGTGCCAAGGGCCTTAGAAGATCCCGCACCTCGGTGAGAGCCTCTAGGTCAGCGGCCGTCAACATTTCCGGTGGTTTACTTTTCGTCGACTTTTCTCTCTGCACCTTCATTAGCACCCTGCTCACAGGATCTGACAAGAGCAGAAATCTATCCGACATTTCAAACCCCGAATTCCATCGGGTGGGGCACTCCTGAATCAGTTTCAGCGCCTCATGGGGCTTTTTGTTTGTGCCTTCCAGCTGCAATTTCTCTAGTGCACTAGTTGCTACATCACTGTGTCTGAAATAAGTGACAATTTTTTTCACTTTCTTCAGGAGCCGTCCCGTCTCTTGCCCTGTTACAATAAAACGAATATTAGGATAAAGGCAATGAGTATTGACAGGGAGTATTAACAGAAATATTTGCCTTAGGGATTTACCTGCATTCTGATTAGGTGCGCCGGCCGCTGCCTGTTGCCACCTTGCCATTATGAATTCTTCCCCATCCGACTCTCCCTCCTCTCTCATGTCTGACTCATGTTCTGGAATATCTGGCTCAATGTCTTCATCCTCTTGCTCAGAGGGGCGCGTTTTCTTGGTATGCAGACCCAAGGCCTTTGATCCTACCAGGTTCAGGCTGTGTCCAAAACAAGAGATGTGCTTGGAGTCACCAAAGTACGCCTTAACAACCCCCTTGATGTTAGCTCCGCCGTCCGTTATTACAGCATCAACATTTTCCTTCACTATGCCCCATTCTGTACACATACTATCAATGACACCATTCAGGTTCTCAATGGTCTTACGCTCTTTCATAGGTCTTGCTGTGAGCTCATAAGACTTCATTGTAGTTCCTGAAACAAAACAAAAAAAGTTTGTTCCAATGTGCAGAAGGGTACATCAGGCAATTGGCACCAAAAAAAAAAAACACTTACCATTTTTGAGAAAATGGGCTGTCATGCCAAGGAAACTTTTCATGTTATTTTTGTTTGTCCACATGTCAAGGGTTAGTGTGATGTGTTTCTGATTTTTGAGCCTCTCTTTCACCTTCGCACGGAGTGACTTGAATTTCTGGCCCAGGCGTTTTGTTGTTGTCGGTTCACAAGGTATCTTGTATCTCGGATTCAACTTCCTGGTGAACACCCGGAATCCCGTTCTCTCCGTGGTGCGCAAGGGTAAGTCATCCTTTGCAATCATGAAAAGCAGTGCATCGGTGATCTCTTCATGCCGGGACCCTCCAACTGCAATTAAAACGGAAAACGATGAAACTTAAAATTCTGCAGCGGCTGTCAAGCCAAGCCCCTGCCCGTCCGCGATCGTCGATCGAGCTGTCGCGATTGTCGATACTCCGCAGCGCACGGTATCGAGCGAGCGTGGGGTATCGTCGTGGAGTATCGTCGTGTCGTACGTAAGAGGCGGGTCGCGGGGAATGCGAGACGGGCAGGTGCGTTGCGCTCACGTTCCAATCAAAACGCACTTCTACATTAATAACATGATTAAATATTCTCTAAGGCAAACCTTAGAACTCAAATTAGGTTGGCTATACACCAAAAATCCTATCAGTAGTGCATCGAATGTGATCAAAAGATAAAAAGAAAACAAAAGCACCATCGGTGAAAACTAACCTTGAAAGGAGATCATCTGCCTCCAGGCATCGTCCAATGTGCCCCGCGATGTGCTCTCCGAGAAAGACGAATGGGCAGATCTCGACGACGGCCCGGCCCCACTGTCACCGCTGGGGTTGGAAAGGCCCTGCTCGCTCTGTGTCAAGCGAACAGAACAACATAAACAAACGTGCAAAAGTGCACTATGCTCCGAGCCCGACTCGACACAGCAATCTTGACACAGCTTTGAAATTCTTGCAGTGACACTATAACCTCTAACCTCCCCAAATTATCAAGAGCTCTTCGATCAAAGTGAAGTTGTGCATGAAGGAATATTAAACAAAAACAATTCACTACTTACGTTGGTCGTTTCCCGAGACGACGACGGCGTCGCCGGATCGTCTGGGTCATCACTGTCTGTGTTCAATGCCGATGCCGCGTCGCTGTCGGCCCTCCTTTTCTTGGCAGCAACGGGCAGTTTCGGGATTCTAATTTTGTGCGCCTTCTCCAGGTGGACCATGAGACTGGACGTACTGCCCAGCCAGGTGAACGCCTTTTTGCATGTGTTGCACTTCACATACTTAGTCTTGCCGGCCTCTTTAACTTTTGTGCAGTGCAGCCAGACTGCACTCGTTGGTGCCATGGCTGCAGGCGCAACACTTTTTCAATCAATCAACAGCACGATTCTAGCATTCACCGTCACAAACCAAAGTTGTTCAAACTACCTAACGGTCGATGTTCTTCAGTAGTCTTCAGTACACAACGCTTCAAACCGAAGACTTTCCAACCAAACAAATGAAGGCGATGGCGCGATGGCCGTTACCAACTACGCGGAGCAAACAATGCCGCGAAATGGAGTGTAATTTAATTGCGGGACGAAAGGACACAAAAACCGTCTCAGAACCGATCGAAATGTCGTAAAATGCCAAAATATCAGTTTTGGGAAAATAATCGGATAATCGGCTTGATATAATCGATTAAGCAACTAAGTTGGGTCAGACGTAGTCGATTACAAAAATAATCGAAGTTGGTAGCGCATAATCGATTATAACCGATTAATCGAAGTTGGGGTTTCCAACACTAACTCAAGGTAGTGGGCAGTTACTTGCTCCATTTAGTTTGAAAGAGCAGTACAGCATACCTTTTTTCCCCATTTAGTGAAACATAACATAAATTAAATGAGCTGCCAGTGTGTTGTTGGCACCGTGCAAATACTTTTTGTGACGACAGGATGAATAATAGAAATTCACTTAAGCACTCTTTAATTAAAAATTGTGGTGTAACAACACAACATTAATTAGAGTCAGCATAGTGACAAGATACAAACAAGTTACAATAAGGTATAACCAAAAACATATTTCACATTAATGAACGGTCCAAATAATAATTTTACACAATACTAATCAACTATGACGAGAAAGAGAAAACGCAAAAAGGAAATTTACAATCAAGATCATTGCTGTCAAATCACTGCTCTGGAATGGCCAGCTTGAGCACACTGTCGACCTTTTTCATGCAGTGGGGGCGCGTCAAGCTGTCCATGTCCCCATTGGCCAATGAGTTCACACAGTGGCGGCAATAAGGATAATGGCCACAGTCGGTTAGCAGCAGCTGCTCCTCGCCGCAATCCTCTCTCCACACTCCACAGGCTGTCTCGGGATCCACAGCATCTGAAATTGAACAAATTCGAACACTATATTACAACTGGTTCACGCAGCCCACAAATCAACAGATCCACATCAACTGCTGCTTTTCTACATTCATTCAACAAATAAAAAGTATTTTTGAATGGTCCGTTCATGTATTGTCACATAAGTCCAAATCATACAGTTATGAAGTATGCGTGACAAGAGCGAGATCATGCGCATCAAACATTTCAAAAAAATGTACGTACCCAGATCAATGACCTCGTCTAGTGTGCTAGCAGGGGCTGCAGCATCTGCAACGGCTGCCTCCACCAACTTTTCTGCTGCCTGACTCAGCAGCAAATGAGACGCCATTGCTGCAGGCTGCAGTTGCCGGATGGCTCCTAATACGGCATCAACCTGCATGGCAGGCTGAATGCTAGCCAGCGCCTCCAGGATGGCATCCAATTTCTCAGCAATGCCTGAAAAATAGAAGGACAGTTTAGTAAAACTTATGCGAAGAGCTAAGGGCAGCCTCACCTACTCGAATTATTTATAATTTCATAATTGGCTTTATGCTTTCACTTGTGCTGTCTATCAGGTCTTTTGACAACCTGCTTGGGGTCACCATGTTGTCGCTGCTCTGAAATAACACTTCCTACAGATCAACAAGTTGTCCGCAATACTACTGAAGTTCATGTTCAATGCACCCGGGGTTCACCACATCATAGCCAACCGAGAGGGTCCCCGTAGCAGGCCACTGTTGGCCTACACACCACTGTCATTATTTAGGACTACTCCTCTTAAATGAGAGAAACTTTTCATCTCGTAAACTCTTGACGTGGCCACTTACCTTGCAGAAGGTGCGTCTGGACGGTGAAACGCCTCGCATCCAACTCCTCGGGTGACGCTGGTACTGGAACTGGTGCTGGAGCCGCAGCCGTTCAGGCCTGCTCTCCATGGAGGTTACCGTGGTCGCCAGCCTCGTCCCCTGAGGTGCCAGACGCCAACGGACCGAGGCCACCCCTCGTCAGCCATAGCAGGCGCTTGGCCTTGGCGTCATCGTTGTTGTTCGCCTGGAGAGCACAATAAGACCGTTAAATCAAACGAAAAACATGACGCGCCCGCCTGAAACGCCCCGTAGATATCCATGGACCATCTTGCGCGCAAATTCAGCTGAAATAGATACGTACCATGACAGAAAGTCGACGCACGAAGAGCGGTGAGGGTCAGCGGCAGTTGAGCACGAAGAGCGGTTAGGCAGCCAGCGACTAACGTTCTAGGCAACTCAGTGAGTGCTGATGCACGTGGGGATGAGAGAGAGAGAGAGAGAGAGGGTTCAGTTTTTTTTTGTTGGCCGTGAGACCTTGAGGATGGGGAAGCCAAAACTGGAGGATAAAACAAATTTATCACTGCCAACTTCGATAGCCAATTTTCAAAAGACAGCATTAGAAAATTAAAAGCAGTTATGATATAGATACATCTGAATTTTATAAACGTGTCCTGAAAGTATTGAAAAACTTAATCGTCGCAAAGTATGTGAATGTTGTCAGGCTGGTAACACCTAATCCTCCAGTTTTCGTTTTTGGTGAATCGCTAAAACCTGGGGTCGTACAACGAACCCCTCTCTCTCTCTCTAAAACCTGGGGTCGTACAACGAACCCTCTCTCTCTCTCTAAAACCTGGGGTCGTACAACGAACCCTCTCTCTCTCTGTAAAACCTGTGGAGTTTCCGGTTTACTATCACTAGCTGTTGCATGGTCTGAAAATTGAAAGCGACCATCGCCAAGTACTGTCCTTAGAATTTGCTGGCAAGATGTCTGACGTGTCTGACGTGAGTGGTGCTTCCACGTCTACCGTGCAGACCAGCACTGCGAAGCGCAAACGCTCTGATGCAGGAGAGTGTGGTGACCAACGCAGCGAGCAGTGTGCCGGTTGTGCTAGGCATATTGAACTTTTGCAAGGTAATTGATTTCATGGGAACGTGGTGGTCAGCTAATATTGGAAAAGTTACAAAAAAATTTGCAAAGCTGCTTCGTGGAGTTGTTTATTGTACGCTGTTGCTTGCTTTAAGTTGTCAGGCATCAGTGAAAAATTGGATAAACTACTGGAGCTGCTGATGCAGAACTTAGCTGCGGCTGCCAGGGACTAACCCCCAAAAGAGAATGATGATACTTCGTATGAAGATCCAGGTTTGTTCCTGACGTACCATTAATTTCATCCAAGCTCTGCCTTGCAATCTTGAACAATAATAGCCACACCTCAGCTTTTATATCATTGGCAGATGTGATCGCCTGACTCATATTCTCAATGTGTCAAAACACTGACAGACTCTTCTGCCACACAGTATATTTGTTAAGCGAAAATGAATAGCAGCAGAGTGACCTGGTATCATGGGGTCAGTTACCACTCTTCTGTGCACTTGGTGCAATTAATCTTTCAACAACTGCAAGCTGTTTCTGTAACTCTCAGAATATTTGACATGGTCTGCTGTTATGTTACTTGCACTATTTGTCTCCAACTGTAACCGTTTTTCTTTTTACAGAGGCCGAAGAATCAATGCTTTTAGCTTTTATTAGACCTTGATTAGGTCTGTTAACTATGATGCTTGTGCAATTTTATTGACCTGACGCTCAAATTGTTATTTTGCTGAAACCAGGCTTAGTTTTAAATACTTTGTTATATTTTGTAATAACGCGGGTCCAGTGTTTTAATTGTACTTTTTATGTTGTTGTTACAGTGTACTTACTGAATTGTGCTGTTTAATTGCCCACATTGAATGCCCACATATTAGTATAAAAATTTCTGAGTCAGTGATTAACTGTTTAACATTGTAGCTTCACAAGAAGCATAACTATGCTCAGGTCAATTGTAGAAAAATGAATGCTTGGTGAATCCTATCCTATTGGTTTTTTTAAAATGCATTTAGAGACATAACATTGTGCTAAGGGTATTGAAATGACTGACTGAATAAACACCAGATTACTCAAGGTAGTGAGTAGTTACTTGCTCTGTTTAGTTTGAAAGAGCAGTAGAGCATACCTGTTTTCCCCATATAGTGGAACATAACATGAAGAAATGAGCTGCATGTGTGTTGTTGGCAACCTGCAAATACTTTTGTGACGACAAGATGAATAATAGAAAATTCACTTCATCACTCTTTAATTAAATATTGTGGTGGAACAATATTTGAGCAGCTCAAAGAAGGAATTGCCTGATACATGGACATATTCCTTGACAAAAAAAAGGAAAACACAACATTAATAAGAGTCAGCATAGTGAGAAGATACGACCAAAAACATACTTTACATCAGTGAACAAGTCAAAGTCTAAAATAATTTTACAGAATATTGATCAATTGAATGGAGAGAAAACACAAAAAGGTAATGTTTTTAAAAATCCACATGAGAAAAAAAAGCACTGCGTACAGCTGTTACACTCCCCCTTTTATAAAGGTTGGCCTTTACATATCTCAGTGGAGAATATAGTTAATATAGGTTCTTGTTGACCAAGGCTTGGGGGAGGCACAAACAAAAATAATGAATTCGAAAAGAAACAAATTCCAAAAATTTAATGAGAGCAAGATTTATTAGATTGTAAGCAGGAACGAACAGGAGAGGAGGACCGCTCTGCTACAAACATTATCGGGACACGCTACAGAAGTCATAGCTACACTGCACCATCAAGGGAAGCCAATTACTTTTGATAACTTAGAGGATGTTCTGTTGAGACAGTACAGTAAGCAGCCCATGTTTTGGGAACGAAAACAGGAGTTTGACAGTCTGGTACAAGCACCAGGCCAAACATTGAGGGAGTTCGCTCGTTTGGTAGAAAGGAAAGGTAGGGCATGCTATCGAAATGCACCAGAAAGGGACATTCAGGAGTCGCTTGTGGAACGGTTCTGCAAGGGCATTACTGACAAGCAGCATGCCAGGACTCTGCCGTTTGGGGCATCCAGTACGCTGGATGAGGCTGTAAATACCTTAAGTAAAGCAAAAGCAATTTTAGGGGAGGAGCCACCGGCTAAGAAAGCCAGGCTAGTTAAAGTGGAGGATCAGCCCTCAACATCTAGTACAGGGATTGATATAGAAGGGCCGGAGGCTAGTGTAAATATGGTTTGCCCCTCAGGAAGTAACCCAGGATTTTCGGGTAACCAAGCTAGTGCACAAGGCAGTAATGATACGGGGACCAATACAGAAGGAAATAGGGGCCGAGGCAGGGGCCGTGGTCGGGGAAGACCAAGGGGAAGTAGAGGAGTAGACAGAGGAGGAGCTAGAGGAGGAAGAGGAGGAAACACCGGAAACACAGGACACACGGGAGGAAGTAGTTTTACATGCAATTTCTGTGGGAAACCGGGACACATGGAGAGGACTGTTGGAGCAAGCATGGAAATAGCAATGGAGGAAGCAATTTCCAGGAAGCTTGTTTCAACTGTGGTAAACCAGGACACAGAGCAAGGGACTGCTGGTGCCCAACAAGCAACAACCGCAACAGAGGGAACAACACAGGAAACAGAGGTGGTTGGAACAATAGAGGAAATAATAGTGGTAATAACTTTTCCAACATGGGGTATTTACCGGATATGAACTGTCCGCCAGATATGGTACAAGCCGCCATGATGTGGTATAGAAGTCAGGAGGGCCAAAAGGCTGGAGGTAACGCACAAGTGCCTGCGATCGCCAATGTTCCCTTCGTCCCTAATAATAATAACAATAACAGTAGCAATCAAAACCAAAATCAGGGAAACTAAACAGTACCTCCAGATTAGTGGTGGGATCTGAGGTACCCTGTAAAGAACCACCAGTAATAAAACAAGTCAGATTCAGTCAGGAGCCACCAATGGAGCAGAATAAACCAGGGCTGGTTAAAGATGTAACTGAGGCTAGCACAGCAGAGGCTAGTCCCAAGTCAGAGGACAGGGCAAAGCCCGCTGTGGAGGAGCCTATGGTGGAAAGCATTGATAAATGTAATGTATGCTCATTAGGAAACAAAGCCCCAGTTTTGGAATGCTCAATTGATGGTAAACCTGCTGAAGTAGTTATAGACACCGGTGCTGTGATAACAGTATTTAAGAGAACTAGTAAAGCGCTCGCACCAGCCAGGTTAAGGCTGAAGAGTGCAACGTCTCACAAGGCTGCATTGTTTGGACCAGTACTAACATCTATAGTAATAGCAGGATGGGAATTTAAGTTCAATGTTTATGAAGCAGAAATTGAAGAAAATCTTTTGGGATATGACTTTTTGGATTACTTTGATGCCACTATTAGAGTTAAAAGAAGGATTCTGGAGTTTCCTTTGGTTGATACTGGGGGTGTTATAACCACTCAGTTTAAAATTGGGCATGCAAATGTTTAAGGTAAATTCAGATCAGGGGAAGTTTATTACCCAGTAAGGGCAGGACAAAGAACAGTTTTAAAACCTTTTGTGGAAAACGAAGTCACAACGACTTTGATTACTGATTGTGAAATGGAAAATCTGGTAGATGTGGATACCAGGTGGACATCTGACTCTTCTGTTAGTCCACGTCCACTGGGCGGAGACAAGGGTGACGCAATGTCCAAGCCCCACTCTCTATCCACCCAGGGGAATGGAAACCAAGCAGGGAGTACAATGTTTGAAAATGATATCGATCATATGAAATGGAAAAGTAATGAAAGGGGCGCCCCAGGGTGTATCGACAGCCCAATGGAAATGGAAATTGATATGGATAATGATATATATGATATGGATGTAGATGTGCACAGAAATGGATATGTTGAAATGGAATTAGAAGGAAAGGAGAAGGAGGAAAGGAAAGGAAAGCAATCAGGCCACAAAGATTTTAAAACTAAAAGAAAAATTCATTTGGGAGTGTTTTCAACAACTCCATTAATGGGAAATAAAGTTTCAAGATTACCTGTATCAGTCATAGTAGAGTCAGGGGTTGTGCCATGTGTAACAGCACCCATAGATGTAACTTTGCAAAATCTGGGGGACAGATGTGTAGAGGTTCCAAAGTATGCAGTCCTTGGCGAAGTGTATTTGTTGCATCCAGTTGAATATCACAACTCTGTAACAAATAATGAAGTTGGATGTGATTTTGATTATGAATAAAATGAGGAAGAAATTCCTTCGGATGCCAGCCTAACTGGCCTTGGGGCAGTTCTAAGCCAAGAGCAGGACGGTCAAGATGTAACTATAGCATATTGGTCAAAAATATTAAACGTAGCTCAAAGAAATTACTGTGCAACTCACCGTGAACTTCTAGCTTTAGTAGAGTCAGTAAAAGCATTCAACCATTATTTAGCAGGAGCACCGTTTGTGGTGAAGTCAGATCACGCTGCATTGCAGTGGTTAAGAAGTTTCAAAAATCCTACTGGAATGTTGGCAAGGTGGCTTGAAAAATTAGCACCATATCAGTTCCAAGTTGTTTATGTAAAAGGAACCAGCATAGGCCATGCGGATGCCCTCAGTCGTAGACCTCAGAGACCCTGTAATCAAAATTGCGTTAAATGTGCAAGAATAGAGGAAAGAGAAGAAATAGCAGCAGTCAGGTGTACAACTGTTGAAGAAAGGGAAGGAAAGAATGGAAATGTCATGATAGAATGCAGCAATAATTTTAAGCTTATCCATAAAGAAGGATCAATTTTTGATAGCAGTTCTAGCTTACCCATTATTCATGCTGTCAGTTTGGATGGTAAAATGGGAGCAGGACTTGCCAAAGATATTGAGTATTGTTTCAATGTTAAAGAAGAATTCCTTCAAACTTGTAGAAACTGTCCAGGAATTGTACCTGTAAGAAGAGGGCAGAGATTAATTGTTAATGTCATCACAAAGTTGAGATATTTTCAGAAACCAACGTCTGAACAAGTCAGGTTAGCTTTAATTCAGTTGAGGGATTGGCTGATATAAATAATGTAAATGAATGGTGCATGCCTGAGTTCTCATGTGGCAGAGACCAACTAAATTATCATATACTGATAAAGTTCATAAATGAAGTCTTTGCAAACACAGGCATGAACATTCATATGTATCACTGGAGTCCAACCAACGTAAATAAGGTTGAGACTAAAAGCGGTAGTGAACCAAGTATAGTTGCTGTTGTAGATAGTATTAGAACTTTACCTGTGTCAGTGGAGAATGTTATGATTAACTGGGGAACTATCATAGCTGAAGGCATAGATCCAGATCAACTAAGGAGAGATCAAAGACTTGACAGGGATATAATGCCAATAATAGTTGCAGTACAGGAAGGCAAACGCCCTGATTTCCAAGATATTGTTGGATATAGTAACAAAACTAGAACGTTGTGGCATCAATTCAGGTCTCTTGTTGTGAAGGATGGTTTGTTGTTCAGGAAGTTCGTACATATCACCCGAGATACTGAAAGAGATCAGTACCAATTAGTATTGCCGTCAAAACATGTACAAAATACTGTAAAGCACTACCATGAGCAGTTAGGGGAGGTAAACCATTTTGGAATACATAAAACAGTGGCACACATGCAAAGGTTTTTCTGGTGGCCTGGAATGCAAAATGACATTCAGTGGTGTCTTCATAATTGCATAATATGCAACAGATTTAAGGGAGTTAAAAATAGAGTGAAACCACCAATGAAAATATTCCAGGATGGGGTACTCCATGGTAGATGGCACGTAGATTTAGCAGGACCATTTAAAGAAACCTCTGAAGGTTGTACTCACATTATTATTGCAGTAGAAGCATTTTCTGGTTGGCCTGTAGTTGTACCACTGCGTGGTGAAAAGGCACCAGAGGTAGCCAAAGCCTTAATTACCCATGTATTCTCCGTCTTTGGCTCACCAATTTCTATGATGACAGATCAAGGGAAGAATATGCTTTCTGAAACAATGCGAGAAGTAGCTAATTTGTATCAAATCAAGAAATTTAGAACGTCAGTCAAACACCCAGAGGCCAATGGCAAGGCAGAAAGGTGGATCAGAACGTTAAAGTTACAGTTAGCAATGTTGATAGGAGATAATCCATTGACATGGCCAGAATATTTACCTTTCATTTCACAAGCATATCGTAGCCTTCCAAATGAGGTTACGAAGTGCTCTCCTTATGAGATCATGTTCGGAGCACCAATGCGGACTCCACTGCAAATGGAGAGAGGAGCTCCACCTTCTCAGCCAGATTGGAGTCGTCACAGAGATGCATATCCTTCTTTTGTCAGAAATGCTTTGACAAAAATTCACGACATAGTTAGGCAGTCAAAAATCCAAGAAAGAATGAAAGAACATTATGACAAAACTGCAATGCTGTCGCCATTCAAAGTTGGAGACAGAGTATATTATTATAAGAAAAACACACAGCAAGGTGTGATGCGAAAATTAACCTCACCTTGGTTAGGACCATTCACGGTCGAGGATATTATAAATGATTGTAACGCACAGATCAGAGACGAAGCGCCACCACATAAACAACTGATTGTTCATATCGATAAGTTAGCTGCTTATACTCCGCAAAATTCCGATAAAGAGTTGGTGACGGCGGCATGGCTCACTTTTGTGATGTAAACAGCCGGTGCACGGCAGGGTGGATCGCACCGAGCGAGCCGAGTCACGGCCGGAGCGATTCGCTCACCGCCGACACCAAACCAACAACGGCCGCGAGAATTCAAAAACGCTGTTCGCCGCAAGAAGCATGCTGGGAGTATCGACGCGGGGTATGCCGGGGAGGCGTCACCAAGGGCCATTGTTGAGATAGCGTCCACCCAGACAACATCGATGGCACCCAGAATCAGAATCGCGAGGAGCAAGCAGGAATTCAAGATTCCGAAGAAAGGCAAGAACGAAGAAACACCAGCGCAGACGCAGCAGTCACCACTGGCCGCATTGTTCCGGGCTGAGGAACTTCGGAGCCGCGGGGTAGCGACGCCCAACGCCACTGCAGTCCCAGCCGCACCCAGGAAGGGAAGGCCGCCGCAGCAGTGGAGGGACCCGTTCAGGCAGCAAGAAATTTTAGTCAAGAGGAGCAGTGACCAGAAAGTTTTCCCGGAGCAAGAAAAGAAGAGGAGCAGAGCGGAGGAAGTCAAGTGGCACTGCACCCAACTGGTGCGCCAAGCACAGAAGAGGAAGGAGCAGCAAGAGCGAAGAGGCATCAGGTCAGAGGAGCAGAAGTTGGAAGGAAAATATCAAGAGTTGGACAATTTGTGGGAAGGAGAACATAAGTGGACAGTGAGCGAGGTGGAGAGTGAGTTTGGTGGCAAGATGTTTGGCGAGATGGAAGAGGAAATTTGCAGATTAGAGTTGGTGATGGAAGAAAAGAAAGTGGACTTTATGGAGTATGTGGAAAGTGAGTGTGAAAGCAAAGTGTTTAGTGAAATGGAAGAAGAGATGAGCAAGCTGGAGTCAGTGATAGGAGAAGACAAGAGGAAAGGAGACATTTTGGAGGAATTGGTGTGTTTGTTAGGAATAGAGGAAAAAAGTGATATGTTTGTGGAAGGACAGCTGGAGGAAGAGGAGGATGTAGATTTTGAGACATTATTGAGGCAAGTGGAGGAGAAGACCAGAGAAAGCCTGGCTGTGTCGCAGCAGTTACAAGAAGCAGAGGAAGTGATTGATTTAGAGTGTGAGAGCAAAGTGTTGGAAGCAGAAGTAGAAGCAGAAGTTAGCATGGAAGTGGAAGAGTGTGGAGAGGTTGTGAATGCAGTGGAGATGGACGTGGAAAGGTGTGTGGAAGTTGTGGAGTTAGTAATGAGACCTGTGGGAGAGAAATCGGTAAAGTACGTGGAGTATGTCCCAACAAGGATAGGAGGCAGAATCAACAAGAGGTGCAGGAGCTGTTTGGGCAGAGGACACGCTCCATCAAATTGTACAAATTTAGGAGTAAACTTAGTAAGGAGATTAGAAGCTATAGTAGAGGGACAGATGGCAGGTGTGTTTGTAGTGACTGAAGCAGAGGAGAAGCAAATAAAGAGATGTGATTTTTCAAAGAGACTGAATCCGGAAGTGGAGAGAGTGGTGAGAGAGCTACAAAAGGGCTATGGAATTGAACTGTACAATCCGGAGGAACCTAAGTTGTAAGGTTGTTAAGTTTGTTTTGTTCATTTATTAAGTAATTGCCATTAAAGGTATCATTGTTATATCTACTTCCAAATTGTACTGTTAGCTAGTAAGTTTAATGTTATTTCAATGATCTCAGTATTATTAATATTCTAAATGTTCTGTTGGAGTGAATAAAATTGTACATATCTTTGTTTAAAAGGTTCCTTAATCCAAAACTACCCCTCGTAGTTCATTATAGCCACAGTGCTGCGGACAAGTGAAGCCATAATGCTGATGCCAGTTCTGTCAAGGAACAGTGCAACCATGTTACGTTGAGGAAAAGAAATATAGCTAAGTTCAAATGGAAAATGAGTAATATAATTCACTGAATTCACTTAACATCCAGCAGTAAGTTTTAACTAAAGTTTTAAAAAGGAGTACATAGAGATAAGTGTAGTAAAACACTTGGCAGTAAAACTATAAAGGTGCAAAGGCACATTAGGAAGAGTTTAGAAATACACGCCAAGGTGGTCTTCATTGTCCTCGTGAGGAAGGTTGTCTTCAAGAATGGCCTATATGAAAAAATATATATATATATATATAGTAATAATAATAATAACAATAGTACTAATAATAATAAGTTGCTTTAAGTTAGACTTACAAAACAGTCTAGAAGACATGAAGGCCCTTGGGCAAAACATCTGAGCCGGCGGGCAACGAATAGAAAGTGGTGGGACAAAACTCTGGTAGTGTTAATATGCCATTCCCCGGGCATCACAAAGCCGTCAAAATCAAAGGGGCGGCGGGGGTGAGCACACATGCGGCAGAGCTAAATAAAAAAAAAATAAGAAGGAATGAAGGTGTTAAAAGGAAGAGTGTTAGGGTGTTTTCGTTGAAAAAAACAAAACAAAAAAACTTACGTTGAGCATTAGAGGATAGCCGGGCGCGGTGGCTGGGAAGATGCTGACTAAGACACGGTACGAGGAGCGATCGGCTGCAGCAGCAGGGGCGACACGTCGGGGCACAACTAGGGGCCTGGCTGGCTGATGGAAACGCCGGGGCCGGGGCAGCATGTGGGCAGGCCGGCGAGGTCCGTGGTGGCGGCGCCGGTTAGCCGGGACCCGCTGCAGGCGTCGGGGAACCGCCTCCATCTCGCGAACAAGGGCGTCCAGCGCAGGGGCGACCGGGACCGGTCGTTCACGGTGCACCCGGTCACCGTCGTTCAACACGCGAACGCGGTTCACAGCGGGAAAGTCCTCGTCGTTTACACGGAACATAGCGCAACAATAATAATGTCAACTGTCGAAGTTTCAAGACGTTTCACTTTAGGACAAGGAACTCGGATGGCTGCGAAGCGACAAAGTTTTCCCACTAGTGGAGCCGGAAAGAGGAAACGACCGTCAGGTGTCTACGCTCGAGCTAGGCCAAACGGACGGGTAGCAGACGGACAGACAGGGGTAGGTCTTGAAGTCGAAAGGACCCCGTAGAAAGAACCGATTTTGGATTTTAAAAGAGAAATAGGCAGGCCAAAAGTTAAACTAAGTTGGCCGAACGGAGTGCGAAAATGTTACGTAATTTCTGGAGACCTGAACGCAATATAAGGGAGTTCCCCGACGGGAAACGGATATGACCACGGTAGTCAGTTGAGTGTCTGCTAATAAAGTTTCGTGTACACATAAGTTTCTCATACTGAAGGTGTCGAATATGGAGCCAGAAATTCAAAATGCTCGCTGCAAACGGAGAATTTAGCGTTTGGGCGTTAAAACAAGCAGGAGTGCTAGAATTCTGGCGAAATGGCTCGATAAAGTTTAGTGACAAGCGTTGGAACTTCTTTCAAAATGACAAACAACCATAAAATTGACAAAGGGTAGTAAATGAGAGTTTTGACATGCTGGTACAAAAAGGGTGATCAGGGATAAGTAGCGTTGCCACCCTTAGCAACGGCTGCTCTTGGTCGCATCTTGACCAGCGAAGTTGGCGACATAGTGTAATTGCGACGGCAATGTCGCCCTGGTTGCACACAACGGTATCAGTTTCGATCATCCAATGCGAAACGAATCCGCTTCGGGAGGCGCATCAACAATACTAATTGCGAAATTCGAAAGTGCATCAACTATGTAACAACAAAGTGGACCTGTGGACTTTCACCACGGGGGTCCCAAGGCCGAGTTCACCGGGACCAGCCGGGAATCGAACCAAGGAACCCGGTCTCCCCGAGTTGTCACTGGACCAATTACTCCGTGGACAGCTGCCCGAGATACAATTCGTCGACCAGACTATACAAGGGCATCAGAACATCGACGCTGGCAACGCACACACAGCAGAGTAGCAGACGACACACAGTCAACTCTACGGAGATGGAGTCTTTTCAATTTGGAGGAGAGGATAGCGATATAAGTTAAGTAGCGTTAGTTTGTGTTTCAGTTCATGGGAATGGCAGTCAATCTTTCTCGCATCATAGCAGGATTGCATCGTTTCTTCGAGAGCTTCGAAATCAACGCAAGACATCTTTAACACTAATTCCCAATTTGAGTGAATCTATGAGAGTGACTTCTGCGGCGAAGTAGCATAGGCAACCTTCGACTGCAGGAGAGTTAGTCATGTGAAAAGCGTGTTACTGGCCATAACACGCGCGTCGTATAGATTTCAACTCAGCACACAGTGTGTCAAGGATTCAGTCAACTTCTTTATGTTTATTTTTGTTTGAACATGGAAGCTTTGGGGTTTGGGATTGGACACCCTAAACCAGCACGTAGTCGTGTCAAAGTGGAAATGGGATTATTTCAGGATCATTGAATATGATTTAGCAAATGTTAGTCAGATTTTTAATAGAGATCGGTTTGATTTGTTGTAACGCGTTACTGAAATGGAATCAGAATTTAAAATGAGGTGTAAGATTTTCAAATTGTAAGGGTCTTAAAAGGAGATGAAGGAGTTTAAAAAGAAGGGAGTGGTGTTACGTAGAGCAGACTCATTAAAGTCACCTATTCATACCATGGGCTACATAACCCTTTTCTTTGTTTACGTTCCTAGACACCATCTTTATACCGTGTCGCCCTCTGTTGGCTAGTAGCACGACTAGCATTATAAGGTGCCGCCATCTAGCGGCTAGACACATTGTTGATACGGCTAGACCCCCACCACCTTTCACTCCTCCTTCATATTCTCTGGGCCTATAAAAGCAGGCACCGCTCACCGAGCAGTGCCATTCTGTGAGACGCTCTCTTGGAGTCAATACACAGCTAAACCCAAACTCCCCGACTACCTTATTCCGCCTCCTCTACTTAACAATACATTTCATTTGGTAGGAGAGATTCCTTTTCTAATTTAATGCATATTCATTATTAATTTCAAAATATTTATTTTTCGGTAGGAGAGATTTCTGTTGAAATATAATTCTTTTTCTTAAGTCAATTAAAATCATTTCACATTTTATAAAAGGATTTTTTGGGTAGGACAGAAGTTGGTTCCCCTCACCAATTCGCTTCGTTTCATGAAAATAGTAGGCAACACATATTTAGCATATGGCGAAATAAATTAGGTCAATCTGCTGTCACATCTTCGAAACAAAATGTAGAAACGTCAAAAGAATGCGTTACATATCATGAGTAACACGATGCTGGGAAAACTGGTTATGCATCGCAACAGTTTTAATATCACCGTCAATTACTATTACAGCGCTGCGCAGGGACTGAGGCAGATCTCGCCCAACCACTATTCTGCAAAGTTAATGTCCGGGGCTACTCCCTTGCCGAGACGCACAGTTTGAAGCTATTCAAAGGCGAGGCGATGGTGGCTCTCGTGTCGAGCTCCACCTCGTGCTCGTAACTGGGACCCGGCGTAAAGACGAGGTCGCGGAGGAGCACGGCGAGCACCACCTTCATCTCGAGGAGGGCGTACTGCTCAGCCACGCAAACTCGGGGGCCCATGCTGAGGGGCAACAAGGCATTTGGGTGCCGCAGGGCGCGCGCTTCGATCGTATGGCGGTCCGGGTCGAAGCGGTCGGGGTCCGGGAAAGCTTTAGGATCGCTGTTCATCATGTCCACCATGATGAAGACGTGCGTGCCCTTCTCGACGAGCACGTCGCCGACGCGGGTCGTTTCGTCACAGCGTCGCAGGAGGACGCCGACGGGCGACCAGAGCCGCAAGCCTTCAATGACGGTGCGCTCCACCAGGTCCATGCTTCTGACGGCGTCGTACGACAGTTCGCCGCCGTGCTGCAGCAGCACGTCGCGCACCTCAGCAGCCACCCGGTCTTGCAGGGCCTGGTCGGCGGCCAGCCTGCTCAGAATGAAGGCGACCGAGTTGGAGACGTTGTCGAGTCCGCCGAGGAGCATGAGGGTGAACTGCGCCACCGTGATGCCGGGTGGCAGGCCGGGGTCAGCCCGCGCCCGCTCGTCGCGGCGAAGCTGCAGCAGCAGCTGCATGAGGTCGTCGCGCTGTATTTTTTCGGCCTTGCGGCGCCGGCCGATGTCGCGCAGCAGCGCGACAACGTGACGGTACCCGGACCGGAGCATCCACGTGATTGGCACCATCCTGCCGAGGCGCGGGTGGACTGTCTGGAGCGCGGTGCGCGCCGTCAGACCAGTCGGCCTGCCGAAGAAGTCCCGCACCATCGGAGTGAAGGTGTCGTCCGCGTCACGCATGCAGTGGAAGTCGATGCCGAACAGGGCGCGACCGATGACGTCCACTGTGTAACGGAAAAGGAGCCGGCCGACGTCCACCTCGTGGCTGAAGTGCTTGGTGCGGTCCGCGACCAGGGCGGTCACCAGGGCGTCTGCAAGGCCGCGCATCTCGGGCACCATCTGGCGCACTTTGCCGAGGCCGAAGGCCGGTGCCAGCCGGCGGCGCATGTTCCGCCACTGCGCGCCCTCCAGATTGAACAGGTTCATTGACAGTGGGTCGCCCTCGTCGGCGGGGGTTCCGTGGCTGTGGAAGCTGGAGAAGTTGTTGCACAGGATGCTACGCACCATCGTGGGGTCCCAGACCAGCAGCACTGGCCGCCAAAGCCTGTAGAGGCCACAGTAGCCCTGGTCTCGGAACGGGGTCGCCATGTTCACGAGGGCCTTGATGCCGCTCTGACTGCCGAAGATGATCGGGCCCACGTTGCCGACGAACGGCGCCGGTTTCGGGGTGGGGACGCCGCGCCGATGCCAGTAGGTGAACCGGTGCATGAGGTAGAGGTGGATGACGGCCAGGACGACGACGGCGGAGGCCAGCACGCTGGCCAAGGTGCACAGCATATCGGCGTTGTCTCCACAGGAGCAGTGGGCTGCAATAATGGCCTGCACCCAAACACTCTGCCGGTGACAGTCGTGCTTGTTTACTGCAAAAGCAACACGACCTTCGTTATCGGTCACCTCTCCCGGCGTGCGGAAGATCTGCTTCCACACCGACAGGTGGCCGTGGCTTGGGAATAGAACACACGTAGAATACTTCAAGAGCGGAAACGGGTACTATGAGAAATTGCACGGCGTAAAATATCTCCACCATGTGTCAGCTGCGAGCCTCCTCAAAACTTCGGAAGCTTGGCTCGCGCAGCGGTGTTAAAGCGACCATTTCTGGGTCAAAACTCGTGGAGCGGCCGTGGCTCTGCGCTTGGTTTACACACAGCTTCTGTCCTGGAATTGATTTTTAAAAGATATTTTGCTTGTTTATGCCAATCCAAGACAGACTGCTTCACTTCTCTTGGGCTGGTTTACGCGCAAGCAACGATTAGACGGAGTTATCTGTACCCGCAATAAACTCAATTTTACCCGTCTGTGAGGAAAATTCGAAGTCAGTCTCCATGATGAGCCATGAAATAAATAGCATCACTTTCCATCTCCATGCGGAGCAGTTCGTTCTGTGCGTTGATCAGCCCCAGCCGCCCTACGCCCTTGCAAGAAGAATTCAGAGGGCCTCGCCGGACAAATGTGGAGAAAACCAAATTGTCATACTGTTGTGTAGACTGCAGAGCGAACAGAACCTTCGTCGAGAATTGGGCGACCTTTTCGATAGAAACGGTCTTGTGGGAATCATTTCGTCCCCTGGAGTTAAGTCTCAGAGCAAAGCGGCCGCAGCGTTGAAGGTAAATCACGTGAAAGGGGCCGTCCACATATTACGTCATCACATTTTTGGCTATATTCGACCCCTCCCTCCCCCGAGTCATCAACCGTCATATGAGCCCTGCCCCCCCCCCCCGCCTCCCCCCTGTTGACGCCATATTTGCAAAAGGGGGAAAAAATGCATATTTCCCGTAAAACCAAATGCTACTTTTTCCATGCAAGGGTACTAGCCCGCAAATACGCTTAAAATAAAAAAAGCCGGAATAAAGTTCCCTGCCATCCATGGTGCCGTCGGAAACCAACGCGACGCGTCGCGGCCAGACACATCCAGACAGGTCTTCGCCTTCGCCCCACCGCACCGTACAGACTAGGGACGTGCGACTAATAACGACTAGTCGAGATAGTCGACTGTTTGCCTTCCGAGAAGAGCCGACCGGGGCAAACGGCGGAGGCGGCCGACCTTCTCTGAAGGTTTGCTACGATTTTGAATAGCATTGACTTGCTGTGACTGCATTTGGTTTTGAGCTTGAGCCAGAGTTCTCATTTGAACCCTAAACATGTCGTCTGCTATAGCAGCATTCTTAGCGTCCGTCCACGACCACTGGTTGCTATTAGTGAGTAGCTTCGCCTGAGTGTCGGATTAATGGATGCCAAGGGTCAACTGAGATTTCAGAGACTGATCATAGAAATTTCCGAAATCTCAGGGAGCCGCCAAAGACTGGAGTGCGGACACATACTCACAGACTGACTCATTGGTATTGCGCAATCGTTGCCGAAACGTGAGACGGTTAGTTTCGACAAGTCCGACGGGCTCGTAATGCTGCTTAAGGTAATCCAACAGAATTGGGACTGGGTAATTTGCTGGGGATGCCGGCAGGGAGGCGGCATGGAGAACAGCAAAGGCACGTGGACCGATGTGGGTTAAGAACAGATTGCGCCGACGGTTGGACTCGACATTGTACGCCCCATTTTCAAGACGTAATTCCTCTTGAATGCCGTTGGCGTTGTAGTATATTCCAAACCTCTGGGACCACTGAGTCAAGGTACTGGGTCCATGTGGATCGAAATGTTCAATCTCCCCCGCGTGTTGCATCAGAATGCGGGGAGCCGCTTGGGCCTGAACCATTTTGACAGCACAGAGTTTGACACCTGCTAGCCGGTATTTTCTTCTTGCGCTCGCGTTGTTCTTGAAGACCTCGTCGCCCTTAATATATCGGAGATAGACTTTCTGATAACTTTGACTAGTGTCTTTTGTAGACTATATTGTTCAGTAATGAGCTTGGCTAGGGAGACACAAAGGGACGACTCGTTTCTAAACCGGAGGTTTATTCCAAACTGACACTCACAAGATACAAGACAAGCGAACAACGCTAGGGCGACACCGCGACCTCTAGCGGTGCAGACAGGAACATCACACTGGACCGGTGGCCGCTGCTGGTTGGGTGGCCTACCCTTCGGGCCACGGGCCGTCGGCGAGGATAAGGGCGGGTTTTACCCGGTCGATCGACACGACGACCTGCCTGCCCTGCCGCGCGCGTCGATAGTGAGGGTCTCTTGCCTCTGCTGTCCCTGCCGATGACGCGGTGGGGTCCGGTGTAGGGCGACGTCAAGGGCTAGCGGATCCTGTCCAGGCGCACAAAGAAGTGGCTGGAGGCCGACAGTTCCCTATGTGAACGAACACGCCGGGGTTAGTGTGGCGGGATGCGGGGGTGGGTCGCACCTTAGCAAAGTGGTGGCGGAGCCGCATGAGGAGGCTGCAGTGGTCGTCGTCGTCGTCGCTGGAGTCGCTATGAACATGTCTCCGGGCAGGCGTGCAGGCTCACCGTCCACTAACTCCACCACCGAGGCCTTGACGTCCTCCTCGAGCGCTGCCTCGGAGGCCGAGGAGGACTACGACCCACCCGAACCCGTAGTGGTACATGATGGCTGACTTGAGGGGGCGGTGCAGGCACTCGACGGGGTAACAACTCCAAAAATTCCAGCGCTTACAGCACTGAGTCGCCCTCGCGTTAACTGAACGATGAGTGTTGACAATAATTTGTTAATCATAACCTTGGAAATTGAAATTCAGAAAAAAGGAAAAACGGAAACTTCTGACATTCGAACCGACGACCCGCCGCACGGCGAGCCGCTCTTAGACCGCGCGACCAAACCGACATTGATGCTTCGCGTGGCGGACCATCACAAGCCACGGCTGCCACAGCCGCGTTGAGAGGCACCAATCAAAGCGCAGCGCAGACCAATGCGAATAAGGAGCCAAGTTGGCAACAATAGGCCTCCTCATTGAAGAAGGGACAATTCTATAATAAATCGGATTTGATGTGATTACATGCCTAATTGTGGACTGTAGCAGATTGGTTACGTCTGCTTTTGTCAAATGAACTGGAATTCTTTTTTAAAGTATTTTGGTTCAATAGAGGTTTCAATAGAGACTTGGAAACGGAAGCTGAAGAACAAAAACACTTCCAGACCGGAAACTCTCGAGGGCAGGTGTGAGAAACTTGAATGGTGTTATGAGTGAATTCTGGTGGTTAGTTCCCATATTGGGGGAGGCCCTTGTACATCGATATTTTTCATAACTGCACTCGAGAGTTTCCGGTCTGGAAGTGTTTTTGTTCTTCAGCTTCCGTTTCTAATGTCTCATTGAAACCTCTATTGTTTTAGATTCTCCGCCTACTCCATGCGATGCCAATATGTCATTTTGAAACATTAGGCAGCAATGCTGAGATGATTTACATTGTGTTAATTTCCACTTTGTTACCAAGGGTTCAATTACATCGTATGATACAGAAAATGTAAAGTATAATAAAGGAACAACAGTATCTGATATTTTTTAGCAGAACATCAATTCCTAAAGTTGGCACCACAGAGCACAACCGCGGCATAGCTCCGCCCATTTTTGTGGCGCCATCTAGCAATAGTGAAATGAAACTGAATGCAGAATGTGGCAACAACGACACTTGCTGTTAGGAGAATAAAAAAAAAGTGGAATAGTCGGTGCAGAGAGCACCTCGCTCCGCTCGGGCTCAAAAACGGTGGTCCAGCGGAGGCGGAGTACCCCGGAGTACTCCAGAGTACCCGGAGTACCCTCGTAGTACCCTGACCCTGACTTTAGACATGCCAATGGTGAACAGGGGATGGATGGGTTCATTCTACCCGTATATAGGATTGATGTTGAAAATGAGGTCATTTTGGCCGCAAGACGCCCCGTTTTCGAGTTTTGGGACTCTGAAGTTATTCTTGGACAGCTACGCGAGTACTAAAAGTACTTCAGGTAACTTTGGTGATTCGATCAACTTTGGAAAATTTCTCACATTAGAAAAACATCTATTAAGAAATAATCATAACACCATTTCATGCACAGTATTGATCCTTCAATACTCGTACAGAACGAGTTACTATTTACGTACCAAACATGTTTGGGACTAATCTTTGGCGCCTTGTTTATGCTTTAGTAGTTCGCATACGGCGACCTTAACTCTTGTTGATTTGACTGGGAAGGAAAAACCACCAGAGTGTTGCCCAAAACTTTTCAAGGAAGGCATAGCTATAAATATGGGCCTTCTAGCTGTGGGAAATGTTCTCAGGTGCGTGGCCACCGGACAACGTCCAGCCTACCGGGAATCCAAATTAACCGAGGTGTTGGAAGGTCAGATGACTTTGGTTGTAATTTGTGGGATTGGACGGGTTTGCATGGGAAAGTCTTTATTTTTTCATTTTCAAATGCAGATTCACTTGGTGGGAAATCCCTTATCCTAATGCGTGTGTGTCCCACTGATACCAATTGTGAGGAAACTCTAAATGCACCTAGGTTTGCAGATCGCGCTGAGGGTAAGGATCAAGCCGGTTCAGAATAAAGACAAACCACCAGAACACCACAAGCTCCTGAACGAGGCAGGCTTTTCGTCAGTGCAAATGTTGCTTTAGTTGAGAGTATCATTTACTAACATCCTTCTTGCATTTGTTAGAACGCAGAACTCCGTGCTGGAAACTCAGAACTTAAAGATGAAATTGAATAACTAAAATTGAAGAATCAAGAGCTCACTGATGCATTAAGAGAGAAGCAAGACGTTCCTGCTAACAACCGCGCTATTCAAGGTGCCAGCAGAGGACCAGGACGAAGAGGAGCCAGTACGTCCTGCCAAGGTAGGCTCTACTAGAGAGGGGCAAAAAAAAGCTAAGTCAAAAATGTCAGTGAGCGAGATCGAATTCGGATGCTATAACAAAATACAAGATTTTTGCGACTTTCGAAATTTTTTTTCGATCACCGGAAGGGGTCGCGCAGAGCACCCGAATGGGGCACAACTGCCCCTTACAGCAGTCAAAATCAATGTTGCAGAAAAATTTAGAAAATATTTTCTAAGGTCAATTTGGCCAAAGTAGGACCCTAAAGGGCTTAAATTTCAAGGAAAACGCTGTAACTCTTACGCTTTTTGAGATATCGGCGTTTTTAGTCCTAAATTTGCAGAAATCTAATTTTGATTTATTTTCGCACTTAAAACACTGTTATAGCATCCGTATTCGATCTCGCTCACTGACATTTTTGACTTCGCTTTTTTTTGCCCCTCTCTAAGGCTCCACATTAGTGCAAATGTTGCTCTAATTGACAGGATCTTTTTCGATTTTATTTTGCTTGAGGTATTTGGTTTTCTTCTTCCAGTCGAGACAGGACTTTACGGAGTCAGACCTCCGGAAAATGTTCTCTGAGCTTGTTCAGCACCTTCATGGAAAGAAAACGTCGGCGTCCAAAGTTGACATGTGGCAACAAGTTGTGAAGGTAAATATCAGGTACTAACTTATCTTTTGCGGCAGTGTTTGCAATTGTTACTTTTTCCCAATTTTTCTTATCCCCAGGCCTGTCAGCACTCATCTGAATCCGTAAGGAGAAAAGTGGCCAAGCGAAAGGCGAACCTCCGGCCCGGCAATTACGGCCTGACAGAGGAGGACGTTCAAGGTAATTTTGAAATGCTTCGTTTTAATTTGCGACGGTCCCCTTTGTTGTAGAACTTCAGGTAATGATCAGTGTTTCTGGGTCGATTGTTGGGATTAGAAATCAGCAAAACACGGTGCGTGTTAACAATTATATATTCCAAGATGAAGTGAAGGCAGGAATAGGAAATACAGTACATACAGAGTAAGACAAACGATGATACCTGGGTAAAATCAGTTGTATATAAATGTATATCACTTGTATACGTTCGTATACCGTAGTCGTATTTGTATAAGAATGTATAAAACTTTTATACATATGCATAAAAGTTTTTATACGGGCTGTATACAGTTGTATAAGGCACGTATTTAACCTGTATAAAGATTGTATATAATATGTATATGACGTGTATATGGCATGTATATGTTGGTATACAATTGTATATAGTAATATACAACTGTATATGAGATCACATGCACATACATATCATCGTGTATACGATTGTATATGACTGTTCACAATTATATACAAATAGAATACGGTCATATAAGATCATTCACACGACTACAGGGCACAACACAAGTATAGAATAGCGTTCTCACTTTCCTGAGCGCATGGGAACAGCCCAGGGACACACGAGATTCTACCGTCACAAACGGTCAACACGCCGAGCGCCCCGCGAAATGCTATAGAGCACCCGAAGTGAGCTTGAAGAAGTTATCCTGTTCTAGCCAGTGCGGCTTCGCCGTAGGTGCCGACGCTCTTGCGAGCCCTTGGATTAGGCCAGGCACGCACGACACCCTGTCAGGTACTCATCCCTGGCGCCTGCGACACGGAGGGTAGGCATGCCCGCACGACATCTGGGCGTTACAGAGCTGCCTACCTAGCAGGCGCTCCCCACGACGCCTGCGAAACGGTGGTAGACAAACGTGCATCTGCAGTGCGGCGGATGCATGCCCAGCTTTAAAATCCACATGGATTGTTGGCAATTTCCATCTGGATTCGCTTCTTTCCAGATGGGTTTTCCATTTCCAGATGGATTTTGAAAATTCCAGATGGATTCAATGGATTCCAGAGTGGAAAAAGACTTCCATCTGGAAAATTTGGTTCCCACAAGGCCTTTTTTCCACTGTGGAAATTTTCCAGAGTGAAAATAATTTCCCACAATGGAAAATATATTTCCATCTGGAAAAGGGGTGTGGAAAAAGGTTCGATTCCATACAGTATTTTCCATACTGAAAATGATAAATCCATCTGGATTCCTAATTCCATTCCAAATTCAACTTCATATAAAATCCAAAGTTTTTGTAATAATGGATTGAAATTTGAAGTGTAGGATCTCCGCACAAAATTACTAGGGCAATTTTAATTTCGCTGAAATTTGTGACCTAAAATCGGGTATCTCGAGAACGAAAGGAGATAGAGAAAATCTGACAGCAGATTTGGAACAGGCTCGGTTCTGACGTCCAAGAAGTGACTTAAAGTGATATTGAAAGTGTTCAGTTTCGCAGGGAGACTGAATATTTTTTTCCATCTCCAGCTACTTTCCAATATGGGAAATTCCCAAAACCAGATCCAAGTTATGGATTTCACACAGGGATGTAGTGAAATCCATATGTACAATTTTTACAATATATTTCAATACCCATAATGGGTTTTTAATTTCCAGATGTAAAATGTTCCAATTACCAGATGGATTTTGTCCATTATGGAAAATTAAATCCATATCTCAAATTTCCATTTCATTTTCCAGATGGAATTTAAAGCTGGGTGGGTTTGGTCCCGCCTATCGCCGTGCGCTTAGGCAACCTATTTGACGCTCTTTGCGTGGGCGGGAGGGTGCCATGCCGCCTGTGGGTTTGTCTTTTGGCCGCGGGCAGAGCCATCTTCTAGGCCCATGCAGGGCTCATGGAGGGAGGGCAGATGCGGGCAGATGTTTCTTAAGCCAAATATGAGGATAAAGTCAAAACTTTGAATTTTCCTGGGGAATATTTTAAGAGTCATTTGACTGGCTTTGGACAAGCGTTAGGTTAGGTTGCTAAGGTGAAGATGAAAAGGTTATATGTTAGGTTGCTAAGGCCAAGATGAAGAGGTTAGGTTGCCGAGGTTAAGATGACAAGGCTACGTTAGGTTGCTAAGGTGTTTTTTGTCAAATTTGGTTAAATATCTTGTGTTTGTTGCTGCCTTTTCAAGCCACTGGCTAAGTGGATTTTTTTTTTTTGGAAGCTGACCTCTTGTTCACGTGAAAATGCTCTCAAAGTGCTTCCCGCAGCTCACAAGGGGCCTTCCCCAACTGTCACCCCCAGATTTTGATCAAACTTTTTTGGCTTGATCTACTAGTAATGAAACCCCCGCAAACCAAATTTTATCTGCTATTACAATCTAGTTTCCGAGATATGATTTTTTAATTTTCGTTTTTACCCTTAAATTGCTACATGTTGCGGACTCTTTGATCCGAACATTAAAAACTGTCACCCCCAGATGTTGATGAAACTTTTTTGGCTTGATCTACTAGTAATGAAACCCCCGCAAACCAAATTTAATCTGCTATTACAGGCTAGTTTCCGAGATATGATTTTTTAAATTTTCGTATTTTAATGTTCGGGTCTAAGGGTCCGCAACATGTAGCAATTTAAGGGTAAAAACGAAAATTTGAAAAATCGCATCTCGGAAACTAGCCTGTAATAGCAGATAAAATTTGGTTTGCGGGGGTTTCATTACTAGTAGATCAAGCCAAAAAAGTTTCATCAAGATCTGGTGGTGACAGTTGGGGAAGGCCCCTTGTCAGTGCGTGATAGCTACAGGCCGCGCAGTGCACGTCGTCTGAGCTTGGCGACTGAGTATCCGATTTGGTAGACTTCGTGGGTCTTCTCTTACAGTGGTCGGCAGAGGGACTGATAACTTGTCATCCTCAATGTCATTGAATGGGAGATCCACAGAGAGTCAAAATGGATGTTTTTTGATTCGATTTTTAGCCCGTCCCGACACGTTTCTTTAGAAACGGCAGGAGCCGGGCTTATAGTCTGACGCCGCATGTTCGTTCGGGCGGACGTATGTTCGCCGACTTATCGTTCATAGAAAAACTTCAAATTTTGAGGATCAACTACTTTTTTAACGTACAATCACGTGCGGTGGCAACAATTTTCGATTTGTATCGCATTTTTGATTAATGAAAATTTGTCTGTTTTTGTTTTTTGAGGTTAGGGTCGGCCGCCGCGCGCACACTATTACCATCGCGGCGCGCTCAGGGACGGGCTCAGGTTAACGATTTTAATCGTAACAAATACATCTGCTATCGGGCACTTCTAGGGAGACTTGAGGCGGGGGCCGAAGGCCCCCGCAAACGCCGCCGGCAGGCCAAGCTGGCCAAGTCCCCCTGTCAATCCGAGGTGCCGGTGGAGCGCAGCGGAACTGGCACCGAGGATGACGGAAGGGACGGGCCAGCTTGTTTTTTTAAATTCTTTTAGGACTTTCGGGTTGGACTACGAAATGTCGAGGTAAGTTGAGATGCAAGGTCTAAGATAGCGATATGTTAACGTACGTCTTCCAGTTTGATGGAAACTTAAAAATGTTTGACAGATTCGATTTGCTAGATGGGGTTCGGTTCTCGGCATCATGAAGTCCTCATTTGGCCCCACGCTGAACATAGGAAGTACACCTTGGCCGGGGTTACAGAGGAAGCGGCATTGAGAGTGCAGCCCTCTGGCACTGCAGGACGTGGCGGACGCCGATCTTCTTGATCACGGTGCCCACTCTGCCTTTGCCTCGAGATAAAGGCGCGGCCGTGGATAAGACCGCGGGTGCCTCGAGAGACGAGCAGAGGATCGCGACCAGAGAGCATAACGCCCCGTTCAGGAGTCAACAGCATGAGTGGGGTAGTGGCTGTCCGCGCCATGTGGACGACGGTGCTGACCCTGGCCGTGCTGACCGCGGGCGCTAATGGCCACGACGACGACGCGCTGCTCGCCACGCAGCGGGCCAGTGCGCTCAACAAAATGGCGCACAAAGCCGGCACGGTGAGCAGAGTCGGGGTGTAGGGTACTGTTAAGACTACGTGCGCCATGCAGCCATGCAGGGAAACAGTCTATGGACGATCCTGTGCGGACGAGCCCAGTGACAGAATGGGGGTGGACAGTCGACTGGACACTACTGTAAATAAGAAAAGAAAATTTGTGAAGTTCTGATCATTTGGGGGGGGGGGGGGCGTCTGATCGTAATGGGGATTTTCTAATCTAATTTTGTCTTATGGTCTTTCATTTTCTGACCGTATTAATTCTTGAGGTCTGATCGTTCCTTCCTCCCCTGTGATGTATGTGGTGGTTCCAAGCGCGGTTCCAGAGAAAAGGGGGGGGGGGGGAGCAAAGGGTCAATCCTCCCCCTGAGCGCCCGAGGGGCGCCGGAAATGTGGGCAACCGGCATCACTTTTCCGCCTGTGTGTAGGCAAAAAGCGTGACTTTGCTTCCCCCCTCCTAAAGCCGCTCCTGGATCCGCCACTGGGTGGTTCTGATGGTTCTGTCGTGGAAACGATCAGAATATTTCATCGTCAGGAATAGTACTACAAGATACAGGTACAGAAAGATAGTCAGGATTTCCGGTGACTATAACTGAAGAAGTTTTTTGGAATATCCGCACGAAATTTGATATCCGGCATAAAAACACAAATTTAGTTGGTCCATTCAAATTTAATCCAAATCGGAAAACTTTGTTTTTGGGCTATCAAGAATCAAGAACGAAGGGAGACAGCGCGAAATTGACCACAGATTCGCTGTTTTCGGACCGTTTGGTAGGTTCCATGGTTCCATAGATGGGTCTAGCCATGTAATCGAATAATGGTCACTTGCGCAGCGTCGCAAACTAACCTCCTTCAACCTAACACCCCTATACTTCCGCGAAACTACCCGACGTGTGGTGTGTAAGGTTACTGCCTATTACCAACCCGACTGGGGTTCGGTCACGATCTTTTCGCGTCAGTAACTACCTGATTTAAGTTACCATTTGCGTTGGAACCCTCAAAGGTATTCTACCAATTTGACATTCTAAAATAATAGGGTTTTCCGGAGAAAGCAAATGGTCGGGTTGGGAAGTATCAGCGGTAGTTAAGCCTCCATGGTACGCCGTATTATGTTTTCAACATTCGTTCTGTTATTGCGAGACTGGCTGAACTCAGCTGTTTACTTTCAGTTTTTATGAAAAAGAGAGTGAAAGTCAGTGGGCATGTCTAGATCAACGCGGGCATGAATGTCTTGATTACACACGAAGAGATTCCTTGTCCCCTCTTCATGTCAAGGTCTGCAGACACAGTAGATGGCTGAGCGATAGCGAAGCTCTTATTCGGGTAGAGATGAATAACAAGTGTCTGTCCTTACGAAATATCGAGACCGGTTAGACGCACAGCCTGTAAATTAAAAAGGGCCTTTCCTATGATCACTAGGCAGTATCAGTGTGATACGTCGGCTTCGCCTTGGCGCTAGAGGTTAGATTCGAAGCTTAAGAGACATTTACGTTTGTTGATATGTACTTTGCACTTTAAATTTTGAAATTGGATTATTGAAAAAGTTCTTTCGTCATCGTTTGCAAAGTTCCGACACTGTTCAGACAGCGTTGCCAGCGCATGCTTGCAAGTACTTAGAAGGAGGGGTTTGCGGGAATGAATGACCGGCACAGGATTTTAAATCAGCAAAATTGCCAAACTCAAAATGTGCTGAACTCTTTAAACAACTCCAACCAAACCTAACCCAACCTAATCTAGCCTAACCTACCCTGATCTGAAGACCAGATGGCCCGTTGTTTTCCGAAGGATGGAAAGCATTTTGTGCAATTATATGGGTTTTCGTGTTTTATGCCGATAACATATACTTGCTATTAAACGCAAACTGTTTTTTATTCCCCTTATTACATTCCTTACATATATTTAGTGCGAGAGAAGACAACGGAGCCGGATTCGAACATTCATGAACATTCAAAATATTTAATGAAGAATTCGTATTTTCGCGCGCATTTTGTAAGTTATTCGGCTGTTACACAAGGCTGTGGACGGCGTGGCAACGCTGTGTACCGTAGCTGCGCGTTTCGGTTTCCGCGAGTTTATTGTGACGCGCGCAAAGCTTCAAGAAATCAAAATTTTCTTTTCCTGGAAATTACGCCTATCAAAGGTTTGTTTTTATCTTTTTGAGTCCTCAATTTTGCTTACAATTTTTGGTGCTGTGTTTTTGACATTTGGAATATGAATTCTGTCTATTTGTTGTTGCGTTTCGTGAGCGTCACTGGATCATTTCAAAGCCTTGCTTCAAAACCGCGTATGTGCTGTACGGCGGATGAACCTTGTATGTTGTCCGGGTTTTGTGTCTGTGTGACAAGTTTCTGGTCTAGTTTGCAAGCTCTCGGAAAATCATGGCAGTTAATTTTATCTTGGAGCAGAGTCCTAATCTTTCTTATCAGATTTAAGTATTGTTGAAGGTCCAGGACACGTCCTGTGGAAGCGCTAAAGCAGTTAAAAATTTTAATGACTTGCTGGAGTTCGTTGGTGTCGGATTTGTTCATGAACAGCTCAGCAGCCGAGATCGCTGCATTTCAGGAGTTGTAGGGTTTATTTTCCGACAGTTCTGTGTCGTGCAATAATCCTCGGGTGTGTGCGTGCAAAATTTATGCCATACGAAGACACACACGAAAGGCAACCATCAGCCTGCAGTTCTTGTCAAAGATTGAATGTGAGGCGTTGCACGCGGTTGGAGCACTGGGTGCCTTTTAGTTAGTCAGGTAAATCGCATGATCGATATCATCTGTTTTGTTTAATTTAAATCCTTTTGCAGCGATAATTCTCTGTGTGGTTTCGTTCTTGAGTTTCATCAACTGTGTCGAGGCACTTAGGTTAAGATCGTTCATTGGGTGCGATGCAGAGTCGACGGTCTTTCTTAACCTGCTTTTTTTAAAAAAAAATAAAAAAAAATTCGGTACCTCCTATCAACAAACGCTCAACAGCTCCGATGTCTGGACATATCCGCTTACCTGAGGCGGCAGTAGGACACAACCGCTCATCCGCGCGGATGCTGGGACACAACCGCGTATCGCGAGCTCCGGCTGCCACACAACCGCTCAGCTGCGCAAGGGGCTGGACACAGGCGCTCAAGTGACTGAGGGTTGATTCTGAGCAATTCGCAGTTGAAGTTTGGTAGCCGTGGTCAATTTGTGCGTGTTGTTTGGGGACGATGTTTATGTTGATTTGGATTCTTTAAGTCTTCATCTTTCTAACTATGCTATTTTGTATGTGCTTTCTTTTGCCTTCTGTTGGAACTAACTCAAAAACGGAGAGGTGAGGACGCGGTGTCCCATGCATTCGGCACTAGTGATTATTTCATTAATTCTAAAAGCAATTTAGTTTTTTATGACAAGTTTCATAAATTTCTGGGGCTGCTCTTTTATTTAGTAACTGTCCAAGTCATTAAAAAGCATTATTATTGTTCTTATCGATGTGTTAGGTTATACTCCCTTCTCTGTTTCAATGAACCTAGCTCCATTTAATCTAGACATAGAAAAGACCATTCAAATAATTCTAAAAAAAAAACACAATTTACTGGGAAAAGACTGTTTGAAGAAGGTTGTGCATCATTAAGCTGGTATTGGACCCACAATCTTCGCAGCAATGCGATTTCAATGGTACGTAGTTTTGACTCTTACTTTTATCATACCCTTGTAATGGCCTCCTAATGAGTCTTAGAGACTACGAAACTTGTGTTCCTCTAGTATTAATAATTGTGTCCTTTTTTTTTGCTGTTAAATGTTTGCAGGCCCTGAGTGCTGGAGGACTGCGACAGGATCAAGCCACTCTTAAGCATTCAGCTCTCTGCTCATCTCCCGTCTTCAGGATATTATTTGGTTTGCATCGTCTCATGTGTGTGAATCATAGCTTCAGACCTATGTCAGCATTGTGTTAATTTAAGAACCAACACATACATTCTTAATTAAATCGAGATTGTTGCATATTGTTGAGGATTGTGTGACATTTGTGGTTTATTAAAAGACTGCATGTTATGAATGAAATTAATATTTTCCTCCCTTAAAATTAACATACATATCACAAACAATGTAACACAAACCATACAAATGTTCCTTGAAAAGAATAATTAACACATTAACATTAAAAACCAAAAATAAAATTGGTTGCAGTGAAACCATTTTTTTTGAAACATAACATCTTACACATAACTTCAGAAACTGGGATAAAAAATCCTTTACAAAGAGTCATAATTAAAAGCTAACTCTTTGGAGAAGCTATTAAAATAAGTAAAGCTTTACAAAAATCACAGTTGGCAAGGGTCATGCATTAAACTTACATTTTGTATAATTTGTTAAAGAACTTAAATACTTCCTTTGGCCCCTTGTGAGCCAGTGATTTTGAGACTAGCATTGAATGGAATTATCATTATCCTTCCTTAAAATCAACATACATGTCACAATGTAACACAAACCAAACAAATGTTCTTGCAAAAGAATAAATAACACATTTGTGTATTCAACTGAATACAAAAATGGTTAAAAGTGAAACCATTTTTTAAAAAACATAACATCTTACACATAATTTAAGCTGGGATGAAAAATCCTTTACAATAAGTCATAATTAAAAGCTAACTCTTTGAAGAAGCTATTAAAATAAGTAAAGCATTACAAAAATCACAGTTGGTAAGAGTCCTGCATTAAACTTACAAAGATTTTGGATAATTTGTTAAAAACTAAAAAATACTTCCTTTGGCCTCTTGTGAGCCAGTGATTTATAGACTAGCATTTTCTTTGCCATCTGTCTCATTGACTTCTTACCCACTTCCTGCTTCTGCATCTTCATCATCGCTCTGGCCAGGCTCTTCATTTTCATCTTCGCTCTGAAAGAGGTCTTCATCGGAATCTTTCTCCAAATCTGAGACTTCCTCCTCTTCCACAGCATAGACACCATTAATGACATCCCTATAGAATGAATGTTTCTGAATTGGAATGTGGAAGCCGTCCATCAGACTCTGTAGACTTTTGATTGTTTGGGCTGACAAGGGCAGATGTCCCTCATAGGCCAAGGGTGGCTCATATGTCTTTAAATTTACAGGCCGGCCAATCCTGTTGGGACTCATCGTCACATATCCTTCAGAGGCAAAATCATACTTCAATCTAACAAGACCTTCCTCGCCATTGACAAAGATTTCTTTTACTTTGGACCAAGTGATAACCTTTCTGGCCAAATCCACTTCCCAGTTTTGCTTTTGAACAAGTGGTTTATAAGTAAAGATAGACTTGCAATCAAGGCGAGTCACCTTGTACTTAGGGAGTTCTTCTTTTGCCTCCTCAATTGCTTCGATCCATTCATCAAAATCAAAAATATCTTTCTTCTCAGTAGACCTTTCAATGTTGCCATGGATTGAGTCTGCTTCCATCTGTGTGTGCCCTGGTTCCAAGTATCTGTGCGTTATTTTGACAGAGAACTTGACCGCATAATGCAGGTACATTGAAAAGAGGAACCGGTTCTTATTCTGGCCGGCACAGTTGTCAGAATAAAACCGTATGTCAGTGTGCCCTGAATTTACTAAGTCTTCTATCACAAGACGCAAAGCACTTGATATTTCAGAAGAGCCTTTTCTCCCGATGCCTTCGTGCCAAATAAAGCAGTTTCCCATTCTTTCAATGTGGTTGAACACTGTAAAGTTGAAGACATTCAGTTTTGTATTATAATACATAGCAGACGACTCAGCCTTTGGGCAAGTTAGTTGCTTTTGAAGATCAAAAGAACAAACCGCTATTGTCTTGTCCTTCATTGCTTCATTGCGGTCCTTTTCTTTAAGAGCACGAGATCTCTTCTTGTTGTCTAAGTGCTTTGCCCATTGTGTTTTTCTTTCTTCCCGTATTGCTCGTGTGTTGTTTCTCATGACACAACAAAAAGCACACTGGTCTTTTTTTGGTTTAAAAAAACCAATGTTAAAATTGGCATTGAGAATGTCTCTGTATTGTCTTTTTGTAGCTCTAGCAACAAGAGGCAAGTTATTCTCAGCAGCCCATTCACTATATAGCTGGGCCATCTTATTAACACTAAGACCTCTTTCCAGGTACTCCCTCTTCGATCTCTTTCGACAGTAATGAGAGGGCACCCGTGGAAACAAATTGACATGCTTCTTCACACTCTCAATTTTAGCTGGAGTTGTAGGAGTTCTTCTGTTCTTTGAGTGGCGTCCCCTCTTATCTGGAGATACAGTAAAGCCTTTCTCTGGATTTATGTGCTTGTATGCAGAATCTATCCAGCTATCGCAAATACCCAGGGTACGCATAAACATTTGTTTGCAAATTCTAATACTCTCAGCACCCACTTTGAAATAATATGTGCGACTTACTTTTCTCAGGTTCTTGACCGGTTTGGTTGCAGCACATTTGGAATTGACTCGGATAAATTCCCATTGCCTGTCATGGTTACCTAACTGCCAGAATTGTTTGTGTATTTCTTGTCTCTGTTCTGCAGTAAGGCGGTGGACGCAATCAAGAGAGCAGGAGCAGGGTTCCCTCATCTTCACCGCAGCAACTTCTTTTCCTCTTGCAGATATATAAGACTGTCCAGAGTTTTTCAGAGCTTTACTGACATTTCTTTTCCATAAAGTTTCGTTTCTGGCTCGTTTCCTTTTAGGGCTACTTGAAGCGGCAGCTTGTCTTGTTCTTTTCCGCTGAGAGCTGGTGCTTGATGGTGGGGTAAAAACCTCTTGAGTTACATCCGCTCCAGTTGCAATCACTTGTTTGGAAACATCAAGTTCAGGAGCAGGCACTATTGCAGTTTCATCAGGTCCAGGTGAAAAAGGTAAATCAAAGATGATGGGTTCAATTGAAGTTTCAAGGAGTGGCTCAGTATAAAGAACACTTCCTGGAAGAAAAAAATACATACATAAGATCTTACCTTGTGTAATAGGAAATAAAGTCACAGCAAAGTGAGTAAATGCAGGAGAGTATATGGTCATAAAAAATTTGAAAATACAGAAGCATTGCTCACCTTCACCAGCAGAAGGTACAGAGAGTCTGGGTGTGGAGGAGACAAGACTGCTTTCTGCAACAATGATTGAAATTAAATTGCTTATAATTTTTCTCTCACTGATGAGATAATACTTTAAAATTAAAATAAACATTCACACATTTTTTCATTAATCAAAAATAAAACATTTCATTTATATTTAAGACTCACCTTGGAGTACTAGGGAGGTAGAGTTTGAGCAGGGAAGAGCCTTTAAGACTCCACAGGGCAGAATGTCAAAAGTCTCTTCAACAGTCACTGCTGCAGCATCAGCAGTCTCTCCAGAATTTTTTTCTTTTGTAGTCTTACACCTACCAACTGTGAGTAAGGTATTAGTAAGATACTTCCAAATAAAAATAAATTTTCATGCATTTCTTTTTCATTAATTCATTGGCACTTTGACAGAGTGGCAAAAGTCTACAAATAGCAGTATTTCCTCGCATAACTGTCAGAGCTGCTGCATGCAATGTGTATTGATGAAATGAATCTGATGACAAATTATGTTCTTAGTTAATCATTGAAGAGCATTATCACGTAAGTTCTAGAGAACCAAGTTTATAAGAACCCAATTTATAGAAAGTAATTATTCTCTTAAACCTTAACTAAGAACAGAATTTGTCATCAGATTCAGTTCATCAATAAATAATGTATGCAGCAGCACTGCCAATTATGGGTGGAAATGCTACTATTTGTGAACTTTTGCCTCTCTGTCAAAGTACCAATGAATTAATACGAAAACATTTTATTCATAATTAATACTCACCACTTGGTGCTGGGGAGATGGAGTTTGAGGGAAAAGCTTCCAAGTCTCCACCAGGCAAAACTTCATAGGTCCCTTCAACAACCTCTGGAGCATGAGCAGTTTCTCCAGAATTTCCAAATTTCTCTCCAGAACCTGTTTGTAAAGAAAAAGTAAACATTATTATGGGTCCTGCAATAAAAATGTATTCACCACTTAAAAAGCCCTGCATAATTAATATTTTTGGGCACTAATATGTCTTACCCCCATTGTCAGAATCATCATTATCTGAGTCATCACTATAATCTAATATTAATCTCCAGGATGTGAGAGATGTGAGAGATGTGAGAGAAGATGAAACTGCAAGACAAAAGTAAATGTTACAAGAAATGTTTCATGCAAATCATTGGCCCTTTGACAATGCGGCATAAGTCCACAAGATTCAGGTCCTTTCTTTGTAAAAGTGATTTGGTGCAGCTACTGTTCAGAAGTGACGTCAGGATAATTGGAAAGTTTATCCCAAGCAGACATCAGGTCACTGTGCCTGGCATAGGTATGGTCCCAATTAAATATCAACAAATTTACCTTATAATAAATGCCTCTGAAACAATTATGGTAAAACTAACTTTTCTTTCAGAGGCATTTATTATAAGGTAAACTTGTTGATATTTAATTGGGACCATACCTATACCAGGCACAGTGACCTGGTGTAGGCTTGGGATAAACTTTCCAATGATCCTGATGTCACTTCTGAACAGTAGCTGCACCAAATCACTTTTACGAAGAAAGGATCTGAATCTTGTGGACTTGTGCCACTTCCCAAATGGCCAGTGAAATGTTAGATTTACACTAATGTTTTATTTTTTTATTTTTTTTACCTGAACTATGTTCACTGCATGATGGTGCTGCTGTAAATAGCTGGCGCCTGGCCTTTGAACTGACTCCACCAAAATGTTTTGGATGTTGTTCGCATTCCTTTTCCTTTTCTTCTGGGGGCGGCTGCTCCAGTTGAGGTTGAGGTTGAGGCTTTGGTTCGGGCTGTTCACTTTGCAATACGCCATCTGTTAAAAATTAATTTAATCAAAAAACAATTATTTATGTTTGTTAGAAATTATTTGAGGCAAACAACATTGTCAAACATGCATTCAATTTGAAAAAGCATGATGATGAAAGAACAGTAAAACAAGACCAAGGAAACAAGAAGGTTTTTTTAAACTTGAATTTAATTTTTAAAAAATCAGTTTGTTCTCACACCACACAGAAAGCACCATTAAGCATCTGAACAGGACAATATAAAAATGGAAAAACTTTCATAACAAGTCATGAGCACTCAGGTGACAGTCAGACAAGAAAAGTGCAGCAGGGGTACCTGAAAAAGCTTTCTAAAGCTAAAACCAAAGTAAGCAATCACCTTGCATGCAGAAAGAAGGCGAAGGTGTTTGTAGTTCATTTGGCAAAGGTGACTTACGCTCACAGTTGAGAACTGGCTGGCCCGAATTACAAGACGTGAGAAAACTTTCTGACCATAAATTATCATTGCAAGAAGAATCTAAGTAATCCAAACTAAATAATTTATTCACTGACAATAGCCTCTGAATTTAAATAAACTTGACATACTATAAAAAATCAACAAGAAATGGCTTTACTTCAGAAAGTTTCACGTATCGCAACCCACAACTGAAATGTAACAGAGGGCAACAATCATTAGCAAGAAAACTCCAATCCATAACATGTCAGATCAGGATCAATCTCCATCACAGTGACTGACAAAACCCTGACATGGAAGAATGTAATTGTTATAAACAAAACAAATTGCAATGATGCACAAAATTTACATAAGTACATACCAATTTGTTTCCTGAACTCTGCAAAGTCCGCCTCATTGATCTGTCCACAAGGACTCTCCAGCGAACGAACTCCTCTTTCTGTAAAGAAAGGTTCTATTAAACACCATTTCAGAAGAATCACTAACGGTAGGGATGGTCGGTAAATTCAGTGACAATTTCATGTAAACTTTGTGAAGAAAAAACTGTTGTATCAAACCAAAAATAATAACAAAATAACCTCATAAATTTGGGGGACAAGACATCATCAACATATCGAATGTTATTGAATGGCAAGGAAGCGACATAAAAAGTTTGGTGAAAGTTGACACTGATGTTAAGAGCTGAATATTTATCGACTAAGATATTTTGGACACTTAGAATTGCTCTAGCAGTACACCACATAAACATTACAGATTCCCCTAGGCCACATTGGGTGGAAACTCGACTGCAGAAAAGGTTGATACCGATGGTGATACTTGGCTCATTGTTATAAAATTAAGAATTTAAAAGAACCACAATGCATTAATAGTGCATTGACAAAAAGAAAACATATGTAACATCATAAAGAAGCATTTATAAGTCCAGGGAAAACTAACCTTCGATAGGTTATGATCGAACAAGTTTGCACTTTCCCTGCATATTATCACTAAAATATACGTACCTTTTGTGCTACGTCCACGTTCCCGAGGCTTGGGAAGCGGAGCTGGAGTTGGGGCTCCAGTGCTTAGAGCCAGATTCACCAGCCTCCGGCTCCTGCTCGTCATTGTCGCGGCGTTGCTCTGTACCTCCTACATAGACCGAGACGCGAGGGACGAGGGGCGGAGTCGCGGTGTGGTCGCACGGCAGGGAGCAGGGAGGCGCGAGTCAAGATGAGCGGTTGTGCACTGGAGCGGTCTGACCAGGTTTGAGGTTAGTCCAAACTTCCAATGCAAATAGTAATGGCCTTACTTGACTTAGCGAAAAACTGAGACGGCCGAAAGAAAGATAAAGAAATGCTGTAACAAATTCCGTAATGAACTCATTTTAGCCAAAACGGCCACTTGAGCGCATGTGTCCAACCCCTGCACAGCTGAGCGGTTGTGTGCAGCCGGGGCTCGCGATACGCGGTTGTGTCCCAGCATCCGCGCTGATGTGCGGTTGTGTCCTACTGCCGTCTCAGATAAGCGGATGTGTCCAGACATCGGAGCTGTTGAGCGTTTGTTGATAGGAGGTACCGTTCGAAAGTTCTGCGACCAAGAGTAAGTTTTTCTGGCTGTTCAGTAATTCGGGTGTTGGTGTCAATACTTCATTCGTTTCTCTTCACGCTTGTGGTTACTGATCTGATGCTGATTGTATAGATCCTTAACCTATGTTTGTTGTTTGTCATTGTCTGTTGTTGTTTCAGCCATGGATGAATCAAAATTCCGTAAACCTGCTGGCACCAAGGGTCGTCGGCCCGAAGCTCTTGTAAGGGGAAAACCCTATGCAATCAAACAATTTGCTAGAGAGAAAAGTATTTTCACAACTGAATCAGGAGAATTTGTTTTCAAGTTAATCGCAGTTTATGAAGACAAAGGTATGACTTTTCACACATGCATGCCAACATGCTACGATAATTTCACAGATGAAAAAATGCTGAACTGGAGAAGGATGTGTCTGGCAAAGATGTGAGAATTGTGTTTTATGGCAAAATTTCAGGCGCCAATGAAGTAGAAATTTTGAAGAAGGGTGAAGGTAAATGTTACTTCAGTGTCGTTTCTATACATCTGTGATCTATTAGTCAGTCCTGTACTCAATTTCACTTTTCTATTTTTTTTTTCCTTTTCACAGTTGTTAATGAAGAAAAATTAGAGGGAAGAGCTCTCATTAAGCAAACCGAAAAATCCCATTCACCATTGAAGAGAAGGATGCCTGAAAATTCTGAACCATCAACCTCAAAGCAGCGCAAACTTCAAACGGCATTTAAGTGAACAATTTTGTAAGATCAAGCCTGTTTCAGTGTGTAAATTTTAAGATTTCTATGTTTATTATTTTGTTCTGACATTTTCCCTTTTTATTGTTTATAGTTGATATTCTGTCTCAGTGTGAATCGTAGTGTTGTCGATTTGATCAACATTTAATCAACTATTTGATTCTATTGTGTTCCTTAGAAGAAATGTTATCATTGAAGTTTACCATTTTATTGTTCTTTGTATTTTTATTGGCTGAGCGATAGCGAAGCCCTTACCCCACTGGCCCAAAAATGTTTTGTCTGTTTGTCTGTCTGTCTGTCTGTCTGTCCGCGCGATTTCTCGAGAACGGTTCATCGTAGAGGGCTCAAATTTGGACCACAACCTCCTTGCATCATACCGGAGTCAACCTCACCTCGGCGGCATCCTACCTCAGGTGCTGCTGCAGGTGCCGGTTGACAAACCAGGGCCTTCTTGTGCAAGAACTGGAACAGGAGGGCTAACTTCTAAATCGTGCCGATTTTCAAACTTGAACCTGGTGACCGACCCCTTCTAAAATCACCCAAAGACCCAAGTCAAGATGGCGAAATCGACCCCAGGTGCTGCTGCAGGTGCTAGTGGTCAAAACAAGGCCTTCTTGGGCAGGAGCAGGAACAAATAGAACAAGGTAGGCGTACGCCAGACCGCGTCGTGGCGTAACAGGCTTCGCTCACCGCGAACCACTGTTCCGCCCCTCCACGCCTGGCGTACACCTACCTTGGCCTGCCGGCGGCTGTCACCGGGCGAGTGGGACCCTGCGGGGCTAATCAGTCAGTACTGCGCCCTGCGGGCGCCGGTCTTGAGGCGCGAGGGACGCTACGCTTCTAACCTAACCCCTGGACGTACCTACTCCCACAGTATTGTGAACTTCTCTACCGTACTTAATCGTGCTTAACTCTAACTTAACTTACCCTAGCCTACTCCAACCTTACCTACCCTTCCCTACTCTAACCTAGCCTACCCTACTCCAAACTAACCTACACTACTCTGATCTAGCCTACTCCAACTTCCCCTACTCATTGTAGACTTCCTAACCTACCCTTTCCTACTCTAACCTAGCCTACCCTACTCTAAACTAACCTACCCTACTCTGACCTAGCCTACTCCAACTTCAGCTACTCATTGTGGACTTCTCTACCGTACTCAATGCTGCTCAAACCTAACCTACCCTAGCCTAACCGGTTCCGGTCCAAGGAGGCCCGGCTTTGACAACTGGCACCATCAGCAGCACCTGGGGTCTTCTTCAGGATTGTGATTGAGGTCCTGAGTGTATTTTAAGCGTTATCGGTTCCCATCTTTAAGTTCAAAATACTGCTTTTTTTAGAAGTTTTTCATTTTGTTCCTGCTCCTGCTCAAGAATGCCCTGGTTTGGCCCCCAGCACCTGCAGCAGTACCTAAAGGTCAAATTTGGCATTTTGAATGGGGTCTTAGGGTGATTTAAGAGGGGGTCGGTCGCCATATTAAAGTTTGATATTCTGCACGATTTAGAATTTGGCACCCCGTTCCAGTTCCTGCCCAAGAAGGCCCTGTTTTGACCCCTAGCACCTGCAGCATCACCTGGGGTTGATTTCGGCATGTTGAATGGAGTCTTGGGGTGATTTTAGAGGAGGTCATTCGCCATGTTTAAGTTTGATATTCTGCACGATTTAGAATTTGGCCCCCGTTCCAGTTCCTGCCCAAGAAGGTCCTGTTTTGACCCCTAGCGCCTGCAGCATCACCTGGGGTTAATTTCGGCATGTTGAATGGAGTCTTGGGGTGACTTTAGATGGAGGCGGTGGCCATGTTGAAGTTTAAAATTCTGCACGATTTAAAAGTTTGCCCACATCTTCCAGTTTGTGCTCAAGAAGGCCCTGTTTTGCCAACCGGCACCTGCAGCAGCACCTGGGGTCCTTTTCGGCATTGTATTTGAAGTTCTGAGTGTATTTTAAGAGGGGTCGGTTCCGGTCTTAAACCTCAAAATACAGCTTGTTTAGCAGTTTTTCTATTTGTTCCTGCTCCTGCCCAAGAAGGCCTTGTTTTGCCCACTAGCACCGGCAGCAGCACCAGGGGTCGACTTCGCCATCTTAACTCGGGTCTTTGGGTGATTTTAGAAGAGATCGCTCGCCATGTCCAAGTTTAAAAATCGGCACGATTTAGAAGTTAGCCCTCCCGTTCCCGTTCCTGCACAAGAAGGCCTTGTTTTGACCACTAGCACCGGCAGCAGCACCTGGGGTCGACTTCGCCATCTTTACTCAAGTCTTTGGGTGATTTTAGAAGAGGTCAGTCGCCATGTTCAAGTTTGATATACGGTTTGTTTAGAAGTTTGCCCTCCTGTTCCAGTTCCTGCACAAGAAGGCCCAGTTTTGCCAACCCGCACCTGCAGCAGCACCTGGGGTCGTTTTTGGCATTGTATTTGAAGTTCTGAGTATATTTTGAGCGGGGTCGGTTCCAATCTTTAAGCTCAACATACAGCTTGTTCAGCAGTTTTACTATTTGTTCCTGCTCTGCCCAAGAAGGCCTCGTTTTGACCACTAGCACCTGCAGCAGCACCTGGGGTCGATTTCGCCATCTTGACTTGGGTCTTTGGGTAATTTTTTTAGAAGGGGTAGGTCGCCATGTTCATGTTTGAAAATCGCCACGATTTAGAAGTTAGCCCCCCTGTTCCAGTTCTTGCACAAGAAGGCCCTGGTTTGTCAACCGGCACCTGCAGCAGCACCTGAGGTAGGATGCCCCCGAGGTGAGGTTGACTCCGGTATGATGCAAGGAGATTGTGGTCCAAATTTGAGCCCTCTACGATGAACCGTTCTCGAGAAATCGCGCGGACAGACAGACAGACACGCACGCACACAGACAAACAGACAAAACATTTTTGGGCCAGTGGGGTAAGGGCTTCGCTATCGCTCAGCCAAAAACTGCTAAACAAGCTGTATTTTGAGCTTAGAGATCGGAACCGACCCCGCTCAAAATACTCTCAGAACTTTAATTACAATGCCGAAAAGGACCCCAGGTACTGCTGCAGGTGCGGGTTGGCAAAACTGGGCCTTCTTGTGCAGGAACTGGAACGGGAGGGTTAACTTCTAAATCGAGCCGTGTTCCTTACTTGAACATGGCGACCAACCCCTTCTAAAATCACCCCACGACCCTAGTCAAGATAGTGAAATGGACCCCAGGTGCTGCTGCAGGTGCTAGTGGTCAAAACAAGGCCTTCTTGGGCAGGAGCAGGAACAAATAGAAAAACTGCTAAACAAGCTGTACTTTGAGCTTAATGATCGGAACCGACCCCGCTTAAAATACACTCAGAACTTCAATTACAATGCCGAAAAGGACCCCAGGAGCTGCTGCAGGTGCCGGTTAGCAAAACTGGGCCTGCTTGTGCAGGAACTGAAACGGGAGGGCAAACTCTTAAATTAAATCGGTTTTTAAACTTGAACATGGCGACCGACCCCTACTAAAATCAACCCACGACCCTAGTCAAGATGGCGAAATCGACCCCAGGTGCTGCTGCTGGTGCTAGTGGTCAAAACAAGGCCTTCTTGGGCAGGAGCAGAAACAAATAGAAAAACTGCTACAAAAGCAATTTTTCAAACTGAAAGAGCGGAACCGAACCTGCTTAAAATTAACCCAGGACTTCAATTACAATGCCGCAAAGGACCTCAGGTGCTGCTGCAGCAGCCGGTTAGCTAAACTGGACCTTCTTGTGCAGGAATTGGAACGGGAGGCAAACTTCTAAATCCGTATTTCAAACTTGAACACGGCGATCGACCCCTTCAAAAATCACCTCAAGACCCCAGTCAAAATGCCGAAATAATCCTCCAGGTGCTGCTGCTGGTGCTGGATCGAATAGGAAAACTGCTAAGGAGGTAGTAATTTAAACTTAACGATGAGAACCGGCCCCGCTAAACATGTACTGAAGACCTCAATTTCAATGCCGAAGAAGACCCCATAGGTGCTGCTGCAGGTGCCAGTGGTCAAAGCACGGCTTCCTTGGACGGAAACTGGTTAGGCTCGGGTAGGTTAGGTTAGAGTAGCATTGAATGGTCAAGAGAAGTCTTCCATGAGTAGGTCAGTCTAGGTTAGGTAAGAGTAGGGTAGGTTAAGTTAGATTTGAGCACAATTAAATACGGCAGAGAATCCCAAAATACGGTGGGAGTAGGTACGTCCAGCGGTTAGGTTGGAAGCGCAGCGAACCCCGCGCCCTAAGGCCGGCGCCCCCAGGGCGCCGTACAGACTGATTAGCCCCGCAGGGTCCCACTCGCCCGGTGACAGCCGCCGGCAGGCCAAGGTAGGTGTACGCCAGGCGTGGAGGGGCGGAAGAGTGGTTCGCGGTGAGCGAAGCCTCTTACGCCACGACGCGGTCTGGCGTACGCCTACCTTGTTTTAAAGAGACTTTGCTGGTGCTTAACGACTGACACTGTAATTTTATAGAGAAACTTTGCTGATTCCAAAGTCCTTAATTTGTGATAAGTGTGTTTAACTGTGATTATTCTCACCCCAAGACCTTTGACAACCAGTTTGTTTTGTATGTTGTCTTGGTTGGGGTTCCAATGACAATGATCCAATAGGAATAGCATATCTTCCAATGGAGATTTAGGCATTCCATTGTGTTGACGGAGTGCTTCCTATTGGTCGATTGTTCCCAATTGGATAAAGGACTCTGAACCATTGGGAACCCCATTCCAATGGGCATCTGACCAATGAGAAGCTCTTCCCAATTGGTAGCCTATGCCAATACGTATCCGTACGGACCTACCTCTCTCATGGGAAGCTTGGTGTAGAGAGACTCAGAGGGAGAGAGGCGACAGATCTGCGACTCGGGAGCTGAGCTGTGATTGGCGGGTCCCTCCGGCTGAATCTCGCGCTCGCTGATTGGCTGTTAGACGTCACGTGGAGTCCCCCCCTCCATAAGGGAAAAACCGAGCAGTTGTTTTCCATTACTCACGTGTTTTAGCGGCTCCGGCGGCTCTCGGCTAGAGCTCCGCACTCGGGCAGACGCGCGACGCATCGTTCCCCCCTCCTTGTCCATACCGGACCAACGTCGCCCAATAGGGACGCGCGAATGCCGAGTGGGACCCGCCAATCACAGCTCAGCCCTCGAGTCGCGGTCCTGTCGCCTCTCTCCCTCTGAGTCTCTCTAGCTTGGTGTCGCAGTCAGTAGAGGGTCGGAGTTCTAAGTGGAAAGTTGAAGGTCCGAATCTCAAGCGATAACATTTTTCCCAGTGGGATATGCATTTCCCATTGGGAGCTACCTCCAATTGGGAATCGTATTCCCTATGGTTTGTCTCCCAATGGTCCCAGGGTTCCATAAATCAATTGGGTGATGATCTTCTTAACCAATGGGGATTTTGGCCTCCAATAGAGACCAATTGAAAACGAATTCCCATTGACTATATCATTGGAATTCTAGTGTGGGAAAGTAGATTTCTATTCCTTTTTCAATTTCTTTTAAATTATCGGCCTATTATGGGCCTCTAAGGTGGATTTCCTCTGGGGTGGGGGGTGGCCGCCCTCCGAACGTGCGATTTCCACGTCCACCTCCCCTACCTATAGAAAGAAACCGAAACGTAACGATGATAGTTAATCAGAAATCAGCAATATTGATTCAGTCTCTACCCCGGGAGCGAGGCGGTAGAAACGGGGGGCGGGACCCAGTTGGCATATTATTGGGGACCAGTATGTACCAAGAATGGGACCCAGTTGTCCTGGGACCGTATATGACTCGGGGGCGAAATAGCGGGGGCGAGTTGTCCGGCACCCGTCGACAATCGACTGTTGTATACTAGCAGCATTAGATCATACGAAACGAAGGAGCTTCTTAAATGTCCTTTGCTTAGATTCACTAACAGCAATTATCGGACGCACTTCTGATACACATATCCTACATAATATTGAGTTCAGAGGTAAAACATTGTTACTGCCAATTTATGTAACAGACAACCATTGGTGCTTAATTGTCGCGGACATGGTTAATATGACTTACCAGTTCCTACATCCCTTAAACCTGCGCAGCCCAGAACGACACTTCCATGGTTTCCTTGCATTTCTTCAGAGAAGGTCATTCAAAGAATCAGATGTCACTGGTTGGAAGGTTTTATCAGCAGGAAATCTTCCTCAGCAAACTGACGCATGAAACTGCGGGATGTTTGTCATTTACTATGCTCTTCTGGCGAACAGACAACACTAATTTCTGCCCCGACAGTTTTCGTGAAAAAATTGCATATATGCTTTTGCAGAAATGCCCTGACATGCAACATCTGTGCGTGGTTTGTGGGGAGGATGAGTTGAGTATCAGGTCTGGTGACAGGAGAAATGGCCCAGTGTGACTCCTGCGATAGATGGTATCATATGCGTTGCACACGTCCCAAGCTTCTGATCACCACCGAAAGTTTCATCTGTTTTCTTTGCATGAGCTTTAAGGAAACTTATGCCCAGAGGATGCACCTCCAACTATCAGGGTAAAAAAGCAACAACCTGCAGTAAACACGCTTTTGGAGACGCATGTAAACATAATGTTACGAAAGTCCATTTTTTATTTGTAACAAGCTATGATTCATTTTCCATCGTTATTGGTTCACCTCCACAAACTTTATTTTAAGAAACCATCCCACCGTTTTGTTGCGAAGAGGTTGTATTATCTATTACGAATTGTTTTATAATTGTCCATGTTTCATTACTTGTTCTGTATTATATACTTTTAAGGAACAATGAATTAATTACATCAATCCATCGCGCCGTTTTGCTAAAATAAATTTATTATTTTATGTTCGTGATCTATAACTTAAATTTCAATATAAAAATGGACGTGATCCATCATTTGTTCCATTATGAATGCTATTAATAATAAAGTACATGTACGCTTTTATTAAAGTTTAATAAGATCCTACCCTTGCTCAAACAATTCTGAAAAAGAAGTAGTATGCAAGTGATAGCAACCAACGGAGAATGCAGAGAAAACTCGAATTTTAACCTGGGAAGATTTTTTGCCTCCCTGGCTAAAATGCTATCTGTGGCAGGCGAAGTCCAGAGTTCAGGGGTACGTGACAACAATGTTCCCGGTCGATTTTAGCTAGGCCACTCATTCAGCAGACAGACAGAGCACAGAACCGCCGGAAAATGCAGAGAAAACTCCAATTTTCACCTGGGAAGATTTTTGTCACACGACTTGGATTTGCCTCCCCTGGCCAAAATGCATTCTCTGGCAGGCGAAGTCCAAAGTTCACGGGTACGTGACAAAAAAAACAGTGGCCTGCATCGATCGTGTCCCATTGGGGGCCCATGGGGTCACATATAATCGATTTTGTTGAAACTGCCCCTGGGAGGTAGGCAGACCCGCCGGAACACGGCCACGGCCGATCGGGCCTCAATGGGTGGCCATGGAGCGGAGTCGGTCACGGAGCGCGGTCGGTTTCGGCCTCGGCTGATTCTCAGTTGGCCCAACTGAGTTGGCCAAGTTGACGCCCGTGTCTAGGATGAACGTGTACAGAATTTGAGCGTGATCGGACGAAGTTTAGCCCAGGGGCGGACTTGGCTCACAAAGGGCCCGGCGCGGAAAGCGGCCGGTGCCTACCTTCCAGGGGGTTTTAACACGAAATCACTGGTTAGGTTTCAATAGCAATTTTTTGCTGATTATCATATCAATAAAATTCGTTTTGGTTAAATATAGCATGAAGCTACACAAGCTACGCAATGAGAAGTCGGCTGAGCTCTGTGGACAAGGCCCAGGGGTCCCGGGGGACTCCCCCCCCCCCCCAGACCCTCTCCCGGGCCAGTCCGCCGCTGGTTAAGCCGGTGCTCAAGGCGCTCCAAAAGTTGTCATCGACCCTCTTATGATATGTTGTCCAGCGACCCATAAAACGACATTCCGGCATTTGATCGTATCGTCAAATTGTGGCAGAAAAAAAATTGGCCAATAAAATAAGTTAGCCAACTTAAGCCCGGTAGTTTCTGTGTCATGTATAGTGTGAGCACTTAGACGCCACTTAACGGTTCTTCTTTGTGACCTCACCTAGTCGCAGATCAATGATGCCTGGCTTGTGAATTCTTAGGGGTATCCTGTACTATTAGAGGTGAAAAAGTAGGCAATCCGGCGACTCATTCACAGTTTACAGCTCAAAAATGTTCAAAATGTTTAAAAAAATCAGTATTTGGAACATTGTTTTGTATATGTCTTGCTTTGTTATATTCGAATGCCGTTACAGCCCTTCCTGCATTGAACGCACTTAGTTTTATTTGGAAAAGGGAAAATACGCCGTCCACCGCCTGGAGGGTAGACAGCAGTCTGACATGTGTGTCGAGATCCTGCCTAACCTCCAGGCGTACAACCAGTCTCGAGAGACTTTTTCGGATTTTCGCTATCTCAGGCGAGTGTGCTTAGTGCATGGAATGACTAGAGACGTCAACTTTAAGCGAGCGCATAATTGCATAATTTTTCAAAAGTGGTGCTTTTGCTTGGAAAATTATATTTTAGCATGTATTGATCCCTCCCGACCCTATTTTGAAACCGCATAATATCGCATAATCCAGGCCAAATCGCAGCATAACGCCTTTTTCACATAATGCGCGTAAAACGCGCATAATTTAGGGGTTTGCGCATATGAAATGGCTGATTTCCGGACTTCGTATCACAAAACGTGCGTCGTCAATCCAAACTCGCACCTCCTAGCAGTCAGCGCCTTTGCGAAACGTTTCGATACGAGCTGGGAAGTGCGAGGCGTTGGAGGGGGGGGGGGGAGGGGATAAGGGACTACGCGGATGGTAGTAGAGGGGAAGGGAAGGCACCGGTTTGAAGTGAAATTACTACTTGAGTACTCAATCTCGTTCCTATCCTGTCCACTCTTTACCGTTATCAAACATGAACATGCATGCAAATCCGTCAGAAATGCATTAAAACTTATTTATTAGCGCCAAAAACTTGCGTAATCCTTAATTTTTTGATGCACAATCCCGCATAATTGTTAAATTTTTCCCGCATAATCCACGCATAGCGTGGTCAAATTCTGGCACACAAATAAAAGTTGACATCTCTAGGAATGGCTTGGCCAGGTATTCGTCGAATAGCCTCCACTATCCACACAGTTACAATGAGTGACCGAAATTCAAAGTACCTGAAAACGAAAGAATTACAAACTAGTAACAATTGTGGCAGTGTAGCGGAGGGAGGTGGGTAGCGGAGTCACTGATATGTCCACCCGGGGAGGTGCAGAACAACCTGATGGACGCTCGTGTGCAGATTTACTCTTCTGGGATCACATGCCAAGGCACGAGAATGCCGCTAAGGCAGTCCCGATGGGCACATCTGTCAGGGGACCAAATTCTTCAATCGTCTTGAGCACCGAGCAAACGTTGTCCGATCGCACTCATATTTCGCATACGGTCATTGCGCGCATGCGCACACGAGTCGACCCCTACCCCCGCCACCGTGTTTGAGAAGTCGTTTTGATCTTCATTCCGGGTAAATCATTATTTGGAATACCCTATTGCGCTTGTCTTCCATAGCAAGCCATCGTAGAATCCTTCGGCTACTCCGTGGAAAACCACACGGTTACGACAGAAGACGGCTACATCCTCCGCCTCTTCCGGGTCGGCTTGGCGGGCGGCCGCCCACCAGGAGCCTCCAGCCCGCACGGCACGCCAGTGTTCATCATGCACGGCCTGCTCTCGTCATCAGCGGACTGGGTTGCCCCCGGGCCCACCAAAGCGATTCGTGAGTCAGTAGGGCGCTTTTTTGGCTTACAATACTAGCGAAACTTGACCCTGGAAGATGTTGTGTCACTCACGTAATACTTTGTACAGGGTCCAGCATAATACCTGATTTATACTTCATACCACGAAGTAAGAGCCTGTACTCAAATTCAGAGTGAATCCCCGCCCCCCGTCTTGTGCACACCACACGACCCGATGTCTGCCTACCGCTTGAAATAGAAAGAGAGGTGGTTAAAGCGACACCCATGAATAACATGACCACGAGAACGAATGATTTGATGTTTAATGCAGTAGATAAGAAGTAAAAAAGTTGAAAAAGAAAAGCAGGCATCAGGCATCCTCCAAAACAGCAATTTATGTCGTGTCTTGAGAAGGGTGTGACTTTGTATCTGCATGCGCTTCCCTGTGAACTTGCCCAACTTACCGTTTTGATAGCGACTTAGTGATATGCTTCGCATATATCTGAGAAAAGCCTTAGCCTCCGAATCAGTTATGTGCCGTTCTGCGGTCGATTAGAATGTTGTGAAGCAGACTCAACTGATTGGCCGCGTACCAGCATTTTCTTTGTATTTTAACCCTAGTTCTGGCTATTCATCGTACCCTCACCATATCCGCGTGCCCATACCCTAATCGAGGCAGTGACGTTAAACCCTTGGTTTTAGCATTCCTGTTGGCGGACGCGGGCTATGACGTGTGGCTGGGCAACTCCAGGGGCACCACGGAGTCACGGCGGAGCTGCAAGCTCGACCCCGACCGGGATCCGGCTTTCTGGGACTTCAGCTGGCACGAGGTCGGCGTGCACGACCTGCCCGCCTCAATTAACTACGTACTCGGCGTCACCAACAAGACCGACGTCCACTACGTTGGGCACTCCCAGGTGCGCGAGGGGGAAGAGCAGAGCACTGCCAGCTCAAGTGTTTGACAGACGCTACAAGCGTCTCACGCCGTGCCAGACGCTTGAATGCGCCGGACAGCAGTCAATCGCCTGTCACCAGTTAAGGGGAAATGCCAGCGACATTGACCATATACATTCTCGTAATTCTACGGATAAACCAATTTTTATTTAATATTTTGATACTGGAATAGTCGTACTCAAAACCTGTAGAACAGTTCTTGTAGAGAGCAAAATTTACATGAACGTATACATTGCAGTTGTGTATCGCTTTCATTGTATCCGTAATGAGTACACAAGCGGGTGTCATCACGCGCTTGCATAGAGATTGTTATTGCATCTGAATTCAAAAGTATTTGCGAGCAAGTTCCTTGAATATTGGGTGTGTTTCGTTATGGCATACGGGATAAGCCAATTTCTTAAATATTTGTATCACAATGTACTCCTTAGAGAATACTTTGAATCGTTCGAATCTAATAATTAAACACTGGTCCATGCAGGGGACCACTTCTTTCTTCGTGATGGCCAGCGAGGTCCCTGGGATGATGAGCAAGATTCGGACAGCCAACTTGTTGGCTCCAGTTGCGTTCTTGAAGTGGATGCGCTCCGTGGTGCTCCGCCTTGCATCAATTCTTGCAATAGAACTTTGGGTAAGAAACTGACGGATTTGGCCTTTGTAAAACTACTTGTATGGGGTTGCGAAAAGGTACTTAATTTACCATGATTTTTATCAATGACCAAACCTTTAAAGATGAAGGTGGCTTTTGCATCGGTTAGACATAATCCTGGGAAATTGGCACGGGCGTCAAGTTGGCCAACTCAGTTGGGCCAACTGAGAATCAGCCGAGGCCGAGACCGACCGCGCTCCGTGACCGACCCCGCTACATACAGCCACCCATTGGGCCCGATCGGCCGAGGCCGTTGTCGGGCGGGTGTGCCTACCTCCCAGGGGCAATTTCAAGAAAATCGCTTATACGTGGCCCCATGGGCCCCCAATGGGACACGATCGATGCAGGCCGTTGTCCGACGGGTCTGCCTACCTTCCAGGGGCAATTTTAACGAAATCGATTATACGTGGCCCCATGGACCCATAGTTGGGCCCCGTCGACCCAAGTAGCTGTCCGGCAGGTCTGCCTACCTTCCAGGGGCAATTTTAACAAAATCGATTATACGTGGCCCCATGGGCCCCCAATGGGACACGATCGACGCAGGCCGTTGTCCGACGGGTCTGCCTACCCTCCAGGGGCAATTTCAACAAAATTGATTATACGTGGCCCCATGGGCCCCAAATGGGACACGATCGATGCAGGCCGTTGTCCGACAAATCTGCCTACCTTCCAGGGGCAATTTTAACAAAATTGATTATACGTGGCCCCATGGGCCCCCAATGGGACACGATCGATGCAGGCCGTTGTCCGACGGGTCTGCCTACCTTCCAGGGGCAGTTTTAACAAAATCGATTATACGTGGCCCCATGGACCCCTATGGGGGCCGCATCGACACAAGTCGCTGTCCGGCGGGTCTGCCTACCTCCCAGGGGCAATTTCAAGAAAATAGTTTATACGTGGCCCCATGGGCCCCTAATGGGACACGGTCGATGCAGGCCGTTGTCCGACGGGTCTGCCTACCTTCCAGGGGCAATTTTAACAAAATCGATTGTACGTGGCCCCATGGGCCCCCAATGGGACACGATCGATGCAGGCCGTTGTCCGACGGGTCTGCCTACCTTCCAGGGGCAATTTTAACGAAATCGATTATACGTGGCCCCATGGACCCATAGTTGGGCCCCGTCGACCCAAGTAGCTGTCCGGCAGGTCTGCCTACCTTCCAGGGGCAATTTTAACAAAATCGATTATACGTGGCCCCATGGGCCCCCAATGGGACACGATCGACGCAGGCCGTTGTCCGACGGGTCTGCCTACCTTCCAGGGGCAATTTCAACAAAATCGATTATACGTGGCCCCATGGGCCCCAAATGGGACACGATCGATGCAGGCCGTTGTCCGACGAGTCTGCCTACCTTCCAGGGGCAATTTTAACAAAATTGATTATACGTGGCCCCATGGGCCCCCAATGGGACACGATCGATGCAGGCCGTTGTCCGACGGGTCTGCCTACCTTCCAGGGGCAGTTTTAACAAAATCGATTATACGTGGCCCCATGGCCCCCTATTGGGGCCGCATCGACACAAGTCGCTGTCCGGCGGGTCTGCCTACCTCCCAGGGGCAATTTCAAGAAAATAGTTTATACGTGGCCCCATGGGCCCCTAATGGGACACGGTCGATGCAGGCCGTTGTCCGACGGGTCTGCCTACCTTCCAGGGGCAATTTTAACAAAATCGATTGTACGTGGCCCCATGGGCCCCCAATGGGACACGATCGATGCAGGCCATTGTCCGACGGGTCTGCCTACCTTCCAGGGGCAATTTTAACGAAATCGATTATACGTGGCCCCATGGACCCATAGTTGGGCCCCGTCGACCCAAGTAGCTGTCCGGCAGGTCTGCCTACCTTCCAGGGGCAATTTTAACAAAATCGATTATACGTGGCCCCATGGGCCCCCAATGGGACACGATCGACGCAGGCCGTTGTCCGACGGGTCTGCCTACCTTCCAGGGGCAATTTCAACAAAATCGATTATACGTGGCCCCATGGGCCCCAAATGGGACACGATCGATGCAGGCCGTTGTCCGACGGGTCTGCCTACCTTCCAGGGGCAATTTTAACGAAATCGATTATACGTGGCCCCATGGACCCATAGTTGGGCCCCGTCGACCCAAGTAGCTGTCCGGCAGGTCTGCCTACCTTCCAGGGGCAATTTCAACAAAATCGATTATACGTGGCCCCATGGACCCAAAGTTGGGCGCCATCGACCCAAGTCGCTGTCCGACGGGTCTGCCTACCTTCCAGGGGCAATTTCAACAAAATCGATTATACGTGGCCCTATGGACCCATAGTTGGGCCCCATCGACCCAAGTCGCTGTCCGACGGGTCTGCCTACCTCCCCATTTGTACTTTGGGCCATTTCCTGTCGGCTCAATAGTCCGACCACTGGCTCCGAGTGTGGCGACGGTTTAAAGTGTCGGCAACAATTTTGTGACCTACCCCTAAAGTTGGCAAAAAACTTGGGGTCTTGTGTTATTTTCTCCCTTAGTGGCATCTCTTAGCGAGGTGACAAAATTGTTCCCGTTTGAGATTTGGACATTTTGGCACATTTCTAGTCGGTTTAATAATCCGACCACTGGCTCTAAGAGTGACTACGGTTTAAATTGTCGGCAACAATTTTATCACCTATCCCTGAAAGACTTGGTCAGCATGGCTTTGTTCGCTCTGAGCTGCATCTTGATGCTAGGCGCGGTAATGCAGTAGAGTCTTTGAGGACCCCTGAACTTTGGACTTTGGCTGCCAGCGAATGCATTTTGGCCAGAGGAGGCACTTTCAAGGCGTGTGACAAAAATCTTCCCAGGTGAAATTTCTAGTTTTCTCTGCATTTTCCAGCGGTTCCATGCTCTGTCTGTCGGCTGAAAGAGTGGCGAAGCTAAAATCGACCGGGAACATTTTTGTCACGTACCCCTGAACTTTGGACTTTGGCTGCCACAGATAGCATCTTGGCCGAGGAAAGGACTTAAGAGTCGTGTGACAAAAATCTTCCCAGGTGAAATTTCTAGTTTTCTCTGCATTTTCTAGCGGTTTTATGCTTCGTCTGTGTCCTGAAGAAGTGGCGTAGCTGAAATTGAGAGTTAAGATTTTTGTCATTCTTCTGAACCTTGAACTTTGACCCCCAGCCAACAAAGACGCCAAATCAAAAATTTTAGTTTTCTCTGCATTTCCTAGCGGTTCCATGCTTCGTCTGTCAGCTGAACGAGTGGCGTAGCTAAAAGCGACCGGGAACATTTTTGTCACGTACCCCTGAACTTTGTACTTTGGCTGCCACAGATGGCATCTTTGCCACGGGAGGCACTTCCAAGTCGTGTGACAAAAATCTTCCCAGGTGAAATTTTTAGTTTTCTCTGCATTTTCCAGCGGTTCCACGCTCTGTCTGTCTGCTGATAGAGTGGCGTAGCTAAAATCGACCGGGAACATTTTTGTCACGTACCCCTGAACTTTAGACTTTGGCTGCCAGCGAATGCATTTCGGCCAGAGGAGGCACTTTTAAGGCGTGTGACAAAAATCTTCCCAGGTGAAATTTTTAGTTTTCTCTGCATTTTCCAGCGGTTCCATGCTCTGTCTGTCTGCTGAATGAGTGGGGTAGCTAAAATGGACCGGAAACATTTTTGTCACGTACCCCTGAACTTTGGACTTTGGCTGCCAGAGAATGCATTTTGGCCAGGGGAGGCACTTTCAAGTCGTGTGACAAAAATCTTCCCAGGTGAAATTTCTAGTTTTCTTTGCATTTTCCAGCGGTTCCATGCTCTGTCTGTCGGCTAAAAGAGTGGCGAAACTAAAATCGACCGGGAACATTTTTGTCACGTACCCCTGAACTTTGGACTTTGGCTGCCACAGATGGCATCTTGGCCACGGGAGGCACTTTCAAGTCGTGTGACAAAAATCTTCCCAGGTGAAATTTTTAGTTTTCTCTGCATTTTCCAGCGGTTCCACGCTCTGTCTGTCTGCTGATAGAGTGGCGTAGCTAAAATCGACCGGGAACATTTTTGTCACTGCATTTCCTAAATGCTTCGTCTGTCAGCTGAAAGAGTGGCGTAGCTAAAATCGACCGGGAACATTTTTGTACCCCTGAACTTTAGACTTTGGCTGCCAGCGAATGCATTTCGGCCAGAGGAGGCACTTTTAAGGCGTGTGACAAAAATCTTCCCAGGTGAAATTTTTAGTTTTCTCTGCATTTTCCAGCGGTTCCATGCTCTGTCTGTCTGCTGAATGAGTGGGGTAGCTAAAATGGACCGGAAACATTTTTGTCACGTACCCCTGAACTTTGGACTTTGGCTGCCAGAGAATGCATTTTGGCCAGGGGAGGCACTTTCAAGTCGTGTGACAAAAATCTTCCCAGGTGAAATTTTTAGTTTTCTCTGCATTTTCCAGCGGTTCCACGCTCTGTCTGTCTGCTGAAAGAGTGGCGTAGCTAAAATCGACCGGGAACATTTTTGTCACGTACCCCTGAACATTGTACTTTGGCTGCCACAGATGGCATCTTGGCCACGGGAGGCACTTTCAAGTCGTGTGACAAAAATCTTCCCAGGTGAAATTTTTAGTTTTCTCTGCATTTTCCAGCGGTTCCACGCTCTGTCTGTCTGCTGAAAGAGTGGCGTAGCTAAAATCGACCGGGAACATTTTTGTCACGTACCCCTGAACTTTGGACTTTGGCTGCCAGCGAATGCATTTTGGCCAGGGGAGGCACTTTCAAGTCGTGTGACAAAAATCTTCCCAGGTGAAATTTCTAGTTTTCTTTGCATTTTCCAGCGGTTCCATGCTCTGTGTGTCGGCTGAAAGAGTGGCGAAGCTAAAATCGACCGGGAACATTTTTGTCACGTACCCCTGAACTTTGGACTTTGGCTGCCACAGATAGCATCTTGGCCGGGGAAAGGACTTTAGAGTCGTGTGACAAAAATCTTCCCAGGTGAAATTTCTAGTTTTCTCTGCATTTTCTAGCGGTTTTATGCTTTGTCTGTCTCCTGAAGAAGTAGCGTAGCTGAAATTGAGAGTTAAGATTTTTGTCATTCTTCTGAACCTTGAACTTTGACCCCCAGCCAACTAAGACGCTAAATCAAAATTTTTAGTTTTCTCTGCATTTCCTAGCGGTTCCATGCTTCGTCTGTCAGCTGAAAGAGTGGCGTAGCTAAAATCGACCGGGAACATTTTTGTCACGTACCCCTGAACTTTGTACTTTGGCTGCCACAGATGGCATCTTTGCCACGGGAGGCACTTCCAAGTCGTGTGACAAAAATCTTCCCAGGTGAAATTTTTAGTTTTCTCTGCATTTTCCAGCGGTTCCACGCTCTGTCTGTCTGCTGATAGAGTGGCGTAGCTAAAATCGACCGGGAACATTTTTGTCACGTACCCCTGAACTTTAGACTTTGGCTGCCAGCGAATGCATTTCGGCCAGAGGAGGCACTTTTAAGGCGTGTGACAAAAATCTTCCCAGGTGAAATTTTTAGTTTTCTCTGCATTTTCCAGCGGTTCCATGCTCTGTCTGTCTGCTGAATGAGTGGGGTAGCTAAAATGGACCGGAAACATTTTTGTCACGTACCCCTGAACTTTGGACTTTGGCTGCCAGAGAATGCATTTTGGCCAGGGGAGGCACTTTCAAGTCGTGTGACAAAAATCTTCCCAGGTGAAATTTCTAGTTTTCTTTGCATTTTCCAGCGGTTCCATGCTCTGTCTGTCGGCTGAAAGAGTGGCGAAGCTAAAATCGACCGGGAACATTTTTGTCACGTACCCCTGAACTTTGGACTTTGGCTGCCACAGATAGCATCTTGGCCGAGGAAAGGACTTTAGAGTCGTGTGACAAAAATCTTCCCAGGTTAAATTTCTAGTTTTCTCTGCATTTTCTAGCGGTTTTATGCTTCGTCTGTCTCCTGAAGAAGTGGCGTAGCTGAAATTGAGAGTTAAGATTTTTGTCATTCTTCTGAACCTTGAACTTTGACCCCCAGCCAACTAAGACGCCAAATCAAAATTTTTAGTTTTCTCTGCATTTCCTAGCGGTTCCATGCTTCGTCTGTCAGCTGAAAGAGTGGCGTAGCTAAAATCGACCGGGAACATTTTTGTCACGTACCCCTGAACATTGTACTTTGGCTGCCACAGATGGCATCTTGGCCACGGGAGGCACTTTCAAGTCGTGTGACAAAAATCTTCCCAGGTGAAATTTTTAGTTTTCTCTGCATTTTCCAGCGGTTCCACGCTCTGTCTGTCTGCTGAAAGAGTGGCGTAGCTAAAATCGACCGGGAACATTTTTGTCACGTACCCCTGAACTTTGGACTTTGGCTGCCAGCGAATGCATTTTGGCCAGGGGAGGCACTTTCAAGTCGTGTGACAAAAATCTTCCCAGGTGAAATTTCTAGTTTTCTTTGCATTTTCCAGCGGTTCCATGCTCTGTGTGTCGGCTGAAAGAGTGGCGAAGCTAAAATCGACCGGGAACATTTTTGTCACGTACCCCTGAACTTTGGACTTTGGCTGCCACAGATAGCATCTTGGCCGGGGAAAGGACTTTAGAGTCGTGTGACAAAAATCTTCCCAGGTGAAATTTCTAGTTTTCTCTGCATTTTCTAGCGGTTTTATGCTTTGTCTGTCTCCTGAAGAAGTAGCGTAGCTGAAATTGAGAGTTAAGATTTTTGTCATTCTTCTGAACCTTGAACTTTGACCCCCAGCCAACTAAGACGCTAAATCAAAATTTTTAGTTTTCTCTGCATTTCCTAGCGGTTCCATGCTTCGTCTGTCAGCTGAAAGAGTGGCGTAGCTAAAATCGACCGGGAACATTTTTGTCACGTACCCCTGAACATTGTACTTTGGCTGCCACAGATGGCATCTTGGCCACGGGAGGCACTTTCAAGTCGTGTGACAAAAATCTTCCCAGGTGAAATTTTAGGTTTTCTCTGCATTTTCCAGCGGTTCCACGCTCTGTCCGTCTGCTGAAAGAGTGGCGTAGCAAAAATCGACCGGGAACATTTTTGTCACGTACCCCTGAACATTGGACTTTGGCTGCCAGCGAATGCATTTTGGCCAGGGGAGGCACTTTCAAGTCGTGTGACAAAAATCTTCCCAGGTGAAAATTCTAGTTTTCTCTGCATTTTCTAGCGGTTCCGTGCTCTGTCTGTCTGCTGAAAGAGTGGCGTAGCTGAAATCGACCGGGAACATTTTTGTCACGTACCCCTGAACTTTGGACTTTGGCTTCCACAGATTGCATCTTGGCTAGGGAAAGGACTTTCAAGTCGTGTAAAAAATTTCTTCCCAGGTGAAATTTCTAGTTTTTCTGCATTTTCTAGCGGTTTTATGCTTCGTCTGTCTCCTGAAGAAGTGGCGTAGCTGAAATTGAGAGTTCAGATTTTTGTCATTCCTCTGAACCTTGAACTTTGACCCCCAGCCAACTAAGGCGCTAATTCAAAATTTCTAGTTTTCTCTGCATTTTCTAGCGGTTCCATGCTCCGTCTGTCAGCTGAAAGAGTGGCGTAGCTAAAATCGACCGGGAACATTTTTGTCACGTACCCCTGAACTTTGGACTTTGGCTGCCACAGATAGCATCTTGGCCGGGGAAAGGACTTTAGAGTCGTGTGACAAAAATCTTCCCAGGTGAAATTTCTAGTTTTCTCTGCATTTTCTAGCGGTTTTATGCTCTGTCTGTCAGCTGAAAGAGTGGCGTAGCTAAAATCGACCGGGAACATTTTTGTCACGTACCCCTGAACATTGTACTTTGGCTGCCACAGATGGCATCTTGGCCACGGGAGGCACTTTCAAGACGTGTGACAAAAATCTTCCCAGGTGAAATTTTAGGTTTTCTCTGCATTTTCCAGCGGTTCCACGCTCTGTCTGTCTGCTGAAAGGGTGGCGTAGCTAAAATCGACCGGGAACATTTTTGTCACGTACCCCTGAACTTTGGACTTTGGCTGCCAGCGAATGCATTTTGGCCAGGGGAGGCACTTTCAAGTCGTGTGACAAAAATCTTCCCAGGTGAAAATTCTAGTTTTCTCTGCATTTTCCAGCGGTTCCGCGCTCTGTCTGTCTGCTGAAAGAGTGTCGAAGCTAAAATCGACCGGGAACATTTTTGTCACGTACCCCTGACATTTGGACTTTGGCTGCCACAGATAGCATTTTGTCGGGGAAAGGAGTTTTAAGTCGTGTGACAAAAATCTTCCTAGGTGAAATTTCTAGTTTTCTCTGCATTTTCTAGCGGTTTTATGCTTCGTCTGTCTCCTGAAGAAGTGGCGTAGCTGAAATTGAGAGTTAAGATTTTTGTCATTCTTCTGAACCTTGAACTTTGACCCCCAGCCAACTAAGACGCCAAATCAAAATTTTTAGTTTTCTCTGCATTTCCTAGCGGTTCCATGCTTCGTCTGTCAGCTGAAAGAGTGGCGTAGCTAAAATCGACCGGGAACATTTTTGTCACGTACCCCTGAACTTTAGACTTTGGCTGCCAGCTAATGCATTTTGGCCAGAGGAGGCACTTTCAAGGCGTGTGACAAAAATCTTCCCAGGTGAAATTTTTAGTTTTCTCTGCATTTTCCAGCGGTTTCATGCTCTGTCTGTCTGCTGAATGAGTGGCGTAGCTAAAATCGACCGGGAACATTTTTGTCACGTACCCCTGAACTTTGGACTTTGGCTGCCAGAGAATGCATTTTGGCCAGGGGAGGCACTTTCAAGTCGTGTGACAAAAATCTTCCCAGGTGAAATTTCTAGTTTTCTTTGCATTTTCCAGCGGTTCCATGCTCTGTCTGTCGGCTGAAAGAGTGGCGAAGCTAAAATCGACCGGGAACATTTTTGTCACGTACCCCTGAACTTTGGACTTTGGCTGCCAGCGAATGCATTTTGGCCAGGGGAGGCACTTTCAAGTCGTGTGACAAAAATCTTCCCAGGTGAAATTTCTAGTTTTCTCTGCATTTTCTAGCGGTTCTTTGCTTCGTTTGTCTCCTGAAGAAGTGGCGTAGCTGAAATTGAGAGTTCAGATTTTTGTCATTCCTCTGAACCTTGAACTTCGACCCCCAGCCAACTAAGGCGCTAATTCAAAATTTCTAGTTCTTTCTGCATTTTCCAGCGGTTCGATACTTCGTCTGTCTGCTGAAAGAGTGGCGTAGCTAAAATCGACCGGGAACATTTTTGTCACGTTCCCCCTGAACTTTGGACTTTGGCTGCCAGAGATAGCATTTTGGCCGGGGAGGCACTTTCAAGGCGTGTGACAAAAATCTTCTCAGGTGAAATTCTAGGTTTTCTCTGCACTTTCCAGCGGTTCCACGCTTTGTCTGTCGGCTGAAAGAGTGGCGTTGCTAAAATCGACCGGGAACATTTTTGTCACGTACCCCTGAAGTTTGGACTTTGGCTGCAACACATTGCATCTTGGCCAGGGGAGGCACTTTCAAGTCGTGTGACAAAAATCTTCCCAGGTGAAATTTCTAGTTTTCTCTGCATTTTCTAGCGGTTCCCCGCTCTGTCTGTCTGCTGAAAGAGTGGCGTAGCTAAAATCGACCGGGAACATTTTTGTCACGTACCCCTGAACTTTGGACTTTGGCTGCCAGCGAATGCATTTTGGCCAGGGGAGGCACTTTCAAGTCGTGTGACAAAAATCTTCCCAGGTGAAAATTCTAGTTTTCTCTGCATTTTCCAGCGGTTCCGCGCTCTGTCTGTCTGCTGAAAGAGTGTCGAAGCTAAAATCGACCGGAAACATTTTTGTCACGTACCCCTGACATTTGGACTTTGGCTGCCACAGATAGCATTTTGTCGGGGAAAGGAGTTTTAAGTCGTGTGACAAAAATCTTCCTAGGTGAAATTTCTAGTTTTCTCTGCATTTTCTAGCGGTTTTATGCTTCGTCTGTCTCCTGAAGAAGTGGCGTAGCTGAAATTGAGAGTTAAGATTTTTGTCATTCTTCTGAACCTTGAACTTTGACCCCCGCCAACTAAGACGCCAAATCAAAATTTTTAGTTTTCTCTGCATTTCCTAGCGGTTCCATGCTTCGTCTGTCAGCTGAAAGAGTGGCGTAGCTAAAATCGACCGGGAACATTTTTGTCACGTACCCCTGAACTTTAGACTTTGGCTGCCAGCGAATGCATTTTGGCCAGAGGAGGCACTTTCAAGGCGTGTGACAAAAATCTTCCCAGGTGAAATTTTTAGTTTTCTCTGCATTTTCCAGCGGTTCCATGCTCTGTCTGTCTGCTGAATGAGTGGCGTAGCTAAAATGGACCGGGAACATTTTTGTCACGTACCCCTGAACTTTGGACTTTGGCTGCCAGAGAATGCATTTTGGCCAGGGGAGGCACTTTCAAGTCGTGTGACAAAAATCTTCCCAGGTGAAATTTCTAGTTTTCTTTGCATTTTCCAGCGGTTCCATGCTCTGTCTGTCGGCTGAAAGAGTGGCGAAGCTAAAATCGACCGGGAACATTTTTGTCACGTACCCCTGAACTTTGGACTTTGGCTGCCAGCGAATGCATTTTGGCCAGGGGAGGCACTTTCAAGTCGTGTGACAAAAATCTTCCCAGGTGAAATTTCTAGTTTTCTCTGCATTTTCTAGCGGTTCTATGCTTCGTTTGTCTCCTGAAAAAGTGGCGTAGCTGAAATTGAGAGTTCAGATTTTTGTCATTCCTCTGAACCTTGAACTTCGACCCCCAGCCAACTAAGGCGCTAATTCAAAATTTCTAGTTCTTTCTGCATTTTCCAGCGGTTCGATGCTTCGTCTGTCTGCTGAAAGAGTGGCGTAGCTAAAATCGACCGGGAACATTTTTGTCACGTTCCCCCTGAACTTTGGACTTTGGCTGCCAGAGATAGCATTTTGGCCGGGGAGGCACTTTCAAGGCGTGTGACAAAAATCTTCTCAGGTGAAATTCTAGGTTTTCTCTGCACTTTCCAGCGGTTCCACGCTTTGTCTGTCGGCTGAAAGAGTGGCGTTGCTAAAATCGACGGGGAACATTTTTGTCACGTACCCCTGAAGTTTGGACTTTGGCTGCAACACATTGCATCTTGGCCAGGGGAGGCACTTTCAAGTCGTGTGACAAAAATCTTCCCAGGTGAAATTTCTAGTTTTCTCTGCATTTTCTAGCGGTTCTATGCTTCGTTTGTCTCCTGAAGAAGTGGCGTAGCTGAAATTGAGAGTTCAGATTTTTGTCATTCCTCTGAACCTTGAACTTCGACCCCCAGCCAACTAAGGCGCTAATTCAAAATTTCTAGTTTTCTCTGCATTTTCTAGCGGTTCCATGCTCCGTCTGTCAGCTGAAAGAGTGGCGTAGCTAAAATCGACCGGGAACATTTTTGTCACGTACCCCTGAACTTTGGACTTTGGCTGCCAGCGAATGCATTTTGGCCAGGGGAGGCACTTTCAAGTCGTGTGACAAAAATCTTCCCAGGTGAAATTTTTAGTTTTCTCTGCATTTTCCAGCGGTTTCATGCTCTGTCTGTCTGCTGAAAGAGTGGCGTAGCTAAAATCGACCGGGAACATTTTTGTCACGTACCCCTGAAGTTTGGACTTTGGCTGCAACACATTGCATCTTGGCGGGAAGTATTAACTTGCGCGCAGATGAAACTGCGCGCACGTGAAACTGCGCGCATCTCTTTGCTTCGTTTGGGTGTGAAGGTGCGCGCACGTGAAACTGCGCGCACATTTTGTGGGTGAAGCCAAGAGCCCGTGTTTAAACTGCGCGCTCGTGAAACTGCGCGCGCTTGAAGGTGCGCGCACGTTAAACTGCGCGCAGGTTAAACTGCGCGCACATTTTGTGGGAGAAGCCAAGAGCCCGTCTTTAAACTGCGCGCACGTGAAACTGCGCGCGCTTGAAACTGCGCGCACGTTAAACTGCGCGCACGTGAAACTGCGCGCAGCGTAGAGTGCGTGGCAGCAGGCGCGGAGACTCGGGGCCCCCCACTCCAGGCGGAGCGGTGCAGCGCTGCGCAGTGGCTCCGCCTACACACCCCCTCCTCCGTCCGTGGCGGCGTTCCGACAGCGCGCTCCCCGCACGAGGCTAGCAGGCTATGAGAAATAGCGTTGACCGTTGCGAGAGCCCCGCAACATGCGGTGTTGCCTCGTCACTGGCAGTGCGCTCCCGCTCCTACCTGCAGGCGAGCGAGCGCCCGACGCCTAGGCAGCCCATGAATTAACTAAACACATGCAAGCATGTGGCTCAGGGTTATCGGTTAAACAGTTACTAAGAACTGTACTTGAGCAGCGTCACGTCCTGCGCCACATCCTGCCTCCGAGCCGCTGTAGGGTGAGGGGTACTGTACGCCCGGTAGGGCAGAGGACAGCCGCCCCCGCACTGCCTGTCTGGCCTCGCCTCGCTATCTCTCTCTCTCTCTCTCTCTCTCTCTCTCTCTCTCTCTCTCTCTCTCTCTCTCTCTCTCTCTCTCTCTCTCTCTCTCTATGCTATGTTTTAATTCAAAAAAATCATGTACTAGGTCCAGTGAGAAAAACCTTCTTTTGCCAAGCCACAGGACTGAATAGTATTCTAAATCTGTACTTTTAACATCCATAAGAATTTCAAACAAATATAAAGTGTATAACTATCTGCATTATGAAACGCCTGATGAACTGAAAAAACATCTAAAAGGAAGAATGATCTGTACGTACCAACACTAGCTACTTGTAGTCAAACGTTACTTTGATGTGAGCCTCTTTTGTTTTCTTTTTGTACCTTTTTGTACTTTCTTGTACTTTCCTGTACTTTTTTGTAATTGATTTCTTGTTATTTTGTTAAAAACAAATTTTTATAAATCTTCTTTTTTTTTTTTTTATTTGTCTGTTAATTGTAAACTATGAGAGCGGGTGAAGCGTAAGTGGGGCTGAAAAGCCCTTTTCTGAGCCCTAATAAATCAAATCAAATCTCTCTCTCTCTCTCTCTCTCTCTCTCTCTCTCTCTCTCTCTCTCTCTCTCTCTCTCTCTCTCTCTCTCTCTCTCTCTTCGGTCTTCGATATCCTTCTTAGCCCTGCAGTGGTCCTTGACTGTAGGCAAAACTGTAGTTTAGGTGCATTTTAAAACTATGCTCATAAAAGAGCTTCGAAAGTATTGATAATAGCCAGTTCAAATCGCAGTTTACAGTATACTTAGCTTTACAGTCAATAGTACTTCTTAAAAGCGCACTGAAAACTCAAATAAAACTGTATTCACCACTAAGAAATGACATTGCAGTAGCAACTTCTTTTTTAAAGCACAGATAGCGTCGAGTAAAACTAGTGTTTCGCACTGCACATACGATTACAGTGGCTTCTTCCGTTGAAAATGAACCCTGCACTAACTTAATTTTCCACCTCCGACCACAGACAACACTACAAACTCGAACTCCTACTTTATTACACTTATGACACCGAAAAAAAGGTAGTCAGAGACGTACAGTTTAACATGTACAGTGTGAACACTAAAGATCCTTTCACCCCGGAGGAGACCGTGGCCGCCTCCCGCGGCCAGGCTGAGGGGGCAGGGGCGGAGGACGGCCGCTCGCCGCTGTGGTGAGAGGGCTGAGGCTGAGGCCACCGGGCGGGGGGGGGGGGGGCAGAGGACGGCCGCTCGCCGCTGTGGTGAGAGGGCTGAGGCTGAGGCCACCGGGCGGGGGGGGGGGGGGGGGGGGGGGGGGGCAGAGGACGGCCGCTCGCCGCTGTGGTGAGAGGGCTGAGGCTAGGTCGCCGGGCGGGCGGGGGGGGGGGGGGGGGGGGGGGGGGGGGCGGAGGACGGCCGCTCTCCTATGCGGTGAGAGGGCTTAAGCCGTAGACCGACTCCCGCTGCCAGGACCGAGGCAGAGGACGTCTGCTCACCGCTCGACTTTCTCCGCTGACTCAGTACGTCGTCGAGCGCCTGACGCTAGGCAGCCCAGCCTACCCGCAGTTGGATTGTGTTGCATACTTGCAAGGCGCTTTTTTTGAACCCGCACATATCACGCCGCGTCTCCCCTCGCCCATAGACACACCGAGCGGAACTGAGCGGAACGAGAACTGTGCGTGCGAGCGGGGGAGGTATGGATTTACTGGGAGACGTTACTCGATCGTAAGTAAATTCCCAACGCCCGCGAACGCCCCAACGTTCTCGTTGAAGCCTTAGAGTTGGTTTGACTCGTCACGGAGAGGGCAGTGAGGGGGGGGGGGGGGGGGAGGCCGCCTCGCGCGGCCAGTCCGAGGGGGTGGGGGCGCTCTCCGCTGCGGTGAGAGGGCTGAAGCTGCCTCCCGCTGCCAGGCCGAGCGCTGCCTACACCACTAAAAGTTTCAATAATTTTCGTCGATTTTCGAAATGGGGAGGGGGGTGGGGGGCAGGCTCACGACCGGGGAAGGGGGTCGTCGTCGGGCCTAACGCGTGAGATGGTGTGAGCGGCACTGCCCCCCCCCCCCTCCCCCTCATTCTCGTACTGATCACGTAACGCTACTCGCTACCCTTCCCAGGTCTAAAAATCCGGTTGATAAGGGTCAATTTCGCGCCGCTAACGCAGCGGATCCGGTTTTAAAGGAATCCGTTATCATCCAGGATCCGGTATGTATGTAGTCCGGTGTTGGACCGGATCCTCTGCGTTAGCGGCGCGAAATTTACACCTTTCAAGCGGATCCGTTCTCATCCAAGCGGATTCCCTCCCGTAGGCAGCGGATCCCTTATGCCTATTTCATGAAGATTTTTCTGGGTGCATGTGGAGTATCAGCGCTTTAAAGTGCTCCTGGGGTGGTCAAATTGAGTTTGAACCAAATCTGTGTTTATTTTTGCTCTATCTGCAGCCGTTCTCGAGATAGAAAAAAATTAAACGGGATTTCGCTGATATTAAAACCAACCTAGTGAATTTGGATGGCCCTGCAGGGGCCGCAAGCTGGAGCTGCCCTCTGCCGTGCCGCGTTGCCTTGCACAGAGCACAAGGCAAGGTGGAATGGCGGTGTGGCGGCGGGGCTCCAGCTTCTTGTCGCAGTTATCTTTGGAGCCGTGGGCCGTGGGCCCTGCAGAGGGGAGCGCGCGGCAGCGAGGGCGTAAGTGCAGCCGCGGTGGGGGAAGCCGGCTGGGGCCCGGGCTGCCTCCAACCGTACTACAAGCGATGAGCGAAAGGAAGAGAGCGGGAGAAGTCTGGTAAGCAATGAACAGCAGTGCGAGCGGGAAGCAGCCCCCCCCCCCCCTTCCCCCTTTTCCCCGTGCGTTTCCCGCGTCGTCCATGCCTTTGTGCTGCTGGTGGTGGAGTTCGCCGTGCATCTAGGCAACCTAACTTACATTGTGCATAGTTTAGTTGCCTACTTGTTAGGCGCCTTGCACCTTTCGATTCGTCTGCTTCGCATGTGCTGTTTAGCGCAAACATCGCAACAGACGGGGGAAAATGAGTATGTGTTAAGTCGAGCTGTACCGTCTTTTGTTAGGATTCTGACACGGCGGTTGCACTCGCCGAAAGAAGTCAGAGTGAAATTATTTTCTTACGAAGTTATACCCTGAATAAACGAAGGCCCACACTTTCCTGATTTCTGCACTTCCCAGAGGCTGGAAGCCTAAAATTTGACCAATATTCAAATATCTTATGATGTTATAAGTGTTGGTTATGGGCACAAGTAATATCATCAAATATAATATCATCAGATATAATTCATCAGTAAAATAATATTAAAACAATTATAATGCAAAATAAGAAAATAAAATGAGATTAATCGAATATCTCAGTCACCATCAGGACTTCTCCCCGGCATATAGGACATAGGCCCTCCTCGTGTATCCTCTGGACACATGGCCCACATAAAACTTTGTGGCCACAAGGGAATATGGCATGCGACTTGGGGCCGTCAAAGCATACGCGGCAGTCTAGAAACCGGAAACGTATAAATTAGCAACAAGTTGTAAGAACTGATTAATTGCACGCAAAATAAATAAAGTTACGCTTACCAGCGGCTGTTTTTTTTACGGCTTCCTCTAAGGCATTCGAATCGGAATCGGAAGTTCAAAAATCGAAGAAAAAGGCTTATCTGCACCCAGAGCCTATTTTGGTTTTATTTGTTCATTACATAAATGTCTCCAAGTTCAGGTCATGGTACTACATTTCCCGAAAACTATTATATGGTGAACTAAGTAAGTACCCACAAAAAAATTCACACAAGTTCAAAGGAAGCAGATGATACCAACTCTATATGTCGTCCAGTTTCTTAAGGGTTTAGGAAGGTTTAAAATAAAGTTGAAACGAAAGCAGAACTTATCGTTTGTTGTATTATGAGGGAGAGCCGAAGATATTTGAAAGAGAAGAACATCTCCTGAGGCAAATTTGGTAACCGGATAGTTAATTTTCGGTTTCGGTAGAGGCCCTTGGCCAAGCGAGCGAAGGCGAGGCCATAGCTGAGTGCAGGCGGAGCCGAGTCGGCGGCGTTCTGGACAACAATGCTACCCGAGCAGTGCGCGACAATCTTGCGGGGTATGCGCGACCGCGACACCAACACCAACGGCAGAACGCGCCCCCCCCCCCCCCCCCCCCCCCCCGTGCGGTATACTTCTGCGTGCTCGCCTCCTGCCTCTGCATGAGAGTACAAGCCGCTGATACATTATCTTTATATTATTGTTATTATTATCTTTATATTATTGTTATTATTATAGTTGATGATAGATGTATCATCTGCTAAAAAGCGCCTTGCAAGTATGCAACACAATCCAACTGCGGGTAGGCTGGGCTGCCTAGCGTCAGGCGCTCGACGACGTACTGAGTCAGCGGAGAAAGTCGAGCGGTGAGCAGACGTCCTCTGCCTCGGTCCTGGCAGCGGGAGTCGGTCTACGGCTTCAGCCCTCTCACAGCATAGGAGAGCGGCAGTCCTCCGCCCCCCCCCCCCCCCCGGCGGCCTCAGCCTCAGCCCTCTCACCACAGCGGCGAGCGGCCGTCCTCCCCCCCCCCCCCCCCCCGCCCGGCGGCCTCAGCCTCAGCCCTCTCACCACAGCGGCGAGCGGCCGTCCTCCGCCCCCCCCTCCCCCCGCCCGGTGGCCTCAGCCTCAGCCCTCTCACCACAGCGGCGAGCGGCCGTCCTCCGCCCCCCCCCCCCCCGCCCGGTGGCCTCAGCCTCAGCCCTCTCACCACAGCGGCGAGCGGCCGTCCTCCGCCCCTGCCCCCCTCAGCCTGGCCGCGGGAGGCGGCCACGGTCTCCTCCGGGGTGAAAGGATCTTTAGTGTTCACACTGTACATGTTAAACTGTACGTCTCTGACTACCTTTTTTTCGGTGTCATAAGTGTAATAAAGAAGGAGTTCGAGTTTGTAGTGTTGTCTGTGGTCGGAGGTGGAAAATTAAGTTAGTGCAGGGTTCATTTTCAACGGAAGAAGCCACTGTAATCGTATGTGCAGTGCGAAACTCTAGTTTTACTCGACGCTATCTGTGCTTTAAAAAAGAAGTTGCTACTGCAATGTCATTTCTTAGTGGTGAATACAGTTTTATTTGAGTTTTCAGTGCGCTTTTAAGAAGTACTATTGACTGTAAAGCTAAGTATACTGTAAACTGCGATTTGAACTGGCTATTATCAATACTTTCGAAGCTCTTTTATGAGCATAGTTTTAAAATGCACTTAAACTACAGTTTTGCCTACAGTCAAGGACCACTGCAGGGCTAAGAAGGATATCGAAGACCGAAGAGAGAGAGAGAGAGAGAGAGAGAGAGAGAGAGAGAGAGAGAGAGAGAGAGAGAGAGAGAGAGAGAGAGAGAGAGAGAGAGAGATTTGATTTGATTTATTAGGGCTCAGAAAAGGGCTTTTTAGCCCCACTTACGCTTCACCCGCTCTCATAGTTTACAATTAACAGACAAATAAAAAAAAAGAGAAGATTTATAAAAATTTGTTTTTAACAAAATAACAAGAAATCAATTACAAAAAAGTACAGGAAAGTACAAGAAAGTACAAAAAGGTACAAAAAGAAAACAAAAGAGGCTCACATCAAAGTAACGTTTGACTACAAGTGACTAGTGTTGGTACGTACAGATCATTCTTCCTTTTAGATGTTTTTTCAGTTCATCAGGCGTTTCATAATGCAGATAGTTATACACTTTATATTTGTTTGAAATTCTTATGGATGTTAAAAGTACAGATTTAGAATACTATTCAGTCCTGTGGCTTGGCAAAAGAAGGTTTTTCTCACTGGACCTAGTACATGATTTTGTTGAATTAAAACATAGCAGAGAGAGAGAGAGAGAGAGAGAGAGAGAGAGAGAGAGAGAGAGATAGCGAGGCCAGACAGGCAGTGCGGGGGCGGCTGTCCTCTGCCCTACCGGGCGTACAGTACCCCTCACCCTACAGCGGCTCGGAGGCAGGATGTGGCGCAGGACGTGACGCTGCTCAAGTACAGTTCTTAGTAACTGTTTAACCGATAACCCTGAGCCACATGCTTGCATGTGTTTAGTAAATTCATGGGCTGCCTAGGCGTCGGGCGCTCGCTCGCCTGCAGGTAGGAGCGGGAGCGCACTGCCAGTGACGAGGCAACACCGCATGTTGCGGGGCTCTCGCAACGGTCAACGCTATTTCTCATAGCCTGCTAGCCTCGTGCGGGGAGCGCGCTGTCGGAACGCCGCCACGGACGGAGGAGGGGGTGTGTAGGCGGAGCCACTGCGCAGCGCTGCACCGCTCCGCCTGGAGTGGGGGGCCCCGAGTCTCCGCGCCTGCTGCCACGCACTCTACGCTGCGCGCAGTTTCACGTGCGCGCAGTTTAACGTGCGCGCAGTTTCAAGCGCGCGCAGTTTCACGTGCGCGCAGTTTAAAGACGGGCTCTTGGCTTCTCCCACAAAATGTGCGCGCAGTTTAACCTGCGCGCAGTTTAACGTGCGCGCACCTTCAAGCGCGCGCAGTTTCACGAGCGCGCAGTTTAAACACGGGCTCTTGGCTTCACCCACAAAATGTGCGCGCAGTTTCACGTGCGCGCACCTTCACACCCAAACGAAGCAAAGAGCTGCGCGCAGTTTCACGTGCGCGCAGTTTCATCTGCGCGCAAGTTAAGCGGTCCCCATCTTGGCCGGAGAAAGGACTTTCAAGTAGTGTGACAAAAATCTTCCCAGGTGAAATTTCTAGTTTTCTCTGCATTTTCTAGCGGTTCCATGCTTCGTCTGTCTGCTGAAGAAGTAGCGTAGCTGAAATTGGGAGTTCAGATTTTTGTCATTTCACTGAACCTTGAACTTTGACTCCCAGCCAACTAAGGCGCTAATTCAAAATTTCTAGTTTTCTCTGCATTTTCTAGCGGTTCCATGCTCCGTCTGTCAGCTGAAAGAGTGGCGTAGCTAAAATCGACCGGGAACATTTTTGTCACGTACCCCTGAACTTTGGACTTTGGCTGCCACAGATAGCATCTTGGCCGGGGAAAGGACTTTAGAGTCGTGTGACAAAAATCTTCCCAGGTGAAATTTCTAGTTTTCTCTGCATTTTCTAGCGGTTTTATGCTTTGTCTGTCTCCTGAAGAAGTGGCGTAGCTGAAATTGAGAGTTAAGATTTTTGTCATTCTTCTGAACCTTGAACTTTGACCCCCAGCCAACTAAGACGCCAAATCAAAATTTTTAGTTTTCTCTGCATTTCCTAGCGGTTCCATGCTTCGTCTGTCAGCTGAAAGAGTGGCGTAGCTAAAATCGACCGGGAACATTTTTGTCACGTACCCCTGAACATTGTACTTTGGCTGCCACAGATGGCATCTTGGCCACGGGAGGCACTTTCAAGTCGTGTGACAAAAATCTTCCCAGGTGAAATTTTAGGTTTTCTCTGCATTTTCCAGCGGTTCCACGCTCTGTCTGTCTGCTGAAATGGTGGCGTAGCTAAAATCGACCGGGAACATTTTTGTCACGTACCCCTGAACTTTGGACTTTGGCTGCCAGCGAATGCATTTTGGCCAGGGGAGGCACTTTCAAGTCGTGTGACAAAAATCTTCCCAGGTGAAATATTTAGTTTTCTCTGCATTTTCTAGCGGTTCCATGCTCTGTCTGTCTGCTGAAAAAGTAGCGTAGCTAAAATCGACCGGGAACATTTTTGTCACGTGCACCTGAACTTTGGACTTTGGCTGCCAGAGAATGCATTTTGGCCAGGAGAGGCACTTTCAAGTCGTGTGACAAAAATCTTTCTAGGTGGAAATTCTAGTTTTCTCTGCATTTTCTAGCGGTTTTATGCTTCGTCTGTCTCCTGAAGAAGTGGCGTAGCTGAAATTGAGAGTTCAGATTTTTGTCATTCCTCTGAACCTTGAACTTTGACCCCCAGCCAACTAAGACGCCAAATCAAAATTTTTAGTTTTCTCTGCATTTCCTAGCGGTTCCATGCTTCGTCTGTCAGCTGAAAGAGTGGCGTAGCTAAAATCGACCGGGAACATTTTTGTCACGTACCCCTGAACATTGTATTTGGCTGCCACAGATGGCATCTTGGCCACGGGAGGCACTTTCAAGTCGTGTGACAAAAATCTTCCCAGGAGAAATTTTAAATTTTCTCTGCATTTTCCAGCGGTTCCACGCTCTGTCTGTCTGCTGAAAGGGTGGCGTAGCTAAAATTGACCGGGAACATTTTTGTCACGTACCCCTGAACTTTGGACTTTGGCTGCCACAGATAGCATTTTGGCCGGGGAAAGGAGTTTCAAGTCGTGTGACAAAAATCTTCCCAGGTGAAATTTCTAGTTTTCTCTGCATTTTCTAGCGGTTTTATGCTTCGTCTGTCTTCTGAAAAAGTGGCGTAGCTGAAATTGAGAGTTCAGATTTTTGTCATTCCTCTGAACCTTGAACTTCGACCCCCAGCCAACTAAGGCGCTAATTCAAAATTTCTAGTTCTCTCTGCATTTTCCAGCGGTTCGATGCTTCGTCTGTCTGCTGAAAGAGTAGCGTAGCTAAAATCGACCGGGAACATTTTTGTCACGTACCCCTGAACTTTGGACTTTGGCTGCCACAGATAGCATTTTGGCCGGGGAGGCACTTTCAAGGCGTGTGACAAAAATCTTCCCAGGTGAAATTCTAGGTTTTCACTGCACTTTCTAGCGGTTCCACGCTTTGTCTGTCGGCTGAAAGAGTGGCGTAGCTAAAATCGACCGGGAACATTTTTGTCACGTACCCCTGAACTTTAGACTTTGGCTGCCAGAGAGTGCATTTTGGCCAGGAGAGGCACTTTCAAGTCGTGTGACAAAAATCTTCCTAGGTGAAATTTCTAGTTTTCTCTGCAATTTCCAGCGGTTCCATGCACTGTCTGTCGGCTGAAAGAGTGGCGTAGCTAAAATCGACCGGGAACATTTTTGTCACGTACCCCTGAAGTTTGGACTTTGGCTGCAACACATTGCATCTTGGCCAGGGGAGGCACTTTCAAGTCGTGTAACAAAAATCTTCCCAGGTAAAATTTCTAGTTTTCTCTGCATTTTCAAGCGGTTCTATGCTTCGTTTGTCTCCTAAAGAAGTGGCGTAGCTGAAATTGAGAGTTCAGATTTTTGTCATTCCTCCGAACCTTGAACTTCGACCCCCAGCCAACTAAGGCGCTAATTCAAATTTTCTAGTTTTCTCTGCATTTTCTAGCGGTTTCATGCTCCGTCTGTCAGCTGAAAGAGTCGCGTAGCTAAAATCGACCGGGAACATTTTTGTCACGTACCCCTGAACTTTGGACTTTGGCTGCCAGCGAATGCATTTTGGCCAGGGGAGGCACTTTCAAGGCGTGTGACAAAAATCTTCCCAGGTGAAATTTTTAGTTTTCTCTGCATTTTCCAGCGGTTTCATGCTCTGTCTGTCGGCTGAAAGAGTGGCGTAGCTAAAATCGACCGGGAACATTTTTGTCACGTACCCCTGAAGTTTGGACTTTGGCTGCAACACATTGCATCTTGGCCGGGGAAAGGACTTTCAAGTAGTGTGACAAAAATCTTCCCAGGTGAAATTTCTAGTTTTCTCTGCATTTCCTAGCGGTTCCATGCTTCGTCTGTCTGCTGAAGAAGTGGCGTAGCTGAAATTGAGAGTTCAGATTTTTGTCATTCCTCTGAACCTTGAACTTTGACCCCCAGCCAACTAAGGCGCTAATTCAAAATTTCTAGTTTTCTCTGCATTTTCTAGCGGTTTCATGCTCCGTCTGTCAGCTGAAAGAGTGGCGAAGCTAAAATCGACTGGGAACATTTTTGTCACGTACCCCTGAACTTTGGACTTTGGCTGCCACAGATAGCATCTTGGCCGGGGAAAGGACTTTAGAGTCGTGTGACAAAAATCTTCCCAGGTGAAATTTCTAGTTTTCTCTGCATTTTCTAGCGGTTTTATGCTTTGTCTGTCTCCTGAAGAAGTGGCGTAGCTGAAATTGAGAGTTAAGATTTTTGTCATACATCTGAACCTTGAACTTTGACCCCCAGCCAACTAAGACGCCAAATCAAAATTTTTAGTTTTCTCTGCATTTCCTAGCGGTTCCATGCTTCGTCTGTCAGCTGAAAGAGTGGCGTAGCTAAAATCGACCGGGAACATTTTTGTCACGTACCCCTGAACATTGTACTTTGGCTGCCACAGATGGCATCTTGGCCACGGGAGGCACTTTCAAGTCGTGTGACAAAAATCTTCCCAGGTGAAATTTTAAGGTTTCTCTGCATTTTCCAGCGGTTCCACGCTCTGTCTGTCTGCTGAAAGGGTGGCGTAGCTAAAATCGACCGGGAACATTTTTGTCACGTAGGAGGTTCAAGTCGTGTGACAAAAATCTTCCCAGGTGAAATTTCTAGTTTTCTCTGCATTTTCTAGCGGTTTAATGCTTCGTCTGTCTTCTGAAAAAGTGGCGTAGCTGAAATTGAGAGTTCAGATTTTTGTCATTCCTCTGAACCTTGAACTTCGACCCCCAGCCAACTAAGGCGATTATTCAAAATTTTTAGTTTTCTCTGCATTTTCTAGCGGTTCCATGCTCCGTCTGTCAGCTGAAAGAGTGGCGTAGCTAAAATCGACCGGGAACATTTTTGTCACGTACCCCTGAACTTAAGACTTTGGCTGCCAGAGAGTGCATTTAGGCCAGGAGAGGCACTTTCAAGTCGTGTGACAAAAATCTTCCCAGGTGAAATTTCTAGTTTTCTCTGCATTTTCCAGCGGTTTCACGCTCTGTCTGTCTGCTGAAAGAGTGGCGTAGGTAAAATCGACCGGGAACATTTTTGTCACGTACCCCTGAACTTTGGACTTTGGCTGCCAGCGAATGCATTTTGGCCAGGGGAGGCACTTTCAAGGCGTGTGACAAAAATCTTCCCAGGTGAAATATTTAGTTTTCTCTGCATTTTCCAGCGGTTCCATGCTCTGTCTGTCTGCTGAAAGAGTAGCGTAGCTAAAATCGACCGGGAACATTTTTGTCACGTGCACCTGAACTTTGGACTTTGGCTGCCAGAGAATGCATTTTGGCCAGGGGAGGCACTTTCAAGTCGTGTGACAAAAATCTTCCCAGTTGAATATTCTAGTTTTCTCTGCATTTTCTAGCGGTTTTATGCTTCGTCTGTCTCCTGAAGAAGTGGCGTAGCTGAAATTGAGAGTTCAGATTTTTGTCATTCCTCTGAACCTTGAACTTCGACCCCCAGCCAACTAAGGCGCTTATTCAAAATTTTTAGTTTTCTCTGCATTTTCTAGCGGTTCCATGCTCCGTCTGTCAGCTGAAAGAGTGGCGTAGCTAAAATCGACCGGGAACATTTTTGTCACGTACCCCTGAACTTTGGACTTTGGCTGCCAGAGAGTGCATTTTGGCCAGGAGAGGTACTTTCAAGTCGTGTGACAAAAATCTTCCCAGGTGAAATTTCTAGTTTTCTCTGCAATTTCCAGCGGTTCCATGCTCTGTCTGTCGGCTGAAAGAGTGGCGTAGCTAAAATCGACCGGGAACATTTTTGTCACGTACCCCTGAAGTTTGGACTTTGGCTGCAACACATTGCATCTTGGCCAGGGGAGGCACTTTCAAGTCGTGTGACAAAAATCTTCCCAGGTGAAATTTCTAGTTTTCTCTGCATTTTCTAGCGGTTCTATGCTTCGTTTGTCTCCTTAAGAAGTGGCGTAGCTGAAATTGAGAGTTCAGATTATTGTCATTCCTCTGAACCTTGAACTTCGACCCCCAGCCAACTAAGGCGCTAATTCAAAATTTTTAGTTTTCTCTGCATTTTCTAGCGTCTCTATGCTTCGTCTGTCAGCTGAAAGAGTGGCGTAGCTAAAATCGACCGGGAACTTTTTTGTCACGTACCTCTGAACTTTGGACTTTGGCTGCAACAGATGGCATCTTGGCCAGGGAAAGGACTTTCAAGTCGTGTGACAAAAATCTTCCCAGGTGAAATTTCCAGTTTTTTCTGCATTTTCTAGCGGTTTTATGCTTCGTCTGTCTGCTGAAAGAGTGGCGTAGCTAAAATCGACCGGGAACATTTTTGTCACGTACCCCTGAACTTTTGACTTTGGCTGCAACAGATTGCATCTTGGCCAGGGAAAGTACTTTCAAGTCGTGTGACAAAAATCTTCCCAGGTGAAATTTCTAGTTTTCTTTGCAATTTTCAGCGGTTCCATGCTTTGTCTGTCGGCTGAAAGAGTGGCGAAGCTAAAATCGACCGGTAACATTTTTGTCACGTACCCCTGAACTTTGGACTTTGGCTGCAACAGATGGCATCTTGGCCAGTGAAAGGAGTTTCAAGTCGTGTGACAAAAATCTTCCCAGGTGAAATTTCTAGTTTTCTCTGCATTTTCCAGCGGTTTCACGCTCTGTCTGTCTGCTGAAAGAGTGGCGTAGGTAAAATCGACCGGGAACATTTTTGTCACGTACCCCTGAACTTTGGACTTTGGCTGCCAGCGAATGCATTTTGGCCAGGGGAGGCACTTTCAAGGCGTGTGACAAAAATCTTCCAAGGTGAAATTTTTAGTTTTCTCAGCATTTGCCAGCGGTTCCATGCTCTGTCTGTCTGCTGAAAGAGTAGCGTAGCTAAAATCGACCGGGAACATTTTTGTCACGTGCACCTGAACTTTGGACTTTGGCTGCCAGAGAATGCATTTTGGCCAGGGGAGGCACTTTCAAGTCGTGTGACAAAAATCTTTCCAGTTGAATATTCTAGTTTTCTCTGCATTTTCTAACGGTTTTATGCTTCGTCTGTCTGCTGAAGAAGTGGCGTAGCTGAAATTGAGAGTTCAGATTTTTGTCATTCCTCTGAACCTTGAACTTTGACCCCCAGCCAACTAAGACGCCAAATCAAAATTTTTAGTTTTCTCTGCATTTCCTAGCGGTTCCATGCTTCGTCTGTCAGCTGAAAGAGTGGCGTAGCTAAAATCGACCGGGAACATTTTTGTCACGTACCCCTGAACATTGTACTTTGGCTGCCACAGATGGCATCTTGGCCACGGGAGGCACTTTCAAGTCGTGTGACAAAAATCTTCCCAGGTGAAATTTCTAGTTTTCTCTGCATTTTCTAGCGGTTTTATGCTTCGTCTGTCTCCTGAAGAAGTGGCGTAGCTGAAATTGAGAGTTCAGATTATTGTCATTCCTCTGAACCTTGAACTTCGACCCCCAGCCAACTAAGGCGCTAATTCAAAATTTTTAGTTTTCTCTGCATTTTCTAGCGTCTCTATGCTTCGTCTGTCAGCTGAAAGAGTGGCGTAGCTAAAATCGACCGGGAACATTTTTGTCACGTACCTCTGAACTTTGGACTTTGGCTGCAACAGATGGCATCTTGGCCAGGGAAAGGACTTTCAAGTCGTGTGACAAAAATCTTCCCAGGTGAAATTTCCAGTTTTTTCTGCATTTTCTAGCGGTTTTATGCTTCGTCTGTCTGCTGAAAGAGTGGCGTAGCTAAAATCGACCGGGAACATTTTTGTCACGTACCCCTGAACTTTTGACTTTGGCTGCAACAGATTGCATCTTGGCCAGGGAAAGTACTTTCAAGTCGTGTGACAAAAATCTTCCCAAGGTGAAATTTCTAGTTTTCTTTGCAATTTTCAGCGGTTCCATGCTCTGTCTGTCGGCTGAAAGAGTGGCGTAGCTAAAATCGACCGGTAACATTTTTGTCACGTACCCCTGAACTTTGGACTTTGGCTGCAACAGATGGCATCTTGGCCAGTGAAAGGAGTTTCAAGTCGTGTGACAAAAATCTTCCCAGGTGAAATTTCTAGTTTTCTCTGCATTTTCCAGCGGTTTCACGCTCTGTCTGTCTGCTGAAAGAGTGGCGTAGGTAAAATCGACCGGGAACATTTTTGTCACGTACCCCTGAACTTTGGACTTTGGCTGCCAGCGAATGCATTTTGGCCAGGGGAGGCACTTTCAAGGCGTGTGACAAAAATCTTCCCAGGTGAAATTTTTAGTTTTCTCTGCATTTGCCAGCGGTTCCATGCTCTGTCTGTCTGCTGAAAGAGTAGCGTAGCTAAAATCGACCGGGAACATTTTTGTCACGTGCACCTGAACTTTGGACTTTGGCTGCCAGAGAATGCATTTTGGCCAGGGGAGGCACTTCCAAGTCGTGTGACAAAAATCTTCCCAGTTGAATATTCTAGTTTTCGTTGCATTTTCTAGCGGTTTTATGCTTCGTCTGTCTCCTGAAGAAGTGGCGTAGCTGAAATTGAGAGTTCAGATTTTTGTCATTCCTCTAAACCTTGAACTTCGACCCCCAGCCAACGAAGGCGCTAATTCAAAATTTCTAGTTTTCTCTGCATTTTCTAGCGGTTCCATGCTCCGTCTGTCTGCTGAAAGAGTGGCGTAGCTAAAATCGACCGGGAACATTTTTGTCACGTACCCCTGAACATTGTACTTTGGCTGCCACAGATGGCATCTTGGCCACGGGAGGCACTTTCAAGTCGTGTGACAAAAATCTTTCTAGGTGAAAATTCTAGTTTTCTCTGCATTTTCCTGCGGTTCCGCGCTCTGTCTGTCTGCTGAAAGAGTGGCGTAGCTAAAATCGACCGGGAACATTTTTGTCACGTACCCCTGAACTTTGGACTTTGGCTGCCAGAGAATGCATTTTGGCCAGGGGAGGCACTTTCAAGTCGTGTGACAAAAATCTTCCCAGGTGAAAATTTTAGTTTTCTCTGCATTTTCCAGCGGTTCCATGCTTCGTATAACAGTATAACAGCGACATAGAACCACCTTACTGGGCGAATAACGTAGTTAAATTATAGGTGTTCAAAAGTGTTCATTATCTCGACTCGTACTGAAGATTTCAAAAAAGTCGTCGAGCCATTTTACTCTATTGGGTTTCAGGAACATCTCCACAAAATTTCATGCTTCTATCATAATATGCAGGTTTTTTTGCGTACCGCAGGGACTACAAGGGCAACTTCTGCAATGCTGGATAACGTAGAGCTTTGGAGATCCCGCGTTGCTGTCAGGGTCGTTAAGTTACGGTTTCACGGCGCTACGTTAAATAAATTTGTTCACGCATTGGCGCCGTTCATGTTTACCGAAGCGTCATTTGCACACCAATAAGTTGTAGGTGTAAGCTAGTTCTATGACTGACATCTTGAAAAAATCTTCATTTGGGAATTCTTCCAGAAACGCTCTCATTACCACTAATGCTTTTTTCGCGGCTCACCTTTACTTATGTCTGCATGGAATGCACACTGAAATGCCCCTAATATGTTAAAAAATGTTAACGTTAACGGCGTTAATGCGGTAATGAAACTTAAGCACGTTAAGTTTTCAAAACTGCAATACCTTTAGCGAGTACCATTAACATCCCAAACGTAACTGGTTAACGTTGGCGCGTTAAATTTATAAAATAGCCTTAACAACGTGGGGTGCGGTCCGGCAAGGGATGGCAGAGTTGTGATGACTGGTAAAGCGTAGCTGGCCGCACCCTTTCTTTTCTATTTTTGCGAATCAGTGCATTTCTTCTCCATTTCTTTGTAAAATCTACAGGCTTGGCCCATTTAGGATGTAGTGTAACACATAGCATCTTATAAATTTGTCAGCGTAGAACGTTCTGCCTTTCTGTTCGAAACTTACCGAATTGTCTCCTAAATAAAGTGCAAAATTAACAAAATCGCAAACTTAACCCCCATTCTTTTAGTTCGTATGTGTATTTCGCGGCGTCGACAAGTCGCCTAGTACACCACATAAGTACTACAGTTAAAAAAAAAAATGCACTGCAACTGTGCACCGTCTGGTTTGGGCATGCTAAGGAAAGGCGATGGACACATTACGGCCCATATGGAAGTGGCCAGCATCGCTTCAGGCAATTTTTACTGTGTTGCCATCCCCTGGGTCCAGGATCCAGCATTAAATTACGACACACCCGCGTCGCTTTCCGCGATATCGCGAAAGTCTCCCAGAACCATCGAGGTCCGGAATCCCACAAGGTCTCGCGGAATTCGCGATTCGTAAGATCTACTGGGAATTGCAGTCCTAGAAGAAAGCGGAACGTTAGCCAGTTCATCTGAAGCATGCACTAAAGAGTATGTTGACAGCCATGCACCACCTCTAAAACAATGTTTTGTCCACTCTTTTTTACAGCTCCTACATAACGATGGGTGATTTGAAGACCCCATGGGGCCGCAGAAGAATTTGGGGAGTAGGGGAGCCGTGCCCCCCGCTACCCATTCATTGCATTGATCAATAACCATGCATTAATATATTCCTCTACATTTCAAGTTTATCACAAATATGTGAATTTTAATTTATCCGATTCAATTTTAATTTTCACCACGGATATGTGTTTATTATTTCAACAAATAAATATATATATATATATATATATATATATATATATATATATATATATATATATATATATATATATATATATATATATATGGGAGTGGCTCGATACGTCCACGCACGTTTGGTCGAAACATTAATTTTTATTATTCCTTAATTTTTTATGGAAAAGCGGTGATTAACCGCACGGTTGGTCGAAGAAAAAAATGAATAAAAAAAATAATAATAAAAATAATGCACGTTTGGTCGAAATGTTAGTATTTTTTTAAAAATCATAGAAATTACAGCCAAAATCAAGCACGATTAGTCGAAAAATAATGAATTAAAAAAAATAAAATAAAGGGGATATTTAAGTCGTGTCTGTTCCCTCGCCGGGAGGGGGAGGGGTCCAGGAGGGGGGGACGGCAAGAGATCGAATCGACTCACCGTCCGATGTGAGGCTAGGCTGGTTTCGGTATGAGAAATTGACAGTTATCCGTCGTCTGCTGCCGAGTCACTGGCTGGCACTGATGACGTAAAGTTTGAATCTCCCCGCGTGGTATGTCGTGATGTCTCGTTTTGAACGTAGCTCGCGCCGTGCTAAATCCCGTCTATACCGTGACTAGGTGGCGCAGACAGTGAAGTCCCTTTCCCTTTCCCTCAGCGCCGGGAAGGTGGGCCACCCAACCGTCACCAGCGCGCCCTGACCAGCACAAGCCGGTGACATGCTTCCAGCTGGCATCACACTGGTGGCTCGAAAGTGTATTGTTGCCCAAATGCATCACTAACACAAAACAACAATTTCCCAGCTGTGGACACTACTGACAGTGCGTAGTACACCCAGTTACTGTTTCACACATTATTGTTATTGAAGCAAAGGTGAACTCGGTAAATGCTAGGCATGGTATACCATACCCCGAGAGAAAAGGAGACTAAGCTCTGCATCTCCCAGAGAATCTTAGACTTGATTCAAGGCCACAGTCTTAAAGTGGGCTTGAACGTAGCTTGGATCGAGACTACATACTTGTCGGTACCTAATCCTATAACTTGTAGGGTCAAACTACACTCGTTGCAAGGAAACCATTCTCTTTGGATGACATTTTGCCAGTGGCTAGACGCTGTTTGTTCACTGTCACTTGATACCTCTTTTTGAAGGGTCTGTGATGACTGCAATATATTGATCTCCCCGAAAAAATAATACGTAACAGTAATAACATGCATGCAGTATTTATTAAATCTTCAAACAGAGAGCAAAGCTCGGCATGCCTTGCTGTGGTGCATTGGGGGCAGATAATGAGTAATACGGAGGACACTACTTGTTGTGGCTCTCTGTTGTGATTTGGATACACAGTTCCCAGCAGGTTGTACTAACCTCTTTAACTTCGCAAATAACTCTCGTTGAGTGCGCTCGCAGCCACAGCATTCGAAATGGGAGGATATGCCAGGGCCAGTGTAAAAAGCAACGACGCGATGCATGTTGCTTTCTTTACCTAAATGATGCGGAGGATGGAACAACGTATCTTTGGCGATGTTTCTGGCTCAGCGTCTGAAGTGAAGTCGTACGCCGTGCACGTAGACTGGTTAGGAAAGGCGACCTGGTGTCAACAAGAGATATTTTCTTCTCAAATATCCTCTTGTGCGCCTCGTATGAATGTTAGTTGGACTTGCAGTCGAGCGGTCAAACGTCTTCTGCTAACGGGTTTCCATTTTGCATCTCCCTCCGCGAGGCTGAACTATTATCGGCAGGCAGCTTATCGGCAGTGGTTGTATTTCGTCGTCACGCCGCCAGAGCGCGCATAGCACTGTGTTGCTGATATTAGGTGGCACGTCGTCAGGGCCGTCTTGCTCTGCGAATTTCTACCCTGGTTTCATCAACTCAGTATTAATTGTAGCGACGTGAGTCGCTGTTAATTGCGTGTCTGAAGGTTTCGCATCGTGTGAACATGGTGAGTGTCGTCTGCGTTGCGTTCTATCGCATTTTGTCATGCTTCTCTTGCTGTATCGGAGGTTAAGCTGTCCTCAGTTCTAATTACTTTTCTATATTTTCAGGCTTCAAGTCTGTACTCCGGTACGGTGGGAACGACAGTGGAACAACTGCAGTATATTATCAACTCCACGAGATCAAACTTGCAGTGCCTTGTAGGCTATGAAGGCTTGTCCCAAGGGTTGGGTCGACAGTATCTGGGACTAGATTGTGATAAAGTTTTTAGGAATGTGCTTGTCGGGGATGGGTAAATTTCATTTCATACAATTGGTGTCAGTGAAAGTCCCAAATGTGCCCGCTTACCTGGATGTTTTCCTTTCCAGCTGTACTGCTCAGAATACCAATTATCTTCTGGGCGTTGGTGTGACACATGTCCTGAATGCCGCAGAGGGTGCCTTTGCTGGCATGGTGAACACGGGACCAGGCTTCTATTTTCAATCTGGCATCAGCTATCTGGGTCTCCCCATTGTGGATGACCCTAGTTTTAATATTAGTAACTATTTTCATGTGTCAAGCAACTTTATTGACAATGCTGTCAGAAGTGGAGGTTTGTTCTCATTTATGGATGATGCTTTTCCCCGTCAAATAATTATTTACTGTGAACTATGCCATAATATATATATATATATATATATATATATATATATATATATATATATATATATATATATATATATATATATATATATATATATATGGGAGTGGCTCGATACGTCCACGCACGTTTGGTCGAAACATTAATTTTTATTATTCCTTAATTTTTTATGGAAAAGCGGTGATTAACCGCACGGTTGGTCGAAGAAAAAAATGAATAAAAAAAATAATAATAAAAATAATGCACGTTTGGTCGAAATGTTAGTATTTTTTAAAAAATCATAGAAATTACAGCCAAAATCAAGCACGATTAGTCGAAAAATAATGAATTAAAAAAAATAAAATAAAGGGGATATTTAAGTCGTGTCTGTTCCCTCGCCGGGAGGGGGAGGGGTCCAGGAGGGGGGGACGGCAAGAGATCGAATCGACTCACCGTCCGATGTGAGGCTAGGCTGGTTTCGGTATGAGAAATTGACAGTTATCCGTCGTCTGCTGCCGAGTCACTGGCTGGCACTGATGACGTAAAGTTTGAATCTCCCCGCGTGGTATGTCGTGATGTCTCGTTTTGAACGTAGCTCGCGCCGTGCTAAATCCCGTCTATACCGTGACTAGGTGGCGCAGACAGTGAAGTCCCTTTCCCTTTCCCTCAGCGCCGGGAAGGTGGGCCACCCAACCGTCACCAGCGCGCCCTGACCAGCACAAGCCGGTGACATGCTTCCAGCTGGCATCACACTGGTGGCTCGAAAGTGTATTGTTGCCCAAATGCATCACTAACACAAAACAACAATTTCCCAGCTGTGGACACTACTGACAGTGCGTAGTACACCCAGTTACTGTTTCACACATTATTGTTATTGAAGCAAAGGTGAACTCGGTAAATGCTAGGCATGGTATACCATACCCCGAGAGAAAAGGAGACTAAGCTCTGCATCTCCCAGAGAATCTTAGACTTGATTCAAGGCCACAGTCTTAAAGTGGGCTTGAACGTAGCTTGGATCGAGACTACATACTTGTCGGTACCTAATCCTATAACTTGTAGGGTCAAACTACACTCGTTGCAAGGAAACCATTCTCTTTGGATGACATTTTGCCAGTGGCTAGACGCTGTTTGTTCACTGTCACTTGATACCTCTTTTTGAAGGGTCTGTGATGACTGCAATATATTGATCTCCCCGAAAAAATAATACGTAACAGTAATAACATGCATGCAGTATTTATTAAATCTTCAAACAGAGAGCAAAGCTCGGCATGCCTTGCTGTGGTGCATTGGGGGCAGATAATGAGTAATACGGAGGACACTACTTGTTGTGGCTCTCTGTTGTGATTTGGATACACAGTTCCCAGCAGGTTGTACTAACCTCTTTAACTTCGCAAATAACTCTCGTTGAGTGCGCTCGCAGCCACAGCATTCGAAATGGGAGGATATGCCAGGGCCAGTGTAAAAAGCAACGACGCGATGCATGTTGCTTTCTTTACCTAAATGATGCGGAGGATGGAACAACGTATCTTTGGCGATGTTTCTGGCTCAGCGTCTGAAGTGAAGTCGTACGCCGTGCACGTAGACTGGTTAGGAAAGGCGACCTGGTGTCAACAAGAGATATTTTCTTCTCAAATATCCTCTTGTGCGCCTCGTATGAATGTTAGTTGGACTTGCAGTCGAGCGGTCAAACGTCTTCTGCTAACGGGTTTCCATTTTGCATCTCCCTCCGCGAGGCTGAACTATTATCGGCAGGCAGCTTATCGGCAGTGGTTGTATTTCGTCGTCACGCCGCCAGAGCGCGCATAGCACTGTGTTGCTGATATTAGGTGGCACGTCGTCAGGGCCGTCTTGCTCTGCGAATTTCTACCCTGGTTTCATCAACTCAGTATTAATTGTAGCGACGTGAGTCGCTGTTAATTGCGTGTCTGAAGGTTTCGCATCGTGTGAACATGGTGAGTGTCGTCTGCGTTGCGTTCTATCGCATTTTGTCATGCTTCTCTTGCTGTATCGGAGGTTAAGCTGTCCTCAGTTCTAATTACTTTTCTATATTTTCAAGCTTCAAGTCTGTACTCCGGTACGGTGGGAACGACAGTGGAACAACTGCAGTATATTATCAACTCCACGAGATCAAACTTGCAGTGCCTTGTAGGCTATGAAGGCTTGTCCCAAGGGTTGGGTCGACAGTATCTGGGACTAGATTGTGATAAAGTTTTTAGGAATGTGCTTGTCGGGGATGGGTAAATTTCATTTCATACAATTGGTGTCAGTGAAAGTCCCAAATGTGCCCGCTTACCTGGATGTTTTCCTTTCCAGCTGTACTGCTCAGAATACCAATTATCTTCTGGGCGTTGGTGTGACACATGTCCTGAATGCCGCAGAGGGTGCCTTTGCTGGCATGGTGAACACGGGACCAGGCTTCTATTTTCAATCTGGCATCAGCTATCTGGGTCTCCCCATTGTGGATGACCCTAGTTTTAATATTAGTAACTATTTTCATGTGTCAAGCAACTTTATTGACAATGCTGTCAGAAGTGGAGGTTTGTTCTCATTTATGGATGATGCTTTTCCCCGTCAAATAATTATTTACTGTGAACTATGCCTAATAGTCTCTATTGATACAGGGACGGTGTTTGTGAATTGCATGAGAGGAAAGTCACGGTCCATCACAATCATCTTGGCCTATTTGATCATGATCATAGGCATGCCAGCTCCAATGGCTCTTCGAATGGTGTGCCAAGTCCGAGCCGTAGCTCCCAACACTGGATTTCTTCAACAGCTGGCAGACCTTGACAATCAACGGAGAACTATCAACCAGTAGGTTAGTACGTCATTCCTAGTGATGTATATTGCTTCACAGTAACCCGGTGTATGAAAATGAATGTTAAATTTCTGGTTGTGAAACAACATGTATGTCATTATGACTGTATGATTTCTGCCCTGTTTACAGAGTCATCAATTTTCATCTTCTGTTGGTCTGCGAAAGGGCAGAAACTATTTATATTCACCATGGGTCTCTTTTCTTTTTCACTTTTATTTGCCTCTGAAGAAACTCAAGAATTGAATCATTATGGTTAGTATGCAGCACGGTAGTCATTTTCATGTAGCTCCTTGTAAATTTTGTCCCATTTCTTCCTGTGTACATATTTCTGTGAATGGTTTGTGTTGTTTGCTTGTCTTCACCACTGGCTGTTCTGGGGTTGTGATTGTGATGTGACAATTTTTGTTTCCTTAGCTAGTCAAACTTGCTTAGTGTGTTGTAGCTTTTACATCTTCAATTCACTCGCCTGATGTGAACACAGTATTTGATAACAGTGATGAGTTAGCCTTTGGAGCCTACGTAGATGTTAAATTTATTTTACTTGTTCTCATGCCGTTTCACTTTAGAGCACAGAACCTTGATTCAGTCATGCTGAAGAATTTCTGTTGTATTCGCATTCCCTTTTGGAATGGTTCATGTTGTTCTTAAACTTCCATGCATTTCTGGTCATTGTTGGTTCGTGATGTATGAATTGCTTACTGTCAGATATTGCCTAGTTCATCAGATGTGTTTCCTGGTAGAGAATTATAGAATATTATATTTTGTTTCTGTAAGTAGTTGGTTTTTCAAAATTTTCACATATAGGTCTAATTTGAAGTTGAGTTATGTGCTGTTGCGTCTTTACTACTGGTGGTTTTTGGTTTGTGATGTGATTATTTTTGTTTCAGAGCTGTTCAAACTTTATCAGTTCCAGGCTTGTTTTAGCTTCCCCTTTTTGTAAGTTATTCCAGTTTCCTGATATAAACAGTTATAAGTAAGGCTTTGTATCATAGAGTAGATGTTAAATTTGTTTAACTTGCTACCCTGAGCTCATGACCATGAAATAGTCATAATGCTGAAGAATTTATGTTGTCTCCACCTTTCCTTTGGGATGGCTCATGCTATTCAGAAACTGCAATGGGTTGCCAACGTGGTGAGTGATAGTGCTTGGTTTCTCAGATAATTTGGATTTGACATTTCTCAAGGGGGATAAGTAGAGTAAGATATATATTTCATTTCTCATTTTGTTTCTTTGTGTTGGTTGTAGTGTCTGTTAATCCTCAATTGTTTTGCAAATTTCCAGAAATAGAGATTGTGGGATAATCTTGTGGTTTCCAATGTTTTGTTTTGTGCTTCTCAAACCCCATCCTTTCAGTGAAGACAATGATAAATTTTTCATTTTGTTTCCATTTATAGTCGGACTGACCTTCTGAGCCATTGGGCAATTCACAACTTTATAACTGGGAGTCATAGATCTCACAGCATCTGTTGCTGAAGAAATGTTTCACTTATTACAAGTTCTTACTCTCATTATTTCTTGTAGTTAGAAAGGCTATATTTAGAACATTGGTAGTGGTGCCAATTCTCTTCGAATGTTTCTTTTCTGTTCCTTGTTGTGCAGAAGGGTTCGTAGACCCTCTGTCAGACTGGACTTATGTATTTTTATTCTGATGACCGGTATCAAAACTAAGACTGAAGGAATTAATTAAATTGCATGGACTTCCTTGAATGCCACGTGGGGTATTCAATTGAAGGAAATCTTTCATGGCCCTTTCATTCATGTTCAAGTAATATAAAGTACAGTATTCAGCAAGTGGCACATTTATGCAAGCTGTTCCATTTCTGATAAGATGTCAGTTACTTTCATTATTCTTTTAATAGTGTTTGACAAGCATTTTATGAATGAGGCTGTGATCTAATTGAAAGCCGAAATAGGTGACTCCTTCCTTAATCTCTCCTCCCAACCCCAAAACATCAGTCTGTTTTTCAGATCTGTATTTGCCGTTCAGTATTCAGTTTTTGTTGGTTCCTTTCTTGTAACCTTAGTACCAGCAGATATTTTGCAAGGTGCAGCTGCTGTTTTCTGTGTTTTTACTAGACTTGGTATGAAAGCTGGAGTAGGTATACATATCGTAAGCGTAAAGGGTATGTAATGAATTAATATAGGTTTCATTCATTCATTCATTTCTCGACCATTAAGAGATATGCAAACAGGGCTAAGTCCAGGTTTAGTTCCCCCCCCCCCCCCCCCCCCCCCAAAAAAAAAAAAAAATCGTCTTTTTCATTACGCTCTTCTGACTGCGCTCACCCTTCATGAGCTTCCTCATTTCATATGGTCTATCGAACTGAAAATCGATTGTACTCGTACTTCGAAAATGACCCAACCCTGCGAGTTCACGTTTGTGACTGGCTCACAATGGGTGGACTGGGTCGACTTATAAATGAACTGCAGGGAATATGGACTGTTACACAAATCAAAAGCCGCATGGCAGTTAGTTTTATTGTTAAGATGCAGGTGTATGCATTCGAAAATTCGGCGGACTGCTGTCTAAGACATCCCCACTCCCCACCCCTCACCCCTGAAAGGCGACCAAGCCTCCCTTGGGTGTTTTAAACCCCCTTCGCTTATGTTTCCCAGCGAAAGCTGTCGTCTTAAAATATTATTATTATTATAATTTGTTTCAGCGCTGCGGATTGAATGAGGTGGCCATCTATTTGTGTGCGGCGTTTGCGGTATCTCTTGGCGTCAGCCTGAGTCAATGGGGAGGTCGGGAACGTACCTTGGGCGGGTCACTGGTCATTGTGGTGAAATCGTGAAAGCACCCCCCTCTCGACCGCATCGCCGGCCTCCCTCGGCCTCGCCTCTCTGTCTCCAGCCACCGTCAGGAGTAGACGTGAGCGCTCACCGCACTCACCCCGAATCTGATTCACGTCGTCATGGAAGCACGTGAAGGTACAGAAATTAAGTGTTTTCTTCCGCCCGCTTTGTAATGATCATCCGTGCTACAAACGGTCCTTTGATATAGTTTCGATGAGGCGATCTGTTTCTTTGGGGGTTATTTCCACCTTTTTTTCCCCTCCTTGACGGCGTACCCTGGCGTCGTGGCCCCGGGCGAGGGCACATGTGCCTGGCTCAGCCAAGCTAGGACATTTTCGGCATATCCTGTCGCTTTGGACAGCGCCCCGTTTCAGTAATGTCGGTAGTGAGCGAATGGTAGTATTAGGGAGGTGCGTCTTATGCCACTGCACCATCATGGAATTCGGAACAGTCCTATATCTCGGCCTTTTTTTCGTTTGCTGTTGTAGATGGTAGTGATGGGCATGCCGCCATGCCTGCTGCCATCCCTCTGCTGCTGCCACCTTCTGCCATGCCTTCTGCCATGCCTTCTGCCATGCCTCCTGCCATGCCTCCTGCTGCCATGCCGCCTCCTCCTGCTGCTGCTGCTGCTGCAGCGTCAGCACAGTCGCCTCGTTCACCGACTGTGGTGTACAACTTCAATTTTGGGCCAGCCACGTCTGCCAGCGACGTCTTGAGTAGCGTGCTACCAGCTAGTGGTAAGTTTCTAGTGAAGAATAGTGTTTGTATGCAGTGGTGTGGCACTTAGTTACTGCCCCTGTTTTGCTATGAGCCTGTAGTGGCACATTCACATTTTGGGCTGCCTTTTTGTGAATGGAAATTGGTAGTGTCAGTCTGATGTATTAAAAGTAAGAGTAGAAAATCAGAAGATACTTCACATAGAGCTTAAGCTGATATGTAATTGCGAACTTGCCTCGTTGATTGATTCATGATGTTGCCTTCACAGCCCCTGCTGCCGAACCTAATGCGGAGGGAGAGGGCTCCAGTGTTCTGGCAGCCCTACGTAGTCTGATGTTTGCTGGTGCAGGTGCCCGGCCTCAGCAGCAGCAGCAGCAGCAGCCCAGTAAGTTTTCTGAACATCCTTAGTTCCCCTGCTGATATCGAGTGACTTAACAGATTTGTGCAGTTCCGGTTTTGTTTTGGGCTGGAAGCCAATTCATTAACATCTCATTAATGTCCAAGCTGTGGGGTTTCTATCCATTCTTGTTCGACTTCTGTGCGTCGATTGAGCAGAGGGTTTTGGAACTTTTGTAGTGTGGATGCGTGTGTTTTTCACTGCCTTGATGCTGACCGCTATCTTTGATTGAATTTAATTTATTTTTGCAGACAGGGGTCTGCCATGGGAGCCTAGGCGGCCAAGAGGAAGGCCCCCTAAGAACCCCTCCTTGATGCAGCAGCTTCTCGGCGTATCTGGGGCGGCTGCTGCTGCTGCTGTTGGAGTTGGAGGGCCTGCAGCTGGAAACCCTGCAGTATCCGCACCTGTTCCTGTGCCATCACAACGGCCTGCACCTGTTCCTGTGCCTCTATCGGGGCCAGCTCCTGCTCCTGTGTCCATGCCTTCAGGGTCAGCGCCTAGGTCCTCCAACCCATGCGTAGTGTGCCAGGGGGATGGGGAAGGCGTTCTGCGTTGTGGCCACTTCCTGTGCCACCCCTGTCACCAGGGTGTGACAAGAGGCCTGTTCAACGTGTGTCCTGAACCGTTTTGCACCCATGCTGTAGTGGACGGTGATTTTATTGTGTTCAGACGATAGTTTTCCATTTAATTTTGTCTTGTTATCCTTTAATATTAACAATTGCATCAGTTATTTTAACTTTTATCTGGAAGTATTGCATGCTGTAGTGGATGGTGATTTTATTGTGTTCAGACGATTGTTTTCATCATTTTGTCTTGTAATCCTGTAATAGTAATAATTTCATCAGTTTGGAGCATTGAATAAATATTATTATAAATGACTTCTTGTACTCCTTTCCCTCTGAGGGTCCCAAGAGGCCCTTGATTCGCACATTTTGGCTGCCAAGTCTTGTACATACTCAAGTTACTTCCGGTACGCTGGATTTACCAGTGCTGCATCTCATAACGCCTTACCTTCCCAGTATCTTGAGTGGAGTCGTGTTTCTGGCATTTTTAATTCATTCAGTTTGTGCACTAGTCAAGAATATTGACATGTCATGCATTGGTAAGGATGAAACTGCTACCGTTGAGGAATTGAAGTAGACCTCTCCTACCAAACCGACATTGAGCTTTGGGGACAGTTTATCAACAAACTAAGAGGGTCATTAATTATTCAACATTTTGGAGGGCCCACCCACTTCCACTTCGTGCCCTGATGCAATTGACCTGTTTCTTAACAGGGAATTACTGGAACCCAACCTCAACTCGCAACGCTAGCGCGCTTTATTACAGTAGATTGTGGAGTTGTTGTTGTACCCACTCTTTGTACTCAACAGCATGCCATAGTTCTCCCCACAATTTCGGTGGTATCAAACGGCGTCCATTCTAATTTATTTATTCTAATTCACACCGGCCAAAATCGGACGAAAGCATGAAATCGTGGAGTGCACGCACGGGAGCGAGCACTTATTGGCACTCCGCAGTGCGGCGTCTGCTTGCTTGGAGATATCGTCGGTTTTTGGTCGGCTCCGCGCACCGCGATTAGCATTATCGTGTGACAGGCGTCACAGTTGTGAGGGAAACGAATATTATCCCGATCACTCTCACGAATTTTGCCCCTGCCGTCGATAAGAATTCCATCCTCATGTATTAGAACGTTGTAAATCTTTTCATCGGCCACTGTATGTTGGAGGTTATGAAAGTCAGTGCCGTTTGTTTATTTCAGCTCTTGAACACGGCAGCGATTTCAAGAATATCGTGTTTGTTCGCTCTGAGAGAATGCCTGCCAGCGAGACGACATGGTCGTGGACCTCAAAGGAATCTTCCGCCGCGGAGACCTGTCAGTACACCGAATGAAAGGAATTTGGAACCCTAAAATTACTACCCGTTCTATACTCATTAATTGTTCTTTGGTTCTTGAACAGGTGGTTCATCCTGGTGGGAAGAAGTGTTCGAGGCTGCCGATTTAGCACAATGCCACCGATATCTCGGTGACTGCAATGCAGGGGACATGTTTCACTCACCCACAGGAGAAAATGGTTAGTTTGCTATCCTACATTCAGTCCCTTTGTATATTGCAGACTTCCATGTTTGTTTGTTTTTTGTGAAGTTGGTTTTGCGTTGGCTCCGTTTCTTGCCCCACCTGTTCATATGTTTTTTTTCTCTGCAGACAACGATTCCCAGGTAGTGGGAAGTGATGTTGCATCACATTCGTCGTCTTTAGTGGAGACCTCTGATGGTGGTTCCAAATTTCCAGAGCAGCCAGATTCAAGCTTCTCACATCCTTTCAAGAAACGTAACAATCACAGACTGGTGTACCCTTCCCAAATGAAAATTGCATTTGCAAAATTGTCTCTCAACTCTGGGCGACAACATGTGACCTCCCTGGGGAAAATTCGAAGAGCTCGTCACATGAGAACACCATGCAACAATGGCTGTAACCGGTGTGAGACTCCCAGATTATCACTGCAAGAGAGAAATTGTATTTTTAATAAGTTCTGGAACTTTGGTGATCATGAACGACAGTGGCTGTTCATTGCTCGGTGTATACAAACCTCAGTTCCCAAAAGAAAGTTTGCTCGGCCTGGGGCCAAGCGAGGAAGACAGTTCAACCGTATCTATCACCTGCCTGTCAATAATATTACCAGGAGAGTATGCAAAACCATGTTTAAAAGCACTCTTTGCATCTGTGATTCTTGGATTGACAGTGCACTGTCTCATGTTCTGGATGAGAATTGCACTCCTGACCTGAGGGGCAGGAAAAAGCTGTGACAAATTGTGTTCGATTTTTTTCTTCTTCTGAGGGGGGGGGGGGATAAATCTTAAAAGTGTTGTAGATTAAGTAGTAGTAAGTGTTTTGCAGTAACTTGAGTTCTCTCCCCACAGCCATGTTTGAGTGTACCACATGTTGCTTCATGATACTGTTCCCATCCTGTGCAAACAATACATCTATCACTTCACTCTGTGTACGTGTTCTGTTGTTCCTCTCCTTTAGTCACTGAGCATCCAAGCTCTGCGAACATTGGCAGCTTTAAGTTACACATTGCACTATTTGTTTTGCTATTGATGCAGCTAGCAATATTAGTTTACTTTTGGGAGTGTGATTCTGTTTTCAATTAACTGCACCGCATAGATAAATTAACAAATACCCTTTGTTTCATGTGTATTCAATTAAGTGAAGGATGCAATAAGAAATCCATCTGCCACCTATCCAGCAAAATTGAAGTGCAACTCAGAGTAAAATGATAAAGTGGCCACTAAATAGAAATGGGTGAACAAGAAGCACAAACGCATAAGTTTTGCAGTGCCTGCCTCATAGTGTTCAGTATTTCAAACATTACACTATTTTACGTTCATACTCCATAAGCAGATAGCACTAGCTCAAAATGTTTTTCATTTTACTCATTTCTTGCAAACAGAAGGGTTCATTGGGTTTCAATACACCAAAAAACAAGACTGAAGGACACAAGCACTTTAATGCATTTATCAAAAAACAGCAGTGAGACACTAGGAGTTAAAACATTAATTTCAATACTTGCCACTGGAGACAACATTTGCATACCTAACTGTTGTCACTTGACAACCTTGAATAATTATAAAATGTTGTGATAAAAACAAACTCAGAATGCAAACAATTACATTTTCACAACCTAAAACATTAACAAACAAATAAAATAAAATGAAATAAAAGAAGGGAAAAGCTTGCCCAATGCTACAAGCAAGAGGTTCATGACTGTATCGTGAAGAAGTATCGCTGGCCTTCAATGTAAACTACCTCAAAACTGAACTATTTACAAAACTTCACTTAGGCAGACAGCAAGTTACGTCAACACTCTAATGGGCCATGCTACACGAAGAATACATCTCACATCAGCACACATCATGCAGTTTTCCGTGTGTTCAATAAACATTATCATCACACATCAACACTTATCATTTACTCCAAGTACCTTGAATTACCCTACTTACACTCTTTATCTTTCAGTACGGAAACAATAAAACAAAAGATAAATAAGAAAACCTACAATCTGGTAGATTCATCAATCACCCAACTGTTTAATGACAGTCTTCGGAGGGCATTCTCCTCAGTATGGCCCCTGCTTACGAGAATTGCTATCTTGTCAGCCATGTCTGCATGCCGTCTTGGCCCTGAAGAGGATAATGTTGATGAATTTGTCGAATGGATTGGGAGGGTTAATAAGACGAGGAAGAAGGCTTACCTCCAGCATGGATGGCGCACCATGTCTCTACTGTTTGGCTGAACATGTTGCGGTCCTCTTCAAACATGATCCCTGCATCGTGATTGTTTGGCGACGATGGATTAGGTTCTGCAAGCAGTCCTTGGACGGCTTCAAACATCTGCAGAAGCGAAGTGCCAGCAGACCTGAAAGCACAGCGCACACATCATGAATAAGACAATAATGAAAATAAAAGTAATTGTGAATGCAACAGCAGCAACAAACATACCATCCACTCCCGAGGCGATCAACGCAGACCTCTCCTGTGAGCGAGATATTCGGATGCCAAATAGGTGTCTCGATTCTGACCTAAGGAAACCGATCGACACAACAGATGAAACGAGATCGGAACAGCACTGTCTGTCAGCGGATATTGAACTTGACAATAGTTACTTACCGTTGGGGAGGTAAAAGGCCACCGGGCCGGAAGGTGCAATCGCACCTGAAACTGGCCTCCATCGTACGGCGACTCCGCCGGGCCAGCTACGACGGCCGTCACGAAAGTCGCTCTTTCCTCATCATAGTCGACCAAGACGATGCCCGGGAGGATAGTCTGAAACAAATTCAAACACACTAAGGGCAACACACTACACTGACTAACTCGCCCAACGCTTAAGGCTAAGCCATAGCGAGACCAGGAGACAACTGGGAAGTTCTTTTACCGTTCAGGCCTAATTAATGATACCAGCAGGGGAAAGAAAAGAGTGTATAGCGAGAGGAAAAGAAGCCGTGCCTAAACAAATAGAGGGTGGAAATTTAAGCATGTAACGCACGAGGACGGGGGTTAGAAAAGAAGTCTCCACAGCACCGTTAATACACATAAATAGTACTTCACACACAAACCTGGCCGCTCAGCTCCATGATTTCCCTTGAAAACTTCCTCTGTCTTGACATATCTTTGTGGGTAGGAACACAAGGCACAACCGCACGACTCTGATCTCCGCAGGCACCGTCAAATGGGCGAAGGACGAAGCGTGCGCTTGGTGGTAGCGGAGACGGCGGAAGAGGGAGGACGGGGAGGACAGCTCTCATTTCCATTTCCTCCTCATTTCTTCTTCCTGTTTGCCCCTCTTTTCCCGCCACTTTTGAATCTTACAAATAGAGTCGCCGGGGCCGCGGCTTCGCACTTTTCACATTAATGTACAAGGACGAGATGAGGCCACGAAAGAAAAAAATGTACACTCCTTACTAACAATTAAAAGCATTTGTGCTGAGCTGAAATACGTGAACTGGCAAACTCTTTAGTGACTTGATACGTCTTATTGTATTTACAGTCCGCGGAGCAATATCTTCATCTATCCATGTTTTGGCTAGGGAGGGAGTACTGTAAAAAGGAATGTTAAGAAGGCCGGGGGAATGTTGAGAAGGACACATGGAGCAGAGAGCAAGATTTGTGTATTTGGTCAGAGAAGTAGAAGGAGCACAGAATAGTGCGGTATTGCAGCCCGAGCGGTGTAATTGGAGAGTGCGAGGAGGGAAGGATAGGGAACGGACCAGACGGTTTGGGACCCAGAGCAGAAGTGCGTAGTTTATTGGGCCTGCTTGACTGTCGTCTCCGCAGGTTGCCCTGGCGCTGTCGACAATAGCGTCCGCGAGAGGGGGGAAAGGCCAGAGCTCGTTAACAATAGCACACTAGCTCAATTGCTAATACTGCAATAGTCTAATCGCCTAGCACGAGCAGGTACCGGTGCCGCCGGTCCGTCTCCGGGCAGGGTCCTGTGGAGTACACGCCCACGCGCTCGAAGGGGACACTGACATTGTGGGTGTGCAGGGGAGCGCGCTGACCGCGCTGGCGCTGCTGCGTATACCCAGCTCCCTGCGGCACTTCTCACAGGAGGGGCACCAGGCACCACAACTTCACCTCCTGACACATCCCGGGCCAGTACAAATTGGCCCGCATCTTGGGGGGTCTTCTTGGCGCTCAGTTGCCAGCCATACCCTGGTGCGCGTCTAGCGACTGCGGGATCGCCAGCAGGGAGGAGAGGGGGGGGATCGCCTTGGGGGTCGACGAGGCGCCGGTACAGCAGGCTGTCAACCATCTCCAAGGACCGCCAAATGCAGCCACAGGGCCTTGGTGTGGGCGCTGCGATCGCTGCTGTCCTCGGCAGGAGGTCTCTGGTGCCGGCGGAGGCCGGGCAGCAGGGGCGCGATGTCCAGGTCCGCGGCCTGCGCCGCATTGACCTCGTCCAGCGTCGGCGTCTCGGCGTCGGACACGCGACATGCGCGTCCGCTGGACTCGGACGTCCTGCTCGTCCGGGAGGTCGCGCCGAGCACTGTGCCGGCGGTCGGCCGAGCAGGGCGGTGGACCTGGCCGTGACAGTGGCCAGGGCGGCGGTCTGGGACACCGCAGCTATCTGGGGCACCTCGAGCCGCACCAAGCTGGTCCCGCTGCGGATGGTCCTGGATCCTGTCCCGGAGTTGCGGAACGCGGACGCGAACCATTATGGTGTCGGGGCCGACGGCGCGTCGGTCGGCCAGCAGTTTGCTGATTACTTCCAGACCTGGAGGGAAGGCAACTGGAAGGCCAGCACATGCAACTCGGCTCACCCGTACCAGCGCCTCGGAGTCCAGCCGGAGCTCGTCTGGTGGCGGCGGCAGCACGCTCTCGCCGCACCCAAAGAAGGTCGGCGTCTGGTCACCGTGCCGAAGTCCAGGCTACTCTCCGGGCCCCGGGCCTTCCGCCACACAGGCACTTCGGCCCACAGCCTTCTTCTGCGATGGGGCGAGAGTGAAGGGTGCGGAGGAACGCTTACGCAGCCAGCGTACGCACGCCCTTCCTCGCCCCAGGGTGTGGCCAGTGCACCGGGGGGAGGGGTACGGCGCGTTGGTACTGGCGCGTTTGCTGGTGGGTAACGGCCGCCTCACCAACCCGCAGGTTCCAAGCGTCACAGCCACGCACCCTACCATGATGAGGGCGTCTCCCTTGGCCGGGATGACGGCGCGGTGTCCGCACTCGACACGCATGGTCGCCACCATCTATGTCTGCAAGGAGACAGCCTGGCGCCTGGCTGAGTCGGCTCATGGTGGTCCGTCAGTCACCCTTGTCGGTGCGCAGGAGCAGCTCGCCGCGGGCCGGGTCGAGGAGGGCCACGCGCGCAGCAACGAAGTCGGCATCCAGGATACAGTCCTCGTGCGTGCCACTCTCAAAGATGTACCACGGTGCGCTAGCGCCGCCAATGGTAGGAACGGTCCTTCGGGGGCCGGAGAGGTAGGCCGGTTAGCCCGCCTGGAAGGCGCCTTGGGTTGGCATCCCCGGAGCCGGTGTCCGGCGGCAGCAACCCTCGCCGGACCATCGGGGCGATCGAGCCATCGATGTGTCAGGTGACATGCTGAGGCGGGGGCGGGTCCGCCGCGGCTACGACGGGACGGTCCAGGACGGTCCCAGCTGCGGTCCTGGCGTCGAGTACGGCCGCCCCTCCTCCTGTCGTCCCGGTCTTGCTGGGGGCCCTGGGGCTGGGGGCAGTCTCGGGCGAAGTGGCCCGGAATAGGCAATACTAGCACTTGTCGAAGCAAGTGTCCGGGCGTGTAGTGCCGCCGTAGGACGAAAAAGGCTAAAAGTGTGACAGAGAAAGCGAACAGATGAGCTCAGAAGAGTTACATGGCCTCTACGAATGGCAGAGGAACTGTTACCGGTGAAGATGTGCAAGTGTAACAGAGGAAGGGTGGTACAGCAAGCGTAGCCTTAAGAAAAGAAAACGCAAACAGACGCGCATTTTGGCAGTTCTTCATCTGTGAGGGCACGGCCGGAGCCGCTTTGCTTTCTTCTGCATATAAAGAATTTGACATTTGACGGGTCTCAGGCGATAAAACAACCTGATACGTCGACGTTCTCCTCAAGCGCCTGGTGAGTAGGCCGCCCAACACACTCGCGTTAGCGTGGGCTTGCCTATCTCGCGCTAAGCGCTGCTTTGCTTAAACGGTGGGGCGCAGGAATGTGGGCGTTACATCGTTCTTAACTCATATTGCATGTCGCTGATGCGGGCACACTGCGGGCGTGCTGCGGGCCTGGCGCCCTTGTTTGAATACCCGTACACGGTAGTAGGCACGCCAGATTCACCGGGGAATGCCAGCGGCCCTGTTGGGGGAGAAGGGCATTGGTCGAGTAGCAGGAAGTACGTCCACACTATATGTTCAAAGGTCAATTCATTTTGTATGTTCTGTGCACAAATAACGCCTGGGATGCCCGCTGCACGGTAGCGGCCTAGCCACTCGCCATTCATGCGGCACTGTGCGACACACGGAGCACATCAAACAGGGCAAGCGAGCGTCGTGCGAGCTCATAATCGCACATTCTCACCCCTAGCATTATGGTAGGTCGCGGCGCCAGGCTGGTGTGCGCTCGCGCCCTGTCCGTCTGCTCTGGCATGCTTTTATCTGCCCTGACAGCCGGAACGCATCACCAGGGGACATGTCAACCATGGCCTACGACGAGCAATATACCTGGAGATGTACCGGGAGCAGCTAGAAGGGTATATGCGGCAACCCACCTGCCCCCCCCGGGCCAGGGGGATCCTGGGTAGACTTCCCTGGGGCCGCACCGAGTCTACCGCGTCCCAGGCGCTTTCGGTGGGCTCGAGGCCTGGCGAAGGCTCCCAGGCGGCTGCGTGGCTGCGCCTAACTCCTCTGCAAGGGAGAGCCCGCCGACTCCCGCCATTCAACCCCAGGGCCTTGCGCCTGGCTACCTGGAATTTGAGGGGGGCCGCGGCTGTGGGGGCGAAGCAGAGCATCCTCGTTAGGGTGTTTCACAAAATTAAAATTGATACTGACTCGACCGCATTTAGGCGCGTCTCAGTCTAGAATGAACGTGTGCAGAATTTGAGCAAGATCGGACGACGTCTAGCCGCGGTGCTCAAGTCGTTCGAAGTTTCTGTGCCATGTATAATGTGAGCACCTAGACGCCACTTAACGGTACTTCTTTGTGACCGCACCTGGTCGCAGATCAATGATACCCGGTGTGTGAGTTCTTAGGCTTTCAGATGGAAAAGTAGGCAACCCGTACTCATCCACCGTTTTCAGCCCAAAAATGTTCGAAATTTTTAATTTTCAATTTTCCAGTATTTGGAACATTGCTTTGCATGAATGTCTTGCTTCGTGGATATTCTGGAAGATCCTATAAGGATGCCGTTGCAGCCCTTCCTGCATTAAGCGCACTTAGTTTTATCTGAAAACGCGAAAAAAAACCGTCGAGCGCCTGGAGGGTAGACAGCAGTCTGACATGTGTGTCGAGATCCTGCCTACCCTCCAGACGTGCAACCAGTCTCGAGAGACTTTTTCCGATTTTCACTATCAAAGACGAGTGTGCTTAGCGTGCACGGAGTGGCTCGGCTAGGTCTTCGTCCAATAGCCTCCACTATCCCTAGCGCCCCCCCCCCCCTCCCGCAGCGCACCGCCAAACACCGCGGCCCCTCTCTCTCTCTCTCTCTCTCTCTCTCTGACACACACACGATGCGCCCCCAGCGCGGACAGTACGGCCCCTGGCGCCCCCCGCAGCGCACCGCCAAACACCACGGCCTCTCTCTCTCTCTCTCCCTCACACACACACAGGCCCGGCGCACCGTGGCGCGGACAGTACGGCCCCTAACGCCCCCCGCGAACACCGCGGCTCCTCTCTCTTTCACTTACACGCACAGGCCTGCTTCCCCTCACACAGACATACAGTACCTTGCACTTACTTGGTTGCTGCGGACTGCTGCTGATTTCTTTTCTTCTGTGATTCGCGGGCTTTAGTCGCTCTGGCCTTTTCCCTCGTCGTCCATATCGGTGTGTGCGTCCCATTACTCAATATTGGTGTACAAAACTCACTGCACTCGGCGCGATCACTTAGGGACCGTCCACATACTACGTAACGCGTTTTAGGGGGAAGGGGGGTTGGTTGAACGTTACGGTGTGTTACGTGGGGGAGGGGGGAGTCTGGCAATGTGTTACGTAACCATTTTAAATGCGTTTAAATGCATTTAAAACACAAGTTGCATAGTTTTGCGGTCTTACGGGCTGGCGATCCGCGTTTTACGGCCGTCTAGTGGCTGTGGCTATACTCTGTCTATTTTAGGAAGAGCGCTGGGTTGCAGCGGTAGCAGTTGCATTCGGGGAGGAGGTGGGGGAGGGGGTTCCGGCCGGCTCCGGTCGGGCCCCGCCTGTGCCAACAAATAGTGCTATTCACGCTTTAATTGGGGTGTACTGGCGACCTTTAATTTTTCAATGCGTTCACATTTGGCCCATGCTTTCGACCAAACAAAGGCCACAATTGAATTCTGCACAAAATTTCACGCTTTCCCATATAAAATTCTCCATTAAAAACCTTCTCTATGCGTAAGTGCGCTCTAATTGTCAAAATCATTTTTTGCCTCTGTAGGCCGTAATTTTCAAGATATTTGCCTGAAATTTGCAGGGGCTGCGTTTCTCAAGACTCCCAACATAATACCGTTTGAATCGCGTTGATATTTTAACCCGTTCAAAATTTTATACCATGCTCCCCGGGCTCCACTACCCCGGTGTCACTGCCCCCTGCCTGCCTGGTCCCTTTGAACGCACCCGCCATTCTTCTCCAGACACGGGGCCAGTGGAGGTCCAGGTCGTGTTGCTGCAGTTGCTGGCGCAGTAGTGCCATGCACACTGAGATGGCCAGCGCTCAGTAGTGGCTCGCTCGCTCGGTGGCACAGACCGAGCTAGGCTGTTGGCGAAACCCCCATTTTCGAGTTTGGGCGATAAGTATATTGAGACGGATTCATACTTTGGTCACCGGTAAAGTTGATGCCCCCGAGTAAATCCTGTGAGTTTCATCGAAATCGGTAGGGGGTACGGGGTTCAAATCGAGGGTCAAAGGTCAAAAATGGCCATAACTGTTTTCTGACTTTGCGACGCTCTAGCGTGAGAACGATAGAAGATAGAAACGATTTCTTTTCTGCGGCGTAATCCTTGGAATGTTCTGCACATTCCGTTCGCTGCTACTTGTGAGGTCCGACAACTCCTTCCCACCTTAAACAGGCCAAATTTGAAAGTCACTGACGAAATTTTTTTCATCATTTCAAATCTCACATCGTGGCACCGAAATAAGACTAGATATCAAAAAATTACCCGAAGCAAACCGAATGCGGGCATTCTTCAGCTCCATGACAGTACCCTCGTTTTTTTCGTCAGTTGAACGGTTGCCGAGATATTCGGTTTGAAGTTGAACGCTGCAGCCCGCCCGCGCCGACCCGGGCGGCAAGGCCGCAGCCGAATGGCGCGATCGCTCTCTCTCCCTCTGCCTGCCCGGCCGTGCGTGCGACGAGGACGGGACGAACCGCTCTCCGGAGCAGCCGCGGCACCGGCCTGCCTCCGGCCTGGCTCCGGCAAGCGGCAGAGTATCGCAGGGAATATTTATTGATTAAAGTAGTAGAAATGCTTCAAATGTACGGATGTTGGGCTCTACGGATGCACTAGACATTCACGAAGATGTCTCCGTACATTTTATATCAAATTAAATTTAATTAGGTATGGGATTTGGGGGAAAACGCACGTGGTGTCACCTCATTCAATATTAAAATCGTTCTGAAATCGAAGAAGTGCACTTTTAAATGTGCTGGGGTAGTTCAATTTTTCTCAGTCTATGCCTTAACTTCAAAATTCGTTACATGTCCTTTTTACTCACGCCGATTATTTAACGCCTTTGCAGGGTTTTCCGTTAAGGAAGGTCTTACTGTTGTGTTTCGGTCACCGGGGCAACACTTACATAAATGACTGACCAGGCGCATTCCAAAAAACGGTATGTTTGGATAAAATTAGGTAGAGATACACAGGATTTCCGAGTCGGCATTCATAATTCGCGGAGTCAAGCGCACACCTTTTTTTAGAATGAACAAACTACTCCAAGTGCTTAAAATTAGACAGACGCTATCGTTGTCCCGGTGGTTCTCAAATGAGGAGACATCTTTTGCATTAATTATGCGCATTTTCATCTTATTTTCGAACCACGAGCACATCGTTGGTGTCAGTATGACTGTGCGTTAAGAGTAGTAAACTATTACCGATCCCAATGTCCTTAAAAGTATTGGCACAGTAAAAAATTATTGAGAAGAACTTTTACTCTTTAGGGGGTAACGAATAAATCGTCTTCTAAGCGTTTTTCTGTACGACCCACGATTTCTCCAAAACAGCGCAGCAATACAACGTTAAAACCCACTTTAACGGAAAACCCTGCCAAGGCGTTAAATAATCGGCGTGAGTAAAAAGGACATGTAACGAATTTTAAAGTTAAGGCATAGACTGAGAAAAATTGAACTACCCCAGCACATTTAAAAGTGCACTTCTTCGATTTCAGAACGATTTTAATATTGAATGAGGTGACACCACGTGCGTTTTCCCCCAAATCCCATACCTAATTAAATTTAATTTGATATAAAATGTACGGAGACATCTTCGTGAATGTCTAGTGCATCCGTAGAGCCCAACATCCGTACATTTGAAGCATTTCTACTACTTTAATCAATAAATATTCCCTGCGATACTCTGCCGCTTGCCGGAGCCAGGCCGGAGGCAGGCCGGTGCCGCGGCTGCTCCGGAGAGCGGTTCGTCCCGTCCTCGTCGCACGCACGGCCGGGCAGGCAGAGGGAGAGAGAGCGATCGCGCCATTCGGCTGCGGCCTTGCCGCCCGGGTCGGCGCGGGCGGGCTGCAGCGTTCAACTTCAAACCGAATATCTCGGCAACCGTTCAACTGACGAAAAAAACGAGGGTACTGTCATGGAGCTGAAGAATGCCCGCATTCGGTTTGCTTCGGGTAATTTTTTGATATCTAGTCTTATTTCGGTGCCACGATGTGAGATTTAAAATGATGAAAAAAATTTCGTCAGCGACTTTCAAATTTGGTCTGTTTAAAGTGGGAAGGAGTTGTCGGACCTCACAAGTAGCAGCGAACGGAATGTGCAGAACATTCCAAGGATTACGCCGCAGAGAAGAAATCGTTTCTATCTTCTATCGTTCTCACGCTAGAGCGTCGCAAAGTCAGAAAACAGTTATGGCCATTTTTGACCTGTGACCCTCGATTTGAACCCCGTACCCCCTACCGATTTCGATGAAACTCACAGGATTTACTCGGGGGCATCAACTTTACCGGTGACCAAAGTATGAATCCGTCTCGATATACTTATCGCTAACTTCGTTATTTGAAGACTTTTTGGGGTTTCGCCAACAGCCTAAGCTGACAGCGCGTTCTCCGCCAGCGAGTGGCTGCTGTGTGTGGATCCTTATTTTGCCCTTTTCTTAATAAATACGCATAAAACCACATAAAAACAAAAACAAAATGGGTAAAGTTACGTAACACATGGGGGAGGGGGGGGCGGGTTCTAGTGTTACGTTGTGTTACTTGGGGGGGGGAGGGGGCTCAAAAATGGTCCAAAAACGCGTTACGTAGTATGTGGACGGCCCCTTAAGGCTGAACCCCCGAAAAAATGAAAATTTCACCATCTATAGATGAGTATGGACTCATTCATCACCCAAAGTCTCACCGCCCTGCGACGCCTAGTTTCGGCGTCGCGACGCTCCAAACTTGGGATTTTGGGCTTCTTTGAGCATGGGTTTCTCGAGAACCGTAAATCGGAGAACCTTGGCATTTGGCAGAGGCGTGGCCACGTACTTTATCAAGGGACTGACGTATTGCGAATCGAGTTTCTATTTCCAGGGAAGCTCCTGGAACGCCTTGAACATTGGTAAAAAGCGCAGCTCTGTAAGAGGGTCACAGAGACTAAATACCGGACTCAGATTTACGTCAGTCCCTAGCCTGTTCTTTCATCTTTCCAATGAACATTCGGGGAAAAGTGTACGACGAATACTTCGCTAGAAACCCATGCTTTCCTGAGCCTCTGATTTCAAGTTCCTTCGCCAGTAGAGAGAGACAGACGACCAGCGCCTCTCTCTCTCTCTGTCGTCGTTGGGGGAGCAGGTCAGGTAGTCCGGGCCCGGGCCCCCTGTCCCTGCTATGTCTGAAGGCTTGTCTGAAAATAACTAAAAAATTAGTTGCGACCACTAATATTTTTTCTCCGTGCCGGACTCGTCACCTACGCTCTCCAAAGAGTCAGGGACTGCTGCGATGTCTGGTTTTCGAGATATGCGCTCCCGAAATATCATGAAAATTCACAAAGTACGATCTTTGGCGATATTTACCGTTTCCTCAAAAGTATGCGACCTACCTCAAATTTTGTATCATTATTATCGCAAGAAAGCGAGGATGTCACAGCACATAATCATTTTTCAGTACGTTGAAATCTCAAATATTTGACCATCTGCAGTGGGTTGATGGATCCGAAACTAATGGCCCCATCACCGCCGCCGCATGCGCTGCAGCGGGGCCCACAATGAACCGACCCAGCCGTCCCCCCGGCCCAGATCCACCCGGCAGGCCTCTACCTGCTGTGCGAGAGAGACGGTGTGCTCCAGGATCGTTTGTCTCTCTCTAATCATCAGGGAACTGGCAAAACATGCGACCTTCCAGAGCACACCCTTAGACGTACGAAATTTTCTAGAATTTTTCTGATCGGCGTTCCAGGAGGTAACCTGGAATCTCCAGGCCGGTTTGAACACCTTTACTACGCACTAGCCAGGCCTACGCTCCCCCAAAATCAGGGGGTGCTGCGGCGTCTGGTTCTCGAGATTTGTGCTCTCGAACGAACCCCAAATTTCGCTCTCAGAGGGTCCCCGCACCTGCGCCTTGGATGGCTGAAGTGGGGCCGGACCTGCGGCGGTTCCCGCGGCCGCAGGAGGGCTGGAGGCGGCTGCTGCAGTCCAAGGCAGCAGCGTCCCTAGTCCCTGCACCTGCGGCGGGTCCCCAAGGAGGAGGAAGAGGGCACCGCTTGCCTGCCTTGCCAGCTTTGCTTCACCATGCGTGGGTGGGTCTTCTTGTGTAACCTTCTTCCCAGGGTGATCCTCGCTCCTCGGGGGCCCCGGCTTTCTCCCTGTCGAGGGTTGGCTGGGGTGACCGTGTTTAATCCGTCTAATTTCAGGTGGTTGGGCCACCGTGTCGGCGGATAAAATACTGACTCGAGCCAGCCCATGGCTCTGCCCAGAGGCAGTATGCCCTTGGGGGGGTGGGCCTTAGCCGACTGGCTATTTCTAATTCTGTGCACAAATAGCGCCTGGTGAGTAGGCAACCGTGACTTCTGCATGCACCTATGTCGTGCGGGCTGGCCTATCCTGGTACTCACAGGGGCTCGGCGGCGCTGTTCGCTATCTAAGTTTGATGCGTAGCGGATTACAGGTGCGAGCAGAGGGTGTGGGGGAAGGGTGACACACGTCACGACGTAGCCAACGCACACTGGCTTGACCTGTAGCAAGGGAGTCCATCCCCGGGCGGGGCAAAGGGGTTTGGGCTGCTGGCATCAGCAGGGCCCGTGTTCCTGTATTTTATTTTCGCATGTTGTAAGTGCTTTAGCAATTTGCCACATTTAATCAAACCGAATTATTCATTGCTGTTGCATGGCGACCTAACCATCACAGCCTTTGGAAATATGTACTTTTACATAAAACACACACCATATGGAACTGTGACGGGAGTCAACAGTCTCTTGGTAGGAACATCGGATACCAAATTTATTAGTGGAGAACCCAAAGGTCCAATCGGGAAAGTGGCAATTTCTGTGGCGGAATTCACAAGTAAATGTTTTGGATTAGTAATTTATGTTCAAACTCCATAAGCAGAAGGCTAGCTGAAAATATTTATCATTTGTACTCATTACATGCAAGTTCAAGGGTTAATCGGCTTCCAAATATACCAGAATCAAAGACAGTGAAAATCATTTATTAAAGCATTAAAAAGTCAGAAGAGTAACCAACAGTTCAGTGTTTAACAATGTCATTCAAACATATGCAAGTTACACATTGTCAATCACATGTAATTACATATTTTTTATTACAATGTTTACATTCCTTACAGCTTCTCTTTCCAGTAAACTGGAATAGCAATACACTGGAAGACTAATGGAGTGAACAATAACAACAAAAACAACAATTTTCCAAATATCATGGCAAAAGAAGGCCTACAGTATTGTATCTCTTGAAAGCTGAAAAAGTCTATAGAAATTGAATTTATTGAGGGACATCATACAGTAGAAGATGATATAGCGGATGAAAATATATCTTGAAGAAGTATTTACTTATTATCATGCCTTTGTTTTCCCGTTCTACAACTTTGTATCCACTTTGTTTGGAGTAACACAAGTTAGAAATTGATCAGTGCAGCACAGGTTGAAAATGTGATTGGTTTGCATTACGAAAGTGTTCTAGTTACAATTCATTAGTTACATTCAACTATAATGCATAATCTATACAGGAGTAATGTTCAAGGAAATGGTCATCCAAGGCAGTTACCACATTGCAACATGACATTGTGTATGTGCATCAGATAGTCTTTACTGTGGGTGAGGAATTCCCATGGCATCATTTACAACTGTATCCAAACACTGAACAGCTAACGATAGGAAGGTGATAATTTGTCCTTCAGTTGGAGCAGCTGTTTGAAGCAAATTTGTAGTGAGTCTCTGGATGGTGGCATCATTGCAAATGGCGGTGACTGCCCTGTGTCGTGTTGGGATAATTCCTTGTAACAGGCTCAGCATATCATCAATGGTGGCATCCTCAAACTCTGTGAGTTCCCCTAGAAGTTTAAAAGAAATTGAGTACAACTGATAAACCAAATTCAATACTTGTACATACTGTAATTTTTTTTGTACATACTGATGAAACGGAAGATGTTTGGGTGGGGAGCACCGAACCTTCGTTTCATTCTTCTGTTGTTGCTTTCACTGGAAAATGAAGGAGTAATGAAAAACTTAATCCTATCACTTCAAACTATTAACTTAATATGGTGAGGAAAAAGTAGTTTACCTTGCATTATTTGTCCGATGTTCACTTCCACAAACAGACAGCGAACGGCCTCGGTTAACATGGTACAACCATTGAAGCTGGATATATTCCAAAAAAGGTCGAACAATGGTGTTGTAAACTAAATCTCCCAGATCCATTGCCATAGTACCGATTACATTTAGACCCTCTTGAAGAAGATGTGGAGGCAATAGTGGAAGGGCACAACACAACCTTACAATATTCCTGATTGCTGGATACTGTTGGAGAATCACAGTGCCAATTGTGAGTCTTGCATGCTGCGCCATGGCCTGCAATTGCAGTAAACAAGATTCAATTGCCTCTGCCCTACCTCATAAACACACTATGGTCTTAACATATATATATTGTACAAAGAGGTCAAGGACAAATGTAACACATCATTCAATTACAAATGTTTAAAGTGACTACTTACATTGGCAGAGTGAAAGAGGCACCCCTGCACCTCCACTTGAAACACAATTCTGAATGCATTAATGATGGCATCTTCAAAGTCACAGACAACACGAAAAAAATTCCAATGTACTAAGTGATTACGTAGAAGCATTAGAACAGCAACATATGCATCCTGTGTCTTCCTTTCCATGAGACACCAGCACAATGGAATCACCTGTGAAAAATAAAAGTTAACATATTCAGCGTAACAAATGACTTCCTACTTTCTACCCGACTTCATACTAGTTGTATACTTACAGTGTTCCCATAAATTGCCACCAGTGTGAAGACCTGAAGAATACAGAATGCATTGAGACAACATCAAAGAGTACAAGGCAAACCTGGAGATTGATTTGTTACATCCTATTATTGTGGTAAATACACAACGTAAATGTATAACTGCTATTGTTCTCTACTGGAATATGACAAAAATCCTCAATGTATCGAGGGAATTACCTGATAGCAGCCATGAATTGATGGAGTGATATAGAATGTGCCGTCAGCAAACAAGATGGGCACTTGTCTCATGACATCTAAACACCGCCTGCTGATGAAGACTATACTGTGGGAGCCATCTCGACCCCATGCAGAGCCCAGAAAAATTGTATCTTCCAAATCTTTAGTTTTTGTTAAGCATGCCCAAGCTGGGTCTTGCAGGATGTTAGTTAGCTCTGCTAGGGTCTGGGGAATGTTGGGGAACATTTCTGCTCTAGCTCTTAACATGGCAGGTCTCAGTCTCCTTAGTGTCAGACGGCTCCTCACAGCTCTGTTCTGAATTCTGTAAAATTGACAAAAACATTTTGTAATTTACATGAAATGATCAAATGATTGAATAGAACAAATAAGGTGGGGTGGTTCACAACATTAATTTAATTTTACCTGCTTCTCTCAGTGACAATGATGTCAGAAAGTGACCTATAGGCCAGTGACCTGGCCTGTTGCACAATGCTGCGCCTGGCATTCTGAACCTCAACGTACAGCACATCTGGTGCATGGTTGTGAGGTCTGGTTTCAATGAACCCATTTTCAGCATTGAACGCACCTCTGCCCCCGCAAAGGGACCGGTTACATCTTAAGTATACGGTTGTTCCATTGTCACTCTGATAATTGTATTGGTATCCATCTCCGCAATGGTAGTAACTGCTGCCTGCACGTCGTCCTTCTTCTTGAATTAAGAAGTGACCATTCATGGCCAACCTAAAATTTAGCACTGAAAACTTAAAGTCGAGCAGCAGCGCGATTCCATGGATTCAGACTTTTAAACAGTGTTTATGCAACGAATGCTCTGAGTAGAGAATAGTGTACTAACCTCCAAGTTGTGCTCGCGAAATTTTGTCTTATGCAATGGGCAAGTAGTAGAAACCCCCACACGTCAGCCACACGTGATGTACCCACATTGGCGTGCAGGAGAAAGCATGTAATCAATGCAGCTTCGTCCCTTCGTCCTATCGTGTCTAAAGAGCCTCAGAGTCAGGAGTCTTCGAGGCTCTTTAATCGTGTCCGCCAGATGGCGATGTATTATTGACAGTCTGTATTTAAGTGTCGACTATTGGCACTCCAATGTTCTCCTGTAAACAATGACTCCTCAATAAATCGGTCCTGGTCAAGCAACGGACTAGCGAGTTACTCCTCCCCTGAACTCCTACTCAGAACCCAACACCACACGTCCAACCATGACCTCGACCTCTTCACCCTGACCGCGGCATCTTGACCCTGACCTCGACTCCTCCCTCACTGAGCGGCGCGCTCCCACCTGGATACAGTGGTGGCAACTTGCGGTAGAACAAATACATTGTGTACGGCAAAGTCGAACCCTTAACCACAACTGATTTTAATTTCACGATGTCAACTTCGTACTTATCTGCAGCCCAAATCATTTCAACAGTTTAAGCCCTACCTACAATTTGTTTATGAAAAATACACACAACTGTGAATGCGACCTGTAAATAGATAGTACAAAGGTGACGTCACGCGACAGTGCCGCACACTTGCGAGAACGATATAATGGTGATGGCTGCCTCATTGCATTCGTTGAGTGGAAAACTCCCAGGATCGACCATTTACCATGTCAACGATGGCCATTTCTTTTATTGTGATAAGAAAGCAAATGGTGTCAGATATTTTCGATGCTGGATGTCCAGGTGCCAGGGCTGCCCCGTTAGAGCTGTGGATAGAGACGGAGTTTTTGAGGTTAACGGACGTTCTCATGTAGACGCTCCGAATCCTGTCCTAATTCCCTTCATGACGGAACGTCTTGTCTTAATTCACCAAGCAGCACGGCGTGATATTACATCCGTACGTGATGTCTTTGAAGATCCAAGGTATGCATTGCATTTGTGCACCATAATAATGCTACATATACCCAGGGAATTAACGGTTTCCGATTCTCTGTGTAGGAATGCCAACAGTGTGTTTGGATCTCAACTGAACTTTCATAGTCTCTATCCTGCAATGGATAGAGCTCGGATGAGAAGTTTACCTCAACCGCAAAGTTTACCAGAACTTGTTGAGGTGCTGGAGAATCCTGCCTTCTTATGCATCAGTTCAACTGATGACTTCACAGACTGTGCATATGCTCGATCATGTGTAAATGTGGATGGGTCTTCAGCAATACTCTTTATGAGCAGGCAGTGCAAGCAGTTTTTGAGAGTCGTGCCAAATTTATTTATAGTGCACACCACAATTTCTCCGCAGCACCAGGTATGTTGTCATTTGTGCCAATAATTGCATTTCTCTCATTTTTAACTACACAGATATATTACATTTCACATTTCTTTCATACAGATGTGTACTATTGGTGCTTTTTGGGACAGAAGTGTACGTAATTTTCTTTCTTCTATTCCTGTTTAAAGTATGAAAGTATTGTTTACATCCAAGGAAAGGCTTAAATATTTTTGGTCTGTAACTAGATGGTGCAGCTTGCATGGTGTTTGATGGATGCTGTCATTACCGAGGAAACATTTGCAGCTGCTTTTCTTCTCCTTAAATTGCATCTGTCAACTTGGCACTTCAACTCCGCAATCTGTGGTGTGAATGTAATCGCCCGTGCTTTTTGTAGCGTATTTGCTGTGAAAGTGTATTCCTCTTTGTACGATTATATTGAGGTGAGTAAATGCAATAGAATATATAGACCCGGATAGTTATATGAAGCGATATGATTCACTTCTATTTTCAATTCAATGTGCAGGAACTGAAATCATTTATGCAAGGAAGTCGCTCATCCAGAGGAGCAGAATTAGACCAACAAACCCAGCAGAACATTGTGCACACTTTCCAGTTATGTTGTGCTCTACCTCTGCTGCCACAAGATAAACTGATTATGGGCATAGATGTGATTACATCCGAAGCGAATGCCATCTCCGGATTGCCCCATGGTGATTTGCAACGCATAATCAGATATATGCAGACTCAGTGGCTGCATCACCCATCGAAAGGAAGGGAATTTTCTGTTTTGGGGAACAGTGACAGAACAAACTATGGCTTGTATGTGCAGTTTAACAATGTATTCAAAATCCATTTTATCTGATGCTAGTCATACCTTCTGTGTCATTAATTTCAGTTATTTTACAGGGAGGAATTAAAATCCAAAATTGTCATGAAGTTCCAGAACTTTGATGGAAATTTACTCATGATTACAAGTATGTGAAATGCCATGACATTGTGTGAAGATGCCCTCTGTGTGTGTCTGTGTTAAAATTATTTAATAATGTGCTACTTTTTCTCTTCCTGCAGAGTACATTGTGTCATCATCACAGAAAAGTCACCAGGCCATACGAAACTTTGCCCAAGGAATCAGGCCACGTAAGGTGTTACCATTGCCATTAGCTGAAGGTGATGATTTGAAGGTCATGCTTATGAGTATGGTAAGACCACCTTTACCCATGGATATGTTAGTGAAGAATTATCTTCACATGGCTTCACAAAAGCTGCTGCAAGTTATTGGAATGCTTCATTGACACAACCCCTTTTTCTTATTTTTCAACCTGAGCCCACATAGTAAACAACAGTAGGAAGAGGTCCTCAATCTAGTTAGTTTCTTACTATTGATTTTCATCTACATCAATGACCTGTTATCAGAATCCTTAAAACAATGTTGGTATGAAATGTATGTGCTTCGATGCTGTGTGATGCCGAATATTTATTGAACACACGGAAAACTGCATGATGTGTGCTGATGTGAGATGTATTCTTCGTGTAGCATGGCCCATTAGAGTGTTGACGTAACTTGCTGTCTGCCTAAGTGAAGTTTTGTAAATAGTTCAGTTTTGAGGTAGTTTACATTGAAGGCCAGCGATACTTCTTCACGATACAGTCATGAACCTCTTGCTTGTAGCATTGGGCAAGCTTTTCCCTTCTTTTATTTTATTTTATTTTATTTGTTTGTTAATGTTTTAGGTTGTGAAAATGTAATTGTTTGCATTCTGAGTTTGTTTTTATCACAACATTTTATAATTATTCAAGGTTGTCAAGTGACAACAGTTAGGTATGCAAATGTTGTCTCCAGTGGCAAGTATTGAAATTAATGTTTTAACTCCTAGTGTCTCACTGCTGTTTTTTGATAAATGCATTAAAGTGCTTGTGTCCTTCAGTCTTGTTTTTTGGTGTATTGAAACCCAATGAACCCTTCTGTTTGCAAGAAATGAGTAAAATGAAAAACATTTTGAGCTAGTGCTATCTGCTTATGGAGTATGAACGTAAAATAGTGTAATGTTTGAAATACTGAACACTATGAGGCAGGCACTGCAAAACTTATGCGTTTGTGCTTCTTGTTCACCCATTTCTATTTAGTGGCCACTTTATCATTTTACTCTGAGTTGCACTTCAATTTTGCTGGATAGGTGGCAGATGGATTTCTTATTGCATCCTTCACTTAATTGAATACACATGAAACAAAGGGTATTTGTTAATTTATCTATGCGGTGCAGTTAATTGAAAACAGAATCACACTCCCAAAAGTAAACTAATATTGCTAGCTGCATCAATAGCAAAACAAATAGTGCAATGTGTAACTTAAAGCTGCCAATGTTCGCAGAGCTTGGATGCTCAGTGACTAAAGGAGAGGAACAACAGAACACGTACACAGAGTGAAGTGATAGATGTATTGTTTGCACAGGATGGGAACAGTATCATGAAGCAACATGTGGTACACTCAAACATGGCTGTGGGGAGAGAACTCAAGTTACTGCAAAACACTTACTACTACTTAATCTACAACACTTTTAAGATTTATCCCCCCCCCCTCAGAAGAAGAAAAAAATCGAACACAATTTGTCACAGCTTTTTCCTGCCCCTCAGGTCAGGAGTGCAATTCTCATCCAGAACATGAGACAGTGCACTGTCAATCCAAGAATCACAGATGCAAAGAGTGCTTTTAAACATGGTTTTGCATACTCTCCTGGTAATATTATTGACAGGCAGGTGATAGATACGGTTGAACTGTCTTCCTCGCTTGGCCCCAGGCCGAGCAAACTTTCTTTTGGGAACTGAGGTTTGTATACACCGAGCAATGAACAGCCACTGTCGTTCATGATCACCAAAGTTCCAGAACTTATTAAAAATACAATTTCTCTCTTGCAGTGATAATCTGGGAGTCTCACACCGGTTACAGCCATTGTTGCATGGTGTTCTCATGTGACGAGCTCTTCGAATTTTCCCCAGGGAGGTCACATGTTGTCGCCCAGAGTTGAGAGACAATTTTGCAAATGCAATTTTCATTTGGGAAGGGTACACCAGTCTGTGATTGTTACGTTTCTTGAAAGGATGTGAGAAGCTTGAATCTGGCTGCTCTGGAAATTTGGAACCACCATCAGAGGTCTCCACTAAAGACGACGAATGTGATGCAACATCACTTCCCACTACCTGGGAATCGTTGTCTGCAGAGAAAAAAAACATATGAACAGGTGGGGCAAGAAACGGAGCCAACGCAAAACCAACTTCACAAAAAACAAACAAACATGGAAGTCTGCAATATACAAAGGGACTGAATGTAGGATAGCAAACTAACCATTTTCTCCTGTGGGTGAGTGAAACATGTCCCCTGCATTGCAGTCACCGAGATATCGGTGGCATTGTGCTAAATCGGCAGCCTCGAACACTTCTTCCCACCAGGATGAACCACCTGTTCAAGAACCAAAGAACAATTAATGAGTATAGAACGGGTAGTAATTTTAGGGTTCCAAATTCCTTTCATTCGGTGTACTGACAGGTCTCCGCGGCGGAAGATTCCTTTGAGGTCCACGACCATGTCGTCTCGCTGGCAGGCATTCTCTCAGAGCGAACAAACACGATATTCTTGAAATCGCTGCCGTGTTCAAGAGCTGAAATAAACAAACGGCACTGACTTTCATAACCTCCAACATACAGTGGCCGATGAAAAGATTTACAACGTTCTAATACATGAGGATGGAATTCTTATCGACGGCAGGGGCAAAATTCGTGAGAGTGATCGGGATAATATTCGTTTCCCTCACAACTGTGACGCCTGTCACACGATAATGCTAATCGCGGTGCGCGGAGCCGACCAAAAACCGACGATATCTCCAAGCAAGCAGACGCCGCACTGCGGAGTGCCAATAAGTGCTCGCTCCCGTGCGTGCACTCCACGATTTCATGCTTTCGTCCGATTTTGGCCGGTGTGAATTAGAATAAATAAATTAGAATGGACGCCGTTTGATACCACCGAAATTGTGGGGAGAACTATGGCATGCTGTTGAGTACAAAGAGTGGGTACAACAACAACTCCACAATCTACTGTAATAAAGCGCGCTAGCGTTGCGAGTTGAGGTTGGGTTCCAGTAATTCCCTGTTAAGAAACAGGTCAATTGCATCAGGGCACGAAGTGGAAGTGGGTGGGCCCTCCAAAATGTTGAATAATTAATGACCCTCTTAGTTTGTTGATAAACTGTCCCCAAAGCTCAATGTCGGTTTGGTAGGAGAGGTCTACTTCAATTCCTCAACGGTAGCAGTTTCATCCTTACCAATGCATGACATGTCAATATTCTTGACTAGTGCACAAACTGAATGAATTAAAAATGCCAGAAACACGACTCCACTCAAGATACTGGGAAGGTAAGGCGTTATGAGATGCAGCACTGGTAAATCCAGCGTACCGGAAGTAACTTGAGTATGTACAAGACTTGGCAGCCAAAATGTGCGAATCAAGGGCCTCTTGGGACCCTCAGAGGGAAAGGAGTACAAGAAGTCATTTATAATAATATTTATTCAATGCTCCAAACTGATGAAATTATTACTATTACAGGATTACAAGACAAAATGATGAAAACAATCGTCTGAACACAATAAAATCACCATCCACTACAGCATGCAATACTTCCAGATAAAAGTTAAAATAACTGATGCAATTGTTAATATTAAAGGATAACAAGACAAAATTAAATGGAAAACTATCGTCTGAACACAATAAAATCACCGTCCACTACAGCATGGGTGCAAAACGGTTCAGGACACACGTTGAACAGGCCTCTTGTCACACCCTGGTGACAGGGGTGGCACAGGAAGTGGCCACAACGCAGAACGCCTTCCCCATCCCCCTGGCACACTACGCATGGGTTGGAGGACCTAGGCGCTGACCCTGAAGGCATGGACACAGGAGCAGGAGCTGGCCCCGATAGAGGCACAGGAACAGGTGCAGGCCGTTGTGATGGCACAGGAACAGGTGCGGATACTGCAGGGTTTCCAGCTGCAGGCCCTCCAACTCCAACAGCAGCAGCAGCAGCCGCCCCAGATACGCCGAGAAGCTGCTGCATCAAGGAGGGGTTCTTAGGGGGCCTTCCTCTTGGCCGCCTAGGCTCCCATGGCAGACCCCTGTCTGCAAAAATAAATTAAATTCAATCAAAGATAGCGGTCAGCATCAAGGCAGTGAAAAACACACGCATCCACACTACAAAAGTTCCAAAACCCTCTGCTCAATCGACGCACAGAAGTCGAACAAGAATGGATAGAAACCCCACAGCTTGGACATTAATGAGATGTTAATGAATTGGCTTCCAGCCCAAAACAAAACCGGAACTGCACAAATCTGTTAAGTCACTCGATATCAGCAGGGGAACTAAGGATGTTCAGAAAACTTACTGGGCTGCTGCTGCTGCTGCTGCTGAGGCCGGGCACCTGCACCAGCAAACATCAGACTACGTAGGGCTGCCAGAACACTGGAGCCCTCTCCCTCCGCATTAGGTTCGGCAGCAGGGGCTGTGAAGGCAACATCATGAATCAATCAACGAGGCAAGTTCGCAATTACATATCAGCTTAAGCTCTATGTGAAGTATCTTCTGATTTTCTACTCTTACTTTTAATACATCAGACTGACACTACCAATTTCCATTCACAAAAAGGCAGCCCAAAATGTGAATGTGCCACTACAGGCTCATAGCAAAACAGGGGCAGTAACTAAGTGCCACACCACTGCATACAAACACTATTCTTCACTAGAAACTTACCACTAGCTGGTAGCACGCTACTCAAGACGTCGCTGGCAGACGTGGCTGGCCCAAAATTGAAGTTGTACACCACAGTCGGTGAACGAGGCGACTGTGCTGACGCTGCAGCAGCAGCAGCAGCAGGAGGAGGCGGCATGGCAGCAGGAGGCATGGCAGGAGGCATGGCAGAAGGCATGGCAGAAGGCGTGGCAGCAGGAGGCATGGCAGCAGGCATGGCGGCATGCCCATCACTACCATCTACAACAGCAAACGAAAAAAAGGCCGAGATATAGGACTGTTCCGAATTCCATGATGGTGCAGTGGCATAAGACGCACCTCCCTAATACTACCATTCGCTCACTACCGACATTACTGAAACGGGGCGCTGTCCAAAGCGACAGGATATGCCGAAAATGTCCTAGCTTGGCTGAGCCAGGCACATGTGCCCTCGCCCGGGGCCACGACGCCAGGGTACGCCGTCAAGGAGGGGAAAAAAAGGTGGAAATAACCCCCAAAGAAACAGATCGCCTCATCGAAACTATATCAAAGGACCGTTTGTAGCACGGATGATCATTACAAAGCGGGCGGAAGAAAACACTTAATTTCTGTACCTTTACGTGCTTCCATGACGACGTGAATCAGATTCGGGGTGAGTGCGGTGAGCGCTCACGTCTAGAGATGGGCGATATGACATCGATATATCGAATTATCGATATTTTCCACACGATATATCGATATATCGAGTCGATAATTTGACATGCGATATTTTCGATTATCGACCCAATAACTCCTATATCGTATGAATATCGGATGATATAAAGGAAGTAGAATAATGACACGGAGCACACGCTGTGCGACGCAACGTAATGCGCTCGGTGACTGTTGAGCGAGCCGAGCCGACTGCTGTCGAGCGGAGGTGCGGGGCCGGGTTTCGTCTGGCCGTCTCGCCTGCGCTGGGCGCTGGCCTGCTGATGCGCATACGCCGCGCAGCCGTGCCGCGCCCCGCGCCTCACCGCCGCCTTCTCCCGTCCTCCCTCCACCTCCCTCCCGCTCGCTTACGCTGCGCTCCGCTGCGCCGCGCCTGGTGGCTGTTATTTGCAGTGTAATTTTGAAAGTTACTGTTTATTTAAGTAAGAATTTGTACGAGATATTATCAGACGCTCTTCATTAAAATACTAATACTGAATACTGAATGTGATTTTTGACGACTTTTGTGTTGTTCTTAGTGTAAAGAACGACCAAAGAATACTAATTGTTTTACATCTCGATTATAAAATACAATATTCAAATGCTGTCAGCTGTTTCACGCTAATAGAGACTGGCATTTGCTGCCAATATCCCGCTCACCAAAATACGGCAAATTCATTCGATATTCATACGATATAGCGAAGTATCGATATTTTAGAGGCGATATATCGATTTTCGATATATCGTTGTGGAATGATATCGATATTTTCGATATCGATATTTTGCTATACGATGCCCACCTCTACTCACGTCTACTCCTGACGGTGGCTGGAGACAGAGAGGCGAGGCCGAGGGAGGCCGGCGATGCGGTCGAGAGGGGGGTGCTTTCACGATTTCACCACAATGACCAGTGACCCGCCCAAGGTACGTTCCCGACCTCCCCATTGACTCAGGCTGACGCCAAGAGATACCGCAAACGCCGCACACAAATAGATGGCCACCTCATTCAATCCGCAGCGCTGAAACAAATTATAATAATAATAATATTTTAAGACGACAGCTTTCGCTGGGAAACATAAGCGAAGGGGTTTAAAACACCCAAGGGAGGCTTGGTCGCCTTTCAGGGGTGAGGGGTGGGGAGTGGGGATGTCTTAGACAGCAGTCCGCCGAATTTTCGAATGCATACACCTGCATCTTAACAATAAAACTAACTGCCATGCGGCTTTTGATTTGTGTAACAGTCCATATTCCCTGCAGTTCATTTATAAGTCGACCCAGTCCACCCATTGTGAGCCAGTCACAAACGTGAACTCGCAGGGTTGGGTCATTTTCGAAGTACGAGTACAATCGATTTTCAGTTCGATAGACCATATGAAATGAGGAAGCTCATGAAGGGTGAGCGCAGTCAGAAGAGCGTAATGAAAAAGACGATTTTTTTTTTTTTTGGGGGGGGGGGAACTAAACCTGGACTTAGCCCTGTTTGCATATCTCTTAATGGTCGAGAAATGAATGAATGAATGAAACCTATATTAATTCATTACATACCCTTTACGCTTACGATATGTATACCTACTCCAGCTTTCATACCAAGTCTAGTAAAAACACAGAAAACAGCAGCTGCACCTTGCAAAATATCTGCTGGTACTAAGGTTAAAAGAAAGGAACCAACAAAAACTGAATACTGAACGGCAAATACAGATCTGAAAAACAGACTGATGTTTTGGGGTTGGGAGGAGAGATTAAGGAAGGAGTCACCTATTTCGGCTTTCAATTAGATCACAGCCTCATTCATAAAATGCTTGTCAAACACTATTAAAAGAATAATGAAAGTAACTGACATCTTATCAGAAATGGAACAGCTTGCATAAATGTGCCACTTGCTGAATACTGTACTTTATATTACTTGAACATGAATGAAAGGGCCATGAAAGATTTCCTTCAATTGAATACCCCACGTGGCATTCAAGGAAGTCCATGCAATTTAATTAATTCCTTCAGTCTTAGTTTTGATACCGGTCATCAGAATAAAAATACATAAGTCCAGTCTGACAGAGGGTCTACGAACCCTTCTGCACAACAAGGAACAGAAAAGAAACATTCGAAGAGAATTGGCACCACTACCAATGTTCTAAATATAGCCTTTCTAACTACAAGAAATAATGAGAGTAAGAACTTGTAATAAGTGAAACATTTCTTCAGCAACAGATGCTGTGAGATCTATGACTCCCAGTTATAAAGTTGTGAATTGCCCAATGGCTCAGAAGGTCAGTCCGACTATAAATGGAAACAAAATGAAAAATTTATCATTGTCTTCACTGAAAGGATGGGGTTTGAGAAGCACAAAACAAAACATTGGAAACCACAAGATTATCCCACAATCTCTATTTCTGGAAATTTGCAAAACAATTGAGGATTAACAGACACTACAACCAACACAAAGAAACAAAATGAGAAATGAAATATATATCTTACTCTACTTATCCCCCTTGAGAAATGTCAAATCCAAATTATCTGAGAAACCAAGCACTATCACTCACCACGTTGGCAACCCATTGCAGTTTCTGAATAGCATGAGCCATCCCAAAGGAAAGGTGGAGACAACATAAATTCTTCAGCATTATGACTATTTCATGGTCATGAGCTCAGGGTAGCAAGTTAAACAAATTTAACATCTACTCTATGATACAAAGCCTTACTTATAACTGTTTATATCAGGAAACTGGAATAACTTACAAAAAGGGGAAGCTAAAACAAGCCTGGAACTGATAAAGTTTGAACAGCTCTGAAACAAAAATAATCACATCACAAACCAAAAACCACCAGTAGTAAAGACGCAACAGCACATAACTCAACTTCAAATTAGACCTATATGTGAAAATTTTGAAAAACCAACTACTTACAGAAACAAAATATAATATTCTATAATTCTCTACCAGGAAACACATCTGATGAACTAGGCAATATCTGACAGTAAGCAATTCATACATCACGAACCAACAATGACCAGAAATGCATGGAAGTTTAAGAACAACATGAACCATTCCAAAAGGGAATGCGAATACAACAGAAATTCTTCAGCATGACTGAATCAAGGTTCTGTGCTCTAAAGTGAAACGGCATGAGAACAAGTAAAATAAATTTAACATCTACGTAGGCTCCAAAGGCTAACTCATCACTGTTATCAAATACTGTGTTCACATCAGGCGAGTGAATTGAAGATGTAAAAGCTACAACACACTAAGCAAGTTTGACTAGCTAAGGAAACAAAAATTGTCACATCACAATCACAACCCCAGAACAGCCAGTGGTGAAGACAAGCAAACAACACAAACCATTCACAGAAATATGTACACAGGAAGAAATGGGACAAAATTTACAAGGAGCTACATGAAAATGACTACCGTGCTGCATACTAACCATAATGATTCAATTCTTGAGTTTCTTCAGAGGCAAATAAAAGTGAAAAAGAAAAGAGACCCATGGTGAATATAAATAGTTTCTGCCCTTTCGCAGACCAACAGAAGATGAAAATTGATGACTCTGTAAACAGGGCAGAAATCATACAGTCATAATGACATACATGTTGTTTCACAACCAGAAATTTAACATTCATTTTCATACACCGGGTTACTGTGAAGCAATATACATCACTAGGAATGACGTACTAACCTACTGGTTGATAGTTCTCCGTTGATTGTCAAGGTCTGCCAGCTGTTGAAGAAATCCAGTGTTGGGAGCTACGGCTCGGACTTGGCACACCATTCGAAGAGCCATTGGAGCTGGCATGCCTATGATCATGATCAAATAGGCCAAGATGATTGTGATGGACCGTGACTTTCCTCTCATGCAATTCACAAACACCGTCCCTGTATCAATAGAGACTATTAGGCATAGTTCACAGTAAATAATTATTTGACGGGGAAAAGCATCATCCATAAATGAGAACAAACCTCCACTTCTGACAGCATTGTCAATAAAGTTGCTTGACACATGAAAATAGTTACTAATATTAAAACTAGGGTCATCCACAATGGGGAGACCCAGATAGCTGATGCCAGATTGAAAATAGAAGCCTGGTCCCGTGTTCACCATGCCAGCAAAGGCACCCTCTGCGGCATTCAGGACATGTGTCACACCAACGCCCAGAAGATAATTGGTATTCTGAGCAGTACAGCTGGAAAGGAAAACATCCAGGTAAGCGGGCACATTTGGGACTTTCACTGACACCAATTGTATGAAATGAAATTTACCCATCCCCGACAAGCACATTCCTAAAAACTTTATCACAATCTAGTCCCAGATACTGTCGACCCAACCCTTGGGACAAGCCTTCATAGCCTACAAGGCACTGCAAGTTTGATCTCGTGGAGTTGATAATATACTGCAGTTGTTCCACTGTCGTTCCCACCGTACCGGAGTACAGACTTGAAGCTTGAAAATATAGAAAAGTAATTAGAACTGAGGACAGCTTAACCTCCGATACAGCAAGAGAAGCATGACAAAATGCGATAGAACGCAACGCAGACGACACTCACCATGTTCACACGATGCGAAACCTTCAGACACGCAATTAACAGCGACTCACGTCGCTACAATTAATACTGAGTTGATGAAACCAGGGTAGAAATTCGCAGAGCAAGACGGCCCTGACGACGTGCCACCTAATATCAGCAACACAGTGCTATGCGCGCTCTGGCGGCGTGACGACGAAATACAACCACTGCCGATAAGCTGCCTGCCGATAATAGTTCAGCCTCGCGGAGGGAGATGCAAAATGGAAACCCGTTAGCAGAAGACGTTTGACCGCTCGACTGCAAGTCCAACTAACATTCATACGAGGCGCACAAGAGGATATTTGAGAAGAAAATATCTCTTGTTGACACCAGGTCGCCTTTCCTAACCAGTCTACGTGCACGGCGTACGACTTCACTTCAGACGCTGAGCCAGAAACATCGCCAAAGATACGTTGTTCCATCCTCCGCATCATTTAGGTAAAGAAAGCAACATGCATCGCGTCGTTGCTTTTTACACTGGCCCTGGCATATCCTCCCATTTCGAATGCTGTGGCTGCGAGCGCACTCAACGAGAGTTATTTGCGAAGTTAAAGAGGTTAGTACAACCTGCTGGGAACTGTGTATCCAAATCACAACAGAGAGCCACAACAAGTAGTGTCCTCCGTATTACTCATTATCTGCCCCCAATGCACCACAGCAAGGCATGCCGAGCTTTGCTCTCTGTTTGAAGATTTAATAAATACTGCATGCATGTTATTACTGTTACGTATTATTTTTTCGGGGAGATCAATATATTGCAGTCATCACAGACCCTTCAAAAAGAGGTATCAAGTGACAGTGAACAAACAGCGTCTAGCCACTGGCAAAATGTCATCCAAAGAGAATGGTTTCCTTGCAACGAGTGTAGTTTGACCCTACAAGTTATAGGATTAGGTACCGACAAGTATGTAGTCTCGATCCAAGCTACGTTCAAGCCCACTTTAAGACTGTGGCCTTGAATCAAGTCTAAGATTCTCTGGGAGATGCAGAGCTTAGTCTCCTTTTCTCTCGGGGTATGGTATACCATGCCTAGCATTTACCGAGTTCACCTTTGCTTCAATAACAATAATGTGTGAAACAGTAACTGGGTGTACTACGCACTGTCAGTAGTGTCCACAGCTGGGAAATTGTTGTTTTGTGTTAGTGATGCATTTGGGCAACAATACACTTTCGAGCCACCAGTGTGATGCCAGCTGGAAGCATGTCACCGGCTTGTGCTGGTCAGGGCGCGCTGGTGACGGTTGGGTGGCCCACCTTCCCGGCGCTGAGGGAAAGGGAAAGGGACTTCACTGTCTGCGCCACCTAGTCACGGTATAGACGGGATTTAGCACGGCGCGAGCTACGTTCAAAACGAGACATCACGACATACCACGCGGGGAGATTCAAACTTTACGTCATCAGTGCCAGCCAGTGACTCGGCAGCAGACGACGGATAACTGTCAATTTCTCATACCGAAACCAGCCTAGCCTCACATCGGACGGTGAGTCGATTCGATCTCTTGCCGTCCCCCCCTCCTGGACCCCTCCCCCTCCCGGCGAGGGAACAGACACGACTTAAATATCCCCTTTATTTTATTTTTTTAAATTCATTATTTTTCGACTAATCGTGCTTGATTTGGCTAATTTCTATGATTTTTTAAAAAATACTAACATTTCGACCAAACGTGCATTATTTTTATTATTATTTTTTTTATTCATTTTTTTCTTCGACCAACCGTGCGGTTAATCACCGCTTTTCCATAAAAAATTAAGGAATAATAAAAATTAATGTTTCGACCAAACGTGCGTGGACGTATCGAGCCCATCTCATATATATATATATATATATTTGTGTATTTCGAATAAAAATTGTCTCAAAAAAACTTCGAGGTTTTTGAAGCCGTTCCGCCTGCAAATCATTGTGAATAAACCTTTCATCCCCCTCGAAATTTCACCTCGGAAGATTTTTGTCACACGACTTGAAAGTCCTTTCCCTCGCCAAGATGCAATCTGTGACAGCCAAAGTCCAAAGTTCAGGGGTACGTGACAAAAATGTTCCCGGTCGAATTTAGCTTCGCCACTCTTTCAGCCGACGGACAGAGCATGGAACCGCTGGAAAATGCAGAGAAAACTAAATATTTTGGAATCGCGCCTTACTTGGCTGGGGGTCAAAGTTCACGTTTCAGAGAAATAACAAAAATCTTAACTCTCAATTTCAGCTACGCCTCTCTTGCAGCAGACAGACAAAGCATGGAACCGCTAGAAAATGCAGAGAAAACTGAAAATTTTGATTTGGCGTCTTAGTTGGCTGGGGGTCAAAGTTCAAGGCTCAGAGGAATGACAAAAATCTAAACTCTCAATTTCAGCTACGCCACTTCTTCAGAAGACAGGCGAAGCATAGGACCGCTAGAAAATGCAGAGAAAACTAGAAATTTCACCTTAGAAGATTTTTGTCACACGACTTGAAAGTCCTTTCCCTGGCCAAAATGCAATGTGTTGCAGCCACAGTCCAAACTTCAGGGGTACGTGACAAAAATGTTCCCGGTCGATTTTAGCTACGCCACTTTTTCAGCAGACAGACAGAGCGCGAAACCGCTGGAAAATGCAGAGAAAACTAGAATTTTCACCTGGGAAGATTTTTGTCACACGACTTAAAGGTGCCTCCCCTGGCCAAATTGCATTCGTTGGCAGCCAAAGTCCAAAGATCAGGGGTACGTGACAAAAATGTTCCCGGTCGATTTTAGCTACGCCACTCTTTCAGCAGACGGACAAAGCGTGAAACCGCTGGAAAATGCAGAGAAAACTAGAAATTCCACCTGGAAAGATTTTTGTCACACGACTTGAAAGTGCCTCCCCTGGCCAAAATGCCATCTGTGGCAGCCAAAGTCCAAAGTTCAGGGGTACGTGACAAAAATGTTCCCGGTCGATATTCGCTACGCCACTCTTTCAGCAGACAGACGAAGCATGGAACCGCTGGAAAATGCAGAGAAATTTAAAAATTTCACCTGGTAAGATTTTTGTCACACGACTTGAAAGTGCCTCCCATGGCCAAAATGCATTCGCTGGCAGCCAAAGTCCAAAGTTCAGGGGTACGTGACAAAAATGTTCCCGGTCGATTTTCGCTACGCCACTCTTGCAGCGGACAGACAGAGCGTGGAACCGCTGGAAAATGCAGAGAAAACTAAAATTTTCACCTGGGAAGATTTTTGTCACACGACTTAAAGGTGCCTCCCCTGGCCAAATTGCATTCGTTGGCAGCCAAAGTCCAAAGATCAGGGGTACGTGACAAAAATGTTCCCGGTCGATTTTAGCTACGCCACTCTTTCAGCAGACGGACAGAGCGTGGAACCGCTGGAAAATGCAGAGAAAACTAGAAATTCCACCTGGAAAGATTTTTGTCACACGACTTGAAAGTGCCTCCCCTGGCCAAAATGCCATCTGTGGCAGCCAAAGTCCAATGTTCAGGGGTACGTGACAAAAATGTTCCCGGTCGATATTCGCTACGCCACTCTTTCAGCAGACAGACGAAGCATGAAACCGCTGGAAAATGCAGAGAAAACGAAAAATTTCACCTGGTAAGATTTTTGTCACACGACTTGAAAGTCCTTTCCCCGGCCAAAATGCTATCTGTGGCAGCCAAAGTCCAAAGTTCAGGGGTACGTGACAAAAATGTTCCCGGTCGATTTTCGCTACGCCACTCTTGCAGCGGACAGACAGAGCGTGAAACCGCTGAAAAATGCAGAGAAAACTAGAATTTTCACCTGGGAAGATTTTTGTCACACGACTTAAAGGTGCCTCCCCTGGCCAAATTGCATTCGTTGGCAGCCAAAGTCCAAAGATCAGGGGTACGTGACAAAAATGTTCCCGGTCGATTTTAGCTACGCCACTCTTTCAGCAGACGGACAGAGCGTGGAACCGCTGGAAAATGCAGAGAAAACTAGAAATTCCACCTGGAAAGATTTTTGTCACACGACTTGAAAGTGCCTCCCCTGGCCAAAATGCCATCTGTGGCAGCCAAAGTCCAAAGTTCAGGGGTACGTGACAAAAATGTTCCCGGTCGATATTCGCTACGCCACTCTTTCAGCAGACAGACGAAGCATGGAAACGCTGGAAAATGCAGAGAAAACTAAAAATTTTCACCTGGTAAGATTTTTGTCACACGACTTGAAAGTCCTTTCCCCGGCAAAAATGCTATCTGTGGCAGCCAAAGTCCAAAGTTCAGGGGTACGTGACAAAAATGTTCCCGGTCGATTTTAGCTTCGCCACTCTTTCAGCCGACAGACAGAGCATGGAACCGCTGGAAATTGCAGAGAAAACTAGAAATTTCACCTGGGAAGATTTTTGTCACACGACTTGAAAGTGCCTCTCCTGGCCAAAATGCACTCTCTGGCAGCCAAAGTCTAAAGTTCAGGGGTTTGTGACAAAAATGTTCCCGGTCGATTTTAGCTACGCCACTCTTTCAGCAGACAGACGAAGCATAGAACCGCTAGAAAATGCAGAGAAAACTAAAAATTTTGATTTAGCGTCTTAGTTGGCTGGGGGTCAAAGTTCAAGGTTCAGAAGAATGACAAAAATCTTAACTCTCAATTTCAGCTACGACACTTCTTCAGGGGACAGACAAAGCATAAAACCGCTAGAAAATGCAGAGAAAACTAGAAATTTCACCTGGGAAGATTTTTGTCACACGACTCTAAAGTCCTTTCCCCGGCCAAGATGCTATCTGTGGCAGCCAAAGTCCAAAGTTCAGGGGTACGTGACAAAAATGTTCCCGGTCGATTTTAGCTTCGCCACTCTTTCAGCCGACAGACAGAGCATGGAACCGCTGGAAAATGCAAAGAAAACTAGAAATTTCACCTGGGAAGATTTTTGTCACACGACTTGAAAGTGCCTCCCCTGGCCAAAATGCATTCTCTGGCAGCCAAAGTCCAAAGTTCAGGGGTACGTGACAAAAATGTTCCCGGTCCATTTTAGCTACCCCACTCATTCAGCAGACAGACAAAGCATGGAACCGCTGGAAAATGCAGAGAAAACTAAAAATTTCACCTGGGAAGATTTTTGTCACACGCCTTAAAAGTGCCTCCTCTGGCCGAAATGCATTCGCTGGCAGCCAAAGTCTAAAGTTCAGGGGTACGTGACAAAAATGTTCCCGGTCGATTTTAGCTACGCCACTCTATCAGGAGACAGACAGAGCGTGGAACCGCTAGGAAATTCAGAGAAAACTAGAAATTTCACCTGGGAAGATTTTTGTCACACGACTTGAAAGTGCCTCCCCTGGCCAAGATGCAATGGGTTGCAGCCAAAGTCCAAACTTCAGGGGTACGTGACAAAAATGTTCCCGGTCGATTTTAGCTACGCCACTCTTTCAGCAGACAGACAGAGCGCGGAACCGCTGGAAAATGCAGAGAAAACTAGAATTTTCACCTAGGAAGATTTTTGTCACACGACTTGAAAGTGCCTCTCCTGGCCAAGATGCTATCTGTGGCAGCAAAAGTACAATGTTCAGGGGTACGTGACAAAAATGTTCCCGGTCGATTTTAGCTACGCCACTCTTGCAGCAGACAGACGAAGCATCGAACCGCTGGAAAATGCAGAGAAAACTAGAAATTTTGAATTAGCGCCTTAGTTGGCTGAGGGTCAAAGTTCAAGGTTCAGAGAAATAACAAAAATCTAAACTCTCAATTTCAGCTACGCCACTTCTTCAGGGGACAAAAAAAGCATAGAACCGCCACAAAATGCAGAGAAAACTCAAATTTTCAACCGGGGAGATTTTTGTCACATGACTTGAAAGTGCCTCGCCTGGCCAAGATGCCATCTGTGGCAGCCAAAGTCCACTGTTCAGGGGAACGTGACAAAAATGTTCCCAGTCGATTTTCGCTACGCCACTCTTGCAGCAGACAGACAGCGTGGAATCGCTGGAAAATGCAGAGAAAACTAGAATTTTCACCTGGGAAGATTTTTGTCACACGACCTAAAGGTGCCTCCCCTGGCCAAAATGCATTCGTTGGCAGCCAAAGTCCAAAGTTCAGGGGTACGTGACAAAAATGTTTCCGGTCGATTTTCGCTACGCCACTCTTGCAGCAGACAGACAGAGCGCGGAACCGCTGGAAAATGCAGAGAAAACTAGGATTTTCACCTGGGAAGATTTTTGTCACACGACCTAAAGGTGCCTCCCCTGGCCAAAATGCATTCGTTGGCAGCCAAAGTCCAAAGTTCAGGGGTACGTGACAAAAATGTTCCCGGTCGATATTCGCTACGCCACTCTTTCAGCAGACAGACAAAGCATGAAACCGCTGGAAAATGCAGAGAAAATTAAAAATTTCACCTGGTAAGATTTTTGTCACACGACTTGAAAGTGCCTCCCATGGCCAAAATGCATTCGCTGGCAGCCAAAGTCCAAAGTTCAGGGGTACGTGACAAAAATGTTCCCGGTCGATTTCAGCTACGCAACTTCTTCAGGAGACAAACGAAGCAAAGAACCGCTAGAAAATGCAGAGAAAACTAGAAATTTCACCTGGGAAGATTTTTGTCACACGACTTGAAAGTGCCTCCCCTGGCCAAGATGGAATGTGTTGCAGCCAAAGTCCAAACTTCAGGGGTACGTGACAAAAATGTTCCCGGTCGATTTTAGCTTCGCCACTCTTTCAGCCGACACACAGAGCATGGAACCGCTGGAAAATGCAAAGAAAACTAGAAATTTCACCTGGGAAGATTTTTGTCACACGACTTGAAAGTGCCTCCCCTGGCCAAAATGCATTCTCTGGCAGCCAAAGTCCAAAGTTCAGGGGTACGTGACAAAAATGTTCCCGGTCGATTTTAGCTACGCCACTCTTTCAGCAGACAGACAGAGCGTGGAACCGCTGGAAAATGCAGAGAAAACTAAAAATTTCACCTGGGAAGATTTTTGTCACACGACTTGAAAGTGCCTCCCGTGGCCAAGATGCCATCTGTGGCAGCCAAAGTACAATGTTCAGGGGTACGTGACAAAAATGTTTCCGGTCGATTTTAGCTACGCCACTCTTTCAGCTGACAGACGAAGCATGGACCCGCTAGGAAATGCAGAGAAAACTAAAAATTTTGATTTGGCGTCTTAGTTGGCTGGGGGTCAAAGTTCAAGGTTCAGAAGAATGACAAAAATCTTAACTCTCAATTTCAGCTACGCCACTTCTTCAGGAGACAGACGAAGCATAAAACCGCTAGAAAATGTAGAGAAAACTAGAAATTTCACTTGGGAAGATTTTTGTCACACGACTCTAAAGTCCTTTCCTCGGCCAAGATGCTATCTGTGGCAGCCAAAGTCCAAAGTTCAGGGGTACGTGACAAAAATGTTCCCGGTCGATTTTAGCTTCGCCACTCTTTCAGCCGACAGACAGAGCATGGAACCGCTGGAAAATGCAAAGAAAACTAGAAATTTCACCTGGGAAGATTTTTGTCACACGACTTGAAAGTGCCTCCCCTGGCCAAAATGCATTCTCTGGCAGCCAAAGTCCAAAGTTCAGGGGTACGTGACAAAAATGTTCCCGGTCCATTTTAGCTACCCCACTCATTCAGCAGACAGACAGAGCATGGAACCGCTGGAAAATGCAGAGAAAACTAAAAATTTCACCTGGGAAGATTTTTGTCACACGCCTTAAAAGTGCCTCCTCTGGCCGAAATGCATTCGCTGGCAGCCAAAGTCTAAAGTTCAGGGGTACGTGACAAAAATGTTCCCGGTCGATTTTAGCTACGCCACTCTATCAGCAGACAGACAGAGCGTGGAACCGCTGGAAAATGCAGAGAAAACTAGAAATTTCACCTGGGAAGATTTTTGTCACACGACTTGAAAGTGCCTCCCCTGGCCAAGATCTATCTGTGGCAGCCAAAGTCCAAAGTTCAGGGGTACGTGACAAAAATGTTCCCGGTCGATTTTAGCTTCGACACTCTTTAAGCAGACAGACAGAGCGCGGAACCGCTGGAAAATGCAGAGAAAACTAGAATTTTCACCTGGGAAGATTTTTGTCACACGACTTGAAAGTGCCTCCCCTGGCCAAAATGCATTCGCTGGCAGCCAAAGTCCAAAGTTCAGGGGTACGTGACAAAAATGTTCCCGGTCGATTTTAGCTACGCCACCCTTTCAGCAGACAGACAGAGCGTGGAACCGATGGAAAATGCAGAGAAAACTAGAAATTTCACCTGGGAAGATTTTTGTCACATGACTTGAAAGTCCTTTCCCTGGCCAAGATGCCATCTGTGGCAGCCAAAGTCCAAAGTTCAGGGGTAGGTGACAAAAATGTTCCCGGTCGATATTCGCTACGCCACTCTTTCAGCAGACAGACGAAGCATGGAACCGCTGGAAAATGCAGAGAAAACTAAAAATTTTGATTTGGCGTCTTAGTTGGCTGGGGGTCGAAGTTCAAGGTTCAGAGGAATGACAAAAATCTTAACTCTCAATTTCAGCTACGCCACTTCTTCAGGAGACAGACGAAACATAAAACCGCTAGAAAATGCAGAGAAAACTAGAATTTTCAACCGGGAAGATTTTTGTCACACGACTTGAAAGTGCCTCCCCTGGCCAAAATGCATTCGCTGGCAGCCAAAGTCCAATGTTCAGGGGTACGTGACAAAAATGTTCCCGGTCGATTTTAGCTACGCCACTCTTTCAGCAGACAGACAGAGCGCGGAACCACTGGAAAATGCAGTGAAAACTAGAAATTCCACCTGGGAAGATTTTTGTCACACGACTTGAAAGTGCCTCCCCTCGCCAAAATGCATTCGCTGGCAGCCAAAGTCAAAAGTTCAGGGGTACGTGACAAAAATGTACCCGGTCGATTTTACCTACGCCACTCTTTCAGCAGACAGACAGAGCACTGAACCGCTGGAAAATGCAATGAAAACTAAAAATTTCACCTGAGAAGATTTTTGTCAGACGACTTGAAAGTCCTTTCCCTGGCCAAGATGCCATCTGCGGCAGCCAAAGTCCAAAGTTCAGGGGTACGTGACAAAAATGTTCCCGGTCGATATTCGCTACGCCACGCTTTCAGCGGACAGACGAAGCATGGAACCGCTAGAAAATGCAGAGAAAACTAAATATTTTGATTTGGCGTCTTAGTTGGCTGGGGGTCGAAGTTCAAGGTTCACAGGAATGACAAAAATCTTAACTTCAATTTCAGCTACGCCACTTCTTCAGGAGACAGACGAAACATGAAACCGCTAGAAAATGCAGAGAAAACTAGAATTTTCACCTGGGAAGATTTTTGTCACACGACTTGAAAGTGCCTCCCCTGGCCAAAATGCATTCGCTGGCAGCCAAAGTCCAAAGTTCAGGGGTACGTGACAAAAATGTTCCCGGTCGATTTTAGCTACGCTACTCTTTCAGCAGACAGACGAAGCATGGAACCGCTGGAAAATGCAGAGAAAACTAGAAATTTTAAATTAGCGCCTTAGTTGGCTGGGGGTCGAAGTTCAAGGTTCAGAGGAATGACAAAAATCTGAACTCTCAATTTCACCTACGCCACTCTTTCAGCAAACAGACGAAGCATGGAACCGCTAGAAAATGCAGAGAAAACCACAAATTCCACCTGGGAAGATTTTTGTCACACGACTTGAAAGTGCCTCCCCTGGCCAAAATGCAATCTCTTGCAGGCGAAGTCCAATGTTCAGGGGTACGTGACAAAAATGTTCCCGGTCGATTTTAGCTACGCCACTCTTTCAGCAGACAGACAAAGCATGGAACTGCTAGAAAATGCAAAGAAAACTAAAAATTTTGATTTGGCGTCTTAGTTGGCTAGGGGTCAAAGTTCAAGGTTCAGAGGAATGACAAAAATCTTAACTCTCAATTTCAGCTACGCCACTTCTTCAGGAGACAGACGAAGCATAAAACCGCTAGAAAATGCAGAGAAAACTAGAATTTTCACCTGGGAAGATTTTTGTCACACGACTTGAAAGTGCCTCCCCTGGCCAAAATGCATTCGCTGGCAGCCAAAGTCCAATGTTCAGGGAAACGTGACAAAAATGTTCCCGGTCGAATTTAGCTACGCCACTCTTCCAGCAGACAGACAGAGCGTGGAACCGCTGGAAAATGCAGAGAAAACTAGAATTTTCACAAAGGAAGATTTTTGTCACACGACTTGAAAGTGCCTCCCCTGGCCAAAATGCATTCGCTGGCAGCCAAAGTCCAAAGTTCAGGGGTACGTGACAAAAATGTTCCCGGTCGATTTTAGCTACGCCACTCTTTCAGCAGACAGACGAAGCATGGAACCGCTAGAAAATGCAAAGAAAACTTAAAATTTTGATTTGGCGTCTTAGTTGGCTGGGGGTCAATTTTCAAGGTTCAGAGGAATAACAAAAATCTTAACTCTCAATTTCAGCTACGCCACTTCTTCAGGAGACAGACGAAGCATAAAACCGCTAGAAAATGCAGAGAAAACTAGAATTTTCACCTGGGAAGATTTTTGTCACACGACTTGAAAGTGCCTCCCCTGGCCAAAATGCATTCGCTGGCAGCCAAAGTCCAAAGTTCAGGGGTACGTGACAAAAATGTTCCCGGTCGATTTTACCTGCGCCACTCTTTCAGCAGACAGACAGAGCGCTGAACCGCTGTAAAATGCAGAGAAAACTAAAAATTTCACCTGAGAAGATTTTTGTCAGACGACTTGAAAGTCCTTTCCCTGGCCAAGATGCCATCTGTGGCAGCCAAAGTACAATGTTCAGGGGTACGTGACAAAAATGTTCCCGGTCGATTTTAGCTACGCTACTCTTTCAGCAGACAGACAAAGCGCGGAACCGCCGGAAAATGCAGCGAAAACTAAAATTTTCACCTAAGAAGATTTTTGTCACACGACTTGAAAGTGCCTCCCGTGGCCAAAATGCATTCTCTGGCAGCCAAAGTCCAAAGTTCAGGGGTACGTGACAAAAATGTTCCCGGTTGATTTTAGCTACGCCACTCTTTCAGCAGACAGACGAAGCATTGAACCGCTCGAAAATGCAGAGAAAACTAAAAATTATGATTTGGCGTCTTAGTTGGCTGAGGGTCAAAGTTCAAGGTTCAGAGAAATAACAAAAATCTAAACTCTCAATTTCAGCTACGCCACTTCTTCAGGGGACAAAAAAAGCATAGAACCGCCACAAAATGCAGAGAAAACTCAAATTTTCAACCGGGGAGATTTTTGTCACATGACTTGAAAGTGCCTCCCCTGGCCAAGATGCCATCTGTGGCAGCCAAAGTCCAATGTTCAGGGGAACGTGACAAAAATGTTCCCAGTCGATTTTCGCTACGCCACTCTTGCAGCAGACAGACAGCGTGGAATCGCTGGAAAATGCAGAGAAAACTAGGATTTTCACCTGGGAAGATTTTTGTCACACGACCTAAAGGTGCCTCCCCTGGCCAAAATGCATTCGTTGGCAGCCAAAGTCCAAAGTTCAGGGGTACGTGACAAAAATGTTCCCGGTCGATATTCGCTACGCCACTCTTTCAGCAGACAGACGAAGCATGAAACCGCTGGAAAATGCAGAGAAAACGAAAAATTTTACCTGGGAAGATTTTTGTCACACGACTTGAAAGTGCCTCCCCTGGCCAAAATGCATTCGCTGGCAGCCAAAGTCCAAAGTTCAGGGGTACGTGACAAAAATGTTCCCGGTCGATTTCAGCTACGCCACTTCTTCAGGAGACAAACGAAGCATAAAACTGCTAGAAAATGCAGAGAAAACTAGAAATTTCACCTGGGAAGATTTTTGTCACACGACTTGAAAGTGCCTCCCCTGGCCAAGATGGAATGTGTTGCAGCCAAAGTCCAAACTTCAGGGGTACGTGACAAAAATGTTCCCGGTCGATTTTAGCTTCGCCACTCTTTCAGCCGACACACAGAGCATGGAACCGCTGGAAAATGCAAAGAAAACTAGAAATTTCACCTGGGAAGATTTTTGTCACACGACTTGAAAGTGCCTCCCCTGGCCAAAATGCATTCTCTGGCAGCCAAAGTCCAAAGTTCAGGGGTACGTGACAAAAATGTTCCCGGTCGATTTTAGCTACGCAACTCGTTCAGCAGACAGACAGAGCGTGGAACCGCTGGAAAATGCAGAGAAAACTAAAAATTTCACCTGGGAAGATTTTTGTCACACGACTTGAAAGTGCCTCCCGTGGCCAAGATGCCATCTGTGGCAGCCAAAGTACAAAGTTCAGGGGTACGTGACAAAAATGTTTCCGGTCGATTTTAGCTACGCCACTCTTTCAGCTGACAGACGAAGCATGGAACCGCTAGGAAATGCAGAGAAAACTAAAAATTTTGATTTGGCGTCTTAGTTGGCTGGGGGTCAAAGTTCAAGGTTCAGAAGAATGACAAAAATCTTAACTCTCAATTTCAGCTACGCCACTTCTTCAGGAGACAGACGAAGCATAAAACCGCTAGAAAATGTAGAGAAAACTAGAAATTTCACTTGGGAAGATTTTTGTCACACGACTCTAAAGTCCTTTCCTCGGCCAAGATGCTATCTGTGGCAGCCAAAGTCCAAAGTTCAGGGGTACGTGACAAAAATGTTACCGGTCGATTTTAGCTTCGCCACCCTTTCAGCCGACAGACAGAGCATGGAACCGCTGGATAATGCAAAGAAAACTAGAAATTTCACCTGGGAAGATTTTTGTCACACGACTTGAAAGTGCCTCCCCTGGCCAAAATGCATTCTCTGGCAGCCAAAGTCCAAAGTTCAGGGGTACGTGACAAAAATGTTCCCGGTCCATTTTAGCTACCCCACTCATTCAGCAGACAGACAGAGCATGGAACCGCTGGAAAATGCAGAGAAAACTAAAAATTTCACCTGGGAATATTTTTGTCACACGCCTTAAAAGTGCCTCCTCTGGCCGAAATGCATTCGCTGGCAGCCAAAGTCTAAAGTTCAGGGGTACGTGACAAAAATGTTCCCGGTCGATTTTAGCTACGCCACTCTTTCAGCAGACAGACAGAGCGTGGAACCGCTGGAAAATGCAGAGAAAACTAGAAATTTCACCTGGGAAGATTTTTGTCACACGCCTTGAAAGTGCCTCCTCTGGCCAAGATGCTATCTGTGGCAGCCAAAGTCCAAAGTTCAGGGGTACGTGACCAAAATGTTCCCGGTCGATTTTAGCTTCGACACTCTTTCAGCAGACAGACAGAGCGCGGAACCGCTGGAAAATGCAGAGAAAACTAGAATTTTCACCTGGGAAGATTTTTGTCACACGACTTGAAAGTGCCTCCCCTGGCCAAAATGCATTCGCTGGCAGCCAAAGTCCAATGTTCAGGGGTACGTGACAAAAATGTTCCCGGTCGATTTTAGCTACGCCACTCTTTCAGCAGACAGACAGAGCGCGGAACCGCTGGAAAATGCAGTGAAAACTAGAAATTCCACCTGGGAAGATTTTTGTCACACGACTTGAAAGTGCCTCCCCTCGCCAAAATGCATTCGCTGGCAGCCAAAGTCAAAAGTTCAGGGGTACGTGACAAAAATGTTCCCGGTCGATTTTACCTACGCCACTCTTTCAGCAGACAGACAGAGCACTGAACCGCTGGAAAATGCAGAGAAAACTAAAAATTTCACCTGGGAAGATTTTTGTCACGACTTGAAAGTCCTTTCCCTGGCCAAGATGCCATCTGTGGCAGCCAAAGTCCAAAGTTCAGGGGTACGTGACAAAAATGTTCCCGGTCGATATTCGCTACGCCACTCTTTCAGCAGACAGACGAAGCATGGAACCGCTGGAAAATGCAGAGAAAACTAAAAATTTTGATTTGGCGTCTTAGTTGGCTGGGGGTCGAAGTTCAAGGTTCAGAGGAATGACAAAAATCTTAACTCTCAATTTCAGCTACGCCACTTCTTCAGGAGACAGACGAAACATAAAACCGCTAGAAAATGCAGAGAAAACTAGAATTTTCACCTGGGAAGATTTTTGTCACACGACTTGAAAGTGCCTCCCCTGGCCAAAATGCATTCGCTGGCAGCCAAAGTCCAAAGTTCAGGGGTACGTGACAAAAATGTTCCCAGTCGATTTTAGCTACGCAACTCTTTCAGCAGACAGACGAAGCATGGAACCGCTGGAAAATGCAGAGAAAACTAGAAATTTTTAATTAGCGCCTTAGTTGGCTGGGGGTCGAAGTTCAAGGTTCAGAGGAATGACAAAAATCTGAACTCTCAATTTCACCTACGCCACTCTTTCAGCAAACAGACGAAGCATGGAACCGCTAGAAAATGCAGAGAAAACCACAAATTCCACCTGGGAAGATTTTTGTCACACGACTTGAAAGTGCCTCCCCTGGCCAAAATGCAATCTCTTGCAGGCGAAGTCCAATGTTCAGGGGTACGTGACAAAAATGTTTCCGGTCGATTTTAGGTACGCCACTCTTTCAGCAGACAGACAAAGCATGGAACTGCTAGAAAATGCAAAGAAAACTAAAAATTTTGATTTGGCGTCTTAGTTGGCTAGGGGTCAAAGTTCAAGGTTCAGAGGAATGACAAAAATCTTACCTCTCAATTTCAGCTACGCCACTTCTTCAAGAGACAGTCGAAGCATAAAACCGCTAGAAAATGCAGAGAAAACTAGAATTTTCACCTGGGAAGATTTTTGTCACACGACTTGAAAGTGCCTCCCCTGGCCAAAATGCATTCTCTGGCAGCCAAAGTCCAATGTTCAGGGAAACGTGACAAAAATGTTCCCGGTCGAATTTAGCTACGCCACTCTTCCAGCAGACAGACAGAGCGTGGAACCGCTGGAAAATGCAGAGAAAACTAGGATTTTCACAAAGGAAGATTTTTGTCACACGACTTGAAAGTGCCTCCCATGGCCAAAATGCATTCGCTGGCAGCCTAAGTCCAAAGTTCAGGGGTACGTGCCAAAAATGTTCCCGGTCGATTTTAGCTACGCCACTCTTTCAGCAGACAGACAGAGCGCGGAACCACTGGAAAATGCAGAGAATACTAGAAATTCCACCTAGGAAGATTTTTGTCACACGACTTGAAAGTGCCTCCCCTGGCCAAATTGCAATCTCTGGCAGGCGAAGTCTAAAGTTCAGGGGTACGTGAAAAAATGTTCCCGGTCGATTTTAGCTACGCCACTCTTTCAGCAGACAGACGAAGCATGTAACTGCTAGAAAATGCAAAGAAAACTAAAAATTTTGATTTGGCGTCTTAGTTGGCTGGGGGTCGAAGTTCAAGGTTCAGAGGAATGACAAAAATCTTAACTCTCAATTTCAGCTACGCCACTTCTTCAGGAGACAGACGAAGCATGGAACCGCTAGAAAATGCAGAGAAAACCACAAATTCCACCTGAGAAGATTTTTGTCACACGACTTAAAGTGCCTCCCCTGGCCAAAATGCATTCTCTGGCAGCCAAAGTCCAAAGTTCAGGGGTACGTGACAAAAATGGTCCAGGTCGATTTTAGCTACGATACTCTTTCAGCAGACAGACGAAGCATGGAACCGCTGGAAAATGCAGAGAAAACTAGAAATTTTGAATTAGCGCCTTAGTTGGCTAGGGGTCAAAGTTCAGGGTTCAGAGGAATGACAAAAATCTTAACTCTCAATTTCAGCTACGCTACTTCTTCAGGAGACAGACGAAACATAAACCCGCTAGAAAATGCAGAGAAAACTAGAATTTTAGCTTGGGAAGATTTTTGTCACACGACTTGAAAGTGCCTCCCCTGGCCAAAATGCATTTTCTGGCAGCCAAAGTCCAATGTTCAGGGGTACGTGACAAAAATGTTCCCGGTCGATTTAAGCTACGCCACTCTTTCAGCAGACAGACAGAGCGTGGAACCACTGGAAAATGCAGTCAAAACTAGAAATTCCACCTGGGAAGATTTTTGTCACACGACTTGAAAGTGCCTCCCCTCGCCAAAATGCATTCGCTGGCAGCCAAAGTCAAAAGTTCAGGGGTACGTGACAAAAATGTTCCCGGTCGATTTTACCTACGCCACTCTTTCAGCAGACAGACAGAGCACTGAACCGCTGGAAAATGCAGAGAAAACTAAAAATTTCACCTGAGAAGATTTTTGTCAGACGACTTGAAAGTCCTTTCCCTGGCCAAGATGCCATCTGTGGCAGCCAAAGTCCAATGTTCAGGGGTACGTGACAAAAATGTTCCCGGTCGATATTCGCTACGCCACTCTTTCAGCAGACAGACGAAGCATGGAACCGCTGGAAAATGCAGAGAAAACTAAAAATTTTGATTTGGCGTCTTAGTTGGCTGGGGGTCGAAGTTCAAGGTTCAGAGGAATGACAAAAATCTTAACTCTCAATTTCAGCTACGCCACTTCTTCAGGAGACAGACGAAACATGAAACCGCTAGAAAATGCAGAGAAAACTAGAATTTTCACCTGGGAAGATTTTTGTCACACGACTTCAAAGTGCCTCCCCTGGCCAAAATGCATTCGCTGGCAGCCAAAGTCCAAAGTTCAGGGGTACGTGACAAAAATGTTCCCGGTCGATTTTAGCTACGCTACTCTTTCAGCAGACAGACGAAGCATGGAACCGCTGGAAAATGCAGAGAAAACTAGAAATTTTGAATTAGCGCCTTAGTTGGCTGGGGGTCGAAGTTCAAGGTTCAGAGGAATGACAAAAATCTGAACTCTCAATTTCACCTACGCCACTCTTTCAGCAAACAGACGAAGCATGGAACCGCTAGAAAATGCAGAGAAAACCACAAATTCCACCTGGGAAGATTTTTGTCACACGACTTGAAAGTGCCTCCCCTGGCCAAAATGCAATCTCTTGCAGGCGAAGTCCAATGTTCAGGGGTACGTGACAAAAATGTTTCCGGTCGATTTTAGGTACGCCACTCTTTCAGCAGACAGACAAAGCATGGAACTGCTAGAAAATGCAAAGAAAACTAAAAATTTTGATTTGGCGTCTTAGTTGGCTAGGGGTCAAAGTTCAAGGTTCAGAGGAATGACAAAAATCTTAACTCTCAATTTCAGCTACGCCACTTCTTCAAGAGACAGTCGAAGCATAAAACCGCTAGAAAATGCAGAGAAAACTAGAATTTTCACCTGGGAAGATTTTTGTCACACGACTTGAAAGTGCCTCCCCTGGCCAAAATGCATTCTCTGGCAGCCAAAGTCCAATGTTCAGGGAAACGTGACAAAAATGTTCCCGGTCGAATTTAGCTACGCCACTCTTCCAGCAGACAGACAGAGCGTGGAACCGCTGGAAAATGCAGAGAAAACTAGGATTTTCACAAAGGAAGATTTTTGTCACACGACTTGAAAGTGCCTCCCATGGCCAAAATGCATTCGCTGGCAGCCTAAGTCCAAAGTTCAGGGGTACGTGCCAAAAATGTTCCCGGTCGATTTTAGCTACGCCACTCTTTCAGCAGACAGACAGAGCGCGGAACCACTGGAAAATGCAGAGAATACTAGAAATTCCACCTAGGAAGATTTTTGTCACACGACTTGAAAGTGCCTCCCCTGGCCAAATTGCAATCTCTGGCAGGCGAAGTCTAAAGTTCAGGGGTACGTGAAAAAATGTTCCCGGTCGATTTTAGCTACGCCACTCTTTCAGCAGACAGACGAAGCATGTAACTGCTAGAAAATGCAAAGAAAACTAAAAATTTTGATTTGGCGTCTTAGTTGGCTGGGGGTCGAAGTTCAAGGTTCAGAGGAATGACAAAAATCTTAACTCTCAATTTCAGCTACGCCACTTCTTCAGGAGACAGACGAAGCATGGAACCGCTAGAAAATGCAGAGAAAACCACAAATTCCACCTGAGAAGATTTTTGTCACACGACTTAAAGTGCCTCCCCTGGCCAAAATGCATTCTCTGGCAGCCAAAGTCCAAAGTTCAGGGGTACGTGACAAAAATGGTCCAGGTCGATTTTAGCTACGATACTCTTTTAGCAGACAGACGAAGCATGGAACCGCTGGAAAATGCAGAGAAAACTAGAAATTTTGAATTAGCGCCTTAGTTGGCTAGGGGTCAAAGTTCAGGGTTCAGAGGAATGACAAAAATCTTAACTCTCAATTTCAGCTACGCCACTTCTTCAGGAGACAGACGAAACATAAACCCGCTAGAAAATGCAGAGAAAACTAGAATTTTAGCTTGGGAAGATTTTTGTCACACGACTTGAAAGTGCCTCTCCTGGCCAAAATGCATTCTCTGGCAGCCAAAGTCCAATGTTCAGGGGTACGTGACAAAAATGTTCCCGGTCGATTTAAGCTACGCCACTCTTTCAGCAGACAGACAGAGCGTGGAACCGCTGGAAAATGCAGAGAAAACTAGAATTTTCACCTGGGAAGATTTTTGTCACACGACTTGAAAGTGCCTCCCCTGGCCAAAATGCATTCGCTGGCAGCCAAAGTCCAAAGTTCAGGGGTACGTGACAAAAATGTTCCCGGTCGATTTTAGCTACGCCACTCTTTTTGCAGACAGACGAAGCATGGAACCGCTAGAAAATGCAGAGAAAACTAAAAATTTTGATTTGGCGTCTTAGTTGGCTGGGGGTCAAAGTTCAAGGTTCAGAGGAATTCCAAATATCTTTACTCTTAATTTCAGCTACGCCACTTCTTCAGGAGACAGACGAAGCATAAAACCGCTAGAAAATGCAGAGAAAACTAGAATTTTCACCTGGGAAGATTTTTGTCACACGACTTGAAAGTGCCTCCCCTGGCCAAGATGCAATCTGTGGCAGCCAAAGTCCAATGTTCAGGGGTACGTGACAAAAATGTTCCCGGTCGATTTTAGCTACGCCACTCTTTTTGCAGACAGACAGAACGTGGAACCGCTCGAAAATGCAGAGAAAACTAAAAATTTCACCTGGTAAGATTTTTGTCACACCACTTGAAAGTGCCTCCCCTGGCCAAAATGCATTCGCTGGCAGCCAAAGTCCAAAGTTCAGGGGTACGTGACAAAAATGTTCCCGGTCGATTTTTGCTACGCCACTCTTTCAGCAGACAGACAGAGCATAGAACCGCTGGAAAATGCAGAGAAAACTAGAAATTTTGAATTAGCGCCTTAGTTGGCTGGGGGTCGAAGTTCAAGGTTCAGAGGAATGACAAAAATCTTAACTCTCAATTTCAGCTACGCCACTCTTTCAGCAAACAGACGAAGCATAGAACCGCTAGAAAATGCAGAGAAAACTCGAATTTTTTAACTGGGAAGATTTTTGTCACACGACTTGAAAGTGCTTCCCCTGGCCAAATTGCAATCTCTGGCAGGCAAAGTCCAATGTTCAGGGGTACGTGACAAAAATGTTCCCGGTCGATTTTAGCTGTGCCACTCTTTCAGCAGACAGACAGAGCATGGAACCGCTAGAAAATGCAGAGAAAACTAGAAATTTCACCTGGGAAGATTTTTGTCACACGACTTGAAAGTCCTTTCCCTGGCCAAGATGCCATCTGTGGCAGCCAAAGTCCAAAGTTCAGGGGTACGTAACAAAAATGTTCCCGGTCGGTTTTAGCTGCATTGCACAACGCAGCTGTTTTAGGTGATTAGGACCCACCCAATGCGAATTTGCATGGTTCAGGCCTGGCAGTATTTCACGAGGTGTAACAGTATTTTCATTTTTATGGTTCTTTTTTTTTTTTGTAGAACCAGAATGGATGGTTAGAGGAAACTTGAAATGTCTGTGCAAATTGCGTACCTTGCGTAAATGGCATCAGCCTCAGGATCAACAAACCGCATGACGATGCGCTTGTATCCTTGAAACCCCACGAAATTTTCGTATTCACGTATCGTAGCATTTCTTTCAAAGGCGCTGAGAGATTTTCTTTTAAATCTTGTTCCATTAACGGTAGGCAGTTCCAAAACGTTCGGCACCTTAAACCTACGGTAATGTTCACTGTGGTGCCTTGCTGAATTGAAGTAGTAATGCCCAACGCAATCCTCAAAGACTCTAACGCTTTACCGCGCCTAGCATCAAGATGCAGCTCAGAGCGAACAAAGCCATGCTGACCAAGTCTTTCAGGGAGGTAATAAAATTGTTGCCGACAATTTAAACCGTAGCCACTCTTAGAGCCAGTGGTCGGATTATTGAACCGACTAGAAATGTGCCAAAAAGTCCAAATCTCAAACGGGAACAATTTTGTCACCTCGCTAAAAGATGCCACTAAGGGAGAAAATAACACAAGACCCCAAGTTTTTTGCCAACTTTAGGGGTAGGTCACAAAATTGTTGCCAACACTTTAAACCGTCGCCACACTCAGAGCCAGTGGTCGGACTAGTGAGCCGACAGGAAATGGCCCAAAGTACAAATGGGGAGGTAGGCAGAGCCGTCGGACAGTGGCCTGCAATAATCGTGTCCAATTGGGGGCCAATGGGGCCACGTGTAAACGATTTTGTTGAAATTGCCCCTGGAAGGTAGGCAGACCCGTCGGACAACGGCCTGCATCGATCGTGTCCCATTGGGGGCCCATGGGGCCACGTATAAACGATTTTCTTGAAATTGCCCCTGAAAGGTAGGCAGACCCGTCAGACAACGGCCTGCATCGATCGTGTCCTATTGGGGGCCCATGGGGCCACGTATAAACGATTTTCTTGAAATTTCCCCTGGGAGGTAGGCACACCCGCCGGACAGCGACTTGTGTCGATGCGGCCCCACTAGGGGTCCATGGGGCCACGTATAATCGATTTTGTTAAAACTGCCCCTGGAAGGTAGGCAGACCCGCCGGACAACGGCCTGCATCGATCGTGTCCCATTGGGGGCCCATGGGGCCACGTATAATCGATTTTGTTGAAATTGCCCCTGGAAGGTAGGCAGACCCGTCGGACAACGGCCTGCATCGATCGTGTCCCATTGGGGGCCCATGGGGCCACGTATAAACGATTTTCTTGAAATTGCCCCTGGAAGGTAGGCAGACCCGTCGGACAACGGCCTGCATCGATCGTGTCCCATTGGGGGCCCATGGGGCCACGTATAAACGATTTTCTTGAAATTGCCCCTGGGAGGTAGGCACACCCGCCGGACAGCGACTTGTGTCGATGCGGCCCCACTAGGGGTCCATGGGGCCACGTATAATCGATTTTGTTAAAACTGCCCCTGGAAGGTAGGCAGACCCGCCGGACAACGGCCTGCATCGATCGTGTCCCATTGGGGGCCCATGGGGCCACGTATAATCGATTTTGTTAAAATTGCCCCTGGAAGGTAGGCAGACCCGTCGGACAACGGCCTGCATCGATCGTGTCCCATTGGGGGCCCATGGGGCCACGTATAAACGATTTTCTTGAAATTGCCCCTGGGAGGTAGGCACACCCGCCGGACAGCGACTTGTGTCGATGCGGCCCCACTAGGGGTCCATGGGGCCACGTATAATCGATTTTGTTAAAACTGCCCCTGGAAGGTAGGCAGACCCGCCGGACAACGGCCTGCATCGATCGTGTCCCATTGGGGGCCCATGGGGCCACGAATAATCGATTTCGTTAAAATTGCCCCTGGAAGGTAGGCAGACCCGTCGGACAACGGCCTGCATCGATCGTGTCCCATTGGGGGCCCATGGGGCCACGTATAAGCGATTTTCTTGAAATTGCCCCTGGGAGGTAGGCACACCCGCCCGACAACGGCCTCGGCCGATCGGGCCCAATGGGTGGCTGTATGTAGCGGGGTCGGTCACGGAGCGCGGTCGGTCTCGGCCTCGGCTGATTCTCAGTTGGCCCAACTGAGTTGGCCAACTTGACGCCCGTGAAATTGGCAGGGGGGGAATCAATTGTGGGCATTTCTTCGCCAAATCGACGCATGGCTGAAACCCGAGTTACTCGGATTTGGTCGCATGTTCTTTATCTCATCACAGAATGAGACAAATGATGAACATTTGTTATGAAAATGTGATTACGGTTCATCATTTAACTAATGGGCTTGGTTAATCATTTATCTAATTGGCTGAGCGATAACGAAGCCAGGTACCCTACTGGCCCAAAAGTTTATTGTGTTTGCTGACGCGATATCTCGAGAACGGTTTGACGCACAGCAGCTACATAGGGTATTCCATACAAGCATTTGGCCGGAAGTAAAAACAAAATTACTTCTTAAACACGGTGGTGGGGTTTAGGGTCGGCTGGTGTGCGCGTACCGCCTCCGGTGTCTACCACCACCGTCTTTTGTAAGTCGCTTTGTTCTTGTTCCGGCAGAATCCCCCAAGTATTTTCAGGAGTCAGTCTTCCGAATCCAAACCGTGAGGTTTTAGCATGTCTTAAATGGGTTACTAAATGGCCAGTTAAATGTAAACCTCGGGTTTAGGCCATGCAGGGCCATGCGTTGTTTTGGTAAATCAGTTGACCATGTGTCGCAATGCGCAAACTAATAAAAGTAATAAGGAGTCTTACGATTCTGTTAGTATTAGCACTTCCAGAATTTTTTTTCAAATTCACATCCACGGTTTTGTGAGTAAGAATTGAGGTGAGTTGATAATGTTGCATATCGTGTTCAGCCCGTCGTCAGAGCGGCCGGCGTGTTCCCGCTTCTCGAGATTCTTCCCCATAGCGACTTCATCACTGCGTTTGCCGACTCGTTCTGCAAAGCTACGGACGTAACTCAGTTTTTTTGCTACGAGATCCTGTTTTTGATTGGAGGACACAGCTGGGAGCAGCAGGACAAGGTGGGTACGGTGGAAGAGAGTAATCCAGTTCACCTGATGGGGCTGGGGGCTCGAGCTGGCTCCGTTCGGACTCCGCCTGCGCCACGAATTGTGCTTTTCGCGCTTTGCTAGGAGTCTACTGGAGATCTTTGAACTGGTCAACGTACTCGTATTCCGACTCGAAATTAGTAGAAACGTTCATGCTCTGAAGATGCAAGACATCAGTCACCAAGGCATCAAATCACCTCCTGCCAACTTTCGATCAGTAGCCATTCGTCCATTCAAGATAGAGAATATTACGCACATATTACGGATCTTTGCCTATTCGAAATCTCCCATTATTTCGGAAGAGCTTTGCTCTCACTGTGAGGTAACGAATGTTCCCCAGGAGATGCTACCGGAGTACATGGCTAACTGCCCGGCCGGGTCTTCGCTCAAGGAGTTCGCCCACTACGGCCAGCTGATCCAGACGATGCGCAACGTCTTCCAACAGTACGACTATGGCCCGATCGGCAACCTGCAGCGCTACAAGACCTTGTGGCCGCCAGAGTACGAACTCGGTCGAGTTACGTGCAACCTGACGCTGGTTTACGGGCGCAACGACTACCTGGCCGTGAAATCGGTGAGAGATTTCACACTGTTTAAGTTCATTCGACACGAAGCTAAAATACGGGGAAATATTAGCATCCCTCATACTAGGCTGGCGTACACCGTATTTTAATTTGCAGTGCTTTCATTGAAAACTTGTTCCAATTGGTTATTAAAGTTTTTTACGTAACGCATAGATTCTACGATAATATAATCAGAAAACCCCATTTTCGGAAAAATCGGGAAAAATCAGGGAATTTGTTTTTGGTCAGGGGAAAATCAGGGAATTTGAATTGTTGGTCGGGGATAAATGTCTCGCTTGACTACGATAACTTTTGAATTGTTAACGTAGTCCGGAAAGTCGTGTATAAGGAAAGTCCTTATAATTACAAATTCCACCAGTCCTTAACGAACCTGCGCTTATAAGGAATCGTCCTTCCAAGGAGTCCTCCTTTTAAAGAATATTAGTGCCGTCTTGTTAAGCGTTCCTGCAGCCAAGCGTTAGCGCAGTTATCCTTTTAAGCAGTTTGCCTTGTAATGATCTTCCTTATAGGTGTGATTCTTGTTGTAGGCCTTTCCTCATAAGGAACAGTCATTGAAGCATTGTTCCTTAAAAGGAGGACCCGATGAGATGCTTAACAATATCTGCACTTATAAAGGTTGATGCTTTTAAGGAATCGTGCTCCTAAGGAATCGTCCTTAGAAGGGAATCATCCTCATAAGGAATCTTCTTTATAAGGAATCGTGCTCGAAAGGAATCGTGTGTTTCGCAGTTAGCCCTCCTTTCTACCTCAGAACATATTTCTAACTATTATGTTTTCCCGACTAGAACGTAGACCAAATCAAGCGCCGGATTCCCCACAGCACTGTCGTAGAAGTGGACAACCCCAAGTGGAACCACTTCGACTTCGTCATCGGCCGGGACGTCAAGCCGCTGGTGAACGATGGGATCATCGCCAGGATGCGGAGCTTCGACAGGCTGCAATGAAAAACAATCAAGAGGTTGAGGGGACATATTTATTAATAAAATTCCTTATATTGCGCGCGTGCGCGAGTGTACTACATACATCTTCATCAAACGACATTCCTCACTGGTCGGGTTCTTCACAACACTCACGCACATAGACAAACACAACGTTTACGAGTGGTCTCCCCATAGGTAATCTGGGCACACATTATCAGATAAACACAGTGACTTCAAGAATAATGCTATCGAAGGAAATGCGGCAGGCCCCGCGTTAGATTGTCCCCTACTTCTGCATCACGCACAAGCCGCAACAGAAAGGCAGAAGAGGTCGTGCTGGTCCGACTTGTTGGATCGCAGCTCTTCCAGCAAGGCATCATAGACCTCCTCTCTTCTGTGAGCAACCTGGTTGCAGGGCCCTGCTGAACGCCTTGCCCTGGGAGGAGGCGGCTGCCTGGGTCTAGCAGCCTTGTCAGCATCTTATTGCTGCACACGCTGAGCTCTGACCTGCTCCATCATTCTTTGGCGGATAGCTTCTCGGCGAGCCTCCCTAGCTTCGGCGGCACTATTGCAGCTCCTGTGCCCCTGCAGGCCGAGCATTCTGAAACACAAGGGTGGTTGCACAAACTTCAAACACTAATTAAACATTAATTAAACATTATTTAATGCACTGCTTTGAGATTATATTTTGGTCAAATAAGAAAATAAATAAACCTAATCGGTGTCAGAATCTGCCGACAATTAACTCCTCTGCCGCATCTCAGCCACATCTGAACGATCGGAGGTTTCAGCTGCAGACAAGGGGCGATTCACTCTGAGACTCTGTGTACAGGGTACTACAGCTGTAGTAGTTTGTAGTAGGTACTACAAGGTCAATAGATCTAATACTTTCGGATAAATATACATTTTATGATGTCTTAGGGCCAAAAAGTTTGGATTTGTGGTATTACTGAAAGGTATTACAAAGCACTACAGGACACTTTGTACAGGGTACTACAGGAGTGAATTGCCCCTTGGCTGCAGAGGAAGCAATGGAGCGAGCTCTTTTCCTGGCTTTCGAGCACGCTCTCTTTTCCTCCGGTAATTGTGACAACTGCAGAGATTTGAGAGTTGGGTGAGCATTTTTAAAATAATATGACCTAAATGCAAAACTACACAAAATTACTTACCCTAGTAGGTAAGCGTCTGGTAAGGAAGCTGTATTGACTGTAAGGCTGTTCTCTTTTGGCGATTCGAGGCGGCCTTTTAATCCCACCTTTTCTTTCTCCTTTCTCTCCCATTCAGCAGCAATGGCAGCTCTGCAATTCACCACTGTTAAAACAGAAACAAGGACCAGTAAATACATTTGTTGCATTTTGACCTGGGCTGATTGTCCCGTCTCAGAGACGAAACGCGAGCACCGAGCGTTAGAGGGGCCCATTAGCCAAAAGTGTGGAAATGTGTTGGGGCGAGTTCGGTTTCGTCATTCAAAACCCTAAGTTTTGACACCTCGGTGAACTTTGTGCGAACACCGGAAGGGGTCACGCAACGAGCCGGAAGTTACAATGTTACGCCCTATCCGGAATTTAAAACAATGCCGATCACACACAAACAAAAATTTTCTTTAGTAAAACACCCCATATCAACAACCGTTTCTGAGTTTAGAGCTCTGGAACACTCGAAATGAATTACTTATTTTTAAAACGTTCAACTTCGTTATTTCTTTACCCGAACTCAGAAACGGTGCCAGATAGAGCAAAACGGACGAAATTTGTGTCCTAACGGGCGTTAATATGGGGTGTTTTACTATAGAAAATTTTTGTTTAAGTGTGATCGGAATTTTTTAAAATTCCGGATAGGGCGTAACATTAAAACTTCCGGAGCGTTGCGCGACCCCTTCCGGTGGTCGCACAAAGTTCACCGAGGTGTCAAAATTTAGGGTTTATAATGACGAAACCGAAACCGAACTCGCGCAACACATTTCCACACTTCATGGCAAATGGGCCCCTCTAACCGAGCGTCAACAGCACGCAAGGGCGAAATCAGGTCCGTGGAAGACAAAAACAGGCGACGGAAAGGGAAATAGGCAAAAGTAGGATTAACGTTAACGGCGTTAACCAGTTATCTCGCTAGTTAACTTAACGCGCTTGCGCTAATGCTCGTGCTAAAAAGTAGCGCGTTATCGTTAATGAATAATTTACAAGCGTTAATTAACGTCCTTCAACGTTAACTGCTCGTCTGGTCACCTTATGACTGACTACCAGAGGTTGTTCTTACATTTAATTCATCTTATCACAGTGTAGAGCAAAGTGGCACAGCGTCCGTCGAGCGTTTACGAATCATAGACGCACGCACGACGCACGAGTTGCCGAGCGGTTCTGCAGCACCTCAGAAGCCTGGGAAAGGTTTTGTGTATAAGAAGCACCTGCATTTTCTAAAAGGGCGACACGACGATGAGGAGCTTGAGGGCACTCAGCACGGTGCTCTGAATGATGATGATGATGATGTGATTGGTGATGAGAGCGATGCTGCTAGTCAGGTGACGGCTATGCAGAGGTCTGTGGAGCAGGAGGATCAGCTCCTCTCAGACCAGCTGAATCTCCGACAGGAAAGTAAGTTTCACTCGATTTCTTCATTAGCTATCGCAGGACAGTACTGACAAGGGAGGGCCACAAAGTGTAAATTAGCAGTTTGGCTCATACTTTCAAAATCCATTGTACTATCACAGGAATAAATGACCGTCATGGAGTTTTCGGCGTAATTTAATTTTTAGACCGCACCCACATCTGCCTGCTGCTGCTGCAGGCGGCAGGTGATATGTCGCATTATGTGCTCGTGTGCTCAATAGACACACTTCTATACAGGCTGACAAAACACAGTGACCGGAAGTACTTTCGCCACTACTATTTTAGATTTTCAAAGAGATAAGGTGCGCAACGAGCACGAGAGGCTGTGCCGTGCGCACGGCCTGTAGGCGGTGACCATGCCCTCGCCTGGCAAAAATATTCTGAGTTTCGACTCGAAGATGTACAAGAAGTGCGAGAAGGCCACCGTCGTCCACCGCAATGTGGGACAGAGCACGCGCATGTATTGCTACGTTGTCACCAATGCCGCCGGACAAATTGTCATCGGGCCCGTCATCTACTCACGAGTGTGAATGTGGCCACAAAGCGGCGTAGCCGAGCACTCCCTCACCTCCATCTTGGAGGTGGAGGCGCGCTTGCAGACGCTGCTTCCGGATTTCCGCATTCATTTCTCCGCGGCGCAGCGCGAGAGCCTAAAGCAGATGACTCGCTGCGCGAAGTGCTTACGCGAATTAAGACCGGGCGAGGGCGTGCTGGACCACGACCGGCGTGCAGTATGAGAATTTCCGGGGGCGGTTGTGCGGGGGGCCGGACAGCCCGCGGCAATGCAGCATCCTGCACGCGCGCACCCCGAAGCTTCGTATATCCTCATCATGTGTCGCCGATGCTGAACTGTCCAGATGTCCGGGCCCTTCACTTCTTCAGCGCCTTGCGCGCGCCCGATCGCCGTTGTCCGGCCTCAGCCCATCCCGCTCGAACCCATTCCGAAATCCATCATCAGATCAGCTGAACACGAGCACCCCATCCCGGTGCACATTCTCGCCGCTGACGACCACCCGGATGCCCCTATTTTCCGACAACTGGCAGGATTCTTAAAACCTTCTTTACTTTGGGCATACCGCGTATGCCTAGCCCGACAACAGCAGGCCGAGAAACTTCGGCTTGCAAAAGCCAGAGGCGAAAGCACGCGATTTCTCACACTACAGAAATACACCTGCGCCCGCTTCCGTTTCGAAACCCAGTCGCACGTTGCGACCATCACTACTTTAGACAAATCCGGCCCCATCACCCCCGACGAAGTCCGCGCTGCCATGCAGCACTTACGAAACTCTGAATAGACTCCACCGTTTCAAACTGTTGCACACTTTCACTGCTTCACGGGTGTGTTTTGCCGTTGCTGGGTATGGCCAGCCCCCGATGTACGCACTTATCTCAATAATTTCACGTGCCCGCCAAATACGCCGTACCCCCGCTTCCAGGTCATTAATTTAGATACTCTCGCCGCCGCCGCCGCTCGCATTGTCACCACAGATTTCGACTCTCTGTACGACGGTCTCGTGCAGAACCTCGACGACAACTGTCGAAACGCATCACTCGGCTACAGGAGGTAGGGGCCGACCTTAACGATTCCCACGAGGAGCGCCCACGGCTAGCGTTGGCAAACACTCGGTTCGACGCTATGCGGGAGCCCGGCAACATCTTCATTGATTTGCGCGCTATCCTCCGGAATTTTCGTCAGAACGCCCCTGCCATCCCTCCTAACCGTTAGTTTTTGGTCGTGCCCGCCTCCCGAGAGGAAGACACAATGGCGGTCAACGCAGGTCTTCTTTCCACCATCGAGTGCTTTTCGGAATCTGACCCGGCTCATCAGGTAACGGATTTCCTTTACGCCATAGACGGCGCCGCTTCGCTGCCACTTTACTTAACAGATGCTCAAAAGAGGGATACTACTCCTCCGGTTACGCGGTCCGGCCCGTCAGCTCATCCGCTCCCAGACGGCACTGGCCGGTGCGAGGGGTCCACAACTCGAGACAATCAGTGTACACATTTCCAGACAATCAAACACAATCATCAATTGCAAATCTTAAAACCTGCATTAGAATGAGGCCTGGGCTTCATTTAAGGGCTAAAAACGGCCATAAAAGGCTCTAACCAGTCTGAAATTTCAAATTTTCTGCGAATTAGGTGGAAAAATCGACACAATCAGCACAATCAGTGTACACTTTGGGGCAGAGTTGTGGACCCCTCGGGCCGGTGGCACTTACGCCGCCATCGCGGAGGCCTTGTCGGCCAGATTTAAGCCTCCCACGGACCACTATTGGCCTCTCAAAGCTCTCCTGGAATGAATTCAGGAGCCCGGTGAAAGCGTTTCCAGGAGCCAGGCGATCACGGCTAGCAGAGTCACGTCGATGCAAACGCGTGCGAACGCCATCCTTGGAGGCTCTTGACTGAATGACTGACACTCCGAGAGAGGCACAAAAGTAGTGTATTTGTCCCAGGCCATCCTTAATTCTGGCATGGACATGCCTGTGACATTCGTCAGCGTGTTGCAGAAGGCGTACCACTCTTGGATAACGGCTATGTGTTTGGATGCCGGCAAGCGAAGGTAGTCCGACATAATGTCTGTCCACACTGTTTTGTCCTGGCAGCCCCCAACTGGGCCATCGCCATCGGGGTCAGCCTGAGATACTGCTACCAGGAGCACCACGACGACCAGCACAACCGATCGGATAGCCATCTTGTAGCCTACTGAGGCGGATCTTACACGAGATGGTCGTTAGAGTCATGGGTGTGTGTGTGTGTGTGTTTCTGACTTGGATTCCGCGGTTCAACTCTGACTAAAGCGATCATTTTTTTTTCTTTTTATTTTTCTTTCTTTCTTTTTCTCACGGGAGAAGAGGGTTAAAAAAACAAGGAGGCGGGTGTGTGCATCATTATTTATTTATTTATGGTATCACTGATCATAATCACATTTTAATATCACATTTTAATATCACATAATTAATGTCACAGCGAAAATATACATTAAAGTGTCGACGAGTAGGGGAGCGCTCGGTCTACACTCGGGCCCTGAAACACAACACACAAGACAGGTAATTAGTTTGGTTTGTCTTCACGATGGCAGACGATGAATCCGAGGAGCAAACAGTCGTCTTACCTCCTTTGTTCTTCCCGTTCATTGTCGCCTCTCAGTCGGTCCAAGGTAAAAAGCATGTCCATTTCCTCCCGGTCCTGTCCCTCGGGGATCGGTCGGAAAGCTCGGGTGTTGACGCCGTCCGACTCGATCCACCTCTTGTTGTCGAAATTTCGCAGACTCTGCCGTTCCGACCGCTGGGTGAAGATGTTGTGTTTCCCGTCAGTGCAGATGGTGATAAAAGCGACCGAATGTCCCACTCAGCGGAAAACGCACGCCTTGTAGTTTTCAAAAGATGTGTTTTTTAGTAATGACGCCTTTGGGATTCCTTTGTTCTTCAGTACGTTCGACTGCCCGCCGTCAGATTTCTTGAGTTCCAGCGCATAGCACTTGCTGCGTATGCCTGCAAACCGCATAATGTGGCAGTCGCCGTACTCAAGCTTCAGCAGTCCGGGAACCCTAGCCCGCGAGCAGTCATACAGCGGGTGGGTTGGCGACAGTCCTGACGTGTCCAGTATGGGCATGAGCTGACGGAGGTCAGCAACCAAGTGTGTCGTCTCCACCTCAATAGCCAGCGAGTCTGAAAACATAAGAAAAAAAAGATAAAAGTCAAATGAAAGGCGTGGTTAAGCGGCATGCGTACTATTCAGGTTGCAAGTTGTAGCCTTACCGGTATCCGAAAATAACACATCCATGCGATCACCAAACTGATCTTTTAGAGTCCAATAGAGCTGGAGCATCAGTTCCTTGGACAGATCAAGCACGCTGACCCCCGAACACACGCACTGGTTCAGCTTCAGGGTGGCCTTGGCCCTTTCTACAGCAACGACATTTTTTGAGAATTTCACAAATCCTCGGTATGTCGGCTGGGAGACAATCTTGCGGAATCGCTTTGTGGTTCGGACGATCTCCACGCGGCGATCCTTGCGACTGTCGCGGAGAAGGTACCTGCAAACACATTGACGTAAGTAATACCGCACATACTTGCGCTCTCACACACACTCGCACAGTGTAGAAAACCTACCCAAAACAACTGTTCGAAAGGAATTTAAAGATCTGCTGCTCGCACGGGTGTGTGGTCTGCTGTCTGGCCTCCATGAGCGCTGCGATGTAAGGCTTGAGCCATGCCTCTTGCTGGTATTTTACACCGCGGTGCACTCTGGTGATGCGCAGACCACGCCGGAGGTACTCTGCTAAAACCGCGCCATGGACCGTGTACTCTACTCGCGGCCCCTAGTGAGCGATCAGTTTTGGCTGCCTAAGCTTAGCCGCTTTCATGCCTAACCTTTCGGCCATTTCAAGCTGCGTTAGGCTCAGCCACTCCATTGGAACTGTCACCCTTTGAACGGCACAGGGGAACTGATCATGAGCGTCAAACAGTTCCTCGTCATAGACGAGGTCTACACACACCGTGAACCCCTCGGGGCCATTGCTGTCGACTTCGTCGCCCGTCATGTTTAGCACCCAGTCTAATTCGTCCTGTGACATCCATTGAAAATTACGCGTCGGGTGGGGTTTCATCATCATGGCCGAATATAAAGCATTGACGTCCGTGTTTAAAATATGAACCTCCGGCTTGTCCTCCCGGTAACCATCCACCCCTGGAATGTTGGACTCTGCATACCGCTTACCGATGAAAGACAACCCGCCTCTTTTGGAAATGTCAAAAAAGGCAAACATAGTCGGATCAGATATGAGTTCTACATCCGCCTTGGTTTGTTTCATAGCACACTTCCATGAAAGAGACGATCCAGACATTAAATGGCATGCGTCCAGTCCAGTCCGAACCTTATAGATAGTGGACCTAAACTTTTTAAAGAAAGATGCCAACAAGAGGACGTCCACCTGAAGGTAATGCTCCATATATTCAGCCAGATTTCTACACTGCAGCGTTTCCCATACCCTCCGCGCGTGGGCATACTCCTCCTCGGTCACGCCGCCCTCACGAACAGACGAGTAAAACGCATCGCGAGGGGGGAGAGATGTCTCTTTGACAAGTTGCTGGTAACTTTCAGCGTACTCATACGGAAAAACCCCCTTGCACGACAAAAGCTCGCGCTGTTGGGGGTCTGGGTACTGCTCCTCGAGCAATGTCTTGTCGACTGGGAGGAGTGTCCTGGCTAACTGTTCCAATGAAGCCTGAGCAAACTGAAAACTATCAATGAGCCGAATGCTTCGGCCTTGCTTGTGTCCTCCGAGATGAAGCGTCACACTTCTGTACTGGTCCATGGTGCGAGGCAGTACCTCCACGCGTATGTTGTTGGCAGCCGCGCAGCTCACAAGGGACTTGAAGATGAAATGCATGTCGTATCTGCAACACGAGAGCAAAAGATCAGCTGAGCATGCAAACACAAACGCCCGCAAGCGCACGCGCGCGCGAGTCTGTCATCAGACACTGTTGACACTCACCTGTTCCCGTTGTGAGCAATGACGGGGAGGACAGACGGCACTTTCACAGCAGAGTTGCAATCTCGGTGGGCTGCTCCGATGAGATTGTTCTGCTGTAGAAAGTGGTCGTGGTGGCGACATTTATCCTGGGGCTTTCTCGGGTCAAATGCCTTTCCACACAGACAGCACACATCGGCTTGGCGAAACTGCTGCTCTTGAGTCGGAGACATGTGGATGGGGAAATCCGGTCTCCTCGCGAACAACATTTTCTCCATTCGCAGCAGATCTTTGAGGAACCTCACCCCCACACGCCGTGGCCCTGACCGTGTGCAAAGCGGAAGGGCAAGCTTGTTGTCGCTGCCCACCGCAGCAAGGCAGTAGGCCACGGGGATGTGTTGCTGCGTCCTTTTAGTCTTCCGCTCTTCGCCGTCGTCCGGCAGGCGTTTCAGCACGGCCTCGAAGTCGAAGTAGACGGTGTGAGGGAAGACTTGGGGTTTAGCGAGGTCACTCCTGCTGAACGACGCCGTGTCGCCGGGTTTGGGGTACTCGACGCGCTGCGCCCCATAACGCCGCCAGAGGTGCTCATGTTCGTCCAGCTTGTCTTGCGTCGGCATAGAGTTGAGGCAGTAGCAGCACCAGAACAGGCGGATACGACGTCTCTTTGCCGTTGTCGGCTATTTGATTGAAGTCACTCTCGATTATCCGGTGGAGAAGCACGCGGAGCATCGCGATTTCCCTCTGGCTCCGGTTCGGGAAGTAGTCAAAGTAGAGTATTTTAGTGATTATCAGAGGGAAATGATGGAGCGAGCCGGAATTCGGCTCGGTCCCAAAGAAGAGAGGTTGGTGGCGCACCTGGGCTCGCGCGAGCGGTACATCGTCAATGGCGCGACTTTGAGATTTAACGTAGAGCAGGGCATGAGGGTTCGCGAATATCACCGCGGGCTTCGCTGCAGCCAGTCGGCGTGGTTAGCGCTCTACGTGAACCACCTCATGGCGGCCAGGGCGAAAGCCATCCACCCATTCGACGTCACAATAAACAAGTTGTATGCCAACGCGCTGTTCGGGCGCACATTGATGTCTGTGCGTAACCATCGCACTGTGAAATTTGTGCGCAGCAGAAAAGCGCTATTGAAACTGACTGCGCAGCCTAACTTTGATGGCTGTGAGATTTTTTCCCGTTCCTTGATCGCGGTAGAAATGAAACCCACAACGCTGAAATTGGATTCATGTATTTTCGCCGGAAGTACAGTTCTAGATTACGCGAAACTGGTCAGTTTCCGAACATACCACAGGATGCGAGAGGTGTTTGGTCCGTCTCTGACGACACACACGCATGAAACCGATGGCTGGACTTTATCAATGGAAACTACCGATCTCGATTCGCAGTATGAAAAACTGTCAGATATCATCGACTTTTCAAACTTCCCGCGCGAACACCGGCTGTACAACGAGAGCAAAAAGCGCGTGCCGCACACGCTCAAAATTGAACATCCGTTGATCCCCATGGCCGAAATTGTTCCTTTGCGAGCCAAAGTTTACGCGCTTCAGTTCTCAGACGGATCATCTTTGAAGAAATGTAAAGGCGTGCCAAAGTCGTCCGTGAAGCATGAACTCAAAATGTCAGATTATCGGCGCTGCGTGTTTGACAGCCTCAAAAAGGAAGTCCAGTATGCGTACCTCCGTCTCACGCGTGACCACCGGATGTGCACTTGGACTTCCAAGAAAACCGCGTTATCCAACTGGGATTGTAAAAGAAGCATTCTAGAAGACGGTGTGACAACGATCCCATTTCATTACGCCGGTCCACCCGTCCGGGTGCAACTGTAGATTTTTTTTGTATTTATGTAATTATGTATTTATGTATAAATGTAAAGAAAAAAAAAGTGATTAAAAAAAATGAACAGTGTATCTATTCTGTATCCCTCCATTATCCCGCGCGCCTGCGCGCGCGCGCGCGCAAGAGAGAGAGAGAGAGAGAGAGAGAGAGAGAGAGAGTGGTTGGGTCGGCGCACGGGAAGGAGGGAGGGAGGGAGTCAGTCCAGCGAGCACGCGCTGGGAGAGAGAGAGAGAGAGAGAGAGAGAGAGAGAGAGAGAGAGAGAGAGAGAGAGAGAAAGAGAGAGAGTGAGCGAGCCGAGATGTCGTGCGCCGCAGAATTCCTTTACGATGTTGTGCGCACTGCGTACCCACAACGCCAGATCATTTTGTCATCATTTTTGATCGCCGTCCCAGGGCCCTAATTACATATCTGTCCCTAGTTTGGATGAGTCTCCTATGCGAGATATTTCCTTCCAATTTACAGATGTCTAATCATAATTAATAGTATTTAACCTCACTTATTGCACTTATTTACTATATACAGTAAATCATATTAGTTCACTTTATTTTATTGTTGCAGTCATACTACTGTCGTTCGCCGGAGTGGTCTGGACAGATGCGGAGTCCGAGCGGATTCCCCCTGAACATTATGAGCTGAACTTTGAATCCGGAATAGTATTTGTGAGAGGAAGAAACCTTATATTAAATGGAGATCGATGGGTCATCAATTTCAACATTAGCCTCAATCCTTTGGTGAAGCGCTTGCAAGACTTGCGATCAGAATGCACTATGGCTCGGATCTTGAATAATCATGTCACTTCAGATATAGATAATGGCACTTAATTCTTGTAAAACCATCAATATTTAGCCGCCCAAAGTACTAACTTCTCGGAAATCATTTTGAATGAAATTGAGGATTCAATCAATGAAATGAGGCAATCTTTATTTGATGTACGCACTCTTGCCCCTGTTCGGCGAAAGCGTGGCTTAATTAATTTTGTTGGATCTGGATTGCGCTTCTTGTTTGGGACCCTTGACCAAACTGATTTGGACTATATGCAAGAACAGATTAAGAAATCTCATGACCAAATAGAGAGAATTGTGCATCTTCAACGTACGCAATTAACTGTTCTCAAAAATATGACTGATAGTATTGAACGGAATACTGATGCCATTAAAGAACTCATTAACCCTCATATAGCATTAAAAACAGAAGTGGATGAAGTATTAGCTAATTTAACTGGGAAAATGTTCAAACTAAATACTAAGGTTAATGCAATGTTTGCCTATCAGCAGGTGGTTTCCTTACTTAATCAACATGTATTTGCCTTAAAATCTGAATTGGTATCATTCAGAGAGGGACTTGACACAATCGCTGCCTCTCGTCTGTCCACATATTTTTTGCCTCCATCACAATTGCTTGATATTCTCACACAGATTCAAACGCGTCTCGCACCCGGTAGATCTTTCCTAATTCCATTGGATGCTAATTCTGTATACTTGTATTATCAATCTGTGCAAGTTCATGCCGCCACTGCCGATGGCAATATTATTCTCTTTGTCGATATTCCCATTCGGGCCTCTCAAAGTTACTTCACCCTTTATAGAACTGTCCCTTTCCCTATTTCAGTACATAATACCAGCTTTTACGCACAGTACAGTAACGTACCGCCATACTTTGCCTTGAGTGATGATCAACTGTATTATGCTACTTTAACTACAGAGGATGTCTTGCAATGCCATGATTTAGGCTCTATTTTCAGTTGCCCATTAAGATGGCCAGTTTACCATCATAGCCAACCTTCATGCGCCATGGCACTCTATACAGGAGTAGTACTACCGTCCCCCTGTCGTCCCTTAATGAGGTCATTAAATAGCCATAAATCGATAATAGGGTAATTAATTAGGTGTCAATATGTCATTTGATATGTCATAACAAAATAATAGGTGTGAATTGATTTCCGAAAAAATTATCCCCCACTCTGCGTCACCCCTTTCGGGGCATCTGGGCTTGTGACCAGCAAGGCCGCATTAGGGGAAAGGAAAAAGGGAAAGGGAAAAGGGGAAAGGAAAAAAGGGAAAGGGAAGTGAGAGGGTTAGAAAAATGATTTTTGCTCAGCGGAATCAGCACGCGACCGCCGCGCCTGGGTAGCGTATGGATCCGTGGCGGGGCCTTTCTCCATTCGGAGGCTCCAGATCATTAAAGCAATCTGGGGTGGAATCGGAAGTCATTTCGCATGCGCAATCCTTCGCTGGGAGAGAAGCGACTACCAGCTTAGTACGACAGAGACAACATGCAAGACAAGTTAACAGTGTTATTTCCTGCCCGGGGAGTGGCACAAAGTGAAAGTTTTTAAAAGTGTAATCGCGCCTTGCGTATTCGGGACACCAGGGTAATGTGATATCACATTTTGGGTTCAAGCACAGGTAAGAATGATACACAGTTGAATCATATTTACTTTCACCCATGCGGGAGTAAACTCTGCAAGAGACGTTTACGTGGAAAGCCATATTCCTCCTGCGTTCGGTTTGGAGCTCTTAACCGCACGGCGGCTCAGCGTTGAGTGACTGGCATGCGGTGCAAGGGCGGCTGTGTGTGCTCCCCCTTCTGCGTTCCGTTTTGTATCTTATTGTATGATGCTGGTCAGAAGAGGATCATTCACTCCACTTAGGTTAGGGGAGTCCAGAACTGTAGTGCGGGCTCCCCCTCGCAGTCCACGACCGAGAGGACGAGCTTGGAGAGGGGACAGAGGGAAAGACGAAGACGCTCCATCGTCCCGGAGCTCTTGGGCGTGAGGGGGAGCGGATGGGTCTGAGGTGGGGACCGTGGTCCGGGACTCGGCGGGGGCGGGGAGGGGAGGGGGTCGGGGTCCAGGGAGGGGTCGGGGCTCGGTGGTCTGGGAGGGCTCGGGGGTCGGGGGCAGCTGTGTTCACCGCAGTGGTGCGCCTTAAAATGAACGCTCGTCGTGTCCGACCCGGTATCGCCGAGCTCGCCGGGTTCCCCCCTCCAGCTCGTGCGTGGGAGGAGGGGGGGGTGGGGAGGGGGGGTGGGGAGGTGGGGCGGAGTTACTGTTCGGGGGCCAAGCATAAGCGCAGAGCGCGTATCAAGCGCGTCCGTCTGGGGTGAACAAACAAGGCTCGGTATGGGGTTTCTGTGAGCACATTCATCCCCGGAAACCTTAATACCATAAGAGTTTTAAGCAAGAGCTCCTGATTTTCAGCCAAAACATTCCATGCAGTTTTGCCAAAATAAACCTGCTCGAATTCTGGAATGGAGGCATGATTTAGGAGTGAGAAATCGTCTCTTTCGATCATGATAAAGTTTTTGTCTCTAATTTTTTTGATGAAAATGTCATGAGAGGCCGTGCAAAAACAGTGCAAGGGATTGATCGCTCTCTTACCGTTCACATGCTTGCAGATGTCTGTTATCTCATCCTTGTGATCTTTTAGTAAGTTTTCTATTTCCGCATAAGTGAAAACAGCCTGGATTTTTCCTCTCTTCCATATTTTAACTGCGGGTCCTTCGTCACTAAGCACCACAGTCATTAGCTTTTCGTTGCGAGGGTTCAAAGTGATTCGTAGGTACTCCATCGTGGTCGGATCTCAGAGGCGTGGAAACGAATGTTGGCGTAAAGGGGAACCGTCTGAGCGCTTCGGCGTGTCGAGAGCTAGTGTCACTCGACGCGCCGCTCAGCTGCTCTGGAGATGGTCCCCAGAGCGGTGACGCCGTCGTCATGGTAACCAGTTACTGCTACCGCTCCCACCTCACCCCCCCCCCCCCCGCCTGTAGTCCCACACCGCGCCCCCTCCTCGCCGACAGGTGAGCGAGCCCCCTCTTTGCGTGTGTGTGTGAGCGGTCGTCTTCGCCGGGACAGGAAAGAAAATAATCAAAAGAGAAAGATTACAGTATAAAACATTTGATTTTATTTATTCAAATTTTCGTTGACACCTCTGCCTGTTCGCTACAATTTCTTTACAGTGTGATATGCGCCGAGTGTAGCGTTTGAACAGCACTCTTACAATTTCATCATTTTTCTCCATGTCACGAGAAAAAAAAGTTTTTACAAAACATTTTGGAGACACTTTATGCGCTACATGTATCAGAAATGTACAGCAGTACTGGCCACAAACATCATTCCCTATCGCTTGCAGACAGGTGTGATTATATTTCCAGCGCGTTGCGTTGCGATTCAGAAAGTCGCGATGTTCCTTCACTTGAGGCGGACGTCCGTACGAATCGAAGAAAAATCCTTCTCCGCCCGCTTGTATGACGAAAGCTATCCAATGCTCGCCCTCATGCGTATGTCTTTTCGTGTTTGCAACCAAAAAAAAAGCAGGCCTTTTAGACATGCGCCGGGGGAGAGTGTCCGATGCAAATGTGCCGACAAAGTGACGGGCCGCGTGGGGGTCCGCGCGCAGGCTTCTCTCAATCTCGTCTCCGTACATCTCACGTTGCGTAGTCGACTATCACTGAGCGTTGTCGGTCAATTTGCAGCAAGTTATCCATTTCGGCGAGACAAACGAGCGTCACTGCTTCAGCGAGAGGCTCGGCAAAGCGGAGGTCGATGCGAATGTTGGCGGTCTTCTGCAGGTTCCAATCCGGCTGTCCTGCGTTCAGGCAGGGGGTGAGGTCTAGCGCGTACAGGGTGTTTCCGAGTGGAAAGGCCTGTCTACTCAGTCCATTTCCGTTGTCACTGAAATGGATGTTGCTTCCAGTGAAAAGCGTTTGATACGCTTCGATATATTCGCCAGCCTCGTAATTAGGGGTTAGAGGCTGACTCGGCACCTGGTGTGAGTCGATGGTGGCTGTCAGGTAATTCAATTTGAAGGGCTGGAAATCAAAAGGATTCAGAGCGTAGTCACCATTGAACGCCTTGTTTGACACAAGTCCCATTATGAGCCGCCGCGGCACCACACCGGTGCCGAATTCAAATGTTTTGTTTGAAAGGCCGGCAGTTATGGAATACGATCGGAGGTCTACGCGGCAAATTGGGTATTTTGCGGGCGCCTTTTAGCCAAAAATTTACAATTTCTTTCGTAATCCCATTTAAAAAATCATCTATCACTAGAATTTTCAGAGGGCCTCCAGGAGGAAAGTCTTCAAGACTTGGCGGACCCATCACATACTCCACTCCGTGATTTTGTGCGAGGTCATGGTTTATTGATCCCGCTTCAGTGTAGTGCCACACGACACCTTCAATTTTCTCGTCGAAGAGCTGCTCACGTTTCTTTATTATCTCCCCCATCAGAAAGGATTTGCCAGCAGAGGTAGGGCCAATGATGAGGGCTGTCCCGCGCGCTCGAAAACAGGAAAAGGTCGGCGGCACCTCCATCTTTATGAGATTGTGATTGGGTGACAACGGAGTGACGGGGGCGAACCGCAAAGGTGCGGACGGCGGGGCGGCGGGGGACGGCGGGGCGGCGGGGGACGACGGGACGGCGGGAGGCGGCGGGGCGGCGGGAGGCGGCGGGGCGGCGCGCGGCGGGGCGGGCGGCGGGTGGCGGGCGACCGAGGCGGAACGGGGCGTTACGGACCGGAGGGCGTGTGATAATTAAATGGAAGCCCGACGGTAAGATGCAATTTCGACCTGATTGAACTCTCCTGCTTGAACGTCGGCCAAGGAATACATCTCTCTCGGCGCCACGCAAGCTTTTATTTTCTCAATCGCGCGGCAAAGCAGAAATAGTAAAATAAGTACGAAGCCAAGAATGATTTTCTCAAGTAAGAATAAGGGCGGTCCGCTATCACACACTTCATCATGACCGACAAATATCCGCCAACCCGTCAAAAAATCTTGGTCAGAAAGCCACTGCTCCTTCTCCGTGACTCTACAGAACAGGTCGTATTGTTCGAAACACTGCAGCTCAGGTGCAAAACGGTCACAGAGCGGGGACATGGCCACTCAAAATATTAAGGTTTCTGCGAATAAAAAAAGGGACACACTTCTCATGTTGTCACGACGGCGCCGGCGCTTGTATCATTCCACAAGACTTCACTCCTAGGCAGGGCTGTTAACGTTAATTTTTTAAACTAACGCGTTAACGTTGACGTTACTGCAGAGGTCGTTAACGTCAACGGCGTTAACGTTACAGGTCGGCGTAAAAGTAACGCGTTAACGCTAATTAACGCATTAACGCCGTTAACGTTAATTTGCGTTTTATGGCCTCTCTGGCGCTGAAAGTGAGAGGAGATTGACTATCACTCAAATTACAACTTAATACTTGAATTTAGGATAAATAAGTTATTCCTTACAGTTTGAAATTCAGTGAAACTCACGATATCTCTACAGGGGTGGAGGAGTCGGACAATTGTTGTGTGTACTGGACTTGTTACAAAACGTCTGTGTACCAGACAGTGAAAGTCAGGCAAGATTAGCATACAATGAGTTGAGTTTTATTTGAACTGTCAAGTCAACAAAATTAAATAAACAGAAAACAGTGAACAATTGGTAAAAATTTATACCAAATATTTTAAATAATCAAAGTATAAATAAACATTATTGGTAAAACAAAAATACCACAAATTACTATGAAGACCAGAATCTCCGGTTGACCCGCAGGAGCACCTCGCTTCCCACCCGGGTACTACTTCGCGCCTGAGTCACGAGCGGCATTTAATAATGAATTAACGTTATCGCCGTTAACGCGTTAAAGCACTTGTTAACGTTAACTTCGTTGACGTTAATGAAAACTACGAATGTAACGCGTTACCGTTAATCGTTAAAAAAAAAACCGTTAACGTTAGTTAACGCCGTTAATCGTTAATTAACGTTAACAGCCCTGCTCCTAGGTCAGGCAGGGCTCGCAGCCTGACCCACGTTCAGTTTGCAACGAACCACCGCAATGGACACATTGGATCTGTCCCCGTCGCAAGAAGACCTGATGATGCTGGGACTGGCCGCACCCGTTTGCCACGTCGAACCGGAGCAACAAGTAAGTTGTGTGCAAAGAACACTGACGTTTGTCCGTGAAACAAGTGCAGCACAGTGCAGTGATAAGTGAATTGCGTGCGTAGCCTGATGGGGTGCTGACACCGCCGCCGTCACCCCCAGTCACGCGTCGAGTGGCGACGCACGACGAGTCCTCCACGTTTGATGATGAGCTGTGGGCTCGTCAGGTGGAACTGCTCATCGCCAACAAGCGAGCTACTGTAGTGAGTGCATGTGTATGTGTCAGTGTGCGAGTGCGTGTGTGTGTGTGTGTGTGTGCGCGCGCGTGCGACATTGCTGACGGTCAGATATTTATCTTTTGCTGTTTGTTTTGACTGCGTAGGAGGAGGGTGAGCTGCCACCTTCGCCAAAGAGATGTAAGAGATTCAAGGGACCGTACAAAATGGTGTGTACACGACTAATACTTTTGTGCTCTCTACAGCCTTTCATTTTTTTGTCCGAGTAAAACAAATGTGTCATTTGTCTGTGCAGCGACGACTGGACCTTCCTATTCGAGCCCGCCCTCAGCCGAACTGGCACTCAGTAAGGCGGCGACAACTGCGTGCGGCGATAGATCTGGTGCCACGTATGCCGGCCAAGTACCAGCCCCCCGCCGAGGCTCGATTACGCCCACTGATGGCGTTGAATGTCGCTCCGCCACCGGCACTGCAGCGGGCACCCACCGCCCCCACCCCGCCCCGGTCGGCGTGGGACCGCCTGGGCCCCCGCCCCCCTCGGGACCCGCGCCGCGCGCGATCACCACCTGCTCAAACCCCACGTCCTCCACCACCCCCTCGAACTGCAAAGAAGGCTCTGTTCCGCAAACCTTACTGGTTTCATGCACACCCCACTGATCAGTGTCTCACCTACAGAAATGGCAGCAGTGCAGAGCGAAGTCGCGTGGCACAGGAGAGAAAAGATAGATATTACTCCACCTTTACGAATCCATGACATTCTCAAGAAGCAGGGCTTTAAAATAAAGTCGAAATGGGAATGCTGTTGGGACTCGGAGAAGAAACATAACCCCACCGTCAAAAACTACTTTGAAGTCACGCCCTTTAAGACTCCCCCTTTCATAAAGGAGAGAGCTGGTCTGTACGGAGGCCGCACAGAAACCTTCGTAAAGTACCACAAGTGTGACTTGGAGGCTGGTGAGAAAATTAATTACTACGACTTTCAAAGCCTATATCCGAGTGTGCTCCTCTCAAAACAGTTCATCATACAGCATCCTACTGTGTACGTAGGGCACGACCCCAAGTGCCCCCCTCTAGACCAGGTAGAAGGCTACATATACTGCCGCATTCTGCCTCCCCTCCACCTCCACGTCCCCGTCCTACCCTGGAGGGCACCAAACAAGAGGCTTCTCTTTGTTCTGTGTCGGACCTGCGGAGTGACCAAGCAGACCGAATGCAGTCACGCCATCAGTGAGCGAGAGCTGTCAGGGGTCTGGCCCGTGCCCGAGGTGCGCATGGCTCTCCAGAAGGGTTACACTATTTTAGAGGTGTACGAAGTGTGGAACTATGAAAATCGTACGACCTTTGACCCCGCCACCGGCCAGGGGGGTATCTTTGCCAGCTACATGTGTCACTGGGCTCGCAAAAAAATACAATACTCCGGATGGCCCTCCTTCTGCACCACCCAGGAGCTCAAAGATGAGTACATAAAGGGGTGGAAAGAGCAAGTCGGTATCGTCATTGACCCCGAGGCCGTAGAATCAAACCCAGCGCTACGCCAGTGGGGGAAAGGGGTGATAAATCAAGGGTGGGGGAAGCTATGTCAACTCCCCTGCCAGACCAATATCAGCATGGTAAAGGGTTACAAAGAACTCCTCGACTTTGTAATCAATGACACGATTGAAGTGCTGTCCCTCATCGCTCTGTCAGAGACAGTGATTCAAGTCACCTGCAAGCTTGGGACGACTGTGTGGAGTCGCTGCCCATCAACTCCGTCATCACAGGGGCTTACACCACCATGCACGCCCGACTTGAGCTCTACAAAGTGCTTGACCTGCTGCAAGAACGGGCCTTTTACTGTGATACGGACTCGTGCGTCTTTCTTTCGAAGCCGGGGCTCCCAGACCCGCCGCTGGGGCTCTACTTCGGCCAGCTCACAGACGAGCTAGAGGCCTACGGCCCTGGTAGCTTCTGCTACGAGTGGATCAGTGGTGGGGCGAAACAGTACGCCATGAAAATCGCCTGTGGTGGAGATGTCACAAAGACCAAGGTGATCATAAAACTTCGGGGCATTTCTCTCAATTATTCATGCTCAAACGTGGTCACCTTTGAACGCTTCAAAGAAATGGTTCTCGAGGGGCGAGACCCGACCACTGTGGGCATCCCGGCGCAGATAGCGCGCGTAAAAGGGTGGAACATAGTAACCCGTCCATCCTCTAAAATCTGGCAACCAACACTGAACAAACGCCTCTACGGTGATGGTGGGGATAAACCAAAACCCTTTGGACACATCGAAGAATCCTTAGAAGATTATGACGACCAGGAAGCGGTCGCCGCTCTCAATGATTTGCTGGACGCATAATTTATTCCATAACCCTTTTTCCCTTATCCCTTCCTTTCCTTTCCTTTCCTTTTCCTATCCCCTAATGCGGCCTTGCTGGTCACAAGCCCAGATACCCCGAAAGGGGTGACGCAGAGTGGGGGATAATTTTTTCGGAAATCAATTCACACCTATTATTTTGTTATGACATATCAAATGACATATTGACACCTAATTAATTACCCTATTATCGATTTATGGCTATTTAATGACCTCATTAAGGGACGACAGGGGGACGGTAGTACTACTACTTACAGGTAGCACTGAACAAACCGGGACGGTATGCACAACTGAGGCATACCGCACGTCCCGACCGTTTCTTTTTAGGCCTCATAACGATGACACTTCGTTATTTTCGCTCAAAGCACCCGTCACGCTTTCCGTTAACTGCCCTCAGTCTCCAATTCCCATCAGGAAAAGCTTGGAAGGTAGTGGTCAGTACCAATTACCAGCTGGCTGCCGTGCCACTTCAGATGCATTTGAATTATTTCCGCACTCGGAAGTGGGCACTTTCTTTGACTCTTATGCACTCTCAGATTTTCATGCACCGAATGTTTCGTTTGTTTCAGATCTAGGCATATTCAGAGCAACCGCCAAAACAGACGGTTGGGTCCGACAGTCGTTGACTTTCTACCCCCGCCCTTATTCCAAATTCTTTCTTTTTGTTTTCATCTTGCACCTTTGTAGACCCTTCCTGGACTCGAGCTGGCGCCCTGAGAGTCAGTTCGGCTTCTGCGCTCGTCGCGACCGCATCCCTGTGTCCACCCCTACGATTCGTGTGTGTGTTTAAGTGCCAACATGTCTTCGTGTTTGTGCATCTGCCTCTCCTACGTCCGCTACGCAAGTGGCTCGGCCGCCCTTCGGCCCCTAGTGCTCCACCCCTGGTGCGATATTCCGCCGCAACACGCACGCTACTATCAGCACCAAGAAAGAGTTGAAGCCTTGTTCGCAGCAAACCAGGGTGATTTGCCGCTGGCGGCACTGCAGATGTGTTCCCGCTGCAATCGTTCTCTCTTAAATACCAACCCAGCTGCGTGCGCTGCACGCCACCACCAAGCCCCCGTGGACAGTTTGTTAGATCTTCCAGCCTTTATGCACAGTGAAATTGGGGTTCTTGTTGGGACCTCTATGCTTAATGCCGGAAACGCAGCGGTTCTGCTGCAGCAACAGGAGAGAGGAGAGGCTGTCGGTGGCACCTCGACAACATCTGCCGCCCCAAGGACCCTTCAATTTTGTTCCATCTGGAACGGGTTCGCTCCACCTGCCAACAACTTTGTTCCACCTGCCGACAACTTCGCTCCACCTGCCAACAACTTTGTTCCACCTGCCGACAACTTTGTTCCACCTGCCGACAACTTCGTTCCACCTGCCGACAACCATGCTCCACCTGCCACCAGCTACGCTCCAGAACCAGTGGAAACAAGTATCTTGCCGCCTCAGGAACCTGCCACCCCAGAGCCACCAGCGCCGCTTCCCGAACCGTTCGGCCTCTCCGTGCATCAGCAACAACCAGCATCTACTGAACCAGGCCTCCAAACAACCCCTTTCGAGCCGTCATCCGCTGCCGCCCTGCCTGAGCCCCCTCTCCGACCATCTTCTACTACCAACACTCTCTTGATTCCTGAGCTTGCACGCCAACCAGCAGTCGCAGTCATCATGCCACCTGCTACCCCGAGCCGTTCAGTACGATTGACCGGTAACAGTCTCCATGTCTCTGCTCACCGATGGCGGCCAGTAGTGCACCGACCCAAACCGCGTAGCCGGTCACCGATCCGCCCGCCAACACCAGCGAGGACCACCGCTTCAGTTGGGAGTGTACCTGCCGGGACGCCCCACTCCCCCTCTCCACCCCAGCTCCGGCCGGCGGAATCGTCACCGGCTCAGTCCATTGGAAGCTTGGTGCCACCGCGTCTGCTTCATTGGCTGCAGGCGCTACCTGCGGACTTGCCGCCACCGCCGCCTGTCACCCCGTTGTGGCCCCGCGCCTCACAGCGTGAAACAACGAAGGCTGCAGCACCTTCTGACACCACCGCCACCGCCCGGATATAATCATAACCGAAGTTAAGTTTTCATTCCGTTATCATTTGTTCCTTTCACATTCACCCACAGAGAGGGTGAATTTCCTGAAATTTGCAGTGCAGCACAATAAGAGCGCACCATTAATAAGATTAAAAGTCGGGTTAACTTTGCGATTTCTCTGCGCAGATCTTCCCGATTTTCATCCTGATAACCGTGCGGCCTGGGAAGAGGAATGTCGATTAGAACTACTAGAATCTCGCAGGCGCGCAGAGGAGGAGGCAGTCATCTCAGCCGCCATCCAACAATTGGTACAGGAAGACGAGGAGCTGCTAATTTTGGAGCGTGAGCATTGAGCGCAAATGGAAGAAGAAAGAGTGGAAGCGGCGGAACGGGAATTGGAAGAAATCAGGAGAAGCTTGGAGCGGGGGTCCCCGCGCGGCGGGTGCAGGGCGTAGGGAAGGAGGGGGGAGGATGCGCCCCTCCTGGGAGCGGCGGTGCGGGCTTCTGCGGGGGGAGCGGGGGAGGGCGGGCTGACAAGAGCGCTTTTTTGGATATTGCCCCGAGGGTAGGAGCGTTTGGGTCAAGGTGACCGCGTATCAGTCTGTCGCCTGTTGGAGCTGAGCACAGCCGCTGCATCGCCTCGAGTCAGAGCTCACGTAAAAGTGACTGTGTGTGCGTGCGCGTGTGTGTGTGTTTGTGTGTCTGGGCTTGTCTGCGTGTGCGTCGGTGCGTCCGTGTGTCTAGGTGTCTTCGTTTTCGCCCCCTCCTTTTAAAAAAAAATATATATATTCCGCAATTTAATTAATTATTAATTATTTTTTTCATTTTTTTGCATTTTTTTTAAACTTTTTTTAAAAAAAATTTTTAATTTAATTTTCTTGCTCGACGACCATGGAGCACGCCGCTTTTGCTGCCGCTTCTGCTGCCACCAGCACTCTCACCCTGCTGCATGTGATGCAGGTATCTTTAGCGGCGGAATGCATCACACAGCATTTGGATGCCGTTGGTGTATGGAAATTTGGGTAGAGTGGGCAGCATAGCGCTGCGCAATGCTTTTTTCCGGTTATGTCGAAGTCCTATCTAAATTTGTACGAGCTGACGTGGCGGGTGCCGATGAGCGATCCGTATGAAAAATGGCAAGTAGAACTTCGTCTTTTGACCGCTGCGAAAATGCTGATGCACGTGACCAGCATTCGAGGCATAGTCAACCGATTCAATCTCTCCGTGCTATTTCGATACGATTACCTAAATGACGAGGGGGACGACGGTCTCAACTACGCCGTTCAAAAGTTTCTCGAGTGTTTGGTGAACGGACCGTGTTTGGTGGCCCAACTCAATTGGACAAGATTGCAGTTCTTGTTTGCTTGCTGCGCGCGAGAGCGGTTCTCGGCTAATCCCGATTTACTGGAGAGGCTCGAGAATACGCTAGAACGGTTTGTGCGGCGTAAGGGTTACGGCATCCACCGTATCACCGTTTGCCACAGGGCGTTCAATTACCATCAGTTACGCAGCTTTCTCCCAAATCTAACATCCGTCATTTGGGGAGCATCGCAAATTCCCCCCTCACGTCACTCTATCAGGCCGCCTAAGCCCTCTGACGCGTTTAGGTTCACGTGGGGAGCGGGCGTAAAAGTGACAGTTGTAATGTCATTTACAACTGTCGCTCAGACCGCCCTCGATCAGCTCGTCAAGCAAAAATCAAGCAAACCCTCGTTTTTCATGTTTTTGCTTGATTCACGCACTTTAAACGCCGATATCTCGAAAACCGTACGAGATACAGTGTTTTCTTTGAAATTTTAGCCCTTTAGAATCCAACTTTGGCCAGGTTAACCTTACATATTTATTTGGTAGTTTTCAAAAAACATTGATTTTCTCTCTTCATAAGGGCACTTCGTGACCCCTGCGCGACCCCTAAATATTGTCCGACGGATTTCTGGTTTTGCACACATTTTGTTAATGCCACAATGAAACTTTTTGCGAGTCGGCCCCAAAACTTTTTCATTTTTTTCGGATTTGGACCACCCTAACCCCCGCCCTTGTTCCAAATTCTTTCTTTTTGTTTTCTTCTTGCACCTTTGTAGACCCTTCCTGGACTCGAGCTGGCGCCCTGAGAGTCAGTTCGGCTTCTGCGCTCGTCGCGACCGCATCCCTGTGTCCACCCGTACGATTCGTGTGTGTGTTTCAGTGCCAACATGTCTTCGTGTTTGTGCATCTGCCTCTCCTACGTCCGCTACGCAAGTGGCTCGGCCGCCCTTCGGCCCCTAGTGCTCCACCCCTGGTGCGATATTCCGCCGCAACACGCACGCTACTATCAGCACCAAGAAAGAGTTGAAGCCTTGTTCGCAGCAAACCAGGGTGATTTGCCGCTGGCGGCACTGCAGATGTGTTCCCGCTGCAATCGTTCTCTCTTAAATACCAACCCAGCTGCGTGCGCTGCACGCCACCACCAAGCCCCCGTGGACAGTTTGTTAGATCTTCCAGCCTTTATGCACAGTGAAATTGGGGTTCTTGTTGGGGCCTCTATGCTTAATGCCGGAAACGCAGCGGTTCTGCTGCAGCAACAGGAGAGGCTGTCGGTGGCACCTCGACAACATCTGCCGCCCCAAGGACCCTTTAATTTTGTTCCATCTGGAACGGGTTCGCTCCACCTGCCAACAACTTTGTTCCACCTGCTGACAACTTCGCTCCACCTGCCAACAACTTTGTTCCACCTGCCGACAACTTCGTTCTACCTGCCGACAACTTTGTTCCACCTGCCGACATCTTCGTTCCAGCTGACAAAAACTTTGTTCCACCTGCCGACAACCATGCTCCACCTGCCACCAGCTACGCTCCAGAACCAGTGGAAACAAGTATCTTGCCGCCTCAGGAACCTGCCACCCCAGAGCCACGAGCGCCGCTTCCCGAACCGTTCGGCCTCTCCGTGCATCAGCAACAACCAACATCAACTGAACCAGGCCTCCAAACAACCCCTTTCGAGCCGTCATCCGCTGCCGCCCTGCCTGAGCCCCCTCTCCGACCATCTTCTACTACCAACACTCTCTTGATTCCTGAGCTTGCACGCCAACCAGCAGTCGCAGTCATCATGCCACCTGCTACCCCGAGCCGTTCAGTACGATTGACCGGTAACAGTCTCCATGTCTCTGCTCACCGATGGCGGCCAGTAGTGCACCGGCCCAAACCGCGTAGCCGGTCACCGATCCGCCCGCCAACACCAGCGAGGACCACCGCTTCAGTTGGGAGTGTACCTGCCGGGACGCCCCACTCCCCCTCTCCACCCCAGCTCCGGCCGGCGGAATCGTCACCGGCTCAGTCCATTGGAAGCTTGGTGCCACCGCGTCTGCTTCATTGGCTGCAGGCGCTACCTGCGGACTTGCCGCCACCGCCGCCTGTCACCCCGTTGTGGCCCCGCGCCTCACAGCGTGAAACAACGAAGGCTGCAGCACCTTCTGACACCACCGCCACCGCCCGGATATAATCATAACCAAAGTTAAGTTTTCATTCCGTTATCATTTGTTCCTTTCACATTCACCCACAGAGAGGGTGAATTTCCTGAAATTTGCAGTGCAGCACAATAAAAGCGCACCATTAATAAGATTAAAAGTCGGGTTAACTTTGCGATTTCTCTGCGCAGATCTTCCCGATTTTCATCCTGATAACCGTGCGGCCTGGGAAGAGGAATGTCGATTAGAACTACTAGAATCTCGCAGGCGCGCAGAGGAGGAGGCAGTCATCTCAGCCGCCATCCAACAATTGGTACAGGAAGACGAGGAGCTGCTAATTTTGGAGCGTGAGCATTGGGCGCAAATGGAAGAAGAAAGAGTGGAAGCGGCGGAACGGGAATTGGAAGAAATCAGGAGAAGCTTGGAGCGGGGGTCCCCGCGCGGCGGGTGCAGGGCGTAGGGAAGGAGGGGGGAGGATGCGCCCCTCCTGGGAGCGGCGGTGCGGGCTTCTGCGGGAGGAGCGGGGGAGGGCGGGCGGACAAGAGCGCTTTTTTGGATATTGCCCCGAGGGTAGGAGCGTTTGGGTCAAGGTGACCGCGTATCAGTCTGTCGCCTGTTGGAGCTGAGCACAGCCGCTGCATCGCCTCGAGTCAGAGCTCACGTAAAAGTGACTGTGTGTGCGTGCGCGCGTGTGTGTGTGTGTGTGTGTCTGGGCTTGTCTGCGTGTGCGTCTGCGTGTGCGTCGGTGCGTCCGTGTGTCTAGGTGTCTTGGTTTTCGCCCCCTCCTTTAAAAAAAAATATATATATTCCGCGATTTAATTAATTATTAATTAATTATTTTTTTCATTTTTTTCATTTTTTTTTAATTTTTTTAAATTTTTTTTTTTTTAATTTAATTTTCTTGCTCGACGACCATGGAGCACGCCGCTTCTGCTGCCGCTTCTGCTGCCGCCTGCACTCTCACCCTGCTGCATGTGATGCAGGTATCTTTAGCGGCGGAATGCATCACACAGCATTTGGATGCCGTTGATGTATGGAAATTTGGGTAGAGTGGGCAGCATAGCGCTGCGCAATGCATATTTACGGTTCATGTCGAAGTCCTATCTAAATTTGTACGAGCTGACGTGGCGGGTGCCGATGAGCGATCCGTATGAAAAATGGCAAGTAGAACTTCGTCTTTTGACCGCTGCGAAAATGCTGATGCACGTGACCAGCATTCGAGGCATAGTCAACCGATTCAATCTCTCCGTGCTATTTCGATACGATTACCTAAATGACGAGGGGGACGACGGTCTCAACTACGCCGTTCAAAAGTTTCTCGAGTGTTTGGTGAACGGACCGTGTTTGGTGGCCCAACTCAATTGGACAAGATTGCAGTTCTTGTTTGCTTGCTGCGCGCGAGAGCGGTTCTCGGCTAATCCCGATTTACTGGAGAGGCTCGAGAATACGCTAGAACGGTTTGTGCGGCGTAAGGGTTACGGCGTCCACCGTATCACCGTTTGCCACAGGGCGTTCAATTACCATCAGTTACGCAGCTTTCTCCCCAATTTAACATCCGTCATTTGGGGAGCATCGCAAATTCCCCCGTCACGTCACTCTATCAGGCCGCCTAAGCCCTCTGACGCGTTTAGGTTCACGTGAGGAGCGGGCGTAAAAGTGACCGTTGTAATGTCATTTACAACTGTCGCTCAGAGCGCCCTCGATCAGCTCGTTCGCCGCGCTAGGCGACGCGGCTATGAGCCAAAGACGGGGCTTTGGGTAGCAACGCGGAAGGAAAGTTGCACTTATTGCGAGATGGAGGACCAGGAGACGACGACGCATCTCTCCACGGTCTTCGTCTTGTGCGAATCGCAGCACGCCTTCCGCCAGCCGACCCAGCGCGATCTAGATCCTGATTCCGCGGATGAGGGGTGGCAGGTGGATCCGTGGGGGGTGGATCCGGATCCGGACTGGGACGCGGACGCGCCATGGCTACAACAGCAAAACGCACCCGAGGGCTGGGAGGAGGACAAGGAGGACGAGGAGGACGCAGCCGAGGGTTGGGAGGAGCATGATGAGGTGTGCGTGCGTGCGTGCGTGCGTGTGTGTGTGTGTGTGTGTGTGTAAGTCCACCGCGAGCTGCCCTTATCATCAAAACGCTGACCTAAGGGCCTGACGGCTGCCCTCTCCACGCAGCGCCCCCCACGTGGGCCCGCCGCGGGAGCCGCAGGAGCCCGCGGAGAGCACTCAGTCCTGATTAGGCATGTCAACGATGAGGTACGTGTCCCTCGCTTCATTAATGCGCCGTGGAACTTAGCATCACGCGAGTGAGATACGAGGTGATGGCAGGCAACCTCTTATGGTTCTTGTTGTGTTTTCTTCTTGTTCAGATTCCTGTGTGCTTTTGCGATGGTGTGCGCGGCCGTCGTCGCCGAAGGCGCTAGCCAGTCAGGCGCGGGCCAGCGAGCAAACTCCTGGACTCGCCCAGTAATCAAGGTGCGAGTGTCCTACGTGCCGCCGAAGGCGCGGATACTGCTCCGCGCCTGGGCGAACGCTACCACGACGACGACAACGACGCTGCCGTCAACAACTTCATCAACGACGGCAGCAGCAACGACAACGCCAGCAGCAGCAACAGCTACGACAACATCACCCGCACCGCTGTCAACCGCCGAGGCGCCAATCGCAAATCTGGGTATGTCCCGATCATGTCAGTGAGTGAGTGTGTGTGTGTGTGTGTGTGTGTGTATGTGCGCGCGCGCGCGCGCTGCGTCGGGCTGGGGCCTGGGCAGGGCAGGGCTGCGCGTGCTCGGCGCGGTGCGTGGGGGCAGGCCAGCGCGGGGCAAGCCGGGGCTGGGCTGCGCGTGCTCGGCTCGGCTTCGCGCGGCGCGGTGCGGGGGCAGGGCGGGGGGTGCGCTGGACCGCGCGTCGGGGGGAGACGTACGCTCGCATATGAATGAAGCGCTGATGTTTGTTTGTTTGTTTGCTATGTTGACGCAAATAACACCTTGGAACCGTTCAGCCAGGGAGCTGAACGGTTGGTAGGAAGCCTTACGGAGAGCGACATGGGAGGCGGTCTCCTCAGCCTGCGAGTATCCCCGTTTCCCGAGCACATCAAAGAGGCCGGGGTGGTGACTGTGTTGGATGAGGACAGCGCACAACCCTTCCTCAGGACCGCCAACGGAACGTGGATGAGCGCGGAGAGGCCGTGCTTCCGAGCCATCATTGAGCGCGGCGAGCTGGACAGGAGAGTGTGCTCCTACAAAGACGTGGGAGCATACCCTCGTAACTTTGTGCGTGTGGGTGCTGAAAACTACGTGGCGGCGGCGCGGTTCGGCCATTGGGCCGTTTTCAAGTGCAATCAGACAGTATTGAAAATGAAAGTCCCGCGGGGGATGTGGCGCGTGCGCGTCCACCCGGGTTGCTCACTTTTCGTCCCCAAAATTCCGGCGGCAGCAAGGCCGCTGTGGGCGCGCAGCGGCCCGCGCTGCTGACACAACACGTGCCCCCACTACTCGTCCCACGGCATCCACTCGCCCATACACTACTACTGGTGCCCCGCGGGCCCCTCTCCGGGTGTCCACCTCTGACCTGTCGCCTCGACCGGTTTCGGCGCCTGCTGAGCGCCCCCCGCTCTTTGTTTCGGGACCAGGCCAGCCCCACCTTGGCGCCTCGCCGTCTGACCCGCAGACTGCTCCCACTTCCACAACGGCCTTCACTCCGGCTGTTGTGATGGAGGACACCATTCCCACCCGCAGCCCGATGGAGGTCAACCAAGAGGAATCAACGCGAGATCCTATGGACTTCCACCGCCGCCTCATATCGGAACTAGACAGCTTGGAGGCTCTGTCTCTCCAGGCGGGTGTACAAGACCCCCGCACTACTCTGCAGACTGTTTATGATGCACATGACCCCCGCGCCGCCTTGCCTCGTTTTAATAGTTCTGGTTTTACATGGTACGTAGAAAACAATAGTACATACTTATGGCTTAACAACACTTGTTTTGGTTGTCCTAGCACTCTCCTGGCAGAATTGGTCTGTCCGGACCAATTCCATGCACTCTACGACCATATTAAAGGCGTGCGCTATGGTTTGTGCATCCCGATCGCTTTTCCTCTAATTCCGGAAAACCTCTTGTCGCGACCGAGACGGTCGCCTGCCTCTCGTTCTCGTCGCCACACCGACATCAAGCAACTTCAAATGCGTACTTTGCTTGTCGAGCAATTTATTCAAGACATTTCCAAATCTCTCGATCGGCTCAACACATCTTTCCCCTCTACCGTCGCTTCTCTGCGCTTCCAGATGCATGAAGCAATCCGTAATATCACTGACATGCAGGCCCGTCTGCACCGCTTGGAAGCGGACACCCTTGTCGCTGTCCGGCCCCGGCCCCGCCCTCGGTCTGCGGAAGCCGACTTTAAGTATTTCAGGCGCCGGCGAGAGGATCCTCATTCTGCGGTTCTACCGCAGGCCAACTACACGGACCCTTTGCCGCCCACTCTCCCGCGGCTACCTTGCCGGTTAACAGCACCGCCGCCGACAACTCCACTGATCGTGCCGAACTACTGCACAACCAGATCAGGGACACGGTTTGGCCTGCTACTGTTAATTTGAGAAAACTGTTAGACGACGCCATCCACAATATTACCTCGCTTAGGGAACGCTATTCGGTGTTGGCCACCCACGCGGTATATGTTGAACGCTATTTAGGTGTACACCATGTTTTTGTGAATACCTCACTTTTTCGTCGCAAACGCGCAGTCTTAGATTTTGTTGGTAATATTGTCGGTGACGTGTTTGGTGTTATGTCTTCTAAGGATAGGACTAACCTAGATGATTAGATTCGGGCACTAACCAACCAGGCGGACATTTTGACTAGGCTGGGCAAGGAACAAGATTCCGCGCTCAACCTCACGCTTACTGCAGTTCAGCATCATGATATGCTTTTGGCTTAACTAGCCAAAGCAGCGGAGGTCAATGTAACGTCAATTGTTAGTCATGCGACTGATTTCAATTCTCATATTCGTTTGCTTCACGCTTTGGTCGCCGCGACGCGCGATGAAATACACACATATATGTCCGCATATCAATATGCTCCGGTCGACCAGAAACTTAGCCCAATTTTTATTGACCCCGCTAAACTTGTGAAGGTACTGATCGCCCTCTCTAACCACCTCCCTGACGGCCTTTCTCTCCCTATTCCACCTAATCTTAATACTATCCACTATTCCTACAACTCTATCAAAACTTTTCCTTCTCTCAACTCTACGGGTTCTCTGGTGTTGCACCTGCACGTTCCTCTGCCCCACCATAACACAGAATACTCTGTTTATCGTGCCGTTCCTTGGCCATATCGGCCGAATGCAAGCAGTGATTATTTTGCATTCTATGAACCTGACAAAGAATTCATTGCGGTCAACACTAGAACAAATACCCATCTCCTTATGAGTAGCGAAGACCTTGACACCTGCAACCCCACCGATGAAATGAGAATCTGCCACCCCTTGGTAGAAGTTCATGCTCATCATTCTACCTGTACCTATGCTTTGCTGATGTCCCATGCTAAAGACATTACCAGACTTTGCACTTCGCAATGGATTTTCATCCTGATAACCGTGCGGCCTGGGAAGAGGAATGTCGATTAGAACTACTAGAATCTCGCAGGCGCGCAGAGGAGGAGGCAGTCATCTCAGCCGCCATCCAACAATTGGTACAGGAAGACGAGGAGCTGCTAATTTTGGAGCGTGAGCATTGGGCGCAAATGGAAGAAGAAAGAGTGGAAGCGGCGGAACGGGAATTGGAAGAAATCAGGAGAAGCTTGGAGCGGGGGTCCCCGCGCGGCGGGTGCAGGGCGCAGGGAAGGAGGGGGAGGATGCGCCCCTCCTGGGAGCGGCGGTGCGGGCTTCTGCGGGGGGAGCGGGGGAGGGCGGGCGGACAAGAGCGCTTTTTTGGATATTGCCCCGAGGGTAGGAGCGTTTGGGTCAAGGTGACCGCGTATCAGTCTGTCGCCTGTTGGAGCTGAGCACAGCCGCTGCATCGCCTCGAGTCAGAGCTCACGTAAAAGTGACTGTGTGAGCGTGCGCGTGTGTGTGTGTGTGTCTGGGCTTGTCTGCGTGTGCGTCTGCGTGTGCGTCGGTGCGTCCGTGTGTCTAGGTGTCTTTTTTTTCGCCCCCTCCTTTTTAAAAAAAAATATATCTATTCCGCGATTTAATTAATTATTTTTTTCATTTTTTTTGCATTTTTTTTCATTTTTTTTTATTTTTAAATTTAATTTTTTTGCTCGACGACCATGGAGCACGCCGCCTCTGCTGCCGCTTCTGCTGCCGCCTGCACTCTCACCCTGCTGCATGTGATGCAGGTATCTTTAGCGGCGGAATGCATCACACAGCATTTGGATGCCGGTGATGTATGGAATTTGGGTAGAGTGGGCAGCATAGCGCTGCGCAATGCATATTTACGGTTCATGTCGAAGTCCTATCTAAATTTGTACGAGCTGACGTGGCGGGTGCCGATGAGCGATCCGTATGAAAAATGGCAAGTAGAACTTCGTCTTTTGACCGCTGCGAAAATGCTGATGCACGTGACCAGCATTCGAGGCATAGTCAACCGATTCGATCTCTCCGTGCTATTTCGATACGATTACCTAAATGACGAGGGGGACGACGGTCTCAACTACGCCGTTCAAAAGTTTCTCGAGTGTTTGGTGAACGGACCGTGTTTGGTGGCCCAACTCAATTGGACAAGATTGCAGTTCTTGTTTGCTTGCTGCGCGCGAGAGCGGTTCTCGGCTAATCCCGATTTACTGGAGAGGCTCGAGAATACGCTAGAACGGTTTGTGCGGCGTAAGGGTTACGGCGTCCACCGTATCACCGTTTGCCACAGGGCGTTCAATTACCATCAGTTACGCAGCTTTCTCCCCAATCTAACATCCGTCATTTGGGGAGCATCGCAAATTCCCCCGTCACGTCACTCTATCAGGCCGCCTAAGCCCTCTGACGCGTTTAGGTTCACGTGGGGAGCGGGCGTAAAAGTGACAGTTGTAATGTCATTTACAACTGTCGCTCAGAGCGCCCTCGATCAGCTCGTTCGCCGCGCTAGGCGACGCGGCTATGAGCCAAAGACGGGGCTTTGGGTAGCAACGCGGAAGGAAAGTTGCACTTATTGCGAGATGGAGGACCAGGACGACGACGACGGTCTTCGTCTTGCGCGAATCGCAGCACGCCTTCCGCCAGCCGACCCAGCGCGATCTAGATCCTGATTCCGCGGATGAGGTGTGGCAGGTGGATCCGTGGGGGGTGGATCCGGATCCGGACTGGGACGCGGACGCGCCATGGCTACAACAGCAAAACGCACCCGAGGGCTGGGAGGAGGACAAGGAGGACGAGGAGGACGCAGCCGAGGGTTGGGAGGCGGACGACGAGGACGAGGAAAACGCAGCCGCGGGCTGAACAACCAGATCAGTGACACGGTTTGGCCTCCTACTGTTAATTTGAGAAAACTGTTAGACGACGCCATCCACAATATTACCTCGCTTAGGGAACGCTGTTCGGTGTTGGCCACCCACGCGGTATATGTTGAACGCTATTTAGGTGTACACTATGTTTTTGTCAATACCTCACTTTTTCGTCGCAAACGCGCAGTCTTAGATTTTGTTGGTAATATTGTCGGTGACGTGTTTAGTGTTATGTCTTCTAAGGATAGGACTAACCTAGATGATTAGATTCGTGCACTAACCAACCAGGCGGACATTTTGACAAGGCTGGGCAAGGAACAAGCTTTCGCGCTCAACCTCACGCTTACTGCAGTTCAGCATCATGATATGCTTTTGGCTAAACTAGCCAAAGCAGCGGAGGTCAATGTAACGTCAATTGTTAGTCATGCGACTGATTTCAATTCTCATATTCGTTTGCTTCACGCTTTGGTCGCCGTGACGCGTGATGAAATACACACATATATGTCCGCACATCAATATGCTGCGGTCGACCAGAAACTTAGCCCAATTTTTATTGACCCCGCTAAACTAGTGAAGGTACTGATCGCCCTCTCTAACCACCTCCCTGACGGCCTTTCTCTCCCCATTCCTCCTAATCTTAATACTATCCACTATTCCTACAACTCTATCAAAACTTTTCCTTCTCTCAACTCTACGGGTTCTCTGGTGTTGCACCTGCACGTTCCTCTGCCCCACCATAACACAGAATACTCTGGTTATCGTGCCGTTCCTTGGCCATATCGGCCGAATGCAAGCAGTGATTATTTTGCATTCTATGAACCTGACAAAGAATTCATTGCGGTCAACAGAACAAATACCCATCTCCCTATGAGTAGCGAAGACCTTGACACCTGCAACCCCACCGATGAAATGAGAATCTGCCACCCCTTGGTAGAAGTTCATGCTCATCATTCTACCTGTACCTATGCTTTGCTGAGGTCCCATGCTCAAGACATTACCAGGCTTTGCACTTCGCAATGGACGCTGAAGCCCCGTGATCGCTATCTGGGCGCCCACCAAGGACGCAGTTGGGCGTTTTCCTTGCCCAACCGTTATTGGCTGCTGCTCCATGATGCGACAGGATGACAGATCTCCGGCAACTTCTCCACCTTGCCATTCACCGGGATCCTGTCCCTGCCGGCTAGCGTCACCGCCACAATCAACGGCGCGAAACTTCACGCTGGCAGCACCATCTCCGCCGTCGCCATGGATCTGGAGCCCCCCGTTTTGCCAGATGTGCCCGCGCTGGACATGTCAGCTTTGATGTCGACCAACTTCTACAATATGGAGGCACAACGAGCAATTACAACTGCCCTGAACGAGTCCTCATCCGCCATCAACCTCGCTGGCATCTCCCTGCACCGTGTGAACACCCTGGCAAACGAAGCAACAGAGAATTTATTCTCTTTGCACAAAGTCATCAACACGGCGCCCGGCATCAGCACAATTACTTTGGTAATTATTATCATTCTCCTTATCTTTTTCTTGGCTGTGTACTGCTATTGCCAACGAAAGCGTTATTTCCCGGTCGCAAACAAAAGCGACGCCCCCAATATCATTTTCAATAACCCCCCAGCACCAGTAATCACGAAAGGTCTTTCTCGCACTACACCTAATAATCCTGACAACCAACTCGTTCGTTAAAATGACGACTCGATTGAATTTATACCTGTGCCTGGATCACGTTTTGCGTGAATTCTCTAATTTTCTCCCTCCTTTCTTTTCTCACTCGTTTCAAGACTGTACCCTCACTTACTAAAACTTTTGTTTTTTCCTCTTACGTTGTTGGAATATGTTTTCTGCCTTTTGTTCTTCTTCCTTTTGACAGGCGCACGGCTTGACGGTGAACGAACGCATACGAGGACCCGGACCGCTGCCTGAACAGTCTCGGATCGGCACAGTTCCCTCTCCAATGGCCGACAGTCAGTGAACACTGCACAGAAAGTCTTGTTCACCGGCCCGGAATGCTCAACCTCAGCTAGTCCTCATTCGCCCGCTTCGCCATCTCGTCGTCGCGTCCGTCTCTCCTTTCCTTACGGCGCGTGTTCGGCCAAATACGCCCACATTTTTCCAACGTATTCACCCTCCTACAACGTATTCCAAATTTTATACGCCTACTGCAATGACATCATGACTCTCAATGTTCGCCTTTCTTATATTTTGTTTATTTTTATATGTGTTCCTTTGATATGTATGTTATATTCATGTTGTATTCTATTTTTAACCTGTTTTTCTATTTTTATTTTTGCTATGTTCAGCCTATTGGCAAACACTTACGCTCTTTAGACGTGCATATTTTTATACTATTTTTCTACTACTTACACATCATATCCATTTTTGAATTGTTAAGCTCTTATAGCAACATCACATGCTTCTAGGCGTGTTCTTCTTGTATTATAATCAGTTCTTTTGTATTGACGACAACGCTCTGCTTCCCCACGTAGTTAGACGGTTGTTGTTTGTGTCGCTTAGCTCTCTATGACCCCCGGAGTAATGTGATGTCGCTAATATTGACCACAACCGTCTTAGATACAACAGTCACATGTGTATAATGGGCCTTCCCATTAACGGCTCCGACTGTAGCCGGCCCCCTCCTTCCCAAACGCTGGGCTTCCTTCCACCGGCCCTAGGCCTAGCTCTACCGTGTCCGGGTATAAAGGTGACCGCACCGTCCCAGTGGACACAGTTCGAGGAGAGGAGTCCCAGCAGCATCTCCAGCTCGTGGCATCGTTGTCGTCGTCATGAGTAAGAATAAAACATCGTAACTGGAAGCCCTTGCCTCTATTATCATATCAGGGAGAACCCACCAACCACGACACCACATTGTGTGTTACTCATTTGTGCGCACGCGGACAGAGTTGACCCTAAACGCAAGTCTACCCTGGCTGCAAGGGGAAGGTGGGGCGGAGGGGGAGAAGAGGGGGGAGGTGGGGCGGAGGGAGGACGGATGCGGGCAAAGGGGGAGGAGGAGGTTGGGGAGGAGGAAGGTGGGCAAGGTGTGTGTGTGGTCGGTGATGGATGATGAAGGCGGAGGAGGGAGGGGAGGGGGAGGTGTGGGTGCGTGCGATAGCAGAGGAGGTGAGGTGGGGGCGTGTCAGGTGTCACGTGGAGGAGGGTCAGCGCTGCATGGGTATCTATGATATGACGTGTGTGTGTGTGTGTTTTTGTTTGCGACGTTGGCCGCTAGAGCACGTGAGCTGTATGGTTTTGATGCGTGTGTGGATGAGTTGTGTGAGGCGTGGGGTGTTCCTGCGTGGGCGCGCGCGGGGGGTATTGCTATCCTAGGAAAGTGGGCGGAGGAGGGGGAGAGGAGAGGAGGTAATGCGAGTTTGGATGGGGTCTATGTAAATGCGACAGGTATGTTAAGGTCCCCTCGATGGTGGTTTCGTCGTTGTCCGCTAGGGCGCGAGATCGGTATCCCTGGAAAGGGGAGGGGCGTGGTCGAGATTGGCGGGAAAGGAGTGGGTGTGGTGGTGGTGGAAGTTAGGTCCCCATGAGTAGGGCAGTAGTATGACATTCCGGGCTCCGCCCCTCCCTCCCTGTGTGAGGGGTCAATGGACCCGGCTCACAGGGCCTTTGCTACGACACCATCCGATGCTCCGAGTCATTGCGTAAGGAGGACCTCCTCCCAAATCCTGTGTCCGACTCGCCAGGTTTCCCTCTCCCTTGTCACCTCCGGACTGGACCAGGGGCCCTGCGCGGCCCCCTAGGGACACCAAATATAAGGTGGGCCCTATGCCTTCGGAAGTCAGTCGGCAGCTACGCTGCAGTTGGAGTGGAGTCCGGTCTGGAGAGTGAACGCAGCAGACGACGGAGCGCCCCATCATGTGTAAGGAATAAACCGACGTAACTCGGAAAGAAAGTCCCTCATGATTACAGAGAGAACCCAAGCCCACGAATATCACATTGGTGGCTAGAGGTGGCTCTGTAAGCCATGCAACTTTCTGTAAAGTCAGTGTAGTTTTAAGATTTCGCTAGCGATTAAGAAGTGCATTGTGTTACCATGTCTGTTCTCTTACCACGGCACTAAGCCCACTATTCCCGGGAATGTCTCAGTTTCCGTCCCTCGCCTCCCTCTGGGACTCGCTACCCGGTGGTACCGTCACCATCCGCGTCTGTTTGCCGCGTCCCCGCCCCGCTCTGCGCCGCCGCTCCATTTCACCTCGCCCGCGTCACGTGCGTTTCGTGCCCCGCCCTACGCCGCGTCCCGCGCCCCGCCCAGCATCGCGTCCTGCTTCCCAGCCGACTCCTCGCGGTGTACCGCGCCCTGCCCAGCAGCCTTGCCCTCCTCGCCCCCAGCGTCCACAGGGCCCCCGCCCTCAGCGTTATGCACCGCGTCCGGTACGTCCCGCGCATATTGCGGATAACCGTATGCGTCCTTGCCTAGTTTGCGGAACCGCCGCCGGCGCTTCCTCTCGCCCTGTGCCGTGCCGTTACTAAATCGGGCTGCCATGTCTGTCTAGTTTACGGAACCGCTGTCGCATTTCCGCACCCTACGTGCCGCCGTCGCTAAATTATCCCCATGTCTGAGCCCTCCACGTCTTCAGCGCCTCGCGCGCGCACGATCGCCGTTGTCCGGCCCCAGCCCATACCGCTCGAACCGATTCCGAAATCTATCATTAGATTAGCGGAACACGAGCCCTCTATCCCGGCACACATTCTTGCCGCTGACGACCACCCGGATGCCCCTATTTTCCGACAACTGGCTGAATTCTTAAAGCCCTCTTTGCTCTGGGCATACCGAGTGTGCTTAGCCCGACAACAGCAAGCCGAGAAATATCGGTTAGCGAAAGCCAAAGGCGAAAGCACGCGATTCCTTACGATACAGAAATATACTTGCGCCCGCTTCCGTTTTGAAACACAGTCATACTTCGCGACCATCGCCACCTTAGACCAATCCGGCCCCATTACCCCCGACGAGGTCCGCGCTGCCATGCAGCACTTACGCAACTCTCAATAGACGCTAACATGTCAAACTGTTGTACGCTTTTTCACTGCTTCATGTGTGCGTTTTGTTGTTGTTGGGTATGGCTGTGATTCAGCCCCCCGACATACGCACATATCTTAATAGTTTCACGTGCCCGCCAAATACGCACTACCACCGCTTCCAGGTGATAAATTTAGACACTCTTACCACTGCCGCCGCCGCTCGCATTATCGCCGCGGATTTCGACTCCCTGTACGATGGTCTCGTGCAGCACCTCGACAATACCTGGCGAAACGCAGCCACTATCATTCGGCTACAGGAGGTAGGGACCGCCCTTAACGATACCCACGAGGATAACGAGGAACGCCCACGGGTATTTTTCGCACTTACTCGGCTCGACGCAATCCGAGAGCCCGGCAGCATCTTTATCGATTTGCGCGCCATCCTTCGAAATTTTCGTCTGAACGCCACTGCCATCCTCGCCGTCCCTCCCCATCGGTTGTTTTCGGTCGTGCTTGCCGCCCGAGAGGAAGACACAATGGCGGTCAACGCAGGCCTTCTGTCCGCCATCAGGTGTTTTTCAGGTTCCGACCCGGCTTATCAAGTGACAGATTTCCTAAACGCCATAGACGGCGCCGCTCCGCTGTCACCTAACCTCACAGATAACCAAAAAAGGGAAATATTGCTCCTTCGCGGCCCAGCCCGTCAGCTTATCCGCTCACAGCCCGCATTAGTTGGTGGCACGTATGCCGCCATCACGGAGGCCTTGTTGGCCCGCTTCAAGCCCCCCACAGACCACTACTCGTCCCACAAAGCTTTTCGGGAATGCATTCAGGAGCCCGGTGAAAGCGTTTCCAGCTTTCTGGCTCGGCTCCGCGAGATGGCCGCTCGGACGAGAGAGGCTCGCCCGCCCGGCCCGGAAAACGAAACCGCCGAAGCTCGCGCTGCGCGCATTGCACTTGCAGACCAGCTTCTTGAACAGGAAATTTTATCCCTGTTAATTCACGGGCTTAACAGTAAAATCAAACGTTGGGTCCGCGTCGCCTCCCCCGCCACTCTTGATCAAGCCTACCGCCTATCTTTGCGAGAGGAGGTCGAATCCCTCTCGGAAGAGCTAAAAGCCGCTCAAATCAGCGTCATGCAGGCTGCCGATCCCCCTGCACCCCCTTCCCGGCTCCACCCATGCCAGCAGCTCCTCTCACACCTGCTGCTCCACGACGCTGCCGGCCGCCCCATGCCGAACAACATCTCCACTCCGTCGTCTTCGGGAGTCCTGTCCCTGCCGCCCGGTGCCACTGCTACAATTAACGGAGTGAAGTTGCACTCCGGCAGCATGCTTTCCGCAGTCGCCACCGACCTGGAGCCACTGGTCCTCCCGGACATCCCCGCCCTGGACATGGCTTCCCTCATGCCCGCCAACTTCTACGCGCCGGAGGCTCAACAGGCTATCTCAGCCGCCCTCAACGAGTCCTCCGCCTCCGTAAACCTCGCCGGTGTCAGCTTGCAGCAAGTTCACAAGCTGGCCCGTGAAGCCAACGACAACCTGTTCACGCTCCACAAAATCGTGAACACACCACCAGGCATCAGCATCATTACGCTGGTAATTATTATCTTCCTCCTGATTGCTGGATTGACATTATACTGCTATTGTCGATGCCGTCAATACCGTCCGGTATCCACTAAAGGCGACTCCCCTCCCATCATTATTAATAACCCTACGCCAACAATTACGCAAGGACTCTCGCGAACTCCTCCTAGAAATCAACTCGTCCGTTATCGGGACGATGATCTTGAACTAATCCCCGTCTACTAACCCCTTCCCTCCTATTCGTCAACACAGCACACACATTTTTATTTACTTTACGTTGTTGGGATACGCTTTCTGCTCTTGTTTTTCTCTTTTCCTTCGGCAGCGCAAACGGCTCTACGACCGAGCGGCACGAGGACCGATGACACGACAGCGCCTGCGGACTTCCAATCACATTCGTCCACGGCACCCTGCCCCGGGACTCACTCTGCTCCCCCGGCACGGCCACTGTCTGCAGTCATCCTTCCCTCCGCCCGGCTCGTCGTTCCGTCCCTGCGTATGTCGGTGTCTCTCCTTTTCGGCGCGTGTTGGCCAAACACGCCCATATCTTCCGTCGTATCCACCCCCGCATCGACGTAACCCCTAAATTTCCGTCTCATCTGGCTGCTTGTCGACCTGCGACGTGCGGTGCATTCAGTGTGGTTCAGTTAATATGCCTGTTAATTCTCGTTTGTTTTTGTTTAATTTTTTTTAATTACATCTGCTTGTAAATACTTTTCACTTTAAAACTGTTCTTATTGTTATCTCACCCTTTGTATTGTTCCGCCCTTCTGGCTTTTGCCCTCCTTTGCGAAGGCATTTTTTTTTTTTTGTTATTTCAGGTGATGGTTGTTCCATGAGATTAGTGCGGTTTATGGATACGCAACGGGAGCCTTCGAACGCGCTACCTTCACCAATGTTCCGCAGGTTTACTCCGTAATTGTAAATCCAATACTCACAAACAAGGTTTCATTCGAAAGAGGAAGGTCGAAAGTATGCCCACAATTCATTTTGACATCGACCGACCCCAGCAAGTTTGAATTCTGGCGGCGAGAAGTCAGCGCCCTGTCATTCGGCCGACTGGCGGGCGCGAAGATGACGGCCTGCTAGAACGACCCGTAAACGTTCCGCTGCAGTTTTTCGAAATACGGCCAATTACTTGACATTTCACGCGCATATCATCTTCAAATGACTAAAAATATTTTTTTATTGATATTTCGATACCAAACAATGACGTAAATTACGATAACTCGGAAATCAGCCGGGAGTGAGGTTAAGAGGTTATGGTACCCGAAAACGGCTAATTTCCTATTTATCGTAATTTACGTCTTTGTTTGGTATTAAAATATTCATAAAAAATATTTTCAGTCATTTGAAGATTATATGCGCGTGAAATGTCACGTAATTCGCCGTATTTCAAAAAACTGCTGCGGAACGTTTACGGGTCGTTCTAGCAGGCCGTCATCTTCGCGCCCGCCAGTCGGCCGAATGACAGGGCGCTGACTTCTCGCCGCCAGAATTCAAACTTGCTGGGGTCGGTCGATGTCAAAATGAATTGTGGGCATACTTTCGACCTTCCTCTTTCAAATGAAACCTTGTTTGTGAGTATTGGACTTACAATTACGGAGTAAACCTGCGGAATATTGGGGAAGGTAGCGCGTTCGTAGGCTCCCGTTGCGTATCCATAAACCGCACTAATCTCATGGTTGTTCTTAAATGGACATATGTTTGTATTTTTTCTTTACTTACCTTATTTTGTACTTATGGCGTCTCCGTCGTTCCCCACGTAATTCGGATGGTTGTCTCTCTATATTAGCTTCGCTTTAAAACCCCCGGGGGGGGGGGGTGATGTGAGGGGTCAATGGACCCGGCTCACAGGGCCTTTGCTACGACACCATCCGATGCTCCGAGTCATTGCGTAAGGAGGACCTCCTCCCAAATCCTGTGTCCGACTCGCCAGGTTTCCCTCTCCCTTGTCACCTCCGGACTGGACCAGGGGCCCTGCGCGGCCCCCTAGGGACACCAAATATAAGGTGGGCCCTATGCCTTCGGAAGTCAGTCGGCAGCTACGCTGCAGTTGGAGTGGAGTCCGGTCTGGAGAGTGAACGCAGCAGACGACGGAGCGCCCCATCATGTGTAAGGAATAAACCGACGTAACTCGGAAAGAAAGTCCCTCATGATTACAGAGAGAACCCAAGCCCACGAATATCACATCACCCTCGTGGTAAGCGAATACCTTCGGGTCCTTCTGAGCGACAATGGACGAAACCTTACCTACGGCGCATTTGCCTTAGCGTGTCGCCGCATGCGAATTAAACAGATTCGCACCGTAGCGTACTCACCTTGGCTCAATGGCACCTGCGAGCGCTCTCACACACAGATCTCTGCAAGATCAGTTGACCAGGATCAGGAAACTTGGGATGACTATTTACCTTTGGCCGTCTATGCTTTGAATTCGCACATTCACACATCCACAAATGAGTCCCCTAATTCCCTAGTGTTCTTGAAGGATTTCTCCTTCCCCACTGCAGATGTGTTTCGTGAGCGCCCGGTCGACTACTCTGCCGGCACTGGCAGTTGGGTCAACGACGCATTTCCCCGCGTCCGCGCCCTGTATAAAGAAATAGTGACTCGCCACGAGTCTGCTGCGGCTCTCCGAGCCCGTAATAACAGTAAGAAGGCGCAGATCAAGGATTTGCAACCTGGGGACAAATGCGTTCTCAAAATCGAGAAGCACCCCGCGCTTCATACGCCTAAACTTAGTCCTAAGTTTGCGGGTCCGTTTCGGGTACTCAGTCTGACGGGTAAAGTTACAGCAGAGATCCTAAACGTCTTCCCAGAAGACGCGGAAGACGCTAAACCCCGCATTGTACATTTGAATAAACTTAAGAAAGCCCCTCCGGTGCTGCTACCAGACGGACAGATCCCCGCCGCCATACTCGCCGAGTGGGCGGCCCCATAACCTCTGTTCTTGTTTCAGGGATCCTAGCTGTTCTCTTCATCCTCTGTTGCCCCGCGCCAGGCACAGAGTCCTTCCGTCGTGGCCCACCAATCATCGCACCTGACAACACCTCTCCCACCGATGGCGCCTCCGTAACCCTTGCGGACGATCTAACTGCTGGCATGATATTTTCTTTCCAGAGAAACTTCTACTTGAGTTTAGGCGAATGGGACGTGCTGGTCCCACTACCGACCATATGCTGCATTTAGTGATCATTTAAAACAATTAGAAGCACAAATCTTGGAAGCCTACAAAACCGTCACTTCCCCTGTCATTAATGCCGAACTCACGATCGCTTACAATATGGCCATTGTTGCTACTCGCGAATTGATCAATTTTAATACCACTCTTCGCCGCGCCCGTCGTTCAGCACCCCCCAAACCCGACTTCCAGTCGTGTGAACTTTCAGCAGCGGTCCAGCACTGTTCCCCCGAGACGATCTTTCTTCCCGTGTACCAACCTCGGGAACCAACGCTAACGGCTCTTCAATCTTTCCGCTGGCTGAAGCGTCACTATCGCGACGCGGAACTCCGTCTCGCCGCACAACTGTGGCGTACCGTCACGACGAAATTTTTCCGAGTAAGCGTTCCCAGATCACCAATGATCAATTTCTGCCTGCTCCGATTGTGTGTGAATGGTCCTTGCTTTGTGAGGTAGCTCTGGTTCGTCTCATGTCCATGCGCGCAGCCCTGGCGCGTGTTTTTTTCCGTGCTTTTGTCGCGTGTGTGTTTCACAACTCTCCTCATCGATCGTTCGATCGAAGCTTAGTCGCTGCAAATTGAATTTATTTGGGGTAAGTAAATCGGCAATTCGCTTGCAAAAAAATAAAAGAATAAAATAAAAAAAGTAGGAAAAAAAATTGAAAACTAATTTTTTATGTAATTGCAATGCATAGGTCGTGTGTGCGTCGCGCCAACCGCATCGCGGTACTGTGCCAGCGTGTCGCCGCGCTGTCTGTGCTCTTCGTCATCTGCATCCGCGTGTTTGTGTGTGTTCCAGTCGACGGGGTAAGTATCGGCCGCATTGAGTGTGCGTGTGTGTGTGAAAGTGCGTGCGGCTCACGAGTTTGTCATTTCGTTTCGTTTCGTTCCAATGAATTTGTGAAAATCAAATATGGAGATTGCGCAGCAGGGTGCGGATTTCGAAAGTAAGGCAATCGAAGCTTTCAAAACAATCGAACCGGTGCTAGAAGATTGTTTGTATTATTACGTAGAGACAGAGGAGAGCTCATTTTTCAAACGATTTGGCGCTCTGTATATCTGTGACTATTTTGCTGGTAGTGTATTGCCCGAACAGCGCCCGCTGTTTCCTGCGAGCGTGTCAGCTTTTGTAGACGAGACGCTCCGCACATACGCATGGATCCGCACGGAGATGGAGAGGTGTGAGAGGGAGTGGGCTGGTGACGGATCATCGGGTTATTCCCACGAGTTCTTGTGCGACCTGGTCCGCAGCTTCGCCGTGACATTCCCTAGCGGATTCCCGCTGATGTTTCGAGGCACAGGTCTCGCTAATAACGAGTCGTGATCGGGCGTCGCGCGCAGAAATGCGGTGGAGGGGAGGGGAGGGGGAGGGGTGAAGGAGGAACGCACGTGCTGTGGCTCCTGCTCCAGCCTTATATCAGTCGTAGGGCATACGTGAGTCATGGCGCTCGTCTGCGAGACGTGCGGGGCGAGCTCCCCGGCGACCTAACCCAACGAGCCCAGCTGATCAGTCCTCCCAGAGAAGCTCACAGCGTAGTGGGTACAGAGGGTGCTGACTTAGTGCTGTGGTTTGGAACGGCCAGAGAAGGTCGGGTTGCCTAATTTTAGGGGCGCCCCCCGAGAGCAGGCAAGCAATTGCGTCGTGTGTGTGTGTGTCTGGGCTTGTCTGCGTGTGCGTCTGCGTGTGCGTCGGTGCGTCCGTGTGTCTAGGTGTCTTGGTTTTCGCCCCCTCCTTTTAAAAAAAAAATAGTTATATTCCGCGATTTAATTAATTAATTAATTAATTATTTTTTTCATTTTTTTTCCATTTTTTTTCATTTTTTTAAAAAATTTTTTAAATTTAATTTTCTTGCTCGACGACCATGGAGCACGCCGCTTCTGCTGCCGCTTCTGCTGCCGCCTGCACTCTCACCCTGCTGCATGTGATGCAGGTATCTTTAGCGGCGGAATGCATCACACAGCATTTGGATGCCGTTGATGTATGGAAATTTGGGTAGAGTGGGCAGCATAGCGCTGCGCAATGCATATTTACGGTTCATGTCGAAGTCCTATCTAAATTTGTACGAGCTGTCGTGGCGGGTGCCGATGAGCGATCCGTATGAAAAATGGCAAGTAGAACTTCGTCTTTTGACCGCTGCGAAAATGCTGATGCACGTGACCAGCATTCGAGGCATAGTCAACCGATTCAATCTCTCCGTGCTATTTCGATACGATTACCTAAATGACGAGGGGGACGACGGTCTCAACTACGCCGTTCAAAAGTTTCTCGAGTGTTTGGTGAACGGACCGTGTTTGGTGGCCCAACTCAATTGGACAAGATTGCAGTTCTTGTTTGCTTGCTGCGCGCGAGAGCGGTTCTCGGCTAATCCCGATTTACTGGAGAGGCTCGAGAATACGCTAGAACGGTTTGTGCGGCGTAAGGGTTACGGCATCCACCGTATCACCGTTTGCCACAGGGCGTTCAATTACCATCAGTTACGCAGCTTTCTCCCCAATTTAACATCCGTCATTTGGGGAGCATCGCAAATTCCCCCGTCACGTCACTCTATCAGGCCGCCTAAGCCCTCTGACGCGTTTAGGTTCACGTGGGGAGCGGGCGTAAAAGTGACAGTTGTAATGTCATTTACAACTGTCGCTCAGAGCGCCCTCGACCAACTCGTTCGCCGGAAACGGCGATCTTTGACCCGCTTGGAGGGTCCAGCTACCTGCCGGAACCTGGCTGGATTAGCAAGAAAAAATCGACGACGAACATTGAACAGTATGTCTTTATTGACTGTTTCCGTTTAAGCGTGTCTTGTGCAATGTTCCCGGCTTAAAACATTCCGCGGCGTCCGGAACAAAATACGCAGTACCTCGACACGCTTAGAATGGGAGACATCGACTACCATCCTATGAAAGTGCAGGATCTGGCTCGGTTAGAGGAGCTCAATCAAAACATTAGTCTGACAGTGCTCCCGAGTCGAAATGTAAGCAATACAAAATGGGCACAAGCAATACAAAACACGCATAAGCAATTTTTTTCGTGCCAATCTATTGTTTCGGTGTGGGTCGGCCCTGCTCTGGTGGCAATGCTTAGCGATTCTGGAGCCCCGGCCGCACCCGGAATCACTCGCTAAACAACTCTAAGCAATACTCGGACCGACTGCTGCCCGCGCCCCTCTAAACCATGCTAAGCCATACCTGAAGACCCCAGAGCCCAGACGGCTAGAAGGACGGGGAGGGGGGGGGGGGGGGGGGGTCCTTGCCCTTAGTGCAGCCTGTGCAGCCGCAGCGAGGCCCTGCCAGCAGCCAGCGTGCCCAGGCAGGCAGGCTGGGCTGGCAGTCAGGCATCGTCGTCGCAGTATCGCGGTGCCATCGTTGTCTTACCTACACGGTTTCTTACGTTTACTTTCAACGCCAGCGTTGTGCAACATTTGAAGACTTCTGGAAGGTACCAAATGCTTCGCCGGATTACACTCAGTGGAGGTAAGTGAAGGCAACAAAGTTTTAACATGCTAAACTGAAGCTGCAGAACTGAAGCAAGTGAGGTTAGAGCGCTAAAACACGTGCGTTGCTAGTTCCTGACTTTAATATCGATGGCAGCAGAAAATACCTTCGCATTTTCTGCGCTGTTAAGCTGATTAATTTGATACGTTAAGTGCCAAGATCGGATATTATTTCAAATATTCACTTTGAAAAAAGTTGGGATTTTGTTGGTGACGCTGACGTAGGGAACGAATGCTGGCCGCATCGTGCACCAGTCTCCGGCCGGCCGGCCTAGGCAGGCCGATGGACGCCGCAGGTAGATGCGAGGAGCGCGTGGGAGCAGGGGCCGGGGGTGGCGGGTAAATCCACGAGCAGGGGGGGCTGTCTGTAAACGGGCCTGTGCGTGTTTCCTTATTCCTGTCTGTTTACGTTCCAGGGTTTGCGTCATACGCTGTCTTGCTAGCTCCTATCAGCCCCAGCATTCAGTACACTTCGGCTCATCACGGCTTGACCAGCATTTATACCGAGGGTACGTTGTTTTGCCTTGCTTGATCCTGATTCATATTTCCGGAGACATGTCAATGTTTTCTGCTGATTTTGCCCTGTTTTTATTTGTAGGTTTGCGGGTGAAAGTGGAGGACAACCGATACCATTTATTTTTAACTTGTATAATTTTCATTTTGCGCAATAAACATTTGACTACTAATCATCAGACTTGTCATTGTTCACTTATCTCCATGTCTATTTTGAAATGTGTGGTGCAAAGCCAAAAGTGGGAGCAACGGAGAGGGAAAGGACGCACCGACGGGGCAGAAGAAGAGGACAAGAGGGGGAATGGGGGAGGGGGAAGGTAGGGGGGGGGGGCGCTGCTCGCCCGCACAAGCAATGCATAGCAATACCTCGCCTAAGCAATGCTAAGCAATGCTAGGTAATACCTCATATAAGCAATGCCAAGCAATGCATATGCGTGCTTTTAAGCCATTCTAAAATTGCCTTTCGGTCAGACACCGGGTTTAGCATTGCTTATGGGACACGGTCAGGTATAGCGCGGCTCACAATGCTAAGCAATTATTATTGGGCATCTTTTAGAATGGCTTACATTTCGGCTCGGGCTCTACGCAGAAGAAGAACCGTCTGCAGATGCACCAGCGGACCGGCATGTGCGCGTCAGCCGACCCTGGTTCATTGAGGACTCAAGAGACGAAGACCGTGCCAGCAAATCGGACAGTGACAGTGAGAGTGGCAGCAACAACGAAAACGACAAAGTCGGTGAGAGCAGAAGTGAATACGACGGAGACAGTGACAATGACTAGGGGGCTGCAGCTGCTACGACAATCGGTCAAAGAAGAATACATAAGCGGGTGCTTAATACTATTCACGCGACCAAGGACAGGAAGCAGAACCATGTGACCCTGCTGCTGCTGTAGAAAGGGTCACGTCGGCACTATGTGACAGTGAACGACGTTCTCACGCTGTTGTCTACGACGGCAAGGAGACGTCGTATCCGCCTGTCTAGTGTTGCAACTGCCTCAACTCCATGCCGACGCAAGACAAGCTGGACGAGCGAACACCTCTGTCGGCACTACGGGGCGCAGCGTGTCGAGTACCTCAAACCCGGCCACACTGCGTTGTTCAGCAGGAGTGACCTCGCCAAAACCCAAGTCCTCCTTCACGTCGTCTATTTCGACTTCGAGGCCGTGTTGAAACGGCTGCCGGATGACGGACAAGAGCGGAAGACAAATAAGACGCAACAACACATCTTCCCGTGGACTCCGTAAGCTGCGCTGCTGCTAACAGCATACGCGTGTAGGAACTGTCTCGCACCATGGACCAGTACAAAGTGTCACGCTTCATCTCGGCTGGCACAAGCGAGGCCGAAGCATTCGACTCATTGATAGCTTTCAGTTTGCTCAGGCTTCATTAGATCAGTTATCCAGGACGCTCCTCCCAGTCGACAAGACTTTGCTCGAGAAGCAGTACCCAGACCCCCAGCAGCGTGAGCTTTTGCCCTTCAAGGGGGGTTTTCCGTACGAGTACGCAGGAAGCTACGAGCAGCTTGTCAACGAGATATCTCCCCCCCCCCCTCGCTAGGCATTGTGGAAATCGCCCCGTTAGAAAACCAGTAGTCAGAAACGGTCGTTAAAGGTTTTCTTCACAGTGTTTTTCTGAGGCATGGGGCCCCAGAAATCGTCCTTTCCGGTCTGGGTCGCAATCTTACGATGAGTGTGACGGCTGATTTGTGTAGGGTTCTTCAGATAAAGCGTATTTACACGACAGCTTACAGCCCATCCACCAATGCCCAAACAGAGCAAAGAAATAAAGTAATCAAGACAATGATCCGGCAATTTTGCAATGCGCAGAAAACGGATAGGAGCGAATATGTCCCATTTTAGCAGTTCGCAATGAACAATGCGTTGCGTATCAGTACGCAACGGACACCACTTTTTATGGCGCATGGCAGGGATCCTGTTTTGCCAACCGATTTTTTTGGCAGGACCTCAGGTCGAGCCAGGGGCATCAAAATTTGCGTAACCCGCGTTGGTTGCAGCTCGCCTGCAGAAGGCGTACAAAATTGTACAGCACCACTTATCTCAATCTGTATTATCACGGGAAAAGCAGTACAACAAGAATACTAAGCCCGTTAAGTTTGAGGCAGGCACTTTGGTTTACCTAAAAGTGCAGCATTTCAAGCAGGGTATCAACGGCCAAAGGCCAACGAACCGGTGAAAACTGTGCATGTCAATGAGCTGAAGGCCACACCTCCCATGTGCCTTCCTAACGGCACGATCGTAGATGAGAATCGCGAACCGGTCTCACGGCCTTCCGTGCAACCCGACCGCAAAACCCAAGGCACGTTCGGAGCCGGGCCCCGTGAACCCAGAGTTGCGTGGGCCCAGCCTAAGGCCAGCCAGCGCGCCTCGACGCAGCGCCTCGCACAACGCGCTCATCGCACGAAGCGCGGCGCCCGCAAACGCGTTTACGGGGCCCGGCCCTAGAAAGAGTATCTGTGTCAATGTCGGCATACCAGGCGTACCGCTCGCTCGATGCCCTTCGGCATGCTCTGCCCACGCTTCCCCATGGCGCTAAAATCACGATCGTAATAGAAATCCCGGAATACCGCAGAGCGCCGCAGTGCCAACCTCCATTTTTGCCCTGACACCGTCTTACAGCTCACCTGGAAGACGATAGACGAGTGTGTGGAGTCACTCCCTACTAATTATCTGTGATCACCGGCGCGTACACAACCATGCACGCGCGCATGATACTGTATGGAGTTCTCGATCTTCTCCAGGACAGAGTCGCGTACTGTGATAAGGACAGTGCGGTGTACATATCGAAACCAGGCCAGCCAGAACACCGCTCAGCGCGCGTTGTTTCTTCTTTCCTTTCCCCCGCGCAAGGCGTATATTTGGTGAGTCGGTGTCTACTGTGCGTGATTGTGTGTGTGCACAAGTTGGTTTCGTATCGTTCCACTCTAAAAAAGAACAAAAAAACTGAAAAGAAACATGCATAGGTAAATCAATAATAAGAGAGGCATGGCTATAGCGGACAAAGCAATTCGTGCATTCAATAAGGATTTCCATTCTGATCTAGAGGAGTGTATCGACAGGTGGAGGCAGATCCTTATTCTGTGTGTGAGGGCGCATCCCGGTAATTGTGGACTTTAGGGGCTCCACCACCTATAAAGACATGGCCGGTACCGTTGGAACCGGCTCAACGCCTAGAATTGGAATATGCCAATCATATACGGCGCTCTTCAACCTCTTTATTTAAAAAATAAAAATATGAGACGACCTAACCTGTCACAGTGCTCAGGAACACGGGTATTTCGGACACATTTCTGCATGATTATTCATCAAACGATGTGAAACGTCGTTTTCAAGTATAGCCTTTTCTCAGGGAAGACTTTTGGTACACACTTTCGCGTTTAACTTAGAGAAACCAAACACCATAAATCCGTCTGCTACAGCGATTCTCCCCACAGCGACGCTCGACGAGTGGTAACCCTAGGCTATGCGGCGCTACCGCAGCGCCGGACTGGTGGCCGAACACCGAACCCCGTCGGCACCGGCGTCGGCGGCTCTGTCGGGCGGCTGCGGGAGAGTGCGCGATCAAGGACAACCTGCTATGTGCTGTGCGTCGTCACCTCCGTCATCTCCCTTTGACCAAGGTGACACTGTCACATTTTCGTTTCAGTTTGAGGATACCCCTAATGGCTGCGTGCCTACGGCTTGCTAACCTCACAATCATTTCCCTTTGACACCCTAATGGCTGCGTGGTCTGGCTACGGCTCGCAACCTCACAATCATTTCCCTTTGACACCATCACCTCACAATTATCTCCCTTTCACTGTCACATTTGCGTCCTCACATATCATCTCCCTTTGACACTGTCGACACTGTCCAAGGAACACCAAGCTGAAATGAAAAAACAACAACACTTTGAATTAATACGGCTCGCAACCTCACAATCATTTCCCTTTGACACCATCACCTAGTGCCATCAGAATGCATCAGAATGTGCTATTTTTTCTATTCCTCTTTCAAATCTTCCAAAAGCCTATGTTGTCTGAAGTAAACCTGGATCACGGTACTGCAACGGGCGAGAAAGTGTCACGATAATCAACACTTCTGCCTGCAGGTCAGCATGATGTCCAGAGAAAAACAGCAATTTCTGTATGTTTTTTTCAATTGCATGTAATGAAACCAATCTTTTGTTGCAATTCTTTCACAATCATTTCTTTGACACCCTAATGGCTGCGTTTCTTGGCTACGGCTTTTCCTGTAACATTTCCTGTGACACCGATTAATCAAGGTATTGTTAATGTGACAGTGAACGGGAGATGATTGAGAGGTGATGGTGTCAAAGGGAAATGATTGTGAGGTTGCGAGCCGTATTAATTCAAAGTGTTGTTGTTTTTTCATTTCAGCTTGGTGTTCCTTGGACAGTGTCAAAGGGAGATGATATGTGAGGACGCAAATGTGACAGTGAAAGGGAAATGATTGTGAGGTGATGGTGTCAAAGGGAAATGATTGTGAGGTTGCGAGCCGTAGGCAGACCACGCAGCCATTAGCACTCTCCCGCACGAGCCGCCCGACCGAGCCGCCGACGCCGGTGCCGACGGGGTTCGGTGTTCGGCCACCAGTCCGGCGCTGCGGTAGCGCCGCGTAGCCAGCCTAGGGTTTCCACTCGTTGAGCGTCGCTGTGTTTTTAAATAAAGAGATTGAAGAGCGCCGTATATGATTGGCATATTCCAATTCTAGGCGTTGAGCCGGTTCCAACGGTACCGGCCATGTCTTTATAGGTGGTGGAGCCCCTAAAGTCCACAATTACCCATTTGTTTTGTTTTGCTTGATTTTCGCACCTAAAACGCCGATATCTCGAAAACCATAAGAGATACAGTGTTTTCTTTGAAATTTTATTTCTGTAGGGACCTACTTTGGCCTGGCCAGTTTGACCTTATGTATTTTTTTTGGCGAATTGTCAAAAAAACATTTATTTTTTGTTCATAAGGGTACTTCGTGACCCCTGCGCGAACCCTAAATATTGTCCGACAGATTTCCGGTTTGGCACACATTTTTGTAATGACAAAATTAAACTTTTGACGAGTCAGCCCATAACAATTCACACCACTTTGCGGATATGGACTACCCTAACGGCACACACCTACGCAGGCGCGGATCCAGGGGGCGGGGGGGGGGGGGGCAACGGTGTCATTGCCCCCCCCCCCCCCCCCCGAGCACAAACATTTCGAGACCGGAAACTCGAGAGCAGGTACGAAAAACATTGATGCACAGAGTCGGCGCCGAATATGGGCAATAACCTCTAAATTCACTGAAAACGCCATTCAAGTTTCTCATACCTGCCCTCCAGAGTTTCCGGTCTGGAAGTGTTTTGGTTCTTCAACTTCTGTTACTAAGTCTGGTTGGAAACCTCTGTGTAGCATTTGGAGGCGGCAGCGGTGAAAGCGAAACCTGAGAAGAGTACTCTGGAGCTCAAAACGGAAGTTAGAAGTCGTAGAGAAGAAGAAGCACGTAGCGGAAGTATGCGTTAGGGACGGATCGGTAATAAAAGTGGCGGAGCCGAGAGGCCCCCCCCCCTTTTCGCGCTTTGTAATCGGCTAGGCTAGGCAAACATCTGCATCCGGTGTGAGTCATCCTGTCCGCAGCTGCTCACCCCGGACCTAGCTGGACTGTCTGTCTGCCGGCCGCCCGACTCCGAGAGCCCTGCGTGGCACCCCTTAAACTATATAAGCAGGCGACGCAGAGGGATATTCGTTCAGTTCCTTCCTGCATCCGGACGAGCGAACACCTCTCTGCAGCCCAACCACCTACGCTCCACCAATAGGGTAGTCGAACAGTATTAGCCCTGCAGAGCGTGACATAATAGTGTTGTCACCACCAGTGTTAGCCACCAGTTCCGTGTATATTGTGTTCGCTCGAGTCAGAGGACCCTTTGATGGACGTTGTGGTCAGTCAATTTCTTTACAGGACCAAATAGCAGTGGCATTGTACAATCAAAGCCAAAAGTTTTAGCGAATCGAGTGACGAACCTCTTCCTCTCGCAGAGAGTACTTTCTAGTCTTTCCGTGTGTAAAAAAGAAAGGGGAAAGAAGATCTCATGAAATTTTGTGCCTACTCAACTTTTGTGTATCTTTTGTGCCTTTTAGTGTAAAAAAAAACCTTGTGTGTGTGTGCTTAATTTTTGTACCTTTAAACTTTTGTGTGCTCAATTTTTGTACCTTTAAACTTTTGTGTGCTCAATGTTTGTACCTTTAACCTTTTTGTGTACTCAATTGTTGGTACCTCTTCAAGTATTTTCGTGTATGTATCTTTTGATTGCATTTCTAAATATGGGTTTTTCCCATAAGTACCTTTCCAAACAAGTTTCAAGTTTGGTGTGTAAATTTTAAGAACTTTTGTGCCTTTTACCAAGAGTATCTTCACAATCTTTGTACCCTAGTAACCAAGTTTTGTGTTTTGTGTGCCAAAAAAAAAATTATTTCTATGTGAAACTGGACATATCAGACGCGGACGTCTGAAACCGTGTAGTGAGGTACGTTAGGGACGGATCGGTAATAAAAGTGGCGGAGCCGAGAGGCCCCCCCCCCCCCCTTTTCGCGCTTTGTAATCGGCTGGGCTAGGCAAACATCTGCATCCGGTGTGAGTCATCCTGTCCGCAGCTGCTCACCCCGGACCCAGCTGGACTGTCTGTCTGTCTGCCGGCCGCCCGACTCCGAGAGCCCTGCGTGGCACCCCTCAAACTATATAAGCAGGCGACGCAGAGGGATATTCGTTCAGTTCCTTCCTGCATCCGGACGAGCGAACATCTCTCTGCAGCCCAACCACCTACGCTCCACCAAAAGGGTAGTCGAACAGTATTAGCCCTGCAGAGCGTGTCGCGCTGATATCGTCCAGGCCACAGCTACTGTTTATCAGGTATAGTTCATCATTGTGTATCACATCCTGAGTACCAGTACAATAAACAGATATTACAGTAGCACCTTCAATTAGAATCGTGTACCAATTAATTCCAGAGTTCCCTAGATAGAACCCGGAGCCAAGGTCTACTCTCACACTGAACCGATCAACACCCAAAGAGTAGAACCTCAGTCAACATACGACACGATTTACACTTGAACCACATTGAAGTGCATCGGCCCCTGTACCACAAAGAGACGCATCTACCATTGGATCGCAACGTATGGTATATCGCGTGTTCGGAACCCCACTCTTAAAAAATTACTAATTTCGCATACTTTCTCCAGCGTTCCTTCTTCTATCCGACTTACTTTCGTGAACTCGCTCGCTGGCCCTGGTCCGGTGAGGTTCTCCGCCATGCGTCCGCGGGAACGTGTTCGCCGGTCGAGCTCCGAGCCGTCTGCTGGCAGCGGGGACGTCCCCGCAGCCCGCCCCGACAACACCGACGTTGTCATCCTCTCCTGCCTTGTGGGCCAACCGGCCCCAGGATCCCCGACCATGGAAGTGGGCATGCGCCGCGCCTCCATGACAGTGGCCGAGCTCCTGCGTTGCTCTGGTCGCAGTCCGTCGGCAACAACTTGTTCGCGGCGTGTCGCGCCTGCCATGTCGACGTCGACCAGTACAAACAACTCCTCCAGACCGTCACGAAGGTCGATGCGTCCCAGGTGTGCGTCACTGAGTCGCCACTGCCCGACGCCCCGCACAACCGAGAGGACCTGCCCCTCTACGACGTGCGCGCCCCAGTACCTCACGCCCTCCTCCGACACACCTTCCAGCTGGGAGCAACGTGACGGCGGAAACAAGGTAGACCCAACGGACCGACCGCCTGACAGGTTCAGTACGGGTCTCGGGTGACCACTCCACTATCGTCCGCCTACTGGAACGCGGCGTAGCAGTAGGGCCATGGACTGTCCCTGTGACGCCTGACGGCCGCAACGGCCCCGCCGGAAGACAAGGTGGCCCCACAATGAAATCCATCACACCCATTACGTCAGTCGTCAGTCACGTCACGCGAGGGGGTATTCACTCGCGTAATACCCTGTACAGGGTGCCCTGTAATTCCGCGTAATACCGCGTAATACCGCGTAATACCACGTAATACCACGCAATACCGCGTAATACCGCGTAATACCGCGTAATACCGCGTAATACCACGTAATAAATCCCTTCCATGCTGTGAGATGCTGCGATCTATACGATGTAATTCCAGCGTAATACCACGTAGTACCAGTGTAATACCACGTAATACCTTGTAATACCTTGTAATACCACGTAATACCGCGTAATACCACGTAATACCGCGTAATACCGCGAAATACCACGTAATACCACGTAATACCACGTAATAAATCCCTTCCAGACTGTGAGATGCTGCGATCTATACGATGTAATTCCAGCGTGATACCACGTAATACCAGCGAAATACCAGCGTAATACCACATAATACCGCGTAATACCGGTCGACACCTCCATGGAACAGGATTCTATCTGCGCTCGACTTCGCTCAATCCGTCTATCTACACACGCCTCCACACAACCGTTCTATCTGCAGACGCGCTCGCACAAACCGTCTAACCAACATTTTTGGCCAAATCAAGTCAATTTGATCACTGGAAAGACGACTTTATGAGCAATCCACTGATTCAAATAGCTTGATTTGGCCAAAAATGATGGTTAGACGGTTTGTGCGAGCGCGTCTGCAGATAGAACGATTGTGTGGAGGCCCGTGTAGATAGACGGATTGAGCGAAGTCGAGCGCAGATAGAATCGTGTTCCATGGAGGTGTCGCGGTGTAATACCACGTAATACCATGAAATACCACGTCATACCCTAAAACGCGTAATACGTAATAGTCTGTGCACAAAGTCCAGAGTGAATACCTCCTTGACGTCACGTCCATACACAACTGAAAAATAATTGAATGCACATCCAAGTATAGGGCAATCTGTGTGTGTGTGTGTGTGTTGTGTGTGAGAGAGAGAGAGAGAGAGAGAGAGAGAGAGAGAGAGAGAGAGAGAGAGAGAGAGAGAGAGGGAGGGAGAGGGAGGAGAGAGAGAGAGAGAGAGAGAGAGAGAGAGAGAGAGAGAGAGAGGGAGAGTACTCGCTTTATTTCAGTGGGTCCGAGGCCCCAGTCCTACACCAAGTCCCAAGACGGAGCTTCGACCGTAATAAAGCGAGAACTCTCTCTCTCTCTCTCTCTCTCTCTCTCTCTCTCTCTCTCTCTCTCTCTCTCTCTCTCTCTCTCTCTCTCTCTCTCTCTCTCTCTCTCTCTCTCTCTTCTCACAGATTGCCGTACTTGGATGTGCATTCAATGATTTTTCAGTGGTCTGAATGGACGTGACGGGGCTGACGCGACTGACGTGATGGGTGTGATGCATCTCATTGTGGGCCCACCTTCACGCAAACCAGCACCACATGAACGGCAGTGCTTCCGTCGCCAACACTACGCCCACACCTCCGACTCTTGCCCTGAAGAGAAGGCCATCTGCCGGCGCTGCGCGGGCCGCACCTGTTCCGGGAGTGCACCCATCGGGCACAGCCTCCCCGCTGTGTCAACTGTGACGGGGCCCACTTCGCCTCGTCACTGCAGTGCCCCTCCCGGCCCCTGCGACCCCCAGACCCAGTGGCCCGCCCAGTGTGCAGCGCTACACCGGCTTCCCCGAGAGCGCCCACGAACTCCTGCTCCGGCTGTTGGCCACTCTCCTACATCCCCACAGCCCCTGTCGGTGCCAGCGTCAACGGAAGCCTCCAGACCCCGCTCGGGCGCGGGCAAGGGTGCATTAAACGCGCCCCCGAACGCTCGAATTTCCCGCTTCCCCACGCGCAACTGGCACATCCGGTTGTACATCAAAATGACCATTTTGGTGAGTTGATCGCGGCCCCGAAGTCTAGTCGCTGTGTGACGTCATTAAGTTGTGCCGCAGGGGACCTCATTGCTCCTCTGCAGCACGAAAAATTAAAGTTCATGGTAATGTGACCCCATTTTGGAGATCCTGACACTGTTGACATTGCAGAGGACCATTCCCTTACACGGTAAAAGTGTTGTCTCGAAATTCAAGACATCCGCGGCTGTTTTCAAGACCCCCCCCCCCCCCTGCAAGTTTCAGGACGTGTCTTGAGATTTAGGTCCAAATCCAAGACGTCATGAAACTCCGCACCCGCGCCGCCAGCGACAGCGAATGCGCACATTATGGGGGAAGGACCACTTTTGCGCTCACGTTTTATTCGATGCGGGCAACTTGATTTTAAAAGTTCACTTGAATAAAACGTGAGCGCGAATCAAACATGAATCAACGAATAAAACGTGAGCACAAAAGTGGTCCTCCTAGTGTGCATGCGCTGTCGCTGGCGTCGACCAATCAGAGGACGCGGTTATGGCGCCTCCAATGAGGAAACAGCGGGAAATAAACGTTTATAACTACCTCGAGATCACACTTCGCGCTTGTAGGCAAGGAGCGGCGCTTTTAACGTTTAAAATCATGTTGCCGGCAACGAATAAAACGTGAGCGCAAAAATGGTCCTTCCCCCTTGATGTGCATATGCGCTATCGCGGGCGGCGCGGGAGCGGAGTTTCAAGACGTTGCCTTGGATTTCGGCCTATATCTCAAGACAATGTCTTGAAACTGGCTGGCGGCCGGCCGGAGCCGGTCGGTTTCAAGACATCGTCTTGAGATTTGGACCGAAATCCAAGACAACGTCTTGAAATTTGCGGGGGGGGGGGGGCTTGAAAACCGCCGCAGATGTCTTGAATTTCAAGACAACACTTTTACCGTTGGTTGGCACGGGGTAAATGAGACACTTCGTATACTTGGTGCATGACGGCCAGGAGAGTCAGCCCGATCTCGATCAGTCAGTCAGTTGGGCCCATGAGAGTCCGCCGTGCAGCGCAATAGAAACGCGGGCGGCTTCAAAATTTCTCGGGATGGTTATATGACCGACACAACCCAGAAAAACCCCATGACAACCATGAGCACCTTGGCCCGCTTGCGTCGTGTAGCGCGGTTCGAACGCAGAAGACTAGTGGACAAAATGCATTATCAAGTCGAACTAAGTTACTTCCAGTTAGTGAACGACCCCGCACTGTACGTAACGTGTATTGCTGCGTCGTGGGCGTAGCTCAAATTAGGTTGCCGTGCGCAACAGCACTATGCTACTAGCCAAGTGGGACCGGAAGCTTCTGGTCTGTACAATAGAGTAATCCGGAGAGGCCCGAAACGGAAGTAAGAAGTCGTAACGAAGAAGAAGAACGCTGCACAAAGTGTGAGAAATCGAGTGAATTTTGAAGAGGAGCGGGGTTCCGAAAACGTGATTTCTCATGCTTTGTCCAGCGTTCTTCTTCTTCGTTACGACTTCTTACTTCCGTTTTGTGCTTCTCCGGAGTACTACAAGCACTGCTGGTTTTCTGCTTTGTTGAGAGACCGTGATACGCAACGTCATTCTCTTCCTATTCCTGCAGGCCAAGGTGCATGTTAGACAGTCAAATGACTAATAAAACTGCAGAAATAGATCCCATGTTTGGTGAGCTTGTTTCACTTCAACTCACAAGGGAACCTCTCCAGGTGCCACACCCAAATCCCGACTTCCACGATATGAAAGGAATCTACTCGACTTAATACAAAACCCTTGTGGAGAAAGAACCCTGAATCTAAAGCGTTCATGAGATGTTTAATGCTAAGTTCTTACATATTCACTGAAATTGGCTAAGTCCTGACAAAATATGAGAGAAATCCAATAATTTTTTTTATGAAATCTTTTAAATGTTGCTACCCGCCAGCAACATCGAAAAAACACAAAATTTTCGAATATTAATTTTTGACCTGGACTTGTAAAGGTTTTCACTTTGCTACCCGCCAGCAACATCGAAAAAACACAAAATTTTCGAATATTAATTTATGACCTGGACTTGTAAAGGTTTTCACTTTGTGGAACTTCAGAATTTCCACGTAAGTCCTGTAGAGGACTGTCAGAACAGCCGATTTTAGTGAATACATGAGAACCGAACATTAAATATCTCAAGTACGCTTGAGATAGAGAGTTTTCCTCCCGAAGGATTCTGTCGAAAAATTTGCTAACTGTTAGTGCTGTCACTGAGAATAAAGGGCTTGTTCTGTTTGAAAAATCAGCAGTAAAAATATTGCCAATAGGTGCAGTGGAGTATAAAGAAGAAGACTTCATTATTGAAGGGAAGAAAACACCCACAGGACTGTATGAAGTTGATCTTAATAACAACAAAGAAGCGCTTCTGACAAAAAATGAAGAAATTGTTGAATGTCACTGCAAATTGGGTCATCTAAACTTTGAAGACATGAAAAAATTGACAGAGCTTTGTGAAGGTGTTCCTAAGTCACCGTTTGATGCAAAAGAAGATAAATTCTGTGAATCCTGTATTATTTCTACAAAAACAAGACATCCTTTTGACTCAGAAAGGTACCAAGCCAAAAGACCACTAGAAATTGTGCATACAGACAGATGTGGGAAAGTAAGTCCACCAACTGTTCATGGAGAAGAATATTTCATGACATGTTTAGAACTCATTGTCTGAGAGTATACTTACTGAAGACAAAAAGTGAGGCTTTCAAATCTATAAAAGAATGTCACAGAAGCAGAAGCTCATTTCAATGTAAAGACTGCAAACCTACGCTGTGACAATGGGGCAGAGTATCACAGTCATGAATTCAAGAACTGGTGTGCCAACAAAGGTATAAAACTACCATACACCATCAAGCACACTCCTAAGTTAAATGGGAAAGCTGAAAGAGTAAATCTTACCCTTCTGAATAAAGTGAGAGCCATGCTTCATGAAAAAAATATGAGTGAAAGTATGTGGGGCTATGCTGTAGAAATGGCTACCTACACCCTCAATAGAAGTCAAACAGCAGCTCTTTAAGTAACACCACCTGAAAAATGGAGTGGAAGAAAACCCGATCTCAAAAGACTCCAAGTTTTTGGAACAATGGTGTACACAAAAAAAAAAAAAAAAAACCTTGGGTATCTCAAGAACTAGAAGATAGAGCTACAAATGGTCTGTTTGTTGGGTACTCTGATAATGGATACCGAGTATAGGATCCTGTACTCAGAGAAGTGCCAGTATGATACAGTGATTACAAATTGTTTACAACAACATGTGAAGAGTGAAATGTTCAGTCCTGAGCAAGAAATCTTGTTGGTAGAAACAGAAAATGAATATGCATTGATGTCGCATGAAAAGTGTGTTAATAGCTCTGATAAAGAAAAATGGTTTATTGCAATAAATTATGAAAAACACTCCTGGAATATAAATAAAAGATAGCAATGCGTTGATGCAACGAACGCCAAAGATATACAAATTTTATCTAGTCGCTGGGTATTCAGAGCCCTGGGTGTGAATAAAAAGGAGCCATAAATTTTGAAGATATGTATTGCTCAGTTATTCAGAGCAGCTCACTGTGTGCTATGTTAGCTAATGCTGCCCAAAGAAATCTTCATCTATTCTCTTTTGACACCAAAACAGCATTGTTGCGAGGTGTTTTAGAACAAGAGATCTATAAGAGTGTGCCCAAAGGGTACAACATACCTGGAAAAGTTTGTCTGTTAAAGAAGGCAACCTATGGTCTTAAACAGGCACCACTACAATGGAAGGAAAAAAACTTACTGATTTCCTGAAGTAAAATTTGATTGAATTGATGAGTTATCAGTGTGTTTTTACAAGCTCAGGAAACACTGAGATGTTTGTTGGAATTCATGTTGATAATTGAGTAATCATCGGAGAAGACCATTCTAAAATCAACTCCCTGCTTCTTCAATTAGAGAAGAAATTTGAAGTAAAAATAACAAGAAGTGCTGAACAAAACTATCTTGGCATTGAAATTAACAAATTTGAAAACCAAGTAACTGTCAAACAAGAAAAATATATCAAGAAGTTATGAGACAGGTTTGAGATGGAAGAAACAAATCCTGTAGATACTCCAATCACTCAACAAAAAGAAGATTCTGCACAGCTAAAAGAAGAGTTTCCATATAGAGAGGCTGTGGGTAGTGTGCTCTATTGAAGTTGTAAGACCAGACCTGACATTGCCTACGCTGCCAATTATGAAAGAAGGTACATGCACGATCCCTCAGCAACGGACATAAAAAATGTGAAGAGGACTTTACATTATCTTCAAGGAACATAAGATAATGGAGTCCTTTATACAAGACAAAAGGGTGATAAGGAAAATGTCCTAGAAGCATTTTGCGGTGCTGATCATGCTGCTGGGTGTGTGCAAACCAGAAAAAGCACCACTGGGTTTCTCGTCAAATATGCTGGAGGACCTATAGCATGGAGCTCACAAAAACAAAAACTTCTACAACAAGTCTATAACAGAAGCTGAATATATTGCAGCAGTTCAGTGTGTCTCTGAACTGAAAAATATAAAAAATTTCTTGGAAGAACTTTTAGATAAGGAAGGAAAGGTCAATACTAAAGTGGACAATATGAATGTTATAAAAATGGTTAAATCAGGGCAAATCTCCAGACACAGCAAACATGTGGAGATAAAATTCCATTATGTCCATGAAGAATGGAAAGAAGGATGGTTCAAAATTGAACATTGTGCCACTGAGAAACAACAGGCAGATATTATTATCAAACCACTTGAACCTTAGAAGTTCCTTTCTTTTCAGAATAACTTAGTCTAAAGTATTAAAGAGTGTTTAAATACCTGCCTTTTCTTTTGCAGCTATTAAAAATGTATGTGCCTTATATTGTTCCTAGCTACTCTGATACATATACTCAAATGTTTATTATACTTTGTTCAAATATACTTAAGTGTTTGATGTCATATTTTTATAAAAACATTTAAACCAAATATTGTATGCCAAACTATTATATTATGTTTATATTTAACTTTTCAAACAGTCTTCATGTTGGGTGTGTGTGTCAGTAATTATTCAGCATTATGACTGCCAGTAATATGTACCCCTGCATGTAATACGACTGTGAATAAAAGAATGTGAGTTCCTGTCTAACTATCCGTGTGTGTTGATCTGTTAAACACCTATACAGAAAATCCAACCAATATAGAAACATCAGTGATAAAATTGAAACTGAAAATATAAAATTGACCAATATCTAATATGGAAGACATCTGACAATTACATTTAAGCTATCTGAGTTAACTGCTTAATCTCTTGCAATATCTAACATTTGGCTACCAATCAGCACAGAATCAATAATCATCATCACTTTAGTTTAAATGAGGGGACAAAATATTTACTGTACTTTTTATCTTATTTGATGGTAGCTGAGAATGATGAGAATTTCTGCCACCATCGAAGAGTGATAATGGAAAAGAAAAAGTCATTTACTTACAAAACAAACTTAAAATAATGTTGAGTTCAGCACGGAGCAGAACTGGTAGACAAAGGTCGCACTCACAGGTAAATTACTTCATGAGAAGAAAATACCGAGCTGAGATGGCACAAATATAATTGTATGAAAGAAGACCATGACCGTTATCTCATGCCATCAACAATTATATTTGAAGAACACAACCCCACTGTTTCGCCCTTGCCGCACATCATTTTTAGTCTAAAATCATGTGACTCAAACACTCACTCAAAAAAGATTCCATAAAGAAGGTGGTACAAATACATCCAACTCCAACCCTCTACTTATGGTTGTTAGTATATGCAGCACGGACTTACTATAATAAGGTACACAACAATTTTGCAGTGCAAAATGAGACATAATCCTTAGATTTTAACATTACCCAAGCGTTATTAGGTAATACTGAAATCTCTATTTTGCTGCCTGTCATAGTTTTATCCAGAGCTTGACTGGATAATGTCTATCCTGCTCTTTTTTGTAAGTCACATGGACTACATCAAAATTACCAACGAATTGACTCTTGGACTAAACAAGTTAGACACTCATGCCCACTAAGTTAAATGATATTCATAAGTTCTCCACAAGTCAAATAACAATTCAAAATTTAAAAAGTATAGAAAGTATTGTGGTATTTATTAACACAGCAGCAGGATGGACACTACGTAGTCATGCTATAGATTAAGTCCATGTCACACAGTAACAGCAAGAGGATAGATATTTACCCAGACATATCTTTATTTGGACGTTACCCAGAGACCTCTGGTTGATCTTAAGTTTATCCAGATAAGGTTCAGACATTGACCAGGACTCTTGGATATGGTTGACATTATCCGGGTGAAGTTAGCCAGCAAAGATTGAGTGCACCACCGTAAGTAGATGGACAGAAGTGACCTGGAAACAGAAGGAAGCACGTTTTGCCATGAGTTGGCAGAAATTGTGTTTTGTCACAAATCAGCGTGCGAAGTCAGAGACCAAAATGGCCAGAAAAACACTATGGATAACAAAAGAGCTCAAGAAAAAAAGACTTGATATGACTGATAACAGATATGAGCAATAGTGAGAAAAAAACAGAACTGGATTACACTAAATTAATTCGGGATCTACAAAATGAATATCATGATGAACTCAATCACCAATCACATTGACATCCTGCATCTCATAGGTACTTCAAATGGTCTTCAATAAGAGATTGACTTAACACCTGGATAAATGCAAGATTCTAGAAAACAGCCAGTTTGGCTTTCAAAAAGGCAAATCAACGACAGGTGCAGTGTCAACAGCAGTTAGTGCAATCCTAGATGCATGAAACAAGAAAGAAAAAGGTATGGGAGTCTTTGTCGATTTGTTGAAGGCTTTTGAATGTGTCGGTACGAGGTCAAGCAGGTGAATGGATTAGATCATATCTACTAGACAGAAGCCAGTGTGTTGAACTGGAGACTGACTTCAGAACTAGCTTCAAGAAATGTAAATTTGGAGTACCCCAAGGTTCTATCCTTGGACCAATTCTATTTATTATTTATATTAATAGAATTACAACTATTAACTTAACTATTTATTATAGTTAAGGGGGGCGTAAACAATAACTGCTGTCTACCTGTGCTATATGAGGACAATGTAAATTTGATAATTAAAGGTAAAACACAGGAAGAGTTCAAAATAGCAGCAGAAGCAATAGTTGCAAATATGGCACTATACTTAGAAAATCTGAATTCGATTGTTAATGCAACTAAAACAAACTTTGTTACGTTTAAGCCCAGAGGTAGCGATGAATCTACTGAACTGGCTTATAATGGTTGTGAATTAGAGAGATTGAATAGTACTAAATTTCTAGGTATGAAAATTGATAAAAACCTCTCATGGGAGCAACATATTGTTCAATTAACCAGTAGATGAAGGAAAGGTATTTTCATGATGAGACAGCTTGCTCAAACTGTAAGCCACTCTCTATTGCTGAAGACATACTATGCATCTGTAAATTCACATCTCTCATTCTACTATGGGGAGGCGCAAGTAAAGAAAGACTGGAATGGCTATTTGTTGTACATAAGTATGCAATTCGAATACTCACAAATTCTTATTATCTTAGCTCATGCAGAGGCAAATTCAAAGCCATGAATATATTAACAGTTGCTGGCCTATATGTAATCCAAACTATAATGTATGTTATAAATAATAACCAAGTTTCTAAGAATAGGGATGTGCATAAGTGTAGGACAAGAAACAAGGATAATTTCTTTGTCAAAAGTAAAAGGGGCACATTTATGGAGAAGAATCCACTAGAGGCTGGGGTTCAATTCTATAATTTGCTGCCCAGTGAACTTAAAGTACTGTGTAATGATAATAAGAAAGCCCTGGGAATGGGTGATAAATATGGAGCCTTATGATGTGGGGAGCTTTCTGAATCCCCAAGCATGATGATTAGTGTCCAGAATAAGGTCACTCAATTTGTTTGCTAAAATTTATTGTTATTTTTACCACTTGTGAATGATTGTTAATTTTCCCTTTTTGTAATTAAGACCACAGGAATTAGGAAGTACTGCTATCCAATTGCCCCTGAATATTGTTTAACTGTATGATCTGTCTTTCTGAATAAATATACTGAGTACGGAACCTCTTCTTGAGCAATATTTTACCAAATTTAACTAGCTTACACTCCCATCTGAAATTCATTGTTAATAGTTTTACAAAATTCAGTTTCGACCTGAACTATCAGGATGTTAAAAACTTAATGCTTAATGTAAACGGCTATCAGGTAGAAGAAAATGAAAATGCGAAATTTTAACTGGAAGTGTACTGATTTGTAAAAGAGGACTTCGGCCGCCTCGTAGCTCGTACCCACCTCTGTATCTTCGAAGTAGACAGGTCCGTCACCTCTCAGGGCGCACCGGAGCGAGAACCCCAAACACCTGTTGCGCTTATCACGACTCCCACCGGAAACATGAGCAGCAAACTGAAATAAAATCACGCAGTTTGAATGCCGAACTGATGAGACGAGAAGCTGAACATGAGATGTCCCATTATGATAAATAAACAAAGTTGAAGCACGGTCTAAATAGAAAGACCTAACGTACCTAACGCGACGGCGATACCCCGTGCCCAAACGCAAGGAGCCTCCCCTCGCGAGGGGTATCGACACGAACAGTCCCGACTGGTGTGCTGCACAAATCACCGTATGTTTCTCTACATGTCTGAAAATATGTCAACAAAACAGAACAAACTGAGCATTAAAAACTACACTAAAAAACTGTACATACGTACAAGAAAATATACTGATCCATTTTAGGACAGTAACAGTGAATCAGGCAGATACACATAGAATTTGAAATATTTTGTGAACTTTCCACAGCAATCGTGCTGCGCTTTTCTGCACATTTGGCACATACATATTGGACTAAACCAAGCATAATAAATGGCTGATACTTGCTGTACCAAAAAAGGGCTATAGACTGGTCTTGCTTGTCAAGTAATCGAGATAGCTCATGGAGTATTGAAGTTCTAAAAAATCATGCAAAATTGGCATATATTCCAGAAACGTAAATTTTATGCACGAAAGTTAATGCAGACACAGACACCTGCTTGCTCTATGAACCCGATGCTTCTCCTATGGTGTGGCATAAACCATAGTTCAGCAAAAGTATGGTTGGGCACCACACTATTCTCAGAGTGTGTTGGCGTACCACACTCTTCCTAAAGCGTGGTTGTGCCTTGCTTTACCATAGGGACCAAAGCAGGAGTGTAATGCTGCACTGCCACAAGCAACAGTAATATTGCATGATCACTTTCGAGAGGGCTTTACGGCGGACAGATTGTACTCACATTCTAAGTTGATCATGCCAATGTCAGCCAGGTCCACCCAGGTGTACTCCGTACCACCAGCGTCCCTGGCTCTGGCTCTGGATCTTCACGAACCACCCATGGTGATTTGAGGGGCAGGCACAAGGGAACCCCGGGCTGCGCCCAACACCTGTTGCGCCCATCGCGACTACCTCCAGGTAACTGAGAACACAAAACAGTTTCAATGGCCACAGACCAAACGAGGAAGCAAAAATAACAGCCCAGCATCGAACACGATTAAGAATACTTTGAAACGTGGTAAACCGTTCAAAAAATTGTAAATAATAACAGCAGCGATATACCCCGCGCCAAAAGGCATGGAGACTCCGCACGCGCGGGGTATTGGCAGAACTCCAACGTCAGCAAACCCCACGTTTCAGGCCTGTGTGCTATACAAAATTACTAAACAAAATTGAAAGTGTGAAATCATAGTAAAAAAGCTTGCACACAATTGGCTCAACAAAACATTGAACACAGTTAAATGTGAAAACCACTCTAGAAAACTGAATGTGACACATTCTGAATGAATGAAATGTTATGGACGTTCTGAAGCTCACGTCTTATTCTCTGTTACACACTTCTTTGGGGAAAGTCTTGCCTGAAACTAACCACTATCCCCAACCTAGTATATGGCATAAAATGAACACCTGATACGACACAAAAATCAAACTTTCCTTACATCATATACAAAATGCAACTCAGAGCCCAATCTTGACCAGCTATTTTGAATACCGCTTGGTATCATTTTAAGTGGTACATGGGAGTTTGTTCTTCATACAACAAAACAACGCCAAAAGCCATAGGGAGCAAAGAACGGGTTAACAGGCACACATGCAGTGCAAGTGATGCAAGTTGTGGACGGTTAGGGACGGAAAATGAGGTCTTTACGTGAGTCTTCGTAAATTTAGCGTCTTCTACCAACTCAAACAAGCACTTCCTTTACAAACAACTTCTCTCTATTCAAAATACATGGCTGAGGGTCCGATAATGGGAAACGAAAACAACAGCAGCACATCGGAAATAGGGGGGAAAACCGCTCCCACCACAACCATTTTCGAACCACGTCAGGAAGGAGGCACTCAAAACCACTTTTGTGAGAATTTCTCTAGCCTTTGTTAAAATGCAAGATTGGAATTTGGGTTACCTTCCTTTCCAGCGATGACGACGGGTAGCCACGGTAGAGTAAACTTCTGAGAGAACCATCCAGGGCTAGAACGAGGACCAGACTACCACACAGACGCCAACGCCAACCCGGCCGAATGGAGCGACCAAGCACAGCCGAGCCGGTGCAGTGGGTGCATCGGGTGCATCGGGTCCCCGACGGTGGGGTCCCCGAGGGCAGAGCCAATCCCGAGCCTCGCTGGGGGGAAGGGAAAGAAGGAAAACACATAATAGATATAAAAAGGTATTGAAAGAGAGAGCGAACAAGAGAGGGGGGAGGAGGAGGAAGAGGAGGAGGAGAGGAGGAGGAGGAGGAGGAGGAGGAGGAGGAGGAGGAGGAGGAGGAGAGAGAGAGAGAGAGAGAGAGAGAGAGAGAGAGAGAACAGGTGGGGCCGGGGGATGGGGGGGCATCCGGAGCGGGCCTCTGGAGACCCAGAGACCCACAGGTGCTCCTTACCTGTAGAGACCCCAACACACATGAGTGCGCATGAATCGAGTGGGGATCGGGCCGGGCCTGGACCCGAACCTCCACACTCTAAAAAATGAATGCTTGATTCCAAGCGATTCTGATGCGAATCTTGTATCCTTGTGAACCGTCTGTATGGTTGGCACTGTCAGCCCGCAGCTGTAAACAATCACTTGAGGCCCTTCACTCAAGTTATGCCGGCGAGGGCATAGCACTATAATAATTTTTGGGCAGCCAGCCAGTCACGATGACGCCCACGAAGCAAGGCGAGCCGAATCAGCGGCATTCCTCAGTTTTCTGGTTCACGATACAAAGGAAACCCTTCTTGTAGAAGAATCTGTATAGGAGTTCAACATGCATGATCCTTTGGAAAAAGGGTTTTCTTTTCCCGTGTTGTTCAGTCAGCAGTTTTCTGGTTTATCGTAATAATTTTTATTTTTCTATTTAAGCCTCTGAACAAGCCTTTCACTAGGGTGAAAGTCTAAAAATTGAGCGCAAATGAGTAGGTATTGAGAGAGAGGACCGAAGGGTCCAAGGGGCCTATGGTACTACAAGACAAGACATGAGAACGAGAGGGAGAACGAGAGAGAGAGAGAGAGAGAGCAGAGAGGTTGGTTGGTTGGAAACAGGGGGGGGGGGGGGGGCATTCGGAGCAGGCCTTTGGAGACCTCAACCCACAAGAGTCGGGCATGGATGCCGTATTTCTCACATCCATGGAATCGGGCGGGGAGCGGGGGCAGGAGGGGTCGGCTAGAGTCCTGGACTCTAGGGTCGGCCTGCCCAGCTTCCAGCGTCGCCTATAGACGCCACGCCACCGCCTCGCCACGTCAGGCCACGGTGCGGCCGCAGCAGTAATATGTAATGGTAATAATGGGCGGGTGGCCAGGCGTCGCTGGCGCTGGCACTCGAGGCGTGGTGTGGAGCGGAGTGGCTTGCCGAAATGAGACCAGCTATCAAAAAATACCAGAAGCAAACCGTGTGCGGGCATTCTTGAGCTCCATTACAAGAACCCTCTCGTTTCGAGGAATTTTCACTCTCGATTTCCAACAACGGAGTAATCGCAATACGTTTTAATACGCGTTATTACGCCGAAAAAATGAAAATTTTACTATCCATAGTTGAGTACGGTCTAATTCATCACCCACAGTCTTAGCCCCCTGCGACGCCTAGTTTCGGCGTCGCGACGCCCCAAACTTCGGTTTCTTGACAGGCCCTGTTAGGGGCTGGCATTACCGTCACCATAGTTCGCAGCTTTCTCGGCTCCTTCACAGCCCTAGTGACCTCATACGCAGGGGGCCTGTTTTCATGTTTGCGTATGTTGAGGCGGACTACGCTGAGCTAGAGTTCGTGTGCCTTGGCCGGATGCTGTTAGTAAGCCCTTGTCTATTCAGGCACGGACTGGCCCGCCTGGGTTACCTGGGAAAACCCAGGTGGGCCAAGGGCCCTTATTAGGTTCCCAGGAGGTCAGAGAAGCTGCTGCACCGCACAAGAAACGCAAATAAAGCGCACAATAAGCAAGAATAATAATGCATAGGGGGACCCTGACCCCGGGCGGTTCCGGTCGGGCCCTCTGGCCGCGATCCCCAGGCGGGCCCTCGGCCACAGGACGATCTAGCCCCCTCGCTCGTTCTCGCCGCCCCACCACTGCTCGCCCTCCCTCGGGGGAGGAGGGGTGGGGGCGAGCAAGCGCGCGACCAGACTGGGCTGCTAGATCCTCCTGTCCTCGGCCCCGGGCACAGGATCCCGTGCCGCAGCCCTGGACCAAGCCCCGGAGCCCGGATCCCAGGCGGGCCCTCAGCCCCAGGCCCCCGGCCTGCCCCAGGCAAGGACCGCGAGCGGGGGCGGACCGCAGCCTCACACCACGGCCTATACCAAGGCCTATACACGTCAGCTTTTAGGGAGCGTACTAAAGTGTATCAGGTAGCTCTGACGCTGCCCTGCACACAAGTTAGTTTCTTTTAATGCTTCAACGAAACGGAAGGAACGACGGGTTTCCCTCTTGTGGTCCGTTTCAGAATACTGATGCTTCTCTAATAGATTTCCGTTTCCATAGGTGACATGCGAGAGGTGCTTCAGTCGTCTGAAAATTATCAAGAGCAGACTGCAGAACAGGATGGAACAAGAATTTCTTAGGCACTGCATGCTGATTCCAGTTGAACGAGAGCTCGTAGACACCATCGATCTCGTGGAAATTCTTGACAAACTTGCCCTCACTTCATTCTAGCTGACAAGGCTTCTTATTTTATAAGTTAATTTCAATTCAAAGTTTGGAATCCTACAAGAAAATATAACTGTGGGGAACATAACATGAATAATTTTTTTTTGTCAAGACACCTTTGTTCCTTTTCTATCGCAAAACACAACTGACCAATTGAATGTGCTGTTAACATAGTATCTATTAATTTTGTCGGCACTTAAAAGAACGAGTTTTCGCTGCTGTCCCTGAAAGGTAGGCAACCACGGGCCCTTTTGGTCGTTTTCCCAGGTGGGCCCTCGACCCCCCCGTCCGTGCCTGTTGTCTATGCACTTATGGCCCTCCTTATGTCCTGCGATGACTGGGCTTTTGTTTACATTTCAGTTTTACAGCTGTGGCGCGGCGAGGCGGCGCTGGAGCTGCCACGCACTCGAGGCGTGGAGCGGAGTGGCGAAGCGTGGCTTGCTCCGCCTAGCTAGACGACACTGACCCCTCCTGTTCCCGCTCCCCCCGCCCCCGCTCTCGCTCGCATGTGCTTAGGGCTCTCCGCGCCCAGCCTCCTGCTCCTGCCCACGCCGGCCGTCGCTCGGTTCTCAGGAAGGGAAAGGACCCAAATTGCGTAGTTTTCTTTCCCGGTTGTAAAGACGAAAAAGTTGTTAGGTGATTCTAAAAACCAATTTCGTGTCATAAAACTGATGCTTGCAATTCCAAAATAGATTGTGGCCATTTAAATTTTAAAAGGTTGAAAATTAAAACAAGTTTAAATAGCAGTTGCAAATAAACACTAATATTTATACAAAAGCCGTTGCAAATTTGGGCCTGTCACGCAGCAGCCATTTTCGTGGCTGGTTCTTTACATACTTTGAGCATAAGTTTCTCGAGAACCAAACTTCACAGACCTTTGGCATTTCGCTGGGACATGCCCACGTACTCTAGCTGTCCACTGACATATTAGATACGAGATTTTCAGTTCTAGGAAAGCGCCTGGAACGCCTTGAAAACGCAGAAAAAGCAAAGCTATATAGGGGCACAGAGAGCAGACACCGAACTCAGATTTATGTCAGTGGACAGCCTTTAATTTCATTTATCTAAAAACCACTCGGGAACAAGCGTGCGGCGAATAGATTTCTAGAAACTTTTGTTTTCCTGGGCCCATGTTTTCAGGCTTCCTTCAACAGAAGAGAGAGACAGACGATCAGCGCTTCTCTCTCTTCGTCGTCGGGTGTAGGGGAGCAGGTCAGGTAGTCTGGGCCCGGGCCCTGGGTCCATGCCCTGTCTGGGCTGGTAGGCTGTTGGCGAAACCCCAAAAAGTCTTCAAATAACGAAGTATCAGTGAATGGAATGTGCACAACATTTCAAGGATTACGCCGCAGAAAAGAAATCGTTTCTGTCCTCTATCGTTCTCACGCTAGAGCGTCGCAAAGTCAGAAAACAGTTATGGCCATTTTTGACCTTTGACCCTCGATTTGAACCCCGTACCCCCTACCGATTTCGATGAAACGCACAGGATTTACTCGGGGGCATCAACTTTACCGGTGACCATAGTATGAATCCGTCTCAATATACTTATCGCCCAAACTCGAAAATGGGGGTTTCGCCAGCAGCCTATGGGGGATTAGGCTACACAATGACCAGTACAGACTGTCATATCTCGCCGAGCTAGACCCCATGATACAGGCTTCCTATGCGAGCACACGCCGCATGTGGAGGCGGGTGCGACATTTCGCGACTGCCACGAATTCACTTCACTCGAAGGAGGCCACGTGTGCGGGTGCTCGAAGACGCTCGGATAGGCGAGGCAGCTCGGCCCTCGGCGCCGGGCGGCCCGCCACACTACCAGCCGCCAAGCATGATGGGTTGCTAGCCCGTCAGGGGCTAGAGCGAAACTCGCCCGTTAATCATACATTACAAATACTAATATATTTGTCTTAGCACACTCCGACTACAGACCTTCAGTGCCCTGCGAAAATAATGAAACCAAATCGCTACGGAAACTCATGGAATGGCCAGTGCCAGGGCGCCGCCTTATTCGGGGTGCCGTATGGGTCGCCTGCCCACTCCGCGCAGCGCTACGCCTGCGGCTGGCCCTGGCTTCGACCATGAGAGAAGGGCGGCCTTCTCTCATGCTTCGACAAGTCATTGCAGACCCTCACTGGGGCGCTTATGGGGGCCGCACCGTTAATCGGAGCGCCTTATACGCTTAGGACCTTTGAGATGAAGGATATGCCTACCCCTAATTCAGCAAAACCGGTCCCCACCCCTACCCAGTTCGGCGTTTTCGGGGGTTGAAGTTAGGGGTAGTTTCACGGACTTTTGACGGGTTTTTGCCTCTGCAGAGGAGACGGGTTGTCCGATTGACTTCAAACTTTGATGGAAAACGCATTTGACATGCCCTCACCTATCCATAGCAAGAATTAAGCAAACAACCCTTAAGGGGTCGGCTAGGGGTGACCGGGGGCGTCAACACCTCCGGTAAGGGTCGAAACTTTTAGCGATCAGTTTTTGGAGCGGGAAACTTATGTTCTACCCCTAATCCACTCCTGGTTAAATTTTGGCGCCCCCTGTGCACCAAAATGGGCTAAAAAAAATGCCAATTTTCCAAAAATAGCTATCGTGTTTTAGGGGTAGCTCACAGGAGGTAGGTGCCAGGGGATTGAAATTTCATGTCCAGGTGCCCAGTGCAATCATTTTTTTCAACACCTAAAATCCACACCCGTAAGGAGGTGGGAAAAACGAGGGAAGGGGGTGGGTTCGCCCTAAAAAAAATAAATTCGAGCGTCAGCGTGTCAAGAGCGACAAAAGGGGCATACGCTAAAAAAAATTCCTGAATCCGACAACTTAAAGGGTGTTCCAGGGACCTTTTTTTTCACGAAACAATGACCCACGCCGAAGGGGTTGATATTGAAATGTGGAACATTGTGACCTTCAAGAACACACATGGGGGCAACTTCATGCCAAATTTGACGTTACTAACTTGAAAAACTAAGTATCAGCGGAGGCCGAAAAAAGTGCGGCGCTAAATTTGTTGACAGGTGTATAAATATAAACTTTGAAGAGTGCGCCTGTACTGTACAGTCCTCCACACCTGCCTTACCTGGCACCAGGGAGGGCAGGTGATACAAGGGCTGACTCGATTAAGTCTTCAAGACACGAAAATGTGCAGATCAACCTGTAATGAGTAGAACCAGAGTTAAATTTTGCAGAGGGATATTCAGAGAATTAAAAATAATGATAGTTTCAATGTGGTTCAAACAGGCGCTCCAGCACTTCTCGTAAGATCAACAATTGTAAAATATTTTGAGCTTCAGATTCATGAACAGATGCATTTTCTTGATCTTTTATCTGACACAAACCAAAACTTCATTTCATTGAAATTGGGTTTTTGCAATGGCAGGAGAGTGCTCGGCAGCGTACTTAAAAAAGAAAAACATTTTAAAAAAATGGTTGATCCAGGCTGAGCATGCATGAGTAAACCACTGATTACCCAAAAAGCTGCTAGGCATCATAATTTATCATTACAAAATTGATGTCGAGACATTTAATTGTATTTGCTGCACTTTGTTTTCTGCTATTTAATACCCTATCATAATTTGGACTCCAGTCTTTGAGTCAAGGGTTTCACGATTATCTTGGCGAAACCCATCCTCACTGAAACCTGCCTCGACCAAGTGACATTTTTTGTTTAACTTTATCTACGCCTTATGTAGTATTACATATACATAATTTGGAGTTGTTTTGACTTAGAATTATCAGATTTAGAAGCTCCAATAACACAGATTTGTGTTCAAACTATATTTACATTGAAATAGTTTTGTCTCAGATGGATCTTGTTATTTACGGTAAAAATTTATTAGTTTGGATCGATACTTTGCTTGTGCTTGACAGCCCTGTCTTATTTAATAATAAATATGTATTAAAAAACTCCAATTTTTATTTGCATTGTAACAATACTATCACTGCAATAATTACATGTATACTATCTAAAACCCTGTTAGCTCAAGGCTGGGCTGTTGGGTCTTTACAACTATCTGCAACATCTCACTTATTTTAAGTAACATACTTCTGCAGCTGCAAGTGGATTGAACCCGAAAACTGAGCAACATTTTTGTACTGGCTTGCCGCTTCTCACATGTAAAAGCAGAGTTTGGTTACAGTATTCATCAGAAAAGAGTCCAACGAAATGCCGGTTGCGTTAATACGCGTTTAATACACGAAAATACGCGCATCCCCTTAGCTGCAGGCATTGTCCGCCTACCGATAGGCAACACCAACATGAACATTTGGCGCGAATCGGTTTGCTGTGGGAGGAGGGGGATGGTGTCTGGGGAGTAGCGCGCGCGAGATACAGGCGCGGGGTATTGGCAGCGTGTATAATTCGTCAATACTATAAAACGGCAGCTGTAACACTCCCCTCTAGTGCATGTGGCGCCGGGTGTACCTGACTGGTGTCCGTTATGGTTCCGCTGATAGCGCTCGCCGCGTCCTGACCCGCGGGCAAGGGAGGTGCGCCGCACGTCACTCTGGTGCCCGTCAATACCCCTTGCCAGTGGCGTCAAGCTTGAACTCCAGTGGTGTAGCAAGCTGGCATCCAGGGGGACCCACCCAACCCTCAGACCGTTATTAAAGCTATTAAACGCTATTAATTGTGCATGTTTTTGCGCTTTCTTTCCCTTTCCTTCCTTTTTTCTCATTTCCCCCCTCTTTCCCCTTACTTTTCACCTTTCACCACCCTCTCGAGGGAGGACCCACCCCCTAAGAGCTGTAGCAGCCGCTAAGGCAAAACCCCCTGCTTGTCGCTACTGCCCCTTGCCAAACCGGGGGAAAGGGGGGGGGGTAATCTGCCTGCTCGAGGCGTTCGATGGCCTCCGCCGAGACGAGGGACGCCAGGGCATCGTCGCATGTTTTAAATTTTAAAAAAAAAAATCGGACTTTAGTTGTATACCGCATACACCTCTCACTGTTCAGACCGTTTCGCCAACTCTAAAACTCATCGTTCGGACCGCCCTAGGATTTTTTTAAATTATTTTTTTCCCTCATAAATACCTACCGAATAACCACAACGCCCCTAACATTTTCAAACTTTTGCATCCGCGGCCAGCCTAGCACTGGACAATTCGTATATGCCCCAAAACGCTTCTGCAAAATTTCGCGAGTGTTGGACGAATACAATGAGTTTGGGCCAATGAACTCCAGTTTATCCTTTCATCCGCATTGAAAGGGCCCTCGGGCGCTGACTAACCCAGGAAGTCAGTCAGTCTGTTTATTTACAACAAATTGACACATCCCATCGCGCTAGTTGAGAGAGACGAGCTGGCAGGCGCGAGTCCGGGATTTTCGACGCTTGTGGGTGTTGCGTTATGGCTCCTTACAGGCTAAGTAACGTTCGAGTTGCCTACCTTACAGGCACTGCAGGACTTGAGGAAAGGACATGGACCCCCTCCCCTACATCGTACGATATCGTGTGTTGTGCGTTTAATAGCCTCCGTAGAGGCTTCCAAAAATTGCCATGGCGGACTATATTTCAAGTCCTCCAGGCGGGGTATTGGTAAAAGTTTTCAACTAGCAATAATCGCACCTCGGATAAACCTCATTGGTTACGATATCGCCACTGCGCAAAGTTAACGTGAGTAGCGTCGATGCAGACACTAGTTGCGGCCCCGGTGCGAGCACACACCGCGCAAAGTCGTGCCGTCTGTGACGGGTGGCTCCATCTCGCGGCGGACCGCATTGTCATCCCACGACCGAGTTGTTTTGAAGCGGGAACGAACACTTTCGGGATTCATCACGCCACAGTTTTAAAAATGCGTTAGAAAGGCTTACTGGCTTTCTCATAAAACATGATCCGTTAAGTGGAAGAGGTACCTCAAAAAGAAATTTGGGACGGAAGAAACCTGAACGAGTATCGCAAACACGCCCGGTCGGTGACTATAATAATCATAATATCCCTTAGGCAAAAAAAGACAATAAAGTCTTCGTCCACCTGAGGGGGCGGACGGCAGACGATTACATATTTTAGTACAAGGCACTTAAGGCGGGTGAACTTTAAGGGCACGATTTCAACACGGCAGTGAGCGAGACGGAAGACAAAAACGTCGGCTAGAATCACCCAACTCATCTAACGGAACAAACCGTTCGAGTTTTAAGCTCGTGATTTGTAAGGAAATGTCATGTAAAGCAAATGCGTTGAAGAATTATGTCCTTCAAGACACTGAACTCGTAAAAGCTCGAGAGCAAAAAATCGATGATTAGTTCGTTTGGTTGCAATGTGGCTTGGCACAGTTATAAGCATCGTTTCATCACGGCACAAGAATAGTGCGTATCCCATGGTACGATTGGGACGTGCAAATTACTTTCGCTCACCTAAGGAGCACCACGGGGTCAGCACAGATCAATTATCGGCCCCGCTTTCGCAGGGCACACAAAAAATTAGAGTATAGACTCATCAAGTGTCCCCCTCCACGGAAATCTTTAGTAAAAGGCGAAAGATTTATGCGTTTTGAAGGGAGACCAGAGTGCCGAAATGAATCCAGCCCGGAGTCTTATGCTCGAGCCAACAGACACACACCCCGCGCAAAGGCGCCGCCAAAGCGACGGCGGCGCCATCTCTCGGAGGCAACGGGAGAGCTCGGTGGGGTCCAGTAGGTACACGTTCTGTAGTCTACGCCAGTCCGTGTTCAATCACTACTGCACCAACTATATAATATTAGTGTACGTACCCAAACCGACATCAACGACAAACATTTACAACATCACGATACGAGGAGCGTTTTAGTATCGGAGTGTTTATGTCCAATTGGACCAAATGCCAAATTAAGTCGAAGCGTCCGATAAATGAACGTCTCAAATATCACATTGTACTCGGAAACCCATTATCACTCTTCAAAGTCACATTCCGAGCCCCCACAAAGTAATTAAATTCATTTTTCGCAATTCTGTGATGATCACAATGATTCTGTGCTGATGATAATAAAGCGTACTCCTCTCTTCAATTCCGTAGCAACTCATGAAATCAAGAATTTCTTCACCTTATGCTCACCAAGTGCTTGCACGGTCAACGATTTGAAACAAAGTGATCAAATATGCCCTAAAATTATTTGCAAGCTGCAAACAAGATTAGTTGACGCATGTGGTTTCAATGCCCTCTAAAAAAAAATTCAACAGTCTGCAAACTTCTGTAACACGAAATCTCCGAGTCCGACGATTATTTCCCGTCCCACCAGGTTACAGCGAGCTTGGTTGCTTTACAGCGCGCTTCTCGCGGCTTGCCAGTGTTTACCGGAGGGGCCGCTAGATGTCGTGGCAACCTCATCGCGTGCCGACGAAGCGGGCTGGGCGTGTGGATGCAGCACTGCTCTCTCCCTCGCACCCGCACGTAGCGGTCGGGACTAACAAAGACAGCACGCGGCCGGGTGTGTTTCCGAATGCTGCCTGCTCGGGAGGTGCTCTGTCCGCGGTCTTGGTTGGGCTGGAGAGCGAAAACACAAGTATTCATACTTACCTGGCGCAGGAGTTAACCGTGATCATGAAGGCGGTTCTCCCAGGGCGAGGCCTTTCCATTGCACTTCGGTTGGGCTGACCTCTGCGAGTATCCCAAATGTGGATACCTCGGGCGTATAATTTTTGATAGTCGGGACTGCGTTCGCGCTGTCCCGGATAATCCTTCCTGAAAATGAACGAAAGAACTGGGGATTACATTGCTTGGTCACTGGGTCCCGTTGTGTCCTGGGCCAGTGTTTCGGCTCTACATCCCCGGGGCTGGTTACATAAGCTTCCCCTCCCCCATATAATTTGGTTCGCAATAGTTAGTTGTCGTGGCTGGTTTCAGCACAGGCTTTAGGAATTAAGCTGAGAGCCGTGTGGGGACACACCCACATGGCGGCGCGATAGGCAACGGATATTTGAGCTAGGCACAAATGAAAAATTAGCACCATGCACGATTTGACAAACTCGGGTCTGATACTACGAAACATGGTGATTGTGCTTCAGGAATAGGAGAAGCAACGCCTTCCGTATGAATCACGAGCACCTCCAGCAGCACACACTGAAAATTGTTCACATCCACGTAATTGTCTGGGCAAAATCTTATTTCCAATTCAAGGCAGTCATTTGAAGATAGCAGGACTACAAACGTACCTACATACTAACGCGAAAAACCAGCTGCAGGTTATAGTACAAGTGCGCGAGTGGGAAAATTAATGGAAAAGTGCCAAAAGTACGTTTGCAAAGAGACGGCGTGTTTTTGTTTGTTTCCGAGAGGGGGCGGGAAGAGCAATAAGACGTTGGAGTGAAGGGAGTGGAGACGAGGGCTGCGGATATTGGAGAATAGCACCGTTATCTATCGACGGGTAACTGTAAAGAAGGCGGATGTCGATCTACCGTCATGTCAATCATGCCTTTCCCGCAGATCTGGAGGTATGCGGGACATTGTACACGGCGCGCAACAAACGGTTTCTCCCACTTTCGGAGCTTTAAAAGTGGGGTGCGGGTTAAATACGTGCGTGGGTTTTACGCGTGTGAATTAATTTTCTAAAGCAACGGTCACAATAACTTCCCCATTTTAGCATACCTTCTCTTTAATGAAAGTAAAATTCGACGTGTACTCAATATTTCAGGCTCCTCTTCCAATAAGAAAACTTACAAAACAGATAGGCATTATCCATGTCGATCAACTTTTAGGTCAAATTCATGTCGCCAGGATAGAAAAATCTGTTTAAACAATGAGTTCATTATCAAGAATTAGTATGCAGTTAGTTGGGATCACCACGTAGGAACCCGCGAGACTTTGCAGAGCTGAAAATACACTGCAGGGGTTTGAGGAAACAATCAAATGTCTGCCCCCACTCGAAATGTACATAGGATGTGGAACCACTCAGAGTGTCCCCTTCCCACACCACCTTCCGAAGAAGATGTGAACGATCATCGATGTCACAGGTGTGAAGGTAAACTACACATCAGGACTGCCTCACGCTCAGGGAAGAGGACTACATCTCATCCTCGTGGTTTCATTGACTCAACTGTTGAGTTGAGAGAAGTGAAGACGTACTACAGAAAAGATCCTGTGAAGTACAGTCTTAATTTAAAGAGGTTTCGCTCCCACTACCTAACTCCGCGCCCGTAACGTATCAGCAGCGAGAGCCGCCAACCCCACGAATATCAACGTTGCTTCTGCTCAAGCTGCCCTCCTCTTCGCCATTGGTATCGCAGCGGACGCGGACAAGCGATCGCTGCGCCGACTTTCGAGTCGATGCTCGACGCACTGCCGCCATCTCTCGGAGCCGACGGTAAACGCACGATCCAATTCTTTCCATCACTGCCTCATCTGACCGATGTCTCTCTGAGTATGGGGTAAGTCCGTGACGGGTGTTATTGGTCGTTACCCTAATTAAACTCGTGAACGCTGGGGATTTGTTAACTATTCACTTCACCTGTAATTCTCACTTCATATTTTTAACAATCGGCAAAATATGAAGCGAAAATAAAAACCCAAAATAATGCCGCGCCAAATCAACTCAGTGTTTTCATCTTTGATATGGGGGAGCAACATATCCATAAAGATTTTAAATCCCAGATAGAGTATTTTAAAACATATTTGTTATTTTCCGCAAAATTCGAAAACCGAAAATGTGACAAATCTAAACCAATTAATACTTTTCACAATCCTTCCACATTCGGGGTATTTGGCGTGCCTTTATTCAGTTCTGAAACTCGTGCCCAAAACCGAGAACTACAGTGTCGATTTGGGAAATACCAACAGATTTGTATTCTCCTTACATTTTGTGTGTAAAGGTCATCATACTAACACAGAATGGAACCGCGAGTGCTGTAGATTTTTACTACCCACTTTATTTTAAATTTTCCATTGTGCCTGGCATCGTCTTTGCTTTTTGCTAACACTTATCATATGCTTTATATCTGCAGTAGACCGGTTGATGTCCTTCCGACATTTGCAACGGCATTACTGCAAATATGCGCAAGTCATGCAGGTAACATTGACAAAATGATTAAATGAATCTGTGAATAATGTGCGTTGGATATTTTAACTGTTTGGGTCGTTTTTCAATTGTGCAGGGTAGCCACTTTTCCGAAATACCTGAAAAAAAAAAAAAAAAAAGGAATCAGGAAATTTGAAGAGTAATGGAAAACCCGTATAATGTCAGGGGAAATTACAAATATAGACTGGATTTTCGGAAAAGTAGCACAGTTTGGAGTTGTTTCCATTTTTCATCGCTCTAAAGGGACCCTCAGAAACAGATATTTTTTGCCCTTATTGTCAGGCCTTTGATTCCCAAGGCACGGCACTTTTGACCCAACTAAATCTACGTTGTCGTTTTGCATGCGAAACGTCGAGAAAACGTATTTTGAGCCGTTTCAGAGCACCCAATTCGTCTCACTAATTTGGACAAAAAGGCGATGGAGTTTACAGTTATGAATCGCTTCAACTTGGTCTGGACCAACCATGTGATGAATTATGGTCATCACCAACGCTATACAATGATAGCGAAACGGCATTCAGTTGTCCTCAACCGCACCCGGGAAATTCGAAAGAATTTGGAGGAACCGAGAAGATCGGTAGGCTATGGAGTTTACATTTTACCCCTTTCCAGAGCCCTGGTCACGCGACATTACACCCGACATTACATTTTTCAACGTGTCCAAGCAGAGGAAACACGTGCTCATCATTTCGATGCAATGTGTGGGCGCTGGGAGCTGGAGAGCCAAAAGTGACGCCTAATCTGAGAATCTACCTAGTGTCAACCCTGATTATACAATTTGCGGTCGTGTTCATGCCACTTGTCCAAGTAGTGTTGTCTCTTCTACTCTTGCTTACTTAATTTATATTATTTGGCTGAAGATTAATTAATTGTCTGATATAACTATCTATCAACGATTGTTAACACTTCAAATATATTATTTAAAATTTGTTACTGATTTCTTTTAATAAAATTAAAGTGCTTTGTAATTGTTGCACGTATTGTACGCCTTGCTGAAAACGCTACATAACGGCCGAGGGCCGCGACAGTACGCATCGAAAACAGTTATGCCAACGGCTACAAACACGTAAATCCAAGCCGCCATGCAACGGCTCCTAACCCCCACAAAGACAGTTGGCGAGCGGTCCGCAAGCAGTGGGGCCCGGCCTGCGCTGCTACCGAGCGCCCGGTAGGCAGGCAACTGACATGACTGACCCGCCAGCAGGGCGCGCGCATCTTCCGGCGCACTCTCTATGGCTGCCGTCTGCCGGCCGGGGGAGCTGCGTGAGCTGTCTGCCTCCAAGGCGCTCGCTGGCAGCGCAGCAGGCCGGGCGAAGAATGCAATGCTCTCACTTGAACACTGCAAAGCCTGACTTTTTCCGCTATCGTTTTCCACGGGTATTTCCCGACATACACTGCCGGTCAAAATTAGCGCCCCACTTTTCCCGGTGCTTGCCATTTCCACGTTTTTCAAGCTAGGAAGTTGCCGTTTAGCATGCAGTTGCCCCCATGGTTGTACTTGAAGGTCCCAAAGTGCCAGATCCGGGAGCCACCCCTTTCGGAGGGGTTTGGCTGTTCGACTGCGGCGGGTTGGAAATTTCGACCGAAAAAGGTCCCAAAAACACCTTTAAATTTGCTGGAATTTCAAAATTTTTGGTGAGCAGGGCTAAATGACGGCCCTTGACAAGCTGACGTCAAAATTTTCACGATCGGTCATACACACCCCCAGCCCCACCTACCCCCACCCCCTAAAGGGGGTTTGTGCGGCGCATTGCAAGCCCCTAGTCCCGGGCCATCTGCACACCAAATTTCATGCCGCTAGCACCAACCCCTGCTAGGCAACCCCTAAAAAACCAAACTCAATTTTTGAAAATTTGCTTTTTAGGGCACTTATCGAGGGGTCCAAAAATTTCGTCAGAGATGGACTAGGGGTGGAACATCAATCTCCCGTCAAGAAATCCGGCGCTTAAAATTCGCAGCCCTTAGCATAGGGGTTGCCACCCCCAGCCACCCCTTGCTACCCCCGGTAGGGGTGGAACTGATTTGGGGCTGCGAATCGTTGAGGGCACTTCTGATGCACCCCCTCCACCTCAAATTTGCAGCACGATTCGACCACCCGTTCGTGCTCCACACCCGCAAAACTATCAAAAATGCCAAAACCTACCCCCGACTTCAACCCCCGGGGGTGGAAACCCGGCTAGCGTGACGGCGGGTGGTCCCGACCCTTACCTCGATAGACCTAAGCGGAAAAGTCGCTGCGGCAAACGGTTTACCCGTGGGGAGCGTTAAAGTGAGACCATTGCATTCTTCGCCCGGCCTGCGCTGCTACCGAGCGCCTGGTAGGCAGGCAACTGGCATGACTGACCCGCCATCAGGGCGCGCGCATCTTCCGGCGCACTCTCTATGGCTGCCGTCTGCCGGCCGGGGGAGCTGCGTGGGCTGTCTGCCTGCAAGGCGCTCGCTGGCAGCGCAGCAGGCCGGGCGAAGAATGCAATGCTCTCACTTTAACACTAGAAAGCCTGACTTTTTCGTATACCTTAAAAGCCTGAAGCGGTCACCTTGACCGCTATCGTTTTCCACGGGTATTTCCCGACATATTTGCATTGCATATCGGTCAAAAATGTACCAGATATGTTTTTATGAAATATCCCGTTTACATAGTGGTAAAAAGCACATTGCCGTTTAGGTAGCCTGGAGACTTTCAGATGCAGGCATACGATGCCGTATTGACGGTCCATGGCTGTTACAACAGGATCGGCATCTGCTTCTTTATTATTATTTTTTGACAGGCCCTGTTAGGGGCTGGCATTACCGTTCCCCTAGTTCGCAGCTTTTGCAGGTCCTTCACAGCCCTAGCTAGTTCGTTCGCAGCCCTAGCCAGCGACCTCATACGCAGGGGGCCCGTTTTCATCGATGTCCTGTTTGTGCATAAGTAGTGGCGGCGCATTAAGCTGAGGCTACGGTTCGTGTGCCTTGGCCAGCTGCTGTTAGTAGGCCCTTGTACACTTATGGCCCTGCGGCCGGGCGGCGGTGACTGAGCTTTTGTTTACATCTCAGTCTTACAGCTTACGGCGTGGCGTGGCGAGGCGGCGCTGGAGCTGGTCCGCACTCGAGACGTGACGTGGAGAGGAGTGGCGCGGGGCGCGGTGTGGCGTGGCGTGGCTTGCTTCGCCTGCATTGCGCCGACCCCTCCTGTTCCCGCTCCCCCTCCCCCGCTCTCGCACGCATGTGCGCAGGGCTCTCCGCGCCCAGACTCCCGCTCCTGCCCTGCCCTTACTGGCCCTTGCTAAGTTCTCAGGAAAGGAAAGGACGCAAGTTGCGTAGACTTGTTTCCCGGTGGCAAATACAAAAAAGTTGTAAAGTGACTTTAAAAAAACAATTTCGTGTCGTTAAACTGATGCTAGCAATACCAAAATACATAATCGTCGTTTTCATTTTAAAAGGTTGAAAATTAAAACTTGTAAATAACAGTCGCAAATAAACACAAATGTTTATGCAAAAGCCGTTGCAACATTGGCTTGCGTTTCAAATTTGGGCCTGTCACGCAGCAGCCACTTTCGTGGCTGTTCTTTTTTTTTTTTTAGCGATGCATAGCATAGTGCCGGTTAGGTTAGGTGGCCTGCAGACTGTTATATGGAGGCGTACGATGCCGTACTGACGGTCCCTTAGCTGACGGTCACCGGTAACAGCCGGGGACCGTCACGGCATCGTATGCCTCTATATGACAGACTCCAGGCTACCTAATGGGGGTGGGTTGGACCGATCGTGAAAATTTTAACATCAGCTTGTCAAGGGCCATCATTTGGTCCTCCTCACCAAAAATTTTGAAATTTCAGCAAATTTAAAGGTGTTCTAGAGACTTTTTTCGATCGAAATTTCCACCCAGTCGCAGTCAAACAGCCACTGCCCCTCCGATTGGGGTGGCTCCCGTATCTGACACTTTGGGACCCCCAAGTACAACCATGGGGGCAAGTCCATGCAAAACGGCAACTTGCCTAGCTTGAAAAACTTGGAATTGGCGAGCATCGGAAAAAAAGGGGCGCTTATTTTGAAGGGCAGTGTACTTAGGGGCCGTTCGAATATGACGTCACGCGGTTTGGACCGATTTTCGAGCACCCGGTCACCCCTTGTCACACCCTGACACAAATTTCGGAGTACCCACCCCCTTGTGATGTCACATTTACCGATGTGGGCCTCAAAGCACGGAGGTATGCGAGATGTTCTTTTTGAACTCCTGTTGGATAGTGAAAGTTTTCTCCGGTAGTTTTTAGTTGAATGTTTCGCGGACTAGATTACAACACAAATAAAATAAGTTTAATACACCTGACAGCGGCAAAACGTTTAATGGAAACACATGTATGTAGCACATCGCTGAGACCCCTCTTTTGTGCACGCGTTCGACGCGAAAATTTGATTGTCATTTGAAAGAGGCCGCACGGAAAAATGTGTGACGTCACATGACTGAAACCACCTACCCAGCTGGTCACAGCTGGTCACATTTTAGGGAACTACCCACCCACCCCCAGAGTGTGACGTCATTTTCGAACGGCCCCTTATTCACTAACAAAGCCCCAGAGGATCGGGTAAGGCGGTATGTCGTCCGTAACCTTATATATTCTGCTAGACTTCATGACATCAAGAATGATCTGGCCCAGAAGGACATCCAACCCCAACCACATCCTCAAAGGGGACTGACTCTTCCCTTTATTGGTAATCGAGGTAGCAAAACAAGTAAAGCAAAGGCAGTCAAACTTACCAAAACTCTATGTCATCAGGTGGTCACCATAGAGGAGTACAAATCCGGACCCCTCTCTGCTCACGGTGCTATGCCCATAATCACCTGGGCGAGAGACTGTCAGAATTCCTTCCAGTGCATGTCCTGCTAAAGAGAAGCCGGTCTGCCGTAACTACCGTCAAGAGGGTACCATAGAGCCGTGAACAAGGGGTGCCCACGGTACTGAAAGTCAGGGAATTCCACATCAAAACAATAGTGCCAACCCTGATTATATACAATATGCGGTCGTGTTCATACCACTTGTCCAAGTAGTGTTGTCTCTTCTACTCTCGCCTACTGAATTTATATAATTTGGCTGAAGGTTAATTTATTTTCTGATTGAACTATCTATCAACGATTTTAAACACTTCAAATTTATTATTTAAAATTTGTTACTGATTTCTTTTAATAAAATTAAAGTGCTTTGTAATTGTTGCACGTATTGTACGCCTTGCTGAAAACGCTACATAACGGCATAACGGCCGAGGGCCGCGACAGTACGCATCGAAAACAGTTATGCCAACGGCTACAAACACGTAAATCCAAGCCACCATGCAACGGCTCCTAACCCCCACAAAGACAGTTGGCGAGCGGTCCGCAAGCAGTGGGGCCACGGCTCGAGACACGTTAGCCCAAACCGCCATACAACGGCTCCTAACCGTACGAAGACAGTAGGCGAGCGGTCCGGAAGGAGTAGGGAGCACGGCTCCAGACACGTAAAACAAAGCCGCCATGCAACGGGTCTACGCAAGGAGTCGGGGTACGGCTTGCCGCGCCACGGCCGACAGAAGCCGTTCGCGAACCCCTGTACTGGCGCTCCATCATGGCTCGGCACCTACTGCCGCAAGCTAGGCGACCCCTACCGAGCCGATGGCGAGCAGCGCTACCAGCGCCTTCAACGCCACCCAAGCCGCTCCGGCCAACGGCTTGTGTCCCAATTTACTCCTTTCTAGCGGCTTGGGAGCCGCTCGGCTACTGTTTGCAAGCCGGCACACGACGGCCCGCGAGCCGTCATGTCCCGGCTTACAAGTAGGAGAAATACCCGCCTTGTTGAGAAAGACTTTCCCTCATATTACACTTCCAAAATCCTAGGAAAATCTGGGGCTTCAGGGGCTAAAGATTTGAGGCCAAATCTGATGATCTCGGGGTGTTGGCCTCCTGGCAGTTTCTCAAATAAGTATAATTACCCAATAGTAAATCATAAGCAGTGTCATATTAAAGCATGAGAATCCAGTACTCACATACTCACTGCAATATACTGGACTCCCTACTTAAGTGTTAAAATGCTAAGAGGGTTGTGGGTTTTCTAACAATGCGTCAATGGGCGAGAAAAGACTCGGCTGACACTGGTTGGCATGGGTGGCGTGGGTTGACGTCGGTCAGCGTCGGTGGTCGAGGATGATCTACTAAGGTCATGATTCATATTCACTTCCGCCCGAGAGCGAACGGGGTGCCGTGTCAGCAGGTGCTCGGCAGACCAACAACTCAGGAACAAAATGGTCTCCAACAAGAAATTCTAAGCTCTTTCTCAATATGCCACATAAAAACAGGGAATTTCAACTGAAATTATCAAGTCTATGCTGAAGCTCAAATCATCCACAGTTCAATGTTGCAACAATTTTAAAGAATTCTTCCTGAATTATTCTGAATAGAGGATGCTGAACAGCATATCTTCACGTTCATAAAATTACTGATTAAATGGAACATTTCCGCTTACAGTGTAGACAGAAGAAATGATCCGTCAGAGTTAGCATTAAGCCCGTATTGATGAACTATGCATTTTGACTGTAAGACCATGCCCCACAAAAAAATTTCCATGACTGGCCTTGTAAGTTGACATGAAGCAGAAACTGAGATGGCAGTTTCCAATGAGCATACCCATTTAAAATGAAATGAGTTTTTGTTGAAACAGGACATGCCTTTGATAGCTAGATACAGTTCAATATATGTCCCTAAACCTACCTTTGAATTAAGACAAAATGACTGTAATTAGAAACGGTATAACATAATGTCCCTAAACTTAGATTTGAGTTAAGACAAAATTAGCAACAGTTCAACGTATTGTCCCTAAACCTAGCTTTAAATTAAGACAAAACGACTGTAATTAAAGAAATCATAGTGGATTTACAGCTATCACAGAGTGTATACATATAAAAATCAACTATGAAGAGTGCGCCTGTACTGTACAGTCCTCCACACCTGTCTTACCTGGCACCAGGGAGGGCAGGTGATACAAGGGCTGACACGATTAAGTCTACAAGACACGAAAATGTGCAGATCAACCTGTAATGAGTAGAACCAGAGTTAAATTTTGCAGAGGGATATTCAGAGAATTAAAAATAATGATAGTTTCAATGTGGTTCAAACAGGCGCTCCAGCACTTCTCGTCAGATCAACATATTGTAAAATATTTTGAGCTTCAGATTCATGAACAGATGCATTTCCTTGATCTTTTATCTGACACAAACCAAAACTTCATTTCATTGAAATTGGGTTTTTGCAATGGCAGGAGAGTGCTCGGCAGCGTACTTAAAAGAAAAACATTTTAAAAAAATGGTTGATCCAGGCTGAGCATGCATGAGTAAACCACTGATTACCCAAAAAGCTGCTAGGCATCATAATTTATCATTACAAAATTGATGTCGAGACATTTAATTGTATTTGCTGCACTTTGTTTTCTGCTATTTAATACCCTATCATAATTTGGACTCCAGTCTTTGAGTCAAGGGTTTCACGATTATCTTGGCGAAACCCATCCTCACTGAAACCTGCCTCGACCAAGTGACATTTTTTGTTTAACTTTATCTACGCCTTATGTAGTATTACATATACATAATTTGGAGTTGTTTTGACTTAGAATTATCAGATTTAGAAGCTCCAATAACACAGATTTGGGTTCAAACTATATTTACATTGAAATAGTTTTGTCTCAGATGGATCTTGTTATTTACGGTAAAATTTATTAGTTTGGATCGATACTTTGCTTGTGCTTGACAGCCCTGTCTTATTTATTAATAAATATGTATTAAAAAACTCCAATTTTTATTTGCATTGTAACAATACTATCACTGCAATAATTACATGTATACTATCTAAAACCCTGTTAGCTCAAGGCTGGGCTGTTGGGTCTTTACAACTATCTGCAACATCTCACTTATTTTAAGTAACATACTTCTGCAGCTGCAAGTGGATTGAACCCGAAAACTGAGCAACATTTTTGTACTGGCTTGCCGCTTCTCACATGTAAAAGCAGAGTTTGGTTACAGTATTCATCAGAAAAGAGTCCAACGAAATGCCGGTTGCGTTAATACGCGTTTAATACACGAAAATACGCGCATCCCCTTAGCTGCAGGCATTGTCCGCCTACCGATAGGCAACACCAACATGAACATTTGGCGCGAATCGGTTTGCTGTGGGAGGAGGGGGATGGTGTCTGGGGAGTAGCGCGCGCGAGATACAGGCGCGGGGTATTGGCAGCGTGTATAATTCGTCAATACTATAAAACGGCAGCTGTAACACTCCCTCTAGTGCATGTGGCGCCGGGTGTACCTGACTGGTGTCCGTTATGGTTCCGCTGATAGCGCTCGCCGCGTCCTGACCCGCGGGCAAGGGATAGGTGCGCCGCACGTCACTCTGGTGCCCGTCAATACCCCTTGCCAGTGGCGTCAAGCTTGAACTCCAGTGGTGTAGCAAGCTGGCATCCAGGGGGACCCACCCAACCCTCAGACCGTTATTAAAGCTATTAAACGCTATTAATTGTGCATGTTTTTGCGCTTTCTTTCCCTTTCCTTCCTTTTTTCTCATTTCCCCCCTCTTTCCCCTTACTTTTCACCTTTCACCACCCTCTCGAGGGAGGACCCACCCCCTAAGAGCTGTAGCAGCCGCTAAGGCAAAACCCCCTGCTTGTCGCTACTGCCCCTTGCCAAACCGGGGGAAAGGGGGGGGGGGGTAATCTGCCTGCTCGAGGCGTTCGATGGCCTCCGCCGAGACGAGGGACGCCAGGGCATCGTCGCATGTTTTAAATTTAAAAAAAAAAAATCGGACTTTAGTTGTATACCGCATACACCTCTCACTGTTCAGACCGTTTCGCCAACTCTAAAACTCATCGTTCGGACCGCCCTAGGATTTTTTTAAATTATTTTTTTTCCCTCATAAATACCTACCGAATAACCACAACGCCCCTAACATTTTCAAACTTTTGCATCCGCGGCCAGCCTAGCACTGGACAATTCGTATATGCCCCAAAACGCTTCTGCAAAATTTCGCGAGTGTTGGACGAATACAATGAGTTTGGGCCAATGAACTCCAGTTTATCCTTTCATCCGCATTGAAAGGGCCCTCGGGCGCTGACTAACCCAGGAAGTCAGTCAGTCTGTTTATTTACAACAAATTGACACATCCCATCGCGCTAGTTGAGAGAGACGAGCTGGCAGGCGCGAGTCCGGGATTTTCGACGCTTGTGGGTGTTGCGTTATGGCTCCTTACAGGCTAAGTAACGTTCGAGTTGCCTACCTTACAGGCGCTGCAGGACTTGAGGAAAGGACATGGACCCCTCCCCTACATCGTACGATATCGTGTGTTGTGCGTTTAATAGCCTCCGTAGAGGCTTCCAAAAATTGCCATGGCGGACTATATTTCAAGTCCTCCAGGCGGGGTTTGGTAAAAGTTTTCAACTAGCAATAATCGCACCTCGGATAAACCTCATTGGTTACGATATCGCCACTGCGCAAAGTTAACGTGAGTAGCGTCGATGCAGACACTAGTTGCGGCCCCGGTGCGAGCACACACCGCGCAAAGTCGTGCCGTCTGTGACGGGTGGCTCCATCTCGCGGCGGACCGCATTGTCATCCCACGACCGAGTTGTTTTGAAGCGGGAACGAACACTTTCGGGATTCATCACGCCACAGTTTTAAAAATGCGTTAGAAAGGCTTACTGGCTTTCTCATAAAACATGATCCGTTAAGTGGAAGAGGTACCTCAAAAAGAAATTTGGGACGGAAGAAACCTGAACGAGTATCGCAAACACGCCCGGTCGGTGACTATAATAATCATAATATCCCTTAGGCAAAAAAAGACAATAAAGTCTTCGTCCACCTGAGGGGGCGGACGGCAGACGATTACATATTTTAGTACAAGGCACTTAAGGCGGGTGAACTTTAAGGGCACGATTTCAACACGGCAGTGAGCGAGACGGAAGACAAAAACGTCGGCTAGAATCACCCAACTCATCTAACGGAACAAACCGATCGAGTTTTAAGCTCGTGATTTGTAAGGAAATGTCATGTAAAGCAAATGCGTTGAAGAATTATGTCCTTCAAGACACTGAACTCGTAAAAGCTCGAGAGCAAAAAATCGATGATTAGTTCGTTTGGTTGCAATGTGGCTTGGCACAGTTATAAGCATCGTTACATCACGGCACAAGAATAGTGCGTATCCCATGGTACGATTGGGACGTGCAAATTACTTTCGCTCACGTAAGGAGCACCACGGGGTCAGCACAGATCAATTATCGGCCCCGCTTTCGCAGGGCACACAAAAAATTAGAGTATAGACTCATCAAGTGTCCCCCTCCACGGAAATCTTTAGTAAAAGGCGAAAGATTTATGCGTTTTGAAGGGAGACCAGAGTGCCGAAATGAATCCAGCCCGGAGTCTTATGCTCGAGCCAACAGACACACACCCCGCGCAAAGGCGCCGCCAAAGCGACGGCGGCGCCATCTCTCGGAGGCAACGGGAGAGCTCGGTGGGGTCCAGTAGGTACACGTTCTGTAGTCTACGCCAGTCCGTGTTCAATCACTACTGCACCAACTATATAATATTAGTGTACGTACCCAAACCGACATCAACGACAAACATTTACAACATCACGATACGAGGAGCGTTTTAGTATCGGAGTGTTTATGTCCAATTGGACCAAATGCCAAATTAAGTCGAAGCGTCCGATAAATGAACGTCTCAAATATCACATTGTACTCGGAAACCCATTATCACTCTTCCAAGTCACATTCCGAGCCCCCCACAAAGTAATTAAATTCATTTTTCGCAATTCTGTGATGATCACAATGATTCTGTGCTGATGATAATAAAGCGTACTCCTCTCTTCAATTCCGTAGCAACTCATGAAATCAAGAATTTCTTCACCTTATGCTCACCAAGTGCTTGCACGGTCAACGATTTGAAACAAAGTGATCAAATATGCCCTAAAATTATTTGCAAGCTGCAAACAAGATTAGTTGACGCATGTGGTTTCAATGCCCTCTAAAAAAAATTCAACAGTCTGCAAACTTCTGTAACACGAAATCTCCGAGTCCGACGATTATTTCCCGTCCCACCAGGTTACAGCGAGCTTGGTTGCTTTACAGCGCGCTTCTCGCGGCTTGCCAGTGTTTACCGGAGGGGCCGCTAGATGTCGTGGCAACCTCATCGCGTGCCGACGAAGCGGGCTGGGCGTGTGGATGCAGCACTGCTCTCTCCCTCGCACCCGCACGTAGCGGTCGGGACTAACAAAGACAGCACGCGGCCGGATGTGTTTCCGAATGCTGCCTGCTCGGGAGGTGCTCTGTCCGCGGTCTTGGTTGGGCTGGAGAGCGAAAACACAAGCATTCATACTTACCTGGCGCAGGAGTTAACCGTGATCATGAAGGCGGTTCTCCCAGGGCGAGGCCTTTCCATTGCACTTCGGTTGGGCTGACCTCTGCGAGTATCCCAAATGTGGATACCTCGGGCGTATAATTTTTGATAGTCGGGACTGCGTTCGCGCTGTCCCGGATAATCCTTCCTGAAAATGAACGAAAGAACTGGGGATTACATTGCTTGGTCACTGGGTCCCGTTGTGTCCTGGGCCAGTGTTTCGGCTCTACATCCCCGGGGCTGGTTACATAAGCTTCCCCTCCCCCATATAATTTGGTTCGCAATAGTTAGTTGTCGTGGCTGGTTTCAGCACAGGCTTTAGGAATTAAGCTGAGAGCCGTGTGGGGACACACCCACATGGCGGCGCGATAGGCAACGGATATTTGAGCTAGGCACAAATGAAAAATTAGCACCATGCACGATTTGACAAACTCGGGTCTGATACTACGAAACATGGTGATTGTGCTTCAGGAATAGGAGAAGCAACGCCTTCCGTATGAATCACGAGCACCTCCAGCAGCACACACTGAAAATTGTTCACATCCACGTAATTGTCTGGGCAAAATCTTATTTCCAATTCAAGGCAGTCATTTGAAGATAGCAGGACTACAAACGTACCTACATACTAACGCGAAAAACCAGCTGCAGGTTATAGTACAAGTACGCGAGTGGGAAAATTCATGGAAAAGTGCCAAAAGTACGTTTGCAAAGAGACGGCGTGTTTTTGTTTGTTTCCGAGAGGGGGCGGGAAGAGCAATAAGACGTTGGAGTGAAGGGAGTGGAGACGAGGGCTGCGAATATTGGAGAATAGCACCGTTATCTATCGACGGGTAACTGTAAAGAAGGCGGATGTCGATCTACCGTCATGTCAATCATGCCTTTCCCGCAGATCTGGAGGTATGCGGGACATTGTACACGGCGCGCAACAAACGGTTTCTCCCACTTTCGGAGCTTTAAAAGTGGGGTGCGGGTTAAATACGTGCGTGGGTTTTACGCGTGTGAATTAATTTTCTTAAGCAATGGTCACAATAACTTCCCCACCTTAGCATACCTTCTCTTTTATGAAAGTAAAATTCGACGTGTACTCAATATTTCAGGCTCCTCTTCCAATAAGAAAACTTACAAAACAGATAGGCATTATCCATGTCGATCAACTTTTAGGTCAAATTCATGTCGCCAGGATAGAAAAATCTGTTTAAACAATGAGTTCATTATCAAGAATTAGTATGCAGTTAGTTGGGATCACCACGTAGGAACCCGCGAGACTTTGCAGAGCTGAAAATACACTGCAGGGGTTTGAGGAAACAATCAAATGTCTGCCCCCACTCGAAATGTACATAGGATGTGGAACCACTCAGAGTGTCCCCTTCCCACACCACCTTCCGAAGAAGATGTGAACGATCATCGATGTCACAGGTGTGAAGGTAAACTACACATCAGGACTGCCTCACGCTCAGGGAAGAGGACTACATCTCATCCTCGTGGTTTCATTGACTCAACTGTTGAGTTGAGAGAAGTGAAGACGTACTACAGAAAAGATCCTGTGAAGTACAGTCTTAATTTAGAGAGGTTTCGCTCCCACTACCTAACTCCGCGCCCGTAACGTATCAGCAGCGAGAGCCGCCAACCCCACGAATATCAACGTTGCTTCTGCTCAAGCTGCCCTCCTCTTCGCCATTGGTATCGCAGCGGACGCGGACAAGCGATCGCTGCGCCGACTTTCGAGTCGATGCTCGACGCACTGCCGCCATCTCTCGGAGCCGGCGGTAAACGCACGATCCAATTCTTTCCATCACTGCCTCATCTGACCGATGTCTCTCTGAGTATGGGGTAAGTCCGTGACGGGTGTTATTGGTCGTTACCCTAATTAAACTCGTGAACGCTGGGGATTTGTTAACTATTCACTTCACCTGTAATTCTCACTTCATATTTTTAACAATCGGCAAAATATGAAGCGAAAATAAAAACCCAAAATAATGCCGCGCCAAATCAACTCAGTGTTTTCATCTTTGATATGGGGGGAGCAACATATCCATAAAGATTTTAAATCCCAGATAGAGTATTTTAAAACATATTTGTTATTTTCCGCAAAATTCGAAAACCGAAAATGTGACAAATCTAAACCAATTAATACTTTTCACAATCCTTCCACATTCGGGGTATTTGGCGTGCCTTTATTCAGTTCTGAAACTCGTGCCCAAAACCGAGAACTACAGTGTCGATTTGGGAAATACCAACAGATTTGTATTCTCCTTACATTTTGTGTGTAAAGGTCATCATACTAACACAGAATGGAACCGCGAGTGCTGTAGATTTTTACTACCCACTTTATTTTAAATTTTCCATTGTGCCTGGCATCGTCTTTGCTTTTTGCTAACACTTATCATATGCTTTATATCTGCAGTAGACCGGTTGATGTCCTTCCGACATTTGCAACGGCATTACTGCAAATATGCGCAACTCATGCAGGTAACATTGACAAAATGATTAAATGAATCTGTGAATAATGTGCGTTGGATATTTTAACTGTTTGGGTCGTTTTTCAATTGTGCAGGGTAGCCACTTTTCCGAAATACCTGAAAGAAAAAAAAAAAAAAAAAAAGGAATCAGGAAATTTGAAGAGTAATGGAAAACCCGTATAATGTCAGGGGAAATTACAAATATAGACTGGATTTTCGGAAAAGTAGCACAGTTTGGAGTTGTTTCCATTTTTCATCGCTCTAAAGGGACCCTCAGAAACAGATATTTTTTGCCCTTATTGTCAGGCCTTTGATTCCCAAGGCACGGCACTTTTGACCCAACTAAATCTACGTTGTCGTTTTGCATGCGAAACGTCGAGAAAACGTATTTTGAGCCGTTTCAGAGCACCCAATTCGTCTCACTAATTTGGACAAAAAGGCGATGGAGTTTACAGTTATGAATCGCTTCAACTTGGTCTGGACCAACGACCAACCATGTGATGAATTATGGTCATCACCAACGCTATACAATGATAGCGAAACGGCATTCAGTTGTCCTCACCCGCACCCGGGAAATTCGAAAGAATTTGGAGGAACCGAGAAGATCGGTAGGCTATGGAGTTTACATTTTACCCCTTTCCAGAGCCCTGGTCACGCGACATTACACCCGACATTACATTTTTCAACGTGTCCAAGCAGAGGAAACACGTGCTCATCATTTCGATGCAATGTGTGGGCGCTGGGAGCTGGAGAGCCAAAAGTGACGCCTAATCTGAGAATCTACCTAGTGCCAACCCTGATTATACAATTTGCGGTCGTGTTCATGCCACTTGTCCAAGTAGTGTTGTCTCTTCTACTCTTGCTTACTTAATTTATATTATTTGGCTGAAGATTAATTAATTGTCTGATATAACTATCTATCAACGATTGTTAACACTTCAAATATATTATTTAAAATTTGTTACTGATTTCTTTTAATAAAATTAAAGTGCTTTGTAATTGTTGCACGTATTGTACGCCTTGCTGAAAACGCTACATAACGGCCGAGGGCCGCGACAGTACGCATCGAAAACAGTTATGCCAACGGCTACAAACACGTAAATCCAAGCCGCCATGCAACGGCTCCTAACCCCCACAAAGACAGTTGGCGAGCGGCCCGCAAGCAGTGGGGCCCGGCCTGCGCTGCTACCGAGCGCCCGGTAGGCAGGCAACTGACATGACTGACCCGCCAGCAGGGCGCGCGCATCTTCCGGCGCACTCTCTATGGCTGCCGTCTGCCGGCCGGGGGAGCTGCGTGAGCTGTCTGCCTGCAAGGCGCTCGCTGGCAGCGCAGCAGGCCGGGCGAAGAATGCAATGCTCTCACTTGAACACTGCAAAGCCTGACTTTTTCCGCTATCGTTTTCCACGGGTATTTCCCGACATACACTGCCGGTCAAAATTAGCGCCCCACTTTTCCCGGTGCTTGCCATTTCCACGTTTTTCAAGCTAGGAAGTTGCCGTTTAGCATGCAGTTGCCCCCATAGTTGTACTTGAAGGTCCCAAAGTGCCAGATCCGGGAGCCACCCCTTTCGGAGGGGTTTGGCTGTTCGACTGCGGCGGGTTGGAAATTTCGACCGAAAAAGGTCCCAAAAACACCTTTAAATTTGCTGGAATTTCAAAATTTTTGGTGAGCAGGGCTAAATGACGGCCCTTGACAAGCTGACGTCAAAATTTTCACGATCGGTCATACACACCCCCAGCCCCACCTACCCCCACCCCCTAAAGGGGGTTTCTGCGGCGCATTGCAAGCCCCTAGTCCCGGGCCATCTGCACACCAAATTTCATGCCGCTAGCACCAACCCCTGCTAGGCAACCCCTAAAAAACCAAACTCAATTTTTGAAAATTTGCTTTTTAGGGCACTTATCGAGGGTCCAAAAATTTCGTCAGAGATGGACTAGGGGTGGAACATCAATCTCCCGTCAAGAAATCCGGCGCTTAAAATTCGCAGCCCTTAGCATAGGGGTTGCCACCCCCAGCCACCCCTTGCTACCCCCGGTAGGGTGGAACTGATTTGGGGCTGCGAATCGTTGAGGGCACTTCTGATGCACCCCCCTCCACCTCAAATTTGCAGCACGATTCGACCACCCGTTCGTGCTCCACACCCGCAAAACTATCAAAAATGCCAAAACCTACCCCCGACTTCAACCCCCCGGGGGTGGAAACCCGGCTAGCGTGACGGCGGGTGGTCCCGACCCTTACCTCGATAGACCTAAGCGGAAAAGTCGCTGCGGCAAACGGTTTACCCGTGGGGAGCGTTAAAGTGAGACCATTGCATTCTTCGCCCGGCCTGCGCTGCTACCGAGCGCCTGGTAGGCAGGCAACTGGCATGACTGACCCGCCATCAGGGCGCGCGCATCTTCCGGCGCACTCTCTATGGCTGCCGTCTGCCGGCCGGGGGAGCTGCGTGGGCTGTCTGCCTGCAAGGCGCTCGCTGGCAGCGCAGCAGGCCGGGCGAAGAATGCAATGCTCTCACTTTAACACTAGAAAGCCTGACTTTTTCGTATACCTTAAAAGCCTGAAGCGGTCACCTTGACCGCTATCGTTTTCCACGGGTATTTCCCGACATATTTGCATTGCATATCGGTCAAAAATGTACCAGATATGTTTTTATGAAATATCCCGTTTACATAGTGGTAAAAAGCACATTGCCGTTTAGGTAGCCTGGAGACTTTCAGATGCAGGCATACGATGCCGTATTGACGGTCCATGGCTGTTACAACAGGATCGGCATCTGCTTCTTTATTATTATTTTTTGACAGGCCCTGTTAGGGGCTGGCATTACCGTTCCCCTAGTTCGCAGCTTTTGCAGGTCCTTCACAGCCCTAGCTAGTTCGTTCGCAGCCCTAGCCAGCGACCTCAAACGCAGGGGGCCCGTTTTCATCGATGTCCTGTTTGTGCATAAGTAGTGGCGGCGCATTAAGCTGAGGCTACGGTTCGTGTGCCTTGGCCGGCTGCTGTTAGTAGGCCCTTGTCTATACACTTATGGCCCTGCGGCCGGGCGGCGGTGACTGAGCTTTTGTTTACATCTCAGTCTTACAGCTTACGGCGTGGCGTGGCGAGGCGGCGCTAGAGCTGGTCCGCACTCGAGACGTGACGTGGAGAGGAGTGGCGCGGGGCGCGGTGTGGCGTGGCGTGGCTTGCTTCGCCTGCATTGCGCCGACCCCTCCTGTTCCCGCTCCCCCCTCCCCCGCTCTCGCACGCATGTGCGCAGGGCTCTCCGCGCCCAGACTCCCGCTCCTGCCCTGCCCTGCCCTTACTGGCCCTTGCTAAGTTCTCAGGAAAGGAAAGGACGCAAGTTGCGTAGACTTGTTTCCCGGTGGCAAATACAAAAAAGTTGTAAAGTGACTTTAAAAAAACAATTTCGTGTCGTTAAACTGATGCTAGCAATACCAAAATACATAATCGTCGTTTTCATTTTAAAAGGTTGAAAATTAAAACTTGTAAATAACAGTCGCAAATAAACACAAATGTTTATGCAAAAGCCGTTGCAACATTGGCTTGCGTTTCAAATTTGGGCCTGTCACGCAGCAGCCACTTTCGTGGCTGTTCTTTTTTTTTTTTTTTAGCGATGCATAGCATAGTGCCGGTTAGGTTAGGTGGCCTGCAGACTGTTATATGGAGGCGTACGATGCCGTACTGACGGTCCCTTAGCTGACGGTCACCGCGGTAACAGCCGGGGACCGTCACGGCATCGTATGCCTCTATATGACAGACTCCAGGCTACCTAATGGGGGTGGGTTGGACCGATCGTGAAAATTTTAACATCAGCTTGTCAAGGGCCATCATTTGGTCCTCCTCACCAAAAATTTTGAAATTTCAGCAAATTTAAAGGTGTTCTAGAGACTTTTTTCGATCGAAATTTCCACCCAGTCGCAGTCAAACAGCCACTGCCCCTCCGATTGGGGTGGCTCCCGTATCTGACACTTTGGGACCCCCAAGTACAACCATGGGGGCAAGTCCATGCAAAACGGCAACTTGCCTAGCTTGAAAAACTTGGAATTGGCGAGCATCGGAAAAAAAGGGGCGCTTATTTTGAAGGGCAGTGTACTTAGGGGCCGTTCGAATATGACGTCACGCGGTTTGGACCGATTTTCGAGCACCCGGTCACCCCTTGTCACACCCTGACACAAATTTCGGAGTACCCACCCCCCTTGTGATGTCACATTTACCGATGTGGGCCTCAAAGCACGGAGGTATGCGAGATGTTCTTTTTGAACTCCTGTTGGATAGTGAAAGTTTTCTCCGGTAGTTTTTAGTTGAATGTTTCGCGGACTAGATTACAACACAAATAAAATAAGTTTAATACACCTGACAGCGGCAAAACGTTTAATGGAAACACATGTATGTAGCACATCGCTGAGACCCCTCTTTTGTGCACGCGTTCGACGCGAAAATTTGATTGTCATTTGAAAGAGGCCGCACGGAAAAATGTGTGACGTCACATGACTGAAACCACCTACCCAGCTGGTCACAGCTGGTCACATTTTAGGGAACTACCCACCCACCCCCAGAGTGTGACGTCATTTTCGAACGGCCCCTTATTCACTAACAAAGCCCCAGAGGATCGGGTAAGGCGGTATGTCGTCCGTAACCTTATATATTCTGCTAGACTTCATGACATCAAGAATGATCTGGCCCAGAAGGACATCCAACCCCAACCACATCCTCAAAGGGGACTGACTCTTCCCTTTATTGGTAATCGAGGTAGCAAAACAAGTAAAGCAAAGGCAGTCAAACTTACCAAAACTCTATGTCATCAGGTGGTCACCATAGAGGAGTACAAATCCGGACCCCTCTCTGCTCACGGTGCTATGCCCATAATCACCTGGGCGAGAGACTGTCAGAATTCCTTCCAGTGCATATCCTGCTAAAGAGAAGCCGGTCTGCCGTAACTACCGTCAAGAGGGTACCATAGAGCCGTGAACAAGGGGTGCCCACGGTACTGAAAGTCAGGGAATTCCACATCAAAACAATAGTGCCAACCCTGATTATATACAATATGCGGTCGTGTTCATACCACTTGTCCAAGTAGTGTTGTCTCTTCTACTCTCGCCTACTGAATTTATATAATTTGGCTGAAGGTTAATTTATTTTCTGATTGAACAATCTATCAACGATTTTAAACACTTCAAATTTATTATTTAAAATTTGTTACTGATTTCTTTTAAAATTAAAGTGCTTTGTAATTGTTGCACGTATTGTACGCCTTGCTGAAAACGCTACATAACGGCATAAGGGCCGAGGGCCGCGACAGTACGCATCGAAAACAGTTATGCCAACGGCTACAAACACGTAAATCCAAGCCACCATGCAACGGCTCCTAACCCCCACAAAGACAGTTGGCGAGCGGTCCGCAAGCAGTGGGGCCACGGCTCGAGACACGTTAGCCCAAACCGCCATACAACGGCTCCTAACCGTACGAAGACAGTAGGCGAGCGGTCCGGAAGGAGTAGGGAGCACGGCTCCAGACACGTAAAACAAAGCCGCCATGCAACGGGTCTACGCAAGGAGTCGGGGTACGGCTTGCCGCGCCACGGCCGACAGAAGCCGTTCGCGAACCCCTGTACTGGCGCTCCATCATGGCTCGGCACCTACTGCCGCAAGCTGGGCGACCCCTACCGAGCCGATGGCGAGCAGCGCTACCAGCGCCTTCAACGCCACCCAAGCCGCTCCGGCCAACGGCTTGTGTCCCAATTTACTCCTTTCTAGCGGCTTGGGAGCCGCTCGGCTACTGTTTGCAAGCCGGCACACGACGGCCCGCGAGCCGTCATGTCCCGGCTTACAAGTAGGAGAAATACCCGCCTTGTTGAGAAAGACTTTCCCTCATATTACACTTCCAAAATCCTAGGAAAATCTGGGGCTTCAGGGGCTAAAGATTTGAGGCCAAATCTGATGGTCTCGGGGTGTTGGCCTCCTGGCAGTTTCTCAAATAAGTATAATTACCCAATAGTAAATCATAAGCAGTGTCATATTAAAGCATGAGAATCCAGTACTCACATACTCACTGCAATATACTGGACTCCCTACTTAAGTGTTAAAATGCTAAGAGGGTTGTGGGTTTTCTAACAATGCGTCAATGGGCGAGAAAAGACTCGGCTGACACTGGTTGGCATGGGTGGCGTGGGTTGACGTCGGTCAGCGTCGGTGGTCGAGGATGATCTACTAAGGTCATGATTCATATTCACTTCCGCCCGAGAGCGAACGGGGTGCCGTGTCAGCAGGTGCTCGGCAGACCAACAACTCAGGAACAAAATGGTCTCCAACAAGAAATTCTAAGCTCTTTCTCAATATGCCACATAAAAACAGGGAATTTCAACTGAAATTATCAAGCCTATGCTGAAGCTCAAATCATCCACAGTTCAATGTTGCAACAATTTTAAAGAATTCTTCCTGAATTATTCTGAATAGAGGATGCTGAACAGCATATCTTCACGTTCATAAAATTACTGATTAAATGGAACATTTCCGCTTACAGTGTAGACAGAAGAAATGATCCGTCAGAGTTAGCATTAAGCCCGTATTGATGAACTATGCATTTTGACTGTAAGACCATGCCCCACAAAAAATTTCCATGACTGGCCTTGTAAGTTGACATGAAGCAGAAACTGAGATGGCAGTTTCCAATGAGCATACCCATTTAAAATGAAATGAGTTTTTGTTGAAACAGGACATGCCTTTGATAGCTAGATACAGTTCAATATATGTCCCTAAACCTACCTTTGAATTAAGACAAAATGACTGTAATTAGAAACGGTATAACATAATGTCCCTAAACTTAGATTTGAGTTAAGACAAAATTAGCAACAGTTCAACGTATTGTCCCTAAACCTAGCTTTAAATTAAGACAAAACGACTGTAATTAAAGAAATCATAGTGGATTTACAGCTATCACAGAGTGTATACATATAAAAATCAACTATGAAGAGTGCGCCTGTACTGTACAGTCCTCCACACCTGTCTTACCTGGCACCAGGGAGGGCAGGTGATACAAGGGCTGACACGATTAAGTCTACAAGACACGAAAATGTGCACATCAACCTGTAATGAGTAGAACCAGAGTTAAATTTTGCAGAGGGATATTCAGAGAATTAAAAATAATGATAGTTTCAATGTGGTTCAAACAGGCGCTCCAGCACTTCTCGTAAGATCAACAACTGTAAAATATTTTGAGCTTCAGATTCATGAACAGATGCATTTCCTTGATCTTTTATCTGACACAAACCAAAACTTCATTTCATTGAAATTGGGTTTTTGCAATGGCAGGAGAGTGCTCGGCAGCGTACTTAAAAAAGAAAAACATTTTAAAAAAATGGTTGATCCAGGCTGAGCATGCATGAGTAAACCACTGATTACCCAAAAAGCTGCTAGGCATCATAATTTATCATTACAAAATTGATGTCGAGACATTTAATTGTATTTGCTGCACTTTGTTTTCTGCTATTTAATACCCTATCATAATTTGGACTCCAGTCTTTGAGTCAAGGGTTTCACGATTATCTTGGCGAAACCCATCCTCACTGAAACCTGCCTCGACCAAGTGACATTTTTTGTTTAACTTTATCTACGCCTTATGTAGTATTACATATACATAATTTGGAGTTGTTTTGACTTAGAATTATCAGATTTAGAAGCTCCAATAACACAGATTTGGGTTCAAACTATATTTACATTGAAATAGTTTTGTCTCAGATGGATCTTGTTATTTACGGTAGAAATTTATTAGTTTGGATCGATACTTTGCTTGTGCTTGACAGCCCTGTCTTATTTATTAATAAATATGTATTAAAAAACTCCAATTTTTATTTGCATTGTAACAATACTATCACTGCAATAATTACATGTATACTATCTAAAACCCTGTTAGCTCAAGGCTGGGCTGTTGGGTCTTTACAACTATCTGCAACATCTCACTTATTTTAAGTAACATACTTCTGCAGCTGCAAGTGGATTGAACCCGAAAACTGAGCAACATTTTTGTACTGGCTTGCCGCTTCTCACATGTAAAAGCAGAGTTTGGTTACAGTATTCATCAGAAAAGAGTCCAACGAAATGCCGGTTGCGTTAATACGCGTTTAATACACGAAAATACGCGCATCCCCTTAGCTGCAGGCATTGTCCGCCTACCGATAGGCAACACCAACATGAACATTTGGCGCGAATCGGTTTGCTGTGGGAGGAGGGGGATGGTGTCTGGGGAGTAGCGCGCGCGAGATACAGGCGCGGGGTATTGGCAGCGTGTATAATTCGTCAATACTATAAAACGGCAGCTGTAACACTCCCTCTAGTGCATGTGGCGCCGGGTGTACCTGACTGGTGTCCGTTATGGTTCCGCTGATAGCGCTCGCCGCGTCCTGACCCGCGGGCAAGGGATAGGTGCGCCGCACGTCACTCTGGTGCCCGTCAATACCCCTTGCCAGTGGCGTCAAGCTTGAACTCCAGTGGTGTAGCAAGCTGGCATCCAGGGGGACCCACCCAACCCTCAGACCGTTATTAAAGCTATTAAACGCTATTAATTGTGCATGTTTTTGCGCTTTCTTTCCCTTTCCTTCCTTTTTTCTCATTTCCCCCCTCTTTCCCCTTACTTTTCACCTTTCACCACCCTCTCGAGGGAGGACCCACCCCCTAAGAGCTGTAGCAGCCGCTAAGGCAAAACCCCCTGCTTGTCGCTACTGCCCCTTGCCAAACCGGGGGAAAGGGGGGGGGGGGGGGGTAATCTGCCTGCTCGAGGCGTTCGATGGCCTCCGCCGAGACGAGGGACGCCAGGGCATCGTCGCATGTTTTAAATTAAAAAAAAAAAATCGGACTTTAGTTGTATACCGCATACACCTCTCACTGTTCAGACCGTTTCGCCAACTCTAAAACTCATCGTTCGGACCGCCCTAGGATTTTTTTAAATTATTTTTTTTCCCTCATAAATACCTACCGAATAACCACAACGCCCCTAACATTTTCAAACTTTTGCATCCGCGGCCAGCCTAGCACTGGACAATTCGTATATGCCCCAAAACGCTTCTGCAAAATTTCGCGAGTGTTGGACGAATACAATGAGTTTGGGCCAATGAACTCCAGTTTATCCTTTCATCCGCATTGAAAGGGCCCTCGGGCGCTGACTAACCCAGGAAGTCAGTCAGTCTGTTTATTTACAACAAATTGACACATCCCATCGCGCTAGTTGAGAGAGACGAGCTGGCAGGCGCGAGTCCGGGATTTTCGACGCTTGTGGGTGTTGCGTTATGGCTCCTTACAGGCTAAGTAACGTTCGAGTTGCCTACCTTACAGGCGCTGCAGGACTTGAGGAAAGGACATGGACCCCCTCCCCTACATCGTACGATATCGTGTGTTGTGCGTTTAATAGCCTCCGTAGAGGCTTCCAAAAATTGCCATGGCGGACTATATTTCAAGTCCTCCAGGCGGGGTATTGGTAAAAGTTTTCAACTAGCAATAATCGCACCTCGGATAAACCTCATTGGTTACGATATCGCCACTGCGCAAAGTTAACGTGAGTAGCGTCGATGCAGACACTAGTTGCGGCCCCGGTGCGAGCACACACCGCGCAAAGTCGTGCCGTCTGTGACGGGTGGCTCCATCTCGCGGCGGACCGCATTGTCATCCCACGACCGAGTTGTTTTGAAGCGGGAACGAACACTTTCGGGATTCATCACGCCACAGTTTTAAAAATGCGTTAGAAAGGCTTACTGGCTTTCTCATAAAACATGATCCGTTAAGTGGAAGAGGTACCTCAAAAAGAAATTTGGGACGGAAGAAACCTGAACGAGTATCGCAAACACGCCCGGTCGGTGACTATAATAATCATAATATCCCTTAGGCAAAAAAAGACAATAAAGTCTTCGTCCACCTGAGGGGGCGGACGGCAGACGATTACATATTTTAGTACAAGGCACTTAAGGCGGGTGAACTTTAAGGGCACGATTTCAACACGGCAGTGAGCGAGACGGAAGACAAAAACGTCGGCTAGAATCACCCAACTCATCTAACGGAACAAACCGATCGAGTTTTAAGCTCGTGATTTGTAAGGAAATGTCATGTAAAGCAAATGCGTTGAAGAATTATGTCCTTCAAGACACTGAACTCGTAAAAGCTCGAGAGCAAAAAATCGATGATTAGTTCGTTTGGTTGCAATGTGGCTTGGCACAGTTATAAGCATCGTTACATCACGGCACAAGAATAGTGCGTATCCCATGGTACGATTGGGACGTGCAAATTACTTTCGCTCACGTAAGGAGCACCACGGGGTCAGCACAGATCAATTATCGGCCCCGCTTTCGCAGGGCACACAAAAAATTAGAGTATAGACTCATCAAGTGTCCCCCTCCACGGAAATCTTTAGTAAAAGGCGAAAGATTTATGCGTTTTGAAGGGAGACCAGAGTGCCGAAATGAATCCAGCCCGGAGTCTTATGCTCGAGCCAACAGACACACACCCCGCGCAAAGGCGCCGCCAAAGCGACGGCGGCGCCATCTCTCGGAGGCAACGGGAGAGCTCGGTGGGGTCCAGTAGGTACACGTTCTGTAGTCTACGCCAGTCCGTGTTCAATCACTACTGCACCAACTATATAATATTAGTGTACGTACCCAAACCGACATCAACGACAAACATTTACAACATCACGATACGAGGAGCGTTTTAGTATCGGAGTGTTTATGTCCAATTGGACCAAATGCCAAATTAAGTCGAAGCGTCCGATAAATGAACGTCTCAAATATCACATTGTACTCGGAAACCCATTATCACTCTTCCAAGTCACATTCCGAGCCCCCCACAAAGTAATTAAATTCATTTTTCGCAATTCTGTGATGATCACAATGATTCTGTGCTGATGATAATAAAGCGTACTCCTCTCTTCAATTCCGTAGCAACTCATGAAATCAAGAATTTCTTCACCTTATGCTCACCAAGTGCTTGCACGGTCAACGATTTGAAACAAAGTGATCAAATATGCCCTAAAATTATTTGCAAGCTGCAAACAAGATTAGTTGACGCATGTGGTTTCAATGCCCTCTAAAAAAAAATTCAACAGTCTGCAAACTTCTGTAACACGAAATCTCCGAGTCCGACGATTATTTCCCGTCCCACCAGGTTACAGCGAGCTTGGTTGCTTTACAGCGCGCTTCTCGCGGCTTGCCAGTGTTTACCGGAGGGGCCGCTAGATGTCGTGGCAACCTCATCGCGTGCCGACGAAGCGGGCTGGGCGTGTGGATGCAGCACTGCTCTCTCCCTCGCACCCGCACGTAGCGGTCGGGACTAACAAAGACAGCACGCGGCCGGATGTGTTTCCGAATGCTGCCTGCTCGGGAGGTGCTCTGTCCGCGGTCTTGGTTGGGCTGGAGAGCGAAAACACAAGCATTCATACTTACCTGGCGCAGGAGTTAACCGTGATCATGAAGGCGGTTCTCCCAGGGCGAGGCCTTTCCATTGCACTTCGGTTGGGCTGACCTCTGCGAGTATCCCAAATGTGGATACCTCGGGCGTATAATTTTTGATAGTCGGGACTGCGTTCGCGCTGTCCCGGATAATCCTTCCTGAAAATGAACGAAAGAACTGGGGATTACATTGCTTGGTCACTGGGTCCCGTTGTGTCCTGGGCCAGTGTTTCGGCTCTACATCCCCGGGGCTGGTTACATAAGCTTCCCCTCCCCCATATAATTTGGTTCGCAATAGTTAGTTGTCGTGGCTGGTTTCAGCACAGGCTTTAGGAATTAAGCTGAGAGCCGTGTGGGGACACACCCACATGGCGGCGCGATAGGCAACGGATATTTGAGCTAGGCACAAATGAAAAATTAGCACCATGCACGATTTGACAAACTCGGGTCTGATACTACGAAACATGGTGATTGTGCTTCAGGAATAGGAGAAGCAACGCCTTCCGTATGAATCACGAGCACCTCCAGCAGCACACACTGAAAATTGTTCACATCCACGTAATTGTCTGGGCAAAATCTTATTTCCAATTCAAGGCAGTCATTTGAAGATAGCAGGACTACAAACGTACCTACATACTAACGCGAAAAACCAGCTGCAGGTTATAGTACAAGTACGCGAGTGGGAAAATTCATGGAAAAGTGCCAAAAGTACGTTTGCAAAGAGACGGCGTGTTTTTGTTTGTTTCCGAGAGGGGCGGGAAGAGCAATAAGACGTTGGAGTGAAGGGAGTGGAGACGAGGGCTGCGAATATTGGAGAATAGCACCGTTATCTATCGACGGGTAACTGTAAAGAAGGCGGATGTCGATCTACCGTCATGTCAATCATGCCTTTCCCGCAGATCTGGAGGTATGCGGGACATTGTACACGGCGCGCAACAAACGGTTTCTCCCACTTTCGGAGCTTTAAAAGTGGGGTGCGGGTTAAATACGTGCGTGGGTTTTACGCGTGTGAATTAATTTTCTTAAGCAATGGTCACAATAACTTCCCCACCTTAGCATACCTTCTCTTTTATGAAAGTAAAATTCGACGTGTACTCAATATTTCAGGCTCCTCTTCCAATAAGAAAACTTACAAAACAGATAGGCATTATCCATGTCGATCAACTTTTAGGTCAAATTCATGTCGCCAGGATAGAAAAATCTGTTTAAACAATGAGTTCATTATCAAGAATTAGTATGCAGTTAGTTGGGATCACCACGTAGGAACCCGCGAGACTTTGCAGAGCTGAAAATACACTGCAGGGGTTTGAGGAAACAATCAAATGTCTGCCCCCACTCGAAATGTACATAGGATGTGGAACCACTCAGAGTGTCCCCTTCCCACACCACCTTCCGAAGAAGATGTGAACGATCATCGATGTCACAGGTGTGAAGGTAAACTACACATCAGGACTGCCTCACGCTCAGGGAAGAGGACTACATCTCATCCTCGTGGTTTCATTGACTCAACTGTTGAGTTGAGAGAAGTGAAGACGTACTACAGAAAAGATCCTGTGAAGTACAGTCTTAATTTAGAGAGGTTTCGCTCCCACTACCTAACTCCGCGCCCGTAACGTATCAGCAGCGAGAGCCGCCAACCCCACGAATATCAACGTTGCTTCTGCTCAAGCTGCCCTCCTCTTCGCCATTGGTATCGCAGCGGACGCGGACAAGCGATCGCTGCGCCGACTTTCGAGTCGATGCTCGACGCACTGCCGCCATCTCTCGGAGCCGGCGGTAAACGCACGATCCAATTCTTTCCATCACTGCCTCATCTGACCGATGTCTCTCTGAGTATGGGGTAAGTCCGTGACGGGTGTTATTGGTCGTTACCCTAATTAAACTCGTGAACGCTGGGGATTTGTTAACTATTCACTTCACCTGTAATTCTCACTTCATATTTTTAACAATCGGCAAAATATGAAGCGAAAATAAAAACCCAAAATAATGCCGCGCCAAATCAACTCAGTGTTTTCATCTTTGATATGGGGGGAGCAACATATCCATAAAGATTTTAAATCCCAGATAGAGTATTTTAAAACATATTTGTTATTTTCCGCAAAATTCGAAAACCGAAAATGTGACAAATCTAAACCAATTAATACTTTTCACAATCCTTCCACATTCGGGGTATTTGGCGTGCCTTTATTCAGTTCTGAAACTCGTGCCCAAAACCGAGAACTACAGTGTCGATTTGGGAAATACCAACAGATTTGTATTCTCCTTACATTTTGTGTGTAAAGGTCATCATACTAACACAGAATGGAACCGCGAGTGCTGTAGATTTTTACTACCCACTTTATTTTAAATTTTCCATTGTGCCTGGCATCGTCTTTGCTTTTTGCTAACACTTATCATATGCTTTATATCTGCAGTAGACCGGTTGATGTCCTTCCGACATTTGCAACGGCATTACTGCAAATATGCGCAACTCATGCAGGTAACATTGACAAAATGATTAAATGAATCTGTGAATAATGTGCGTTGGATATTTTAACTGTTTGGGTCGTTTTTCAATTGTGCAGGGTAGCCACTTTTCCGAAATACCTGAAAAAAAAAAAAAAAAAAAGGAATCAGGAAATTTGAAGAGTAATGGAAAACCCGTATAATGTCAGGGGAAATTACAAATATAGACTGGATTTTCGGAAAAGTAGCACAGTTTGGAGTTGTTTCCATTTTTCATCGCTCTAAAGGGACCCTCAGAAACAGATATTTTTTGCCCTTATTGTCAGGCCTTTGATTCCCAAGGCACGGCACTTTTGACCCAACTAAATCTACGTTGTCGTTTTGCATGCGAAACGTCGAGAAAACGTATTTTGAGCCGTTTCAGAGCACCCAATTCGTCTCACTAATTTGGACAAAAAGGCGATGGAGTTTACAGTTATGAATCGCTTCAACTTGGTCTGGACCAACGACCAACCATGTGATGAATTATGGTCATCACCAACGCTATACAATGATAGCGAAACGGCATTCAGTTGTCCTCACCCGCACCCGGGAAATTCGAAAGAATTTGGAGGAACCGAGAAGATCGGTAGGCTATGGAGTTTACATTTTACCCCTTTCCAGAGCCCTGGTCACGCGACATTACACCCGACATTACATTTTTCAACGTGTCCAAGCAGAGGAAACACGTGCTCATCATTTCGATGCAATGTGTGGGCGCTGGGAGCTGGAGAGCCAAAAGTGACGCCTAATCTGAGAATCTACCTAGTGCCAACCCTGATTATACAATTTGCGGTCGTGTTCATGCCACTTGTCCAAGTAGTGTTGTCTCTTCTACTCTTGCTTACTTAATTTATATTATTTGGCTGAAGATTAATTAATTGTCTGATATAACTATCTATCAACGATTGTTAACACTTCAAATATATTATTTAAAATTTGTTACTGATTTCTTTTAATAAAATTAAAGTGCTTTGTAATTGTTGCACGTATTGTACGCCTTGCTGAAAACGCTACATAACGGCCGAGGGCCGCGACAGTACGCATCGAAAACAGTTATGCCAACGGCTACAAACACGTAAATCCAAGCCGCCATGCAACGGCTCCTAACCCCCACAAAGACAGTTGGCGAGCGGCCCGCAAGCAGTGGGGCCCGGCCTGCGCTGCTACCGAGCGCCCGGTAGGCAGGCAACTGACATGACTGACCCGCCAGCAGGGCGCGCGCATCTTCCGGCGCACTCTCTATGGCTGCCGTCTGCCGGCCGGGGGAGCTGCGTGAGCTGTCTGCCTGCAAGGCGCTCGCTGGCAGCGCAGCAGGCCGGGCGAAGAATGCAATGCTCTCACTTGAACACTGCAAAGCCTGACTTTTTCCGCTATCGTTTTCCACGGGTATTTCCCGACATACACTGCCGGTCAAAATTAGCGCCCCACTTTTCCCGGTGCTTGCCATTTCCACGTTTTTCAAGCTAGGAAGTTGCCGTTTAGCATGCAGTTGCCCCCATAGTTGTACTTGAAGGTCCCAAAGTGCCAGATCCGGGAGCCACCCCTTTCGGAGGGGTTTGGCTGTTCGACTGCGGCGGGTTGGAAATTTCGACCGAAAAAGGTCCCAAAAACACCTTTAAATTTGCTGGAATTTCAAAATTTTTGGTGAGCAGGGCTAAATGACGGCCCTTGACAAGCTGACGTCAAAATTTTCACGATCGGTCATACACACCCCCAGCCCCACCTACCCCCACCCCTAAAGGGGGTTTCTGCGGCGCATTGCAAGCCCCTAGTCCCGGGCCATCTGCACACCAAATTTCATGCCGCTAGCACCAACCCCTGCTAGGCAACCCCTAAAAAACCAAACTCAATTTTTGAAAATTTGCTTTTTAGGGCACTTATCGAGGGGTCCAAAAATTTCGTCAGAGATGGACTAGGGGTGGAACATCAATCTCCCGTCAAGAAATCCGGCGCTTAAAATTCGCAGCCCTTAGCATAGGGGTTGCCACCCCCAGCCACCCCTTGCTACCCCCGGTAGGGGTGGAACTGATTTGGGGCTGCGAATCGTTGAGGGCACTTCTGATGCACCCCCCTCCACCTCAAATTTGCAGCACGATTCGACCACCCGTTCGTGCTCCACACCCGCAAAACTATCAAAAATGCCAAAACCTACCCCCGACTTCAACCCCCCGGGGGTGGAAACCCGGCTAGCGTGACGGCGGGTGGTCCCGACCCTTACCTCGATAGACCTAAGCGGAAAAGTCGCTGCGGCAAACGGTTTACCCGTGGGGAGCGTTAAAGTGAGACCATTGCATTCTTCGCCCGGCCTGCGCTGCTACCGAGCGCCTGGTAGGCAGGCAACTGGCATGACTGACCCGCCATCAGGGCGCGCGCATCTTCCGGCGCACTCTCTATGGCTGCTGTCTGCCGGCCGGGGGAGCTGCGTGGGCTGTCTGCCTGCAAGGCGCTCGCTGGCAGCGCAGCAGGCCGGGCGAAGAATGCAATGCTCTCACTTTAACACTAGAAAGCCTGACTTTTTCGTATACCTTAAAAGCCTGAAGCGGTCACCTTGACCGCTATCGTTTTCCACGGGTATTTCCCGACATATTTGCATTGCATATCGGTCAAAAATGTACCAGATATGTTTTTATGAAATATCCCGTTTACATAGTGGTAAAAAGCACATTGCCGTTTAGGTAGCCTGGAGACTTTCAGATGCAGGCATACGATGCCGTATTGACGGTCCATGGCTGTTACAACAGGATCGGCATCTGCTTCTTTATTATTATTTTTTGACAGGCCCTGTTAGGGGCTGGCATTACCGTTCCCCTAGTTCGCAGCTTTTGCAGGTCCTTCACAGCCCTAGCTAGTTCGTTCGCAGCCCTAGCCAGCGACCTCAAACGCAGGGGGCCCGTTTTCATCGATGTCCTGTTTGTGCATAAGTAGTGGCGGCGCATTAAGCTGAGGCTACGGTTCGTGTGCCTTGGCCGGCTGCTGTTAGTAGGCCCTTGTCTATACACTTATGGCCCTGCGGCCGGGCGGCGGTGACTGAGCTTTTGTTTACATCTCAGTCTTACAGCTTACGGCGTGGCGTGGCGAGGCGGCGCTAGAGCTGGTCCGCACTCGAGACGTGACGTGGAGAGGAGTGGCGCGGGGCGCGGTGTGGCGTGGCGTGGCTTGCTTCGCCTGCATTGCGCCGACCCCTCCTGTTCCCGCTCCCCCTCCCCCGCTCTCGCACGCATGTGCGCAGGGCTCTCCGCGCCCAGACTCCCGCTCCTGCCCTGCCCTGCCCTTACTGGCCCTTGCTAAGTTCTCAGGAAAGGAAAGGACGCAAGTTGCGTAGACTTGTTTCCCGGTGGCAAATACAAAAAAGTTGTAAAGTGACTTTAAAAAAACAATTTCGTGTCGTTAAACTGATGCTAGCAATACCAAAATACATAATCGTCGTTTTCATTTTAAAAGGTTGAAAATTAAAACTTGTAAATAACAGTCGCAAATAAACACAAATGTTTATGCAAAAGCCGTTGCAACATTGGCTTGCGTTTCAAATTTGGGCCTGTCACGCAGCAGCCACTTTCGTGGCTGTTCTTTTTTTTTTTTTTTAGCGATGCATAGCATAGTGCCGGTTAGGTTAGGTGGCCTGCAGACTGTTATATGGAGGCGTACGATGCCGTACTGACGGTCCCTTAGCTGACGGTCACCGCGGTAACAGCCGGGGACCGTCACGGCATCGTATGCCTCTATATGACAGACTCCAGGCTACCTAATGGGGGTGGGTTGGACCGATCGTGAAAATTTTAACATCAGCTTGTCAAGGGCCATCATTTGGTCCTCCTCACCAAAAATTTTGAAATTTCAGCAAATTTAAAGGTGTTCTAGAGACTTTTTTCGATCGAAATTTCCACCCAGTCGCAGTCAAACAGCCACTGCCCCTCCGATTGGGGTGGCTCCCGTATCTGACACTTTGGGACCCCCAAGTACAACCATGGGGGCAAGTCCATGCAAAACGGCAACTTGCCTAGCTTGAAAAACTTGGAATTGGCGAGCATCGGAAAAAAAGGGGCGCTTATTTTGAAGGGCAGTGTACTTAGGGGCCGTTCGAATATGACGTCACGCGGTTTGGACCGATTTTCGAGCACCCGGTCACCCCTTGTCACACCCTGACACAAATTTCGGAGTACCCACCCCCCTTGTGATGTCACATTTACCGATGTGGGCCTCAAAGCACGGAGGTATGCGAGATGTTCTTTTTGAACTCCTGTTGGATAGTGAAAGTTTTCTCCGGTAGTTTTTAGTTGAATGTTTCGCGGACTAGATTACAACACAAATAAAATAAGTTTAATACACCTGACAGCGGCAAAACGTTTAATGGAAACACATGTATGTAGCACATCGCTGAGACCCCTCTTTTGTGCACGCGTTCGACGCGAAAATTTGATTGTCATTTGAAAGAGGCCGCACGGAAAAATGTGTGACGTCACATGACTGAAACCACCTACCCAGCTGGTCACAGCTGGTCACATTTTAGGGAACTACCCACCCACCCCCAGAGTGTGACGTCATTTTCGAACGGCCCCTTATTCACTAACAAAGCCCCAGAGGATCGGGTAAGGCGGTATGTCGTCCGTAACCTTATATATTCTGCTAGACTTCATGACATCAAGAATGATCTGGCCCAGAAGGACATCCAACCCCAACCACATCCTCAAAGGGGACTGACTCTTCCCTTTATTGGTAATCGAGGTAGCAAAACAAGTAAAGCAAAGGCAGTCAAACTTACCAAAACTCTATGTCATCAGGTGGTCACCATAGAGGAGTACAAATCCGGACCCCTCTCTGCTCACGGTGCTATGCCCATAATCACCTGGGCGAGAGACTGTCAGAATTCCTTCCAGTGCATATCCTGCTAAAGAGAAGCCGGTCTGCCGTAACTACCGTCAAGAGGGTACCATAGAGCCGTGAACAAGGGGTGCCCACGGTACTGAAAGTCAGGGAATTCCACATCAAAACAATAGTGCCAACCCTGATTATATACAATATGCGGTCGTGTTCATACCACTTGTCCAAGTAGTGTTGTCTCTTCTACTCTCGCCTACTGAATTTATATAATTTGGCTGAAGGTTAATTTATTTTCTGATTGAACAATCTATCAACGATTTTAAACACTTCAAATTTATTATTTAAAATTTGTTACTGATTTCTTTTAAAATTAAAGTGCTTTGTAATTGTTGCACGTATTGTACGCCTTGCTGAAAACGCTACATAACGGCATAAGGGCCGAGGGCCGCGACAGTACGCATCGAAAACAGTTATGCCAACGGCTACAAACACGTAAATCCAAGCCACCATGCAACGGCTCCTAACCCCCACAAAGACAGTTGGCGAGCGGTCCGCAAGCAGTGGGGCCACGGCTCGAGACACGTTAGCCCAAACCGCCATACAACGGCTCCTAACCGTACGAAGACAGTAGGCGAGCGGTCCGGAAGGAGTAGGGAGCACGGCTCCAGACACGTAAAACAAAGCCGCCATGCAACGGGTCTACGCAAGGAGTCGGGGTACGGCTTGCCGCGCCACGGCCGACAGAAGCCGTTCGCGAACCCCTGTACTGGCGCTCCATCATGGCTCGGCACCTACTGCCGCAAGCTGGGCGACCCCTACCGAGCCGATGGCGAGCAGCGCTACCAGCGCCTTCAACGCCACCCAAGCCGCTCCGGCCAACGGCTTGTGTCCCAATTTACTCCTTTCTAGCGGCTTGGGAGCCGCTCGGCTACTGTTTGCAAGCCGGCACACGACGGCCCGCGAGCCGTCATGTCCCGGCTTACAAGTAGGAGAAATACCCGCCTTGTTGAGAAAGACTTTCCCTCATATTACACTTCCAAAATCCTAGGAAAATCTGGGGCTTCAGGGGCTAAAGATTTGAGGCCAAATCTGATGGTCTCGGGGTGTTGGCCTCCTGGCAGTTTCTCAAATAAGTATAATTACCCAATAGTAAATCATAAGCAGTGTCATATTAAAGCATGAGAATCCAGTACTCACATACTCACTGCAATATACTGGACTCCCTACTTAAGTGTTAAAATGCTAAGAGGGTTGTGGGTTTTCTAACAATGCGTCAATGGGCGAGAAAAGACTCGGCTGACACTGGTTGGCATGGGTGGCGTGGGTTGACGTCGGTCAGCGTCGGTGGTCGAGGATGATCTACTAAGGTCATGATTCATATTCACTTCCGCCCGAGAGCGAACGGGGTGCCGTGTCAGCAGGTGCTCGGCAGACCAACAACTCAGGAACAAAATGGTCTCCAACAAGAAATTCTAAGCTCTTTCTCAATATGCCACATAAAAACAGGGAATTTCAACTGAAATTATCAAGCCTATGCTGAAGCTCAAATCATCCACAGTTCAATGTTGCAACAATTTTAAAGAATTCTTCCTGAATTATTCTGAATAGAGGATGCTGAACAGCATATCTTCACGTTCATAAAATTACTGATTAAATGGAACATTTCCGCTTACAGTGTAGACAGAAGAAATGATCCGTCAGAGTTAGCATTAAGCCCGTATTGATGAACTATGCATTTTGACTGTAAGACCATGCCCCACAAAAAAATTTCCATGACTGGCCTTGTAAGTTGACATGAAGCAGAAACTGAGATGGCAGTTTCCAATGAGCATACCCATTTAAAATGAAATGAGTTTTTGTTGAAACAGGACATGCCTTTGATAGCTAGATACAGTTCAATATATGTCCCTAAACCTACCTTTGAATTAAGACAAAATGACTGTAATTAGAAACGGTATAACATAATGTCCCTAAACTTAGATTTGAGTTAAGACAAAATTAGCAACAGTTCAACGTATTGTCCCTAAACCTAGCTTTAAATTAAGACAAAACGACTGTAATTAAAGAAATCATAGTGGATTTACAGCTATCACAGAGTGTATACATATAAAAATCAACTATGAAGAGTGCGCCTGTACTGTACAGTCCTCCACACCTGTCTTACCTGGCACCAGGGAGGGCAGGTGATACAAGGGCTGACACGATTAAGTCTACAAGACACGAAAATGTGCACATCAACCTGTAATGAGTAGAACCAGAGTTAAATTTTGCAGAGGGATATTCAGAGAATTAAAAATAATGATAGTTTCAATGTGGTTCAAACAGGCGCTCCAGCACTTCTCGTAAGATCAACAACTGTAAAATATTTTGAGCTTCAGATTCATGAACAGATGCATTTCCTTGATCTTTTATCTGACACAAACCAAAACTTCATTTCATTGAAATTGGGTTTTTGCAATGGCAGGAGAGTGCTCGGCAGCGTACTTAAAAAAGAAAAACATTTTAAAAAAATGGTTGATCCAGGCTGAGCATGCATGAGTAAACCACTGATTACCCAAAAAGCTGCTAGGCATCATAATTTATCATTACAAAATTGATGTCGAGACATTTAATTGTATTTGCTGCACTTTGTTTTCTGCTATTTAATACCCTATCATAATTTGGACTCCAGTCTTTGAGTCAAGGGTTTCACGATTATCTTGGCGAAACCCATCCTCACTGAAACCTGCCTCGACCAAGTGACATTTTTTGTTTAACTTTATCTACGCCTTATGTAGTATTACATATACATAATTTGGAGTTGTTTTGACTTAGAATTATCAGATTTAGAAGCTCCAATAACACAGATTTGGGTTCAAACTATATTTACATTGAAATAGTTTTGTCTCAGATGGATCTTGTTATTTACGGTAGAAATTTATTAGTTTGGATCGATACTTTGCTTGTGCTTGACAGCCCTGTCTTATTTATTAATAAATATGTATTAAAAAACTCCAATTTTTATTTGCATTGTAACAATACTATCACTGCAATAATTACATGTATACTATCTAAAACCCTGTTAGCTCAAGGCTGGGCTGTTGGGTCTTTACAACTATCTGCAACATCTCACTTATTTTAAGTAACATACTTCTGCAGCTGCAAGTGGATTGAACCCGAAAACTGAGCAACATTTTTGTACTGGCTTGCCGCTTCTCACATGTAAAAGCAGAGTTTGGTTACAGTATTCATCAGAAAAGAGTCCAACGAAATGCCGGTTGCGTTAATACGCGTTTAATACACGAAAATACGCGCATCCCCTTAGCTGCAGGCATTGTCCGCCTACCGATAGGCAACACCAACATGAACATTTGGCGCGAATCGGTTTGCTGTGGGAGGAGGGGGATGGTGTCTGGGGAGTAGCGCGCGCGAGATACAGGCGCGGGGTATTGGCAGCGTGTATAATTCGTCAATACTATAAAACGGCAGCTGTAACACTCCCTCTAGTGCATGTGGCGCCGGGTGTACCTGACTGGTGTCCGTTATGGTTCCGCTGATAGCGCTCGCCGCGTCCTGACCCGCGGGCAAGGGAGGTGCGCCGCACGTCACTCTGGTGCCCGTCAATACCCCTTGCCAGTGGCGTCAAGCTTGAACTCCAGTGGTGTAGCAAGCTGGCATCCAGGGGGACCCACCCAACCCTCAGACCGTTATTAAAGCTATTAAACGCTATTAATTGTGCATGTTTTCGCGCTTTCTTTCCCTTTCCTTCCTTTTTTCTCATTTCCCCCCTCTTTCCCCTTACTTTTCACCTTTCACCACCCTCTCGAGGGAGGACCCACCCCTAAGAGCTGTAGCAGCCGCTAAGGCAAAACCCCCTGCTTGTCGCTACTGCCCCTTGCCAAACCGGGGGAAAGGGGGGGGGGGTAATCTGCCTGCTCGAGGCGTTCGATGGCCTCCGCCGAGACGAGGGACGCCAGGGCATCGTCGCATGTTTTAAATTTAAAAAAAAAAAATCGGACTTTAGTTGTATACCGCATACACCTCTCACTGTTCAGACCGTTTCGCCAACTCTAAAACTCATCGTTCGGACCGCCCTAGGATTTTTTTAAATTATTTTTTTTCCCTCATAAATACCTACCGAATAACCACAACGCCCCTAACATTTTCAAACTTTTGCATCCGCGGCCAGCCTAGCACTGGACAATTCGTATATGCCCCAAAACGCTTCTGCAAAATTTCGCGAGTGTTGGACGAATACAATGAGTTTGGGCCAATGAACTCCAGTTTATCCTTTCATCCGCATTGAAAGGGCCCTCGGGCGCTGACTAACCCAGGAAGTCAGTCAGTCTGTTTATTTACAACAAATTGACACATCCCATCGCGCTAGTTGAGAGAGACGAGCTGGCAGGCGCGAGTCCGGGATTTTCGACGCTTGTGGGTGTTGCGTTATGGCTCCTTACAGGCTAAGTAACGTTCGAGTTGCCTACCTTACAGGCGCTGCAGGACTTGAGGAAAGGACATGGACCCCCTCCCCTACATCGTACGATATCGTGTGTTGTGCGTTTAATAGCCTCCGTAGAGGCTTCCAAAAATTGCCATGGCGGACTATATTTCAAGTCCTCCAGGCGGGGTATTGGTAAAAGTTTTCAACTAGCAATAATCGCACCTCGGATAAACCTCATTGGTTACGATATCGCCACTGCGCAAAGTTAACGTGAGTAGCGTCGATGCAGACACTAGTTGCGGCCCCGGTGCGAGCACACACCGCGCAAAGTCGTGCCGTCTGTGACGGGTGGCTCCATCTCGCGGCGGACCGCATTGTCATCCCACGACCGAGTTGTTTTGAAGCGGGAACGAACACTTTCGGGATTCATCACGCCACAGTTTTAAAAATGCGTTAGAAAGGCTTACTGGCTTTCTCATAAAACATGATCCGTTAAGTGGAAGAGGTACCTCAAAAAGAAATTTGGGACGGAAGAAACCTGAACGAGTATCGCAAACACGCCCGGTCGGTGACTATAATAATCATAATATCCCTTAGGCAAAAAAAGACAATAAAGTCTTCGTCCACCTGAGGGGGCGGACGGCAGACGATTACATATTTTAGTACAAGGCACTTAAGGCGGGTGAACTTTAAGGGCACGATTTCAACACGGCAGTGAGCGAGACGGAAGACAAAAACGTCGGCTAGAATCACCCAACTCATCTAACGGAACAAACCGATCGAGTTTTAAGCTCGTGATTTGTAAGGAAATGTCATGTAAAGCAAATGCGTTGAAGAATTATGTCCTTCAAGACACTGAACTCGTAAAAGCTCGAGAGCAAAAAATCGATGATTAGTTCGTTTGGTTGCAATGTGGCTTGGCACAGTTATAAGCATCGTTTCATCACGGCACAAGAATAGTGCGTATCCCATGGTACGATTGGGACGTGCAAATTACTTTCGCTCACGTAAGGAGCACCACGGGGTCAGCACAGATCAATTATCGGCCCCGCTTTCGCAGGGCACACAAAAAATTAGAGTATAGACTCATCAAGTGTCCCCCTCCACGGAAATCTTTAGTAAAAGGCGAAAGATTTATGCGTTTTGAAGGGAGACCAGAGTGCCGAAATGAATCCAGCCCGGAGTCTTATGCTCGAGCCAACAGACACACACCCCGCGCAAAGGCGCCGCCAAAGCGAAGGCGGCGCCATCTCTCGGAGGCAACGGGAGAGCTCGGTGGGGTCCAGTAGGTACACGTTCTGTAGTCTACGCCAGTCCGTGTTCAATCACTACTGCAACAACTATATAATATTAGTGTACGTACCCAAACCGACATCAACGACAAACATTTACAACATCACGATACGAGGAGCGTTTTAGTATCGGAGTGTTTATGTCCAATTGGACCAAATGCCAAATTAAGTCGAAGCGTCCGATAAATGAACGTCTCAAATATCACATTGTACTCGGAAACCCATTATCACTCTTCCAAGTCACATTCCGAGCCCCCACAAAGTAATTAAATTCATTTTTCGCAATTCTGTGATGATCACAATGATTCTGTGCTGATGATAATAAAGCGTACTCCTCTCTTCAATTCCGTAGCAACTCATGAAATCAAGAATTTCTTCACCTTATGCTCACCAAGTGCTTGCACGGTCAACGATTTGAAACAAAGTGATCAAATATGCCCTAAAATTATTTGCAAGCTGCAAACAAGATTAGTTGACGCATGTGGTTTCAATGCCCTCTAAAAAAAAATTCAACAGTCTGCAAACTTCTGTAACACGAAATCTCCGAGTCCGACGATTATTTCCCGTCCCACCAGGTTACAGCGAGCTTGGTTGCTTTACAGCGCGCTTCTCGCGGCTTGCCAGTGTTTACCGGAGGGGCCGCTAGATGTCGTGGCAACCTCATCGCGTGCCGACGAAGCGGGCTGGGCGTGTGGATGCAGCACTGCTCTCTCCCTCGCACCCGCACGTAGCGGTCGGGACTAACAAAGACAGCACGCGGCCGGGTGTGTTTCCGAATGCTGCCTGCTCGGGAGGTGCTCTGTCCGCGGTCTTGGTTGGGCTGGAGAGCGAAAACACAAGCAGCCGCCGACGGCACTACAGCCTACACGGACGGGGCAAAAGCCAACGTCATAGCACAAAGCCTGTCAGAACGCTTCACTGAGCATGACACAGGGGTCGAAGACCCGGAAGTAGCCCGCTTTCCGACACCACGTCAAGCCGAGGGGGCGCCACGAATACGGAGGAGCATCTCGAGGCCGCTCTTCGGAGCAGCAAAGACAGTAAGGCAGCCGGACACGATGGCATAGACTACAAAATCCTCAAACACCTACCCCCGGCGGGGAAGGAATTTCTCTTAAAACTATTTAATGCGGTGGTCTCTTGCCAGGTCTATCCCGACACTTGGAAAAGGGCAGTCGTCATTCCTATCCCCAAAGAAGGTAAAGATCCTCACCAGCCGGGTAGTTATCGCCCCATCTCACTTACCCCATGCGTGTCGAAAATATTCGAGAAGTCCTTGTTGCCCCTCCTCAACACCATCGAGAGGAGGTTAAAGGTTATCCCTTTCCATCAGATGGGATTCAGGGCACAGCACTCCACCACACAGCAGCTCACAAGGATCTCGGAATATCTTCTAAAAGGCTGGAACAAAAAGAGGGTGTCAGTTATGGTGGCGCTAGATGTGGAGGCAGCATTCGATAAGGTGCCCCACAGGCATCTTCTATTCAAGCTGTCGAAAGCGGGCTACCCACCGTGGGTCATGGCATTTTTATCCTCCTATTTTAATGACAGGTCCTTTATCGTCAAAGTGGGCGAGGAGGTATCCGACCCCTATCCTATCAAAGCGGGTACCCCGCAGGGGGCTATCTTATCTCCGTTTTTATATAACAATTATATAAGCGATATGCCCACTCCCTCAGAGGGACGAGGGATAACTTGCCAGTACGCCGATGACACCTGCTACGTTACACAGGATACAGACGAAACCATAGCACTTACCTACATGGAAACCACTCTGGCCAGGCTCGACAGGTGGTGTAGCAGGTGGAAAACCCAAATCAACGCAGGTAAATCCACTATCATGGTCATCGGCCCGTCCGCGAGCAATACCGACCCCCTCCTCACGGTCAAGGGAAACCGGATACCAGCGGTGGAAACCTGCCGTTATCTTGGAATACACTACGACAAAAACCTAACTTTCCAGGCCCACATCAAAAACCTAAGGTCAAGGGTCATCGCAAGGACGGCACAACTGAACGGACTGGCTATCCCTCTCGGCAGGTGTTCGGAGCAAACACGACAAACTCTATACGAGGCACTGGTTCGACCTATCATTACGTATGGGACGCCAAGCTGGCTAGGGGTGGCTGACACATGGAAGGAAACCATTTATACCCAGGAAAGGCGGTGGATACGAAAAATACATAAAATTCCAAAATTTGTTAAAACTGAAAACGTATACGCCACCGCCAAATTCCCTCCTCTCCAAAACTACCTCAGCACTTTATCAGAAAAATTCAGAGACAGCTGCTGGCAGCACTTCAACCCCTAGTCAGCCAAATCGGCAGGTACGAAGGGACCCAACTCTTCATTCGGCCCTCGTACTGGGCCAAACGCCTCCCGCTCCAACACCTGCCGCCCTAGGGGCATATCCCCATCTTTTCGATAGGAACGGGATAAGGGCGCTCGGGTCCTAGCGGCCCATCCCTAGGACGCGCGCGCTCTGCCCCCGTGTCCGCCCTCTATTTTCTTTTACTAACAATCAATTTAACTTTAATCATCACATCTTATTTATTCCATTGGCCTCATATTACGCTTGGCAAATATTTTATTTTATTTTAAAATCTGGGTGCGCCAGGGACCTTCCCTGGCAAAACTTTTCGCAACACGGCCAACCCCCTCTGGGACTTTTAATTATTTATTTAATTTATTGTTTTAACCACGCACCCCTAAAGTAAGTTAGGCAAAATTATAAACTAACACCTTTTATCCCGCAGCAAAACCCTGGTGGAGGTGCTTGGGCCTCACCCTCCACCCCACTCAGGTATTACCTCCGTGTAGGGAGCCAAACCCCCACACACTGAGGCCAAAGCCCAAACCTACCTAGACTGGGAGTAGGCAAGGCCGATGATGATGAAAAAAAAAAAAAAAAAAAAAACCTGGCGCAGGAGTTAACCGTGATCATGAAGGCGGTTCTCCCAGGGCGAGGCCTTTCCATTGCACTTCGGTTGGGCTGACCTCTGCGAGTATCCCAAATGTGGATACCTCGGGCGTATAATTTTGATAGTCGGGACTGCGTTCGCGCTGTCCCGGATAATCCATCCTGAAAATGAACGAAAGAACTGGGGATTACATTGCTTGGTCACTGGGTCCCGTTGTGTCCTGGGCCAGTGTTTCGGCTCTACATCCCCGGGGCTGGTTACATAAGCTTCCCCTCCCCCATATAATTTGGTTCGCAATAGTTAGTTGTCGTGGCTGGTTTCAGCACAGGCTTTAGGAATTAAGCTGAGAGCCGTGTGGGGACACACCCACATGGCGGCGCGATAGGCAACGGATATTTGAGCTAGGCACAAATGAAAAATTAGCACCATGCACGATTTGACAAACTCGGGTCTGATACTACGAAACATGGTGATTGTGCTTCAGGAATAGGAGAAGCAACGCCTTCCGTATGAATCACGAGCACCTCCAGCAGCACACACTGAAAATTGTTCACATCCACGTAATTGTCTGGGCAAAATCTTATTTCCAATTCAAGGCAGTCATTTGAAGATAGCAGGACTACAAACGTACCTACATACTAACGCGAAAAACCAGCTGCAGGTTATAGTACAAGTACGCGAGTGGGAAAATTCATGGAAAAGTGCCAAAAGTACGTTTGCAAAGAGACGGCGTGTTTTTGTTTGTTTCCGAGAGGGGGCGGGAAGAGCAATAAGACGTTGGAGTGAAGGGAGTGGAGACGAGGGCTGCGGATATTGGAGAATAGCACCGTTATCTATCGACGGGTAACTGTAAAGAAGGCGGATGTCGATCTACCGTCATGTCAATCATGCCTTTCCCGCAGATCTGGAGGTATGCGGGACATTGTACACGGCGCGCAACAAACGGTTTCTCCCACTTTCGGAGCTTTAAAAGTGGGGTGCGGGTTAAATACGTGCGTGGGTTTTACGCGTGTGAATTAATTTTCTTAAGCAATGGTCACAATAACTTCCCCACCTTAGCATACCTTCTCTTTTATGAAAGTAAAATTCGACGTGTACTCAATATTTCAGGCTCCTCTTCCAATAAGAAAACTTACAAAACAGATAGGCATTATCCATGTCGATCAACTTTTAGGTCAAATTCATGTCGCCAGGATAGAAAAATCTGTTTAAACAATGAGTTCATTATCAAGAATTAGTATGCAGTTAGTTGGGATCACCACGTAGGAACCCGCGAGACTTTGCAGAGCTGAAAATACACTGCAGGGGTTTGAGGAAACAATCAAATGTCTGCCCCCACTCGAAATGTACATAGGATGTGGAACCACTCAGAGTGTCCCCTTCCCACACCACCTTCCGAAGAAGATGTGAACGATCATCGATGTCACAGGTGTGAAGGTAAACTACACATCAGGACTGCCTCACGCTCAGGGAAGAGGACTACATCTCATCCTCGTGGTTTCATTGACTCAACTGTTGAGTTGAGAGAAGTGAAGACGTACTACAGAAAAGATCCTGTGAAGTACAGTCTTAATTTAGAGAGGTTTCGCTCCCACTACCTAACTCCGCGCCCGTAACGTATCAGCAGCGAGAGCCGCCAACCCCACGAATATCAACGTTGCTTCTGCTCAAGCTGCCCTCCTCTTCGCCATTGGTATCGCAGCGGACGCGGACAAGCGATCGCTGCGCCGACTTTCGAGTCGATGCTCGACGCACTGCCGCCATCTCTCGGAGCCGGCGGTAAACGCACGATCAATTCTTTCCATCACTGCCTCATCTGACCGATGTCTCTCTGAGTATGGGGTAAGTCCGTGACGGGTGTTATTGGTCGTTACCCTAATTAAACTCGTGAACGCTGGGGATTTGTTAACTATTCACTTCACCTGTAATTCTCACTTCATATTTTTAACAATCGGCAAAATATGAAGCGAAAATAAAAACCCAAAATAATGTCGCGCCAAATAAACTCAGTGTTTTCATCTTTGATATGGTGGGAGCAACATATCCAAAAAGATTTTAAATCCCAGATAGAGTATTTTAAAACATATTTGTAATTTTCCGCAAAATTCGAAAACCGAAAATGTGACAAATCTAAACCAATTAATACTTTTCACAATCCTTCCACATTCGGGGTATTTGGCGTGCCTTTATTCAGTTCTGAAACTCGTGCCCAAAACCGAGAACTACAGTGTCGATTTGGGAAATACCAACAGATTTGTATTCTCCTTACATTTTGTGTGTAAAGGTCATCATACTAACACAGAATGGAACCGCGAGTGCTGTAGATTTTTACTACCCACTTTATTTTAAATTTTCCATTGTGCCTGGCATCGTCATCTAGAAGTTACTCTACACCGCCGCGGAGGAACCCGGAAGACCAGAAGACATGAAGAAGCGGCCGAATGCGCGGCTCACCTGGCAAAACGAAGAGGGTGCAACCGAAGAAACTCTGTACCCCCCGCCAACTAACGGCGGGTGAGCCACCCCCAACACTTATAACCCTTCCCACTCACAATCCTTCCTTCCCTGGGGTGGCCTGGAGACATGGGTGCGGCGTGCAATGGCAACCTCCATCCTCCAACGCGGCCCATGTCAGGCATTTTTTACCACACTGGGTCACCCCCGCCCCAGAACCGCACTCGCGTCATGTGTGGCTTGCTGCGTCTACACGCCGCGCAGCATGGCAAAGGTGTCGGGAGGGGTCCCTCTGGAGCGGGCAATCTCCACGCCTTTCATTGGAAGCTAGGGTTCTGTCGGCCTATCCCACGGGGTACCTCGGTGCACCGATGGTCGGCGTCCTACCCAGTCAGCATGGTCAGAGAGTGGCCAAAAGCTGTTAACCAACCAACCAACCAATGTATCACTAGCAACCTATTACCCCCTCCGAGGTGCTGAATTTTCGGGGGGTAAAAAATTACCTTACCTGGCGCATATTGCAAGATTGCCCCAGGTGGTCTAGGAATATCGCGGTACGCCCCCTTAGTTGTAACGATAGGACTGCTGGGTCGCTAGGACGGTGGTCATAGGTTAGGTCTGTCCTCTCCCCTGCTTTGGCCGCTGTCTCTCGGACACGACCGGCTAGCTCGCGCTGGGCGCAGGCTCTGCACAGTTATACTGTCGCGACACTCAAAAGCGGCTGACCCCCCGGAAGGGGTCTGAATCCCTGGTTTGCGGTATGGCCTTGCCTCTCATGACCGGCTGAACAACCCACAATGCCGGTGGGACATTCGCCTCCTCCTCAACCGAACAGTAACGAGAGGTCTAACAGTCTAGATAGCCCGGAACAATTCTTGTCACTACCATCAACACCTGTAGGCACCGGACACTCTCGCCTCCCCGGGGGGCTTGCTCATGCCGCCTTCACGGCTCTCATGCCATCTCACAGCCATCGGACAGATGAAAACATCACTAACCTTCCTATAGTGGACCCGCTGACGGGCAACAGGCAGCCGGTGGGCCCCCACCACATATCTATGCACCCGCCGGACCGCCCGGTCTTTGTCTCCTGCACAACCTCTACAGTTACAACGATCGCTATCACAACGGCCTCGGCCCCATCCGTACTTACCACCACCTCGGTCATTCGACCTACCTGCAGCATTGGGTCACTCTGTCGGCAGGAGAGCACAGAGAATGCGTCTAAACGCGGTAGGGAGAAGGGCGACCCCCACTCCAGCTCCTCCGATCCGGAGGGGTTCGAAGAGAAAAGGGAACGCCGTAAGAAAGGGCGACAGAACCAGCGATTGGCTAGCCCAATCGCGTCGGGTTCGGAGGCGCCCCCTACTACAGGGCAGACAAGGTGGCAGCCAACAGACGCCCGGCTTCCAATAGGGGACATAGTGACCCCAAAGGCTCCCGAGATCCCGCCTCGCCTTGTGCTTGAAAACAAAACATATTTTCGATCTCTAGAGCGCCACTTACACACTCTAAGGCTGCAGAAAGATTACACCGCTAAAGCACAGGGCAGGCGGGTCACAATCCAAGCAGGCAACCAGGCAGACTATGAGAAAATCAGAACAGCACTAGCGGAGCGGAGCCTAGGCTTTCACACCTTCACCAACAAAGCACCAGAGGATCGGTTAGGGCGGTATGTCGTGCGTAACCTCATATTTTCCACCAGCCTACATGACATCAAGGACTATTTGGCCAAGAAAAACATCCACCCAAACCAGGTCCTCTGGAAAAAGAAGGGGGACAGTCTCCTTTCTCTACTGGTTATTGAGGTGGCCAACATATACAGCCAAGCGGTCAAAAACACTTTGCCATTAAGTGGTCGTCCTAGAGGAGAAATATAAATCCGGTCCCGATGCTGTTCCGATAATCACCTGGGCAGAGACTGCCAAAACACCTTCCGGTGCATATCCTGCATAGGTGAACATGGGGCCCAGGACAGCTGTCTCGCTAAAGACGAGCCGGTCTGTCGGAGCTGTCGCCAGGAGGGACACAGGGCCGTGTTCAAGGGGTGCCCGCGATACAGGAGGTACACGGGCAAGGACGACGACAACGCCTCGTCATCGTCCGCCTCCACTACATCCTCATCGGCATCATCCTCACATGTTCCCTCCGGGCCCCAGAGCCGTCCGCCCCAAAAGCCGGCCTGGCAGTCAGTCCCCTCCCAGCCCAAACCAAACCCCTGCACTACCAGTGGTAAGCGCCAACAAAAGACCCCGGCTGGCGAGCAGTCCGCCCCAGAGGCCCCCGTTGAAATCCCCATAGCCACCGCTATCTCCTTCATCAAGAAGCTCATCGCTCTCGTTGACATTTTTAAGCAGCGGGTCCTCGAGGCCGCATTGACTAAGCTGCAGGAATGAGCCAACACCTGATAGGCGCCCTCATGGCCCTCGCGTCCCTGCTGGTCCTCCCATGGAACGCTGGGTGCGTTGCCGGGAAGGCAGAACATCTCGCCGACCTGCTGGAGGACACAAAGCCTCACGTGGCCCTTCTGCAGGAAACGTCCCTAAAACCACAAAGGCCGACACCGGACACGCCGGGCTTCACCTGGTACCGGCAGTACCGCACCACAACGGTAAGGGGAGGGGCATGGCATACGACAGCGTACACTTCCGGGTGGAGCCCAGCCCAGTCTACGGCACTTATAATTGACAACATTTTTGTACGACATAAGTTATCATGATGCCATTCAGTACAGTCCATTTCACGCTGTACATACTGTACATGGATTCAATCCGTGCACGTGCACACCAGGCATACTTCAGTTATTACCAGCAGAACACATAGAGCTCACAGATAAGTTAAAATTCCACAAAGATTTGCTGAAAAGTCTGAGACTTAAAACCCAGCAGTAACCAGAAGGAAAGAAGAAATATTATGACAAACATAAAAACCAAGTTACATAAAGAAACAACCAAAGTGTTCATATCAGAAATCAGAGTAATGAGTTAGGATAGCAACAGAAGAAAATCTTATGGAGAGGAAAGGCCCTTACAACAATGTTGGGAAAAAGTCGGACAGTTATTTTGTACTAATCAAAACGAGAACTGCTACAGGAAAGATAAAGAATGTTGCCAAGTTGTACCATGCCAGGAACATTCGTCCTCATGTCAAGCGATCAAAGGAATTAAGAATGTAAGAATATTTTACATAACTTTCACTTAAGCTTTCAGCACTGCCTGCTAAATTCTGTGTTCCAAACTATTTTGAAGGGATAAAAACCGAGCCTCACCGAAATCTGCGGTCAGATTTTCACGAACTTTTCCCGTTCTGGATCATATCCTAATTCTTGTCACAGATTACTATAAAATTATAATGACTCCAGTTATTTGGCTTGCACATGCTCCACACCAAATTTTCACTGCACACCTTCGTGTAGCGGATCTGAAGATGAGTCGACAATTCAATTCTCCACCCTCTGCGACACCCAAAATGGCATTTTTACCCAAGGCGAAGTGAAATTTTTACAGGGATTCACGCGAAGGATCGGTTCAGGCTGGATCAGAAACTTGCCGCTTGTGGGAGGATTGTACAAACTCAGTGGCACCTCAAATTTTCAAGGTTGTAGTACCTACATCGCAGCTAACACAACGCGAAATCGAAACAAAGCGGCGCTCATTTGGTACCCTCACAAACTACCACACGTAAGAGAAGCTGCCGGAAACGAGCAGCTCAAGCCTCGGTTCAAGCGCGGGCATGATTTTCCGTACCGTGGTACCGTTTTCACTCTTTAGGATTCTAACCTTCTTCTCACTCCCGCCTGAGCTCTTCTGCGGTCTACCCTTTCGCCCGGCAACGTATCCGTTGGTCAAAACGCTGCTCACACGGTGCCGTATTCTTCATTACCACTAATAAATCATTGTTCGCCTGAAATGGACATATCTCGTCTACATGGCGACGATGCATCGCCTGCTTTGCTGCGAGACCGCGGAACGATAAGCCACCATCTTCCCGCTCGTCTGCTTAGAGCAACGTGCTCAAACAAAGTCGAGGACTGAAATTCACCTCGTCACAGACGCCTTATCAGATAAGTGCATACCTGCAACACGGCTTTGCAGCGGGGCTCGAGGCCGGAGCGACGGTGAAGTGCAGCTCCGGAGGCTGCGGTGACAGATGGGCCGGCCCCAGCAGCTGCAGCACGGCGTCTGCGCAGCACGACCAGGTGGAGCACCGAGTGGCCCTCTGCGCCCCGCTTCGCTCCAGGAGCTGCACAGAGAACATTCACAACAGACATGTAATAGGGTATTCCAGGTAGGGATTTGGCTAGAAGTACAAAACGACTTCTACAACACGATGGTGGGGTCGGGTGGTGTGCGCGCTTACTGTTTGGTATCCCCCTGCCCCCAACCGTTTATTCGATGCCGTTATGTTCTTCCCACATCCGCCTCTAATGTAGACATTGTGAAACAGTATTTATTTGGACCGTGAATAAAGCACTGTCATTTTAAGTATTTATGCTCGCTTCGTCCTGCTCAATACACATTTGGCTTCGTGTGAGAAGTGTTTGGATAACCTCAAGTGTTGTCTGCACTTTCAGAAATGTCATGAATCAAACGTGCTGATGAATACGGTAGTCCGGATAAGTTATCAGCCGGAATAGGGTGAGCCGGAAGTGAGAAATCGCACGCGCGGATGAGCTAGTTTCCGGTCGCAGAAGTGCAGACTGTACTGAAAGTTATCAAATAATTATCAAACTTCGCCAAATATTTGTTGAGCAGGACAGCACGATTTTTTCAGGCTACTGCTGATCATTTCCCTGCATGTTACCATGAAAGTAAGATACATTCTCTCCCAGAATATCCAAAGAGGCCGGAGCGGTGGTCGGCAGAGGTTAGCAGACGCGTATCATTTTTGTTTACTAACAACTCGAAAAAGTTCTCTAATAACAAAGCGTTAACAGAGATAGGGCATACCGAAGACTTCGAACAACAATCGCGTCGAGGAACAAATTAATTTAAATGTGCGTTACATATTTTTATCCACCAAAAAAACATCAGAGGCACTTGTCCTACGGCGATTCTCACGGATCCAAACAAGTAATGGCGGCAGCCAGAAACTAGCATATCCATGCGCGCAATATCTCATACTTCAAGGTTCCAATAGGGTATTCCGGAGTAGAGGTTGACCGGAAACGAGAAGACGACAAGAATCACAAAAGCGGATACGGAAGTATAAGGTATGAAAAGTGACGCAGCACGTGCCACGCCGTCAGCCACGAGCCGACTCAAAACTTTGGAGGCTTAGCTCTCGCTGATGATACGTCACGACCACTTAATAGGGTCAGACAACGCATACTGCAACCGCACGGCCCAGGGACGCGCATCCTCAAGCCGCGCAGAGTGGTTCCGGCGCTGCCTGACCCTACCAAATGGTCGTGACAAATCATCAGCGAGAGCTAAGCCTCCAAATTTCAGTGCCAGCTCGTGGATGACGGCGTAGCACGTGCTGCGTAACTTTTCATACCTTAGACTTCCGAATCCGCTTCTGTGATTCTTGTCATCTACTCGTTTCCGGTCAAGCTCTACTCCAGTATACCCTATTCCGTTCGTATTGATTCATACTTTCTTCTCACTTCCGGCTCAGTTTTTATCCGGAATACCCTATTCAGAAGGTACAAATTAAGATGGGAACGCTCATCGCGCGCGCGGATGAGCTAGTTTCCGGTCGGCGCGTGTTTTGATTCGTGTCCACTAGTGGGGAATAAACTGAAAATTAGAAGATAATTATCACACTTAGCCAAATATTTTTCGAGCAAGGCAGCGAGATTATTGAAGGCTACTGCTGATATCCAAACACGCTGGTCGGCAGAGGTAAGCAGACGCGTATCATATTTGTTTACTCACAACTTTGGAAGGTTCTCTAATATAAAAAGTTAACAGAGATAGGGCATATTAAAGATTACGTATCTCAGTCGTGTCGACTATCAAATGCGCTTGATTATTAACATCCATGTGCGTACATTCAAGGTACTTTCCCACGGTGATGTCACGGACCAGAACACGTAATGGCGGCAGCCGGAAACAAGCACCACGCGTGTAACTTCTCGTACAACCAGTTTTCGATTCCGCACGTTTAGATTCATACCTTCTTCTCGCTTCCGATTCAGCTCTTCTCCGGCCTACCCTGTTATCATCAGACTCGAACTACGATTCAGAAGGCTGATCTTTACTTGTGGGGGCCTGCACCCTAGTCCCCCTGATTTTGTTTTCGGTCGGTCCCAACAGGTCCTAAGGCGATTACCTAAAGCTCAAACTCTAAGTTCTGTAAACTTAAGAGGGGGCTTTCTTCCTCTTCGTCAAAGTAAAGACCTTCTCAATCTCCCAGCTGTGCGTCGAGCCATTCTCGGGAATCATGGAGACAGACGGACAAAGAACTTTTCGATTATTTCTAATACCGCCTGGTTCCCTTTCCACTCTTCTTGGTACTTACCTTCTCACTTCCGGCTTAGCTCTTTTCCGGACTACTCTACTGAAAACCAACGAGAAAGCAACACTTTGCTCACCCCGGCAGACGAGTTCCGACGTCTGGTCCTCATTGCTGGAAGACGGAAAATCCTGATATCGCGAACGACAAACGTAAGAATGTGCTCTCAACGAGCGTACGCCGTAGCTCTTTCAGTCACCATTCTTCGACTTTGTGAGAACGTTCGCCAGAAAACGACAATTCGAGGAGTTGCCAATACGACAGCTTTGCGATTTCAGATTCAGCCGCCGCTTTAGGCATCCATCTTCAGGGGCTCTGACAAAGCGAAGACCAACGGAGGTACCCACAACAAATGACGAGAGAGACAGCATTCAGCCAGCACTCACGAAAGATAATCCACCCTGCGGGTACCTGGGTTCGCCATCGCTCAGTTATTCAAAGCTTCTCAGTCAAGCATAGGGTATTTCGGAGAAGCTCAAACCGGAAGTGGAGAAGACGCGCAAGAAGAAGAAAAGCGGAAACAGTATGAGGGTAACCGCAGCAGAGAGTATCTGCGCCACGGCGTCGGCCACGAGCCAACTCAAAATTTCTGGAGGCTTAGCTCTTGATGGCGATATGTCACGACCACTCGGTAGGGTCACACAGCGCATGCCTCCTCCGCGCAACCTGGAGATTTGAATCCTCGGGCCACGCGGGGTACTGCTGCGCTGTATGACCCTATTAAAGAGTCCTGACATATCGCCAGCGAGAGCTAATCCTCTGGGAATTTTGAGTTGGCTCGTGGCCGACGCCGTGGCGGACATACTTTCTGCTGCGGTTACCCTCATGATGTTTCCACTTTTCTTCTTCTTGCGCGTCTTCTCCACTTCCGGTTTGAGCTTCTCCGAAATACCTTATTGCATGGGCCAAGAAAGGAACAAGTCTGACTACTAGTATGCATGAACGAGTGGAAGATGAAAGTGCTATGTTCAAAAATGTGTCCTATGTGCGAGGTTTGTCAAGAAACCTTTAGACAGTGAATAAGTTGAAAATTATGACTGAATCACGGTGTTTGACAGCGGAAATGTTACAACTGTCCGAGGAATGCGTTCAGGGTCTCTAAAGATGTGAAAAACGTGCCCTAGGCGACATGGCTACCGCCTTCCCTTTACCGGAGGGCAAGGGTTCATAATATGCAATTGCAAATAGGGGTGGAAGCCCGGCAACTGCAAGTGCCGTTCCAAATAGGAAAGAAATACACATCAAAATGTCATGGAAGTTTGACGTGTTCGAACAAACAGCCGCGATTCCCCACATGATTTCCCGTTTGATTCCCCCCGCAAATTTTCTCGCGTCAGTGTCAGAACCGCCAGTATCTGCAAGCTAATATTGCCAAATGCGAATATCCCACGTTACCGCATATTATTACCGGAAGGAGCTCGGAAAAGTTATGTGGCCGATATCCGGCCCAGCACAGCTAACATTACCTAGGTAATCTTAGGTTTGCCCGGACTCCAGACATCACCTGGAATACATACAATGAAGCGGTATTTTTGACAGCATTAAAACAGAATGGGCCGTGGATCACAAGAGTGGCGTACCAAAATGGCCCAACTCAGTTACAATGACGTAAAGAAATTGCCAGAATTGTGTGGTGGAATTAATGATCCTATTGACAAAGCCAAAGAAGAATTAGGTGTGTCATGTGTGGAAGGGAAGCTCACCAGAAAACCTTTCAAACTCAGTGAGAGCCCGTGGAAGTAGACTTCTTGAAATAATGCGTACCGACATTTGTGGGTCTCGCCACCCACATTTGACGGAGGAGAATATCTGTTAACATTGCATGCACGATTACTCACTCTCGGCCTTTTGGCTCAAGTTCTGTGAAAGTGAAGCGATCATTTTCGAGCAAGTGCGCAACCAGTTCCGCGGTTTACAACTGCCTTTTACAAGCTGCAACTCCGTTAGCTATTAGAGCGACTTCTCTCCTCTAGGCGCGGATACGTGGGAAAGCTATTGGAGCGACTTACTTCCTCCAGGCCGAAGACTTGCATCAAGCTTGTGCCCTGTTCGGCCCTCTGGTACCCGGCGCTGCGTAATTGACAGTCGGGAACGCCTACAGCTGGATGATTGGGGCTTGAAAAACTCTTCATCACCATCAGTGAAGCCTCCGGGGTTCGCTGAATGCCCCGGCCCTCCCCGGCGGAGGAGAACTAGTAGCTCGGTTCTCCGGTCCCGCTCGGTTGGGGAGTGGACTTAGTAGCCGAAGCGCTGGTGAGGGGAACACCTCCGGTCCGGAGCCCGAATACCCCAGGCTAGGTGAAAAGTAGGCTGACAACTGCCTAGCGAAGCTAGCGCAGGTTCTCCACCCGATTAATTAAAATCTGCCCGAGGGGCACGAAGAACATCTTCATCCGCCCTAGGGCGGCCCGACGGGGAACCCCTGAAGAAAATGGCTGAAAAACCATTGGGGAAAGACCCTCCCGATTTACGTCTACTGGATGACTTAGACATCTCAGACGACGAAACCTCCAAGCTCAAGAAACTAGAAGCCAATAACCAAGTCCTAAACTTCTCACTTGGGGATGAAATAGCCATAGCCACGGAAGACAGATTCCTCGCCCTCAAGCAAATGAATAAACTTGAAAGGAAGAAAAACAAAGTAGAAGCAAAAGAAAAAAGAAAAAAGAACAAAGCAGAACCTAAAGAAACTGAAAATGTCCAGCGACTGAAAGCCATCGTGGAAGCAAACTCCAGAAGAAAGGAAATGGAAGCAAAACCTCCAAGAAATAGATATGCCTACCTAAACACCAATCCAAGCCAAAATAACTTCAACCCAAGCTCAACCATAGTCAACAACCAAGAAGGGAAAAGTAAGCCAGTAAACTCAGCACCGAAAAGATTTATTACTGCGGTATCCCACCCAAACCCCAACCAACTAGACAAGGACCAGACAAAATCGGTCACCCTGACTAGTAAAAACCAGGCACAAGTTGGCTTGACTAATACGGTCACCCATCCAACACAAAATGATACCCAAGAGTGCTTGACCCCGGAAAGCTCGCAACCAGAAGCCACGCACTCAGCCTACTTCACTGGAAACAACCAAGGATAACGTGAGCGATAAATCTGTAGAATCGGAAGAAGACCAGCAAAACAACACAGAAGATGAACTGATTATTGACATCCCAACTTCAAATCGATTCAGCCCAAAAACAAACCAAGATGTAGAAAAGATTCTAAGAGAATGGAGGGGCACAGACCCAGAGAATAACGAAGAAAACCAAACAAAGTACAGCAAAGAAACCAGCTAAAAATCACAAGAAAAGGCAAAGATCAAGTCCAAGCCAGGTCAACAGCCCAAAAAGAAACAAACATCAAGAAACCGAAACCAGTCAGAAAATGAAAACCAAGATGCCACCAATCATCATTCAAAACATAAATGATTTCCCAGATATCAGACAAGCACTAAACCGAAATTTCGGAAAAAAATTCATCTCCAGAGCAAGAAAGACAACTATAGAAGTCGCAGCAAAAAACCAAGAAACCCAGGAGGGTATAACAAATTTACTAAGGAATGCAGACATCGAGTTCCACACCCATAGTACCAGCATAAATGAAAAACCCATGGACATACTGGTAGAAGGGATTCACCCCAGCACAAACCCGGAAGAAATCAAAGACGAATTAGAAGAAGAAGGCTATAAAGTGTCATATGTGAAAAATTATGTAAGCAACGAGGGAAAGAAATATTGGACACACGAAGTCAAGCTAGAACCCTCAGAACTCAACAACAAGATTTTCCAAAAAGACGTACTTGCAAACCAGATAGTAACCATAGAAAAAAAAAGGAAGAATATTATAGTGTGCCTGAACTGTGCAAACTATGGCCATACCAGAAATCACTGTAACAGAAGGCCAACTTGTATCAGATGTGCCGGGAAACACACTGTTAAAGAATGCCGAGTGAGCCATGCTGACCAGGAGAAATTCCGATGCGCGCACTGCGAAGATAACCACATGGCAACTTACCACAAGTGTCCCATGCTGATTGAAGCCACCAGAAAGCAAGAGGAGGAAAAACCCCAAGAACACCAAAAAGCGTTGTAAATGAAGCTCCGAAACTACTGCTTGCGGAACCACCAAAAGTAAACCCATGGACCGAAAGGACGAAAAAGCAAGAAAGAGAAAATGTAACACAGAAGAAACAAAGGAAAAACCAGCTGAAAACAGCAGTCTTTAAAAAACGATAGCAAACCTTGTAGAACAAGCAATCAACTACCTAAAGAAATGGATCCAAGAAAATGCAGCAAGCTTTCTGCCTAAAATCATTGCAGCCTTAACACAAAAATGAAACTCATAACCTGGAACATAAACGGGGCAAACCTACGAAAACACGAGCTGGAACTGCTCATACACGAAGAAGAACCCGACTTCGTCTGCCTGCAAGAAACCAGACTAAAAACTCAGCAAAACTACGAAATAGAAAATTATAAAATCTATCGAAACGACAGACCTGAAAATAGGCAAGGAGGAGGAGTGGCGATCCTTATAAAAAACGGGATCCCCCACCAGGAGAATGACCTCAGCAGTGTACAAGTAACAAACATAGAACTTATAGCAATCACTATTCAACCACAATCTGAAAAGATAGCAATAATATCAGCATACCTGCCGCCAAGTACCGCCACAAAGAGAGATATCATGAAAATCGCTAGAATAGACGTCCCCTTCATCTTGGCCGGAGATTTAAACGCCAAACTCGATGGGAAAAACCGAATTGGCAACATAATGCAAGACCTGACAACCAAGCACGACGTTCAACTACATATACCAAGTGAACCCACAAGAAAAGCCCCCTTGAGAAAAGGGAAAAAAACTGAAGAGGACAGCATATTAGATCAAGTGCTGACATCGGAGGCATACACCGCAATCAAGCTTGAGGTTATAAAGCAGCATTCCTCAGATCACCTCCCCGTCAAAGTCACCATGGATCTGCAAACTACTCGCCAACAAACCACTGCAGACTCAAGATAAAGTGAGAAAAATGCGCAGAAGAACTAAATATAAATTGGAGCCTGACCGGCAACCTCGCCGGCAACATTAAAGAAGATGTAACAACTTTTGCCAGACATATACAAGCCGCCATATTAAATAATACAGTAGTACAAAGTGGAAGGAAGCAAAAGGACAAAATCCCAGATGAACTGAGGCACATGATAAACCAGCGGAAGAAATTGGAAAAGGAAACTTATAAGAGAAGAACTGGGAAAAACCAACTAAACCACCTCCGAAACCAGATAAAAGACAGACACCAGAAATACAAGGAAGAACAACTAGAAGCAAAAATCAATAAATTAGAAGACCCAGCACTACGATGGCAAATACTAAAGCACGACAAGCCTATCCCGCCGCCCATCCCACAACTGCACTACGATCAAAAATCCTGTGAAGTACAGTCTTAATTTAGTGAGGTTTCGCTCCCACTACCTAACTCCGCGCCCGTAACGTATCAGCAGCGAGAGCCGCCAACCCCACGAATATCAACGTTGCTTCTGCTCAAGCTGCCCTCCTCTTCGCCATTGGTATCGCAGCGGACGCGGACAAGCGATCGCTGCGCCGACTTTCGAGTCGATGCTCGACGCACTGCCGCCATCTCTCGGAGCCGGCGGTAAACGCACGATCCAATTCTTTCCATCACTGCCTCATCTGACCGATGTCTCTCTGAGTATGGGGTAAGTCCGTGACGGGTGTTATTGGTCGTTACCCTAATTAAACTCGTGAACGCTGGGGATTTGTTAACTATTCACTTCACTTGTAATTCTCACTTCATATTTTTAACAATCGGCAAAATATGAAGCGAAAATAAAAACCCAAAATAATGTCGCGCCAAATAAACTCAGTGTTTTCATCTTTGATATGGTGGGAGCAACATATCCATAAAGATTTTAAATCCCAGATAGAGTATTTTAAAACATATTTGTAATTTTCCGCAAAATTCGAAAACCGAAAATGTGACAAATCTAAACCAATTAATACTTTTCAAAATCCTTCCACATTCGGGGTATTTGGCGTGCCTTTATTCAGTTCTGAAACTCGTGCCCAAAACTGAGAACTACAGAGTCGATTTGGGAAATACCAACAGATTTGTATTCTCCTTACATTTTGTGTGTAAAGGTCATCATACTAACACAGAATGGAACCGCGAGTGCTGTAGATTTTTACTACCCACTTTATTTTAAATTTTCCATTGTGCCTGGCATCGTCTTTGCTTTTTGCTTACACTTATCATATGCTTTATATCTGCAGTAGACCGGTTGATGTCCTTCCGACATTTGCAACGGCATTACTGCAAATATGCGAAACTCATGCAGGTAACATTTACAAAATGATTAAATGAATATGTGAATATTGTGCGTTGGATATTTTAACTGTTTGGGTCGTTTTTCAATTGTGCAGGGTAGCCACTTTTCCATAATACCTGAAAAGAAAAGGAATCAGGAAAGTAATGGAAGAGTGGAAGTAGTGGAAGAGTAATGGAAAACCCGTATAATGTCAGGGGAAATTACAAATATAGACTGGATTTTCGGAAAAGTAGCACAGTTTGGAGTTGTTTCCATTTTTCATCGCTCTAAAGGGACCCTCAGAAACAGATATTTTTTTGCCCTTATTGTCAGGCCTTTAAAACCCAAGGCACGGCACTTTTGACCCAATTAAATCTACGTTGTCGATTTGCATGCGAAACGTCGAGAAAACGTATTCTGAGCCGTTTCAGAGCACCCAATTCGTCTGGACATTCAATATGCCGATTTCCTCTCTAATTTGGACAAAAAGGCGATGGAGTTTACAGTTATGAATCTCTTCAACTTGGTCTGGACCAACCATGTGATGAATGATGGTCATCACCAACGCTATGCAATGATAGCGAAACGGCATTCGGTTGTCCTCACCCGCACCCGCGAAATTCGAAAGAATTAGGAGGAACCGAGAAGATTGGTAGGCTATGGAGTTTACATTTTACCCCTTTCCAGAGCCCTGGTCACGCGACATTACACCCGACATTACATTTTTCAACGTGTCCAAGCAGAGGAAACACGTGCTCATCATTTCGATACAATGTGTGGGCGCTGGGAGCTGGAGAGCCAAAAGTGACGCCTAATCTGAGAATCTACCTAATGCCAACCCTGATTATACAATTTGCGGTCGTGTTCATGCCACTTGTCCAAGTAGTGTGGTCTCTTCTACTCTTGCTTACTTAATTTATATTATTTAGCTGAAGATTAATTAATTGTCTGATTAAACTATCGATCAACGATTGTGAACACTTCGGCCCCTGCGGAGGGACGGGCCAATTTGGGTTTTTCACCCCCTGTACCTTCAATAAATTTCGATAAATAGGAGATTCCTTACATTTTATATAATTCATGCGAAACTACTACTACGCGTCTTTGTTCATCTCATCCCTGGATTTAGCTGACTGTCATACTGACATAACGGCGAGCTTTGTTATAGATTTCTCTAGGCTTTCTGTTGTGTCATGATTCTTCTTTCAAGTTATTGTGTTTGCCGTGTCCGCGCGGGAACGAATCCCGCGGGCACGGGCCTAGTACGGAAGGCCGCCGTATGAAGGCGCTCAGGAGACCGGTGTCAGCGTGCAGGAGTACCCCCTTACCCCCGGTACTAAATCCCTTGGGATACATTACCCCCGGTTAACCACCCCTAGGGATGGCTTACCCCCCTTGAGGGGGGTCAAGGATCCCTAGGGATGGTTTACCGGGGGTAATGTATCCCTAGGGATTTAGTACCCCCCAAATTTGAAGCCGAGGGGGTAAAGGATTCCTAGGGATATATTACCCCCCGGTACTTGGTCACTGGGGAATCGTTACCCCGCGGGTCGGGGGGGGGGGGGGGGTAAAAGGTCCCTAGAAATTGTTTACCCCCCCCCCCGGAAATTCAGCACCTTGGAGGGGGGTAATAGGTCGCTAGTGATACATTACCCCCCGGTAAATGTTCCCTAGGAATACATTACCCCCCCCCCGCTGTCGCTGTGGGGGGTAATATATCGCTAGGGTTCCTTTACCTACCGGTAACTGTTCCCTAGGGTTCCTTTACCCCCCGGTAAATTTTCCCTAGGTTAGGTTAGGTGAAGTGTGAAGTGTGTATTACCCCATCCCCCCTAACGTATGGTATTTCCGGGGGGTAATTTTGAAAGTATGTACCATTGTAAAGCTTTTGTCAACCGTCATCTCAAGAACTTTAAGCTTGAGGTACTTTTTTGTTCTGTGTGAGTTTCAAGTCCGACCTTCGGCAGGGAAACATCGAAAATCTTATGATTAGATTGTTACTTTTAAAATTTTACAAATCTTGTAAATAAAGGATATTTTTAAAGAGGTCGAACAGCTGGTAGCCGACCTCCGCTACACGGACATGTGTTTGACAACGTGGGGGTCATTTTCGGGGGTAATGTATTCCTAGGAAACATTTACCGGGGGGTAATGTATCACTGGACTGGTGGGGAGCAGCCGCCCGGGCGGGCGGGCGGTGGCGGAGCTCCTCACTATTTCCAAGTTCTAAGTGGTTAAATCAAACCGGAGACGGCCGAAATTTTCAGGACTTGTCCGGGACCGTAATTTCCAGCTGGGCAATTGGTCGCAAGTCTCTTGTCACGGCCGTTCTCATTTTATCAGTGATTTTGTGTCTCGGCATACCCGACGGGTCGCCGGTGCCATGGCGGGAAGCCGAAGTGCCTTATCTAGCAGGATCAGCGTGCCTACAGTGATGTGTTTTGTGCCCAGTGCTTCGTGAAAGTGATGTGCAGTGCCGCGTGCACTTCTAGTGATCCTAAATAACGCCAGTGCCCTGTGTGTCCATCGCCCCTCCACGTGCGCGCTCCCAGTGCACCGGCTTACCGGTGGTGCCCCTGGCCACCCCGGCCCCGCCCAGCCCCGTGCTAGGCCCAGGCAGCATAACGCACCGCGGCTGCACCACTCACCGGGTACCCGCTAGAGCCCTCTAGAGGCCACCGAGTGCTGTTTTAAATCGGCAAAGTGAGGTTAGGTTGCCCATGCACCGGCATGGTCGGACAAAAGGTCCGACCTGCCCCCCCCCCCCCCCCGTCCCTTGCAGCGGTGCAGCCAGTGCACCACGAGGCAAACAAACAATACCCCCTCCCCCTCCTTCCCCCTGGCCTCGCTCGCACAGCTCGGCCCGGCTGGAGCCGCAGGAAAACCCAGAGGGGTCGCGCCCGAAAACACCGTACACCCGCCGAAGAGGAAGGAAGGGAAAGAAGGGGGCTGCCAGAGGACCCGGAGGCCTCTGCGGACGCAGCCCGTCCCGTCCTCTGCTGCACGCCAATCACCGCCGCACCGCCGCCTTCAGTCAACGCCGCAGAACCTGAGATAAGTATCCTTTGGGGCTGGGGGTATCGACAGGGAGGACCGCTCACAGCACGAGCAAGGACAGCAGGGCGAAGGCGCCACGCGCAACGCCGTAGCAGCAAACACCAACGCAACGACCGCCGAGGCGCAACATCTGCAGATTATCGTTTGTATCCTTCGGTCTGCATGGTGGCGGCACCCCAGGCAGCGGTGGGCAAGATAGGCATGGTACAAGGACCTGGACCTGCTCCCCAAGACCCGGCCACCGAGTTCAATCCTGCTATCCTACAAACCAACAGAGACCCCCTGACAGTGGGCAGTGTCGGACGTCAAAACGCGAAGGGACGCACGAAGACACGGAAGACAGAAGGGCGTGGCTGCTGGCTCCACCCACCTGACGAAACGAAGAGAGGGCGTTATAGAAGTTACTCTACACCGCCGCGGAGGAACCCGGAAGACCAGAAGACATGAAGAAGCGGCCGAATGCGCGGCTCACCTGGCAAAACGAAGAGGGTGCAACCGAAGAAACTCTGTACCCCCCGCCAACTAACGGCGGGTGAGCCACCCCCAACACTTATAACCCTTCCCACTCACAATCCTTCCTTCCCTGGGGTGGCCTGGAGACATGGGTGCGGCGTGCAATGGCAACCTCCATCCTCCAACGCGGCCCATGTCAGGCATTTTTTACCACACTGGGTCACCCCCGCCCCAGAACCGCACTCGCGTCATGTGTGGCTTGCTGCGTCTACACGCCGCGCAGCATGGCAAAGGTGTCGGGAGGGGTCCCTCTGGAGCGGGCAATCTCCACGCCTTTCATTGGAAGCTGGGGTTCTGTCGGCCTATCCCACGGGGTACCTCGGTGCACCGATGGTCGGCGTCCTACCCAGTCAGCATGGTCAGAGAGTGGCCAAAAGCTGTTAACCAACCAACCAACCAATGTATCACTAGCAACCTATTACCCCCTCCGAGGTGCTGAATTTTCGGGGGGGTAAAAAATTACCTTACCTGGCGCATATTGCAAGATTGCCCCAGGTGGTCTAGGAATATCGCGGTACGCCCCCTTAGTTGTAACGATAGGACTGCTGGGTCGCTAGGACGGTGGTCATAGGTTAGGTCTGTCCTCTCCCCTGCTTTGGCCGCTGTCTCTCGGACACGACCGGCTAGCTCGCGCTGGGCGCAGGCTCTGCACAGTTATACTGTCGCGACACTCAAAAGCGGCTGACCCCCCGGAAGGGGTCTGAATCCCTGGTTTGCGGTATGGCCTTGCCTCTCATGACCGGCTGAACAACCCACAATGCCGGTGGGACATTCGCCTCCTCCTCAACCGAACAGTAACGAGAGGTCTAACAGTCTAGATAGCCCGGAACAATTCTTGTCACTACCATCAACACCTGTAGGCACCGGACACTCTCGCCTCCCCGGGGGGCTTGCTCATGCCGCCTTCACGGCTCTCATGCCATCTCACAGCCATCGGACAGATGAAAACATCACTAACCTTCCTATAGTGGACCCGCTGACGGGCAACAGGCAGCCGGTGGGCCCCCACCACATATCTATGCACCCGCCGGACCGCCCGGTCTTTGTCTCCTGCACAACCTCTACAGTTACAACGATCGCTATCACAACGGCCTCGGCCCCATCCGTACTTACCACCACCTCGGTCATTCGACCTACCTGCAGCATTGGGTCACTCTGTCGGCAGGAGAGCAGAGCACAGAGAATGCGTCTAAACGCGGTAGGGAGGAGGGCGACCCCCACTCCGGCTCCTCCGACTTGGAGGAGTTCGTAGAGCAAAGGGATCGCCGAAAGAAAGGGCGAAAGAACCAGCGGTTGGCTAGTCCAATCGTGTCGGGTTCGGGGGCGCCCCCTACTACAGGGCAGACGAGGTGGCAGCCCACAGACACCCGGCTTCCAATTGGTGACATAGTGACCCCAAAGGCTCCCGAGATCCCGCCTCGCCTTGTGCTTGAAAACAAAACATATTTTCCATCTCTAGAGCGCCACTTACACACTCTAAGGCTGCAGAAAGACTACACCGCAAAAGCACAGGGCAGGCGGGTCACAATCCAAGCAGGCAACCAGGCAGATTATGAGAAAATAAGAACAGCACTAGCGGAGCGGAGCCTAGGCTTTCACACCTTCACCAACAAAGCACCAGAGGATCGGTTAGGGCGGTATGTCGTGCGTAACCTCATATTTTCCACCAGCCTACATGACATCAAGGACTATTTGGCCAAGAAAAACATCCACCCAAACCAGGTCCTCTGGAAAAAGAAGGGGGACAGTCTCCTTTCTCTACTGGTTATTGAGGTGGCCAACATATACAGCCAAGCGGTCAAAAACACTTTGCCATTAAGTGGTCGTCCTAGAGGAGAAATATAAATCCGGTCCCGATGCTGTTCCGATAATCACCTGGGCAGAGACTGCCAAAACACCTTCCGGTGCATATCCTGCATAGGTGAACATGGGGCCCAGGACAGCTGTCTCGCTAAAGACGAGCCGGTCTGTCGGAGCTGTCGCCAGGAGGGACACAGGGCCGTGTTCAAGGGGTGCCCGCGATACAGGAGGTACACGGGCAAGGACGACGACAACGCCTCGTCATCGTCCGCCTCCACTACATCCTCATCGGCATCATCCTCACATGTTCCCTCCGGGCCCCAGAGCCGTCCGCCCCAAAAGCCGGCCTGGCAGTCAGTCCCCTCCCAGCCCAAACCAAACCCCTGCACTACCAGTGGTAAGCGCCAACAAAAGACCCCGGCTGGCGAGCAGTCCGCCCCAGAGGCCCCCGTTGAAATCCCCATAGCCACCGCTATCTCCTTCATCAAGAAGCTCATCGCTCTCGTTGACATTTTTAAGCAGCGGGTCCTCGAGGCCGCATTGACTAAGCTGCAGGAATGAGCCAACACCTGATAGGCGCCCTCATGGCCCTCGCGTCCCTGCTGGTCCTCCCATGGAACGCTGGGTGCGTTGCCGGGAAGGCAGAACATCTCGCCGACCTGCTGGAGGAGGACACAAAGCCTCACGTGGCCCTTCTGCAGGAAACGTCCCTAAAACCACAAAGGCCGACACCGGACACGCCGGGCTTCACCTGGTACCGGCAGTACCGCACCACAACGGTAAGGGGAGGGGCATGGCATACGACAGCGTACACTTCCGGGTGGAGCCCATCCCAGCCCAGTCTGCGGCACTTATAATTGACAACATTTTTGTACGACATAAGTTATCATGATGCCATGCAGTACAGTCCATTTCACGCTGTACATACTGTACATGGATTCAATCCGTGCACGTGCACACCAGGCATACTTCAGTTATTACCAGCAGAACACATAGAGCTCACAGATAAGTTAAAATTCCACAAAGATTTGCTGAAAAGTCTGAGACTTAGAACCCAGCAGTCACCAGAAAGAAAGAAGAAATATTATGACAAACATAAACAACCAAAGTGTTCATACCAGAAATCAGAGTAATGAGTTAGGATAGCAACAGAAGAAAATCTTATGGAGAGGAAAGGCCCTTACAACAATGTTGGGAAAAAGTCGGACAGTTATTTTGTACTAATCAAAACGAGAACTGCTACAGGAAAGTTAAAGAATGTTGCCAAGTTGTACCATGTCAGGAACATTCGTCCTCATGTCAAGCGATCAAAGGAATTAAGAATGTAAGAATATTTTACATAACTTTCACTTAAGCTTTCAGCACTGCCTGCTAAACTCTGTGTTCCAAACTATTTTGTAGGGGTAAAAACCGAGCCTCACCGAAATCTGCGGTCAGATTTTCACGAACTTTTCCCGTTCTGGATTATATCCTAATTCTTGTCACAGATTTCTATAAAATTATAATGACTCCAGTTATTTGGCTCGCACATGCTCCACACCAAATTTTCACTGCACACCTTCGTGTAGCGGATCTGAAGATGAGTCGACAATTCAATTCTCCACCCTCTGCGACACCCAAGATGGCATTTTTACCCAAGGCGAAGTGAAATTTTTTCAGGGATTCACGCGAAGGATCGGTTCAGGCTGGATCAGAAACTTGCCGCTTGTGGGAGGATTGTACAAATTCAGTGGCACCTCAAATTTTCAAGGTTGTAGTACCTACATCGCAGCTAACACAACGCGAAATCGAAACAAAGCGGCGCTCATTTGGTACCCTCACAAACTACCACACGTAAGAGAAGCTGCCGGAAACGAGCAGCTCAAGCCTCGGTTCAAGCGCGGGCATGATTTTCCGTACCGTGGTACCGTTTTCACTCTTTAGGATTCTAACCTTCTTCTCACTCCCGCCTGAGCTCTTCTGCGGTCTACCCTTTCGCCCGGCAACGTATCCGTTGGTCAAAACGCTGCTCACACGGTGCCGTATCCTTCATTACCACTAATAAATCATTGTTCGCCTGAAATGGACATATCTCGTCTACATGGCGACGATGCATCGCCTGCTTTGCTGCGAGACCGCGGAACGATAAGCCACCATCTTCCCGCTCGTCTGCTTAGAGCAACGTGCTCAAACAAAGTCGAGGACTGAAATTCACCTCGTCACAGACGCCTTATCAGATAAGTGCATACCTGCAACACGGCTTTGCAGCGGGGCTCGAGGCCGGAGCGACGGTGAAGTGCAGCTCCGGAGGCTGCGGTGACAGATGGGCCGGCCCCAGCAGCTGCAGCACGGCGTCTGCGCAGCACGACCAGGTGGAGCACCGAGTGGCCCTCTGCGCCCCGCTTCGCTCCAGGAGCTGCACAGAGAACATTCACAACAGACATGTAATAGGGTATTCCAGGTAGGGATTTGGCTAGAAGTACAAAACGACTTCTACAACACGATGGTGGGGTCGGGTGGTGTGCGCGCTTACTGTTTGGTATCCCCCTGCCCCCAACCGTTTATTCGATGCCGTTATGTTCTTCCCACATCCGCCTCTAATGTAGACATTGTGAAACAGTATTTATTTGGACCGTGAATAAAGCACTGTCATTTTAAGTATTTATGCTCGCTTCGTCCTGCTCAATACACATTTGGCTTCGTGTGAGAAGTGTTTGGATAACCTCAAGTGTTGTCTGCACTTTCAGAAATGTCATGAATCAAACGTGCTGATGAATACGGTAGTCCGGAATGGTCCGGATAAGTTATCAGCCGGAATAGGGTGAGCCGGAAGTGAGAAATCGCACGCGCGGATGAGCTAGTTTTCAGTCGCAGAAGTGCAGACTGTACTGAAAGTTATCAAATAATTATCACACTTCGTCAAATATTTGTTGAGCAGGACAGCAAGATTTTTTCAGACTACTGCTGTTCATTTCCCTGCATGTTGCCATGAAAGTAAGATACATTCTCTCCTAGAATATCCAAAGAGGCCGGAGCGGTGGTCGGCAGAGGTTAGCAGACGCGTATCATATTTGTTTACTAACAACTCGAAAAAGTTCTCTAATAACAAAGCGTTAACAGAGATAGGGCATACCGAAGACTTCGAACAACAATCGCGTCGAGGAACAAATTAATTTTAATGTGCGTTACATATTTTTATCCACCAAAAAAACATCAGAGGCACTTGTCCTACGGCGATTCTCACGGATCCAAACAAGTAATGGCGGCAGCCAGAAACTAGCATATCCATGCGCGCAATATCTCATACTTCAAGGTTCCAATAGGGTATTCCGGAGTAGAGGTTGACCGGAAACGAGAAGACGACAAGAATCACAAAAGCGGATACGGAAGTATAAGGTATGAAAAGTGACGCAGCACGTGCCACGCCGTCAGCCACGAGCCGACTCAAAACTTTGGAGGCTTAGCTCTCGCTGATGATATGTCACGACCATTTGTTAGGGTCAGACAACGCAAACTTCAGCCGCGCGGCCCAGGGACGTGCATCCTCAAGCCGCGCAGAGTTGTTCCGGCGCTGCCTGACCCTACCAAATGGTCGTGACAAATCAGCGAGAGCTAAGCCTCCAAATTTCAGTGCCAGCTCGTGGATGACGGCGTAGCACGTGCTGCGTAACTTTTCATACCTTAGACTTCCGTATCCGCTTCTGTGATTCTTGTCATCTACTCGTTTCCGGTCAAGCTCTACTCCAGAATACCCTATTCCGTTCGTTTTGATTCATACTTTCTTCTCACTTCCGGCTCAGTTTTTATCTGGAATACCCTATTCAGAAGAAGGTACAAATTAAGATGGGAACGCTCATCGCGCGCGCGGATGAGCTAGTTTCCGGTCGGCGCGTGTTTTGATTCGTGTCCACTAGTGGGGAATAAACTGAAAATTAGAAGATAATTATCACACTTAGCCAAATATTTTTCGAGCAAGGCAGCGAGATTATTGAAGACTACTGCTGATATCCAAACACGCTGGTCGGCAGAGGTAAGCAGACGCGTATCATATTTGTTTACTCACAACTTTGGAAGGTTCTCTAATATAAAAAGTTAACAGAGATAGGGCATATTAAAGATTACGTATCTCAGTTGTGTCGACTATCAAATGCGCTTGATTATTAACATCCATGTGCGTACATTCAAGGTACTTTCCCACGGTGATGTCACGGACCAGAACACGTAATGGCGGCAGCCGGAAACAAGCACCACGCGTGTAACTTCTCGTACAACCAGTTTTCGATTCCGCACGTTTAGATTCATACCTTCTTCTCGCTTCCGATTCAGCTCTTCTCCGGCCTACCCTGTTATCATCAGACTCGAACTACGATTCAGAAGGCTGATCTTTACTTGTGGGGGCCTGCACCCTAGTCCGTCTGATTTTGTTTTCGGTCGGTCCCAACAGGTCCTAAGGCGATTACCTAAAGCTCAAACTCTAAGTTCTGTAAACTTAAGAGGGGGCTTTCTTCCTCTTCGTCAAAGTAAAGACCTTCTCAATCTCCCAGCTGTGCGTCGAGCCATTCTCGGGAATCATGGAGACAGACGGACAAAGAACTTTTCGATTATTTCTAATACCGCCTGGTTCCCTTTCCACTCTTCTTGGTACTTACCTTCTCACTTCCGGCTTAGCTCTTTTCCGGACTACTCTACTGAAAACCAACGAGAAAGCAACTTTGCTCACCCCGGCAGACGAGTTCCGACGTCTGGTCCTCATTGCTGGAAGACGGAAAATCCTGATATCGCGAACGACAAACGTAAGAATGTGCTCTCAACGAGCGTACGCCGTAGCTCTTTCAGTCACCATTCTTCGACTTTGTGAGAACGTTCGCCAGAAAACGACAATTCGAGGAGTTGCCAATACGACAGCTTTGCGATTTCAGATTCAGCCGCCAATACGACAGCTTTGCGATTTCAGATTCAGCCGCCGCTTTAGGCATCCATCTTCAGGGGCTCTGACAAAGCGAAGACCAACGGAGGTACCCACAACAAATGACGAGAGAGACAGCATTCAGCCAGCACTCACGAAAGATAATCCACCCTGCGGGTACCTGGGTTCGCCATCGCTCAGTTATTCAAAGCTTCTCAGTCAAGCATAGGGTATTTCGGAGAAGCTCAAACCGGAAGTGGAGAAGACGCGCAAGAAGAAGAAAAGCGGAAACAGTATGAGGGTAACCGCAGCAGAGAGTATCTGCGCCACGGCGTCGGCCACGAGCCAACTCAAAATTTCTGGAGGCTTAGCTCTTGATGGCGATATGTCACGACCACTCGGTAGGGTCACACAGCGCATGCCTCCTCCGCGCAACCTGGAGATTTGAATCCTCGGGCCACGCGGGGTACTGCTGCGCTGTATGACCCTATTAAAGAGTCCTGACATATCGCCAGCGAGAGCTAATCCTCTGGGAATTTTGAGTTGGCTCGTGGCCGACGCCGTGGCGGACATACTTTCTGCTGCGGTTACCCTCATGATGTTTCCACTTTTCTTCTTCTTGCGCGTCTTCTCCACTTCCGGTTTGAGCTTCTCCGAAATACCTTATTGCATGGGCCAAGAAAGGAACAAGTCTGACTACTAGTATGCATGAACGAGTGGAAGATGAAAGTGCTATGTTCAAAAATGTGTCCTATGTGCGAGGTTTGTCAAGAAACCTTTAGACAGTGAATAAGTTGAAAATTATGACTGAATCACAGTGTTTGACAGCGAAAATGTTACAACTGTCCGAGGAATGCGTTCAGGGTCTCTAAAGATGTGAAAAACGTGCCCTAGGCGACATGGCTACCGCCTTCCCTTTACCGGAGGGCAAGGGTTCATAATATGCAATTGCAAATAGGGGTGGAAGCCCGGCAACTGCAAGTGCCGTTCCAAATAGGAAAGAAATACACATCAAAATGTCATGGAAGTTTGACGTGTTCGAACAAACAGCCGCGATTCCCCACATGATTTCCCGTTTGATTCCCCCCGCAGATTTTCTCGCGTCAGTGTCAGAACCGTCAGTGTCTGCAAGCTAATATTGCCAAATGCGAATATCCCACGTTACCGCATATTATTACCGGAATGAGCTCGGAAAAGTTATGTGGCCGATATCCGGCCCAGCACAGCTAACATTACCTAGGTAATCTTAGGTTTGCCCGGACTCCAGACATCACCTGGAATACATACAATGAAGCGGCATTTTTGACAGCATTAAAACAGAATGGGCCGTGGATCACAAGAGTGGCGTACCAAAATGGCCCAACTCAGTTACAAGGACGTAAAGAAATTGCCAGAATTGTGTGGTGGAATTAATGATCCTATTGACAAAGCCAAAGAAGAATTAGGTGTGTCATGTGTGGAAGGGAAGCTCACCAGAAAACCTTTCAAACTCAGTGAGAGCCCGTGGAAGTAGACTTCTTGAAATAATGCGTACCGACATTTGTGGGTCTCGCCACCCACATTTGACGGAGGAGAATATCTGTTAACATTGCATGCACGATTAACTCACTGTCGGCCTTTTGGCTCAAGTTCTGTGAAAGAGAAGCGATCATTTTCGAGCAAGTGCGCAATCAGTTCCGCGGTTTACAACTGCCTTTTACAAGTCGCAACGCCGTTAGCTATTAGAGCGACTTCTCTCCTCTAGGCGCGGATACGTGGGAAAGCTATTGGAGCGACTTTCTTCCTCCAGGCCGAAGACTTGCAACAAGCTTGTGCCCTGTTCGGCCCTCTGGTACCCGGCGCTGCGTAATTGACAGTCGGGAACGCCTACAGCTGGATGATTGGGGCTTGAAAAACTCTTCATCACCATCAGTGAAGCCTCCGGGGTTCGCTGAATGCCCCGGCCCTCCCCGGCGGAGGAGAACTAGTAGCTCGGTTCTCCGGTCCCGCTCGGTTGGGGAGTGGACTTAGTAGCCGAAGTGCTGGTGAGGGGAACACCTCCGGTCCGGAGCCCGAATACCCCAGGCTAGGTGAAAAGTAGGCTGACAACTGCCTAGCGAAGCTAGCGCAGGTTCTCCACCCGATTAATTAAAATCTGCCCGAGGGGCACGAAGAACATCTTCATCCGCCCTAGGGCGGCCCGACGGGGAACCCCTGAAGAAAATGACTGAAAAACCATTGGGGAAAGACCCTCCCGATTTACGTCTACTGGATGACTTAGACATCTCAGACGACGAAACCTCCAAGCTCAAGAAACTAGAAGCCAATAACCAAGTCCTAAACTTCTCACTTGGGGATGAAATAGCCATAGCCACGGAAGACAGATTCCTCGCCCTCAAGCAAATGAATAAACTTGAAAGGAAGAAAAACAAAGTAGAAGCAAAAGAAAAAAGAAAAAAGAACAAAGCAGAACCTAAAGAAACTGAAAATGTCCAGCGACTGAGAGCCATCGTGGAAGCAAACTCCAGAAGAAAGGAAATGGAAGCAAAACCTCCAAGAAATAGATATGCCTACCTAAACACCAATCCAAGCCAAAATAACTTCAACCCAAGCTCAACCATAGTCAACAACCAAGAAGGGAAAAGTAAGCCAGTAAACTCAGCACCGAAAAGATTTATTACTGCGGTATCCCACCCAAACCCCAACCAACTAGACAAGGACCAGACAAAATCGGTCACCCTGACTAGTAAAAACCAGGCACAAGTTGGCTTGACTAATACGGTCACCCATCCAACACAAAATGATACCCAAGAGTGCTTGACCCCGGAAAGCTCGCAACCAGAAGCCACGCACACAGCCTACTTCACTGGAAACAACCAAGGATAACGTGAGCGATAAATCTGTAGAATCGGAAGAAGACCAGCAAAACAACACAGAAGATGAACTGATTATTGACATCCCAACTTCAAATCGATTCAGCCCAAAAACAAACCAAGATGTAGAAAAGATTATAAGAGAATGGAGGGGCACAGACCCAGAGAATAACGAAGAAAACCAAACAAAGTACAGCAAAGAAACCAGCTAAAAATCACAAGAAAAGGCAAAGATCAAGTCCAAGCCAGGTCAACAGCCCAAAAAGAAACAAACATCAAGAAACCGAAACCAGTCAGAAAATGAAAACCAAGATGCCACCAATCATCATTCAAAAAATAAATGATTTCCCAGATATAAGACAAGCACTAAACCGAGATTTCGGAAAAAAATTCATCTCCAGAGCAAGAAAGACAACTATAGAAGTCGCAGCAAAAAACCAAGAAACCCAGGAGGGTATAACAAATTTACTAAGGAATGCAGACATCGAGTTCCACACCCATAGTACCAGCATAAATAAAAAACCCATGGACATACTGGTAAAAGGGATTCACCCCAGCACAAACCCGGAAGAAATCAAAGACGAATTGGAAGAAGAAGGCTATAAAGTGTCATATGTGAAAAATTATGTAAGCAACGAGGGAAAGAAATATTGGACACACGAAGTCAAGCTAGAACCCTCAGAACTCAACAACAAGATTTTCCAAAAAGACGTACTTGCAAACCAGATAGTAACCATAGAAAAAAAAAGGAAGAATATTATAGTGTGCCTGAACTGTGCAAACTATGGCCATACCAGAAATCACTGTAACAGAAGGCCAACTTGTATCAGATGTGCCGGGAAACACACTGTTAAAGAATGCCGAGTGAGCCATGCTGACCAGGAGAAATTCCGATGCGCGCACTGCGAAGATAACCACATGGCAACTTACCACAAGTGTCCCATGCTGATTGAAGCCACCAGAAAGCAAGAGGAGGGAAAAACCCCAAGAACACCAAAAAGCGTTGTAAATGAAGCTCCGAAACTACTGCTTGCGGAACCACCAAAAGTAAACCCATGGACCGAAAGGAGGAAAAAGCAAGAAAGAGAAAATGTAACACAGAAGAAACAAAGGAAAAACCAGCTGAAAACAGCAGTCTTGAAAAAACGATAGCAAACCTTGTAGAACAAGCAATCAACTACCTAAAGAAATGGATCCAAGAAAATGCAGCAAGCTTTCTGCCTAAAATCATTGCAGCCTTAACACAAAAATGAAACTCATAACCTGGAACATAAACGGGGCAAACCTACGAAAACACGAGCTGGAACTGCTCATACACGAAGAAGAACCCGACTTCGTCTGCCTGCAAGAAACCAGACTAAAAACTCAGCAAAACTACGAAATAGAAAATTATAAAATCTATCGAAACGACAGACCTGAAAATAGGCAAGGAGGAGGAGTGGCGATCCTTATAAAAAACGGGATCCCCCACCAGGAGAATGACCTCAGCAGTGTACAAGTAACAAACATAGAACTTATAGCAATCACTATTCAACCACAATCTGAAAAGATAGCAATAATATCAGCATACCTGCCGCCAAGTACCGCCACAAAGAGAGATATCATGAAAATCGCTAGAATAGACGTCCCCTTCATCTTGGCCGGAGAGTTAAACGCCAAACTCGATGGGAAAAACCGAATTGGCAACATAATGCAAGACCTGACAACCAAGCACGACGTTCAACTACATATACCAAGTGAACCCACAAGAAAAGCCCCCTTGAGAAAAGGGAAAAAAACTGAAGAGGACAGCATATTAGATCAAGTGCTGACATCGGAGGCATACACCGCAATCAAGCTTGAGGTTATAAAGCAGCATTCCTCAGATCCCCTCCCCGTCAAAGTCACCATGGATCTGCAAACTACTCGCCAACAAACCACTGCAGACTCAAGATAAAGTGAGAAAAATGCGCAGAAGAACTAAATATAAATTGGAGCCTGACCGGCAACATTAAAGAAGATGTAACAACTTTTGCCAGACATATACAAGCCGCCATATTAAATAATACAGTAGTACAAAGTGAAAGGAAGCAAAAGGACAAAATCCCAGATGAACTGAGGCACATGATAAACCAGCGGAAGAAATTGGAAAAGGAAACTTATAAGAGAAGAACTGGGAAAAACCAACTAAACTACCTCCGAAACCAGATAAAAGACAGACACCAGAAATACAAGGAAGAACAACTAGAAGCAAAAATCAATAAATTAGAAGACCCAGCACTACGATGGCAAATACTAAAGCACGACAAGCCTATCCCGCCGCCCATCCCACAACTGCACTACGATCAAAAATCCTGTGAAGTACAGTCTTAATTTAGTGAGGTTTCGCTCCCACTACCTAACTCCGCGCCCGTAACGTATCAGCAGCGAGAGCCGCCAACCCCACGAATATCAACGTTGCTTCTGCTCAAGCTGCCCTCCTCTTCGTTATTGGTATCGCAGCGGACGCGGACAAGCGATGGCTGCGCCGACTTTCGAGTCGATGCTCGACGCACTGCCGCCATCTCTCGGAGCCGGCGGTAAACGCACGATCCAATTCTTTCCATCACTGCCTCATCTGACCGATGTCTCTCTGAGTATGGGGTAAGTCAGTGACGGGTCTTATTGGTCGTTACCCTAATTAAACTCGTGAACGCTGGGGATTTGTTAATTATTCACTTCACTTGTAATTCTCACTTCATATTTTTAACAATCGGCAAAATATGAAGCGAAAATAAAAACCCAAAATAATGTCGCGCCAAATAAACTCAGTGTTTTCATCTTTGATATGGTGGGAGCAACATATCCATAAAGATTTTAAATCCCAGATAGAGTATTTTAAAACATATTTGTAATTTTCCGCAAAATTCGAAAACCGAAAATGTGACAAATCTAAACCAATTAATACTTTTCAAAATCCTTCCACATTCGGGGTATTTGGCGTGCCTTTATTCAGTTCTGAAACTCGTGCCCAAAACTGAGAACTACAGAGTCGATTTGGGAAATACCAACAGATTTGTATTCTCCTTACATTTTGTGTGTAAAGGTCATCATACTAACACAGAATGGAACCGCGAGTGCTGTAGATTTTTTCTACCCACTTTATTTTAAATTTTCCATTCTGCCTGGCATCGTCTTTGCTTTTTGCTTACACTTATCATATGCTTTATATCTGCAGTAGACCGGTTGATGTCCTTCCGACATTTGCAACGGCATTACTGCAAATATGCGAAACTCATGCAGGTAACATTTACAAAATGATTAAATGAATATGTGAATATTGTGCGTTGGATATTTTAACTGTTTGGGTCGTTTTTCAATTGTGCAGGGTAGCCACTTTTCCGAAATACCTGAAAAGAAAAGGAATCAGGAAAGTAATGGAAGAGTGGAAGTAGTGGAAGAGTAATGGAAAACCCGTATAATGTCAGGGGAAATTACAAATATAGACTGGATTTTCGGAAAAGTAGCACAGTTTGGAGTTGTTTCCATTTTTCATCGCTCTAAAGGGACCCTCAGAAACAGATATTTTTTTGCCCTTATTGTCAGGCCTTTAAAACCCAAGGCACGGCACTTTTGACCCAATTAAATCTACGTTGTCGATTTGCATGCGAAACGTCGAGAAAACGTATTCTGAGCCGTTTCAGAGCACCCAATTCGTCTGGACATTCAATATGCCGATTTCCTCTCTAATTTGGACAAAAAGGCGATGGAGTTTACAGTTATGAATCTCTTCAACTTGGTCTGGACCAACCATGTGATGAATGATGGTCATCACCAACGCTATGCAATGATAGCGAAACGGCATTCGGTTGTCCTCACCCGCACCCGCGAAATTCGAAAGAATTAGGAGGAACCGAGAAGATTGGTAGGCTATGGAGTTTACATTTTACCCCTTTCCAGAGCCCTGGTCACGCGACATTACACCCGACATTACATTTTTCAACGTGTCCAAGCAGAGGAAACACGTGCTCATCATTTCGATACAATGTGTGGGCGCTGGGAGCTGGAGAGCCAAAAGTGACGCCTGATCTGAGAATCTACCTAATGCCAACCCTGATTATACAATTTGCGGTCGTGTTCATGCCACTTGTCCAAGTAGTGTGGTCTCTTCTACTCTTGCTTACTTAATTTATATTATTTAGCTGAAGATTAATTAATTGTCTGATTAAACTATCGATCAACGATTGTGAACACTTCGGCCCCTGCGAAGGGACGGGCCAATTTGGGGTTTTCACCCCCTGTACCTTCAATAAATTTCGATAAATAGGAGATTCCTTACATTTTATATAATTCATGCGAAACTACTACTACGCGTCTTTGTTCATCTCATCCCTGGATTTAGCTGACTGTCATACTGACATAACGGCGAGCTTTGTTATAGATTTCTCTAGGCTTTCTGTTGTGTCATGATTCTTCTTTCAAGTTATTGTGTTTGCCGTGTCCGCGCGGGAACGAATCCCGCGGGCACGGGCCTAGTATGGAAGGCCGCCGTATGAAGGCGCTCAGGAGACCGGTGTCAGCGTGCAGGAGTACCCTCTTACCCCCGGTACTAAATCCCTTGGGATACATTACCCCCGGTTAACCACCCCTAGGGATGGCTTACCCCCCTTGAGGGGGGTCAAGGATCCCTAGGGATGGTTTACCGGGGGTAATGTATCCCTAGGGATTTAGTACCCCCCAAATTTGAAGCCGAGGGGGTAAAGGATTCCTAGGAATATATTACCCCCCGGTACTTGGTCACTGGGGAATCGTTACCCCTCGGGTCGCAGGGGGGTAAAAGGTCCCTAGAAATTGTTTACCCCCCCCCCCCCCGGAAATTCAGCACCTTGGAGGGGGGTAATAGGTCGCTAGTGATACATTACCCCCCGGTAAATGTTCTCTAGGAATACATTACCCCCCCGCTGTCGCTGTGGGGGGTAATATATCGCTAGGGTTCCTTTACCTACCGGTAACTGTTCCCTAGGGTTCCTTTACCCCCCGGTAAATTTTCCCTAGGTTAGGTGAAGTGTGTATTACCCCATCCCCCCTAACGTATGGTGCAGGTAATTTCCGGGGGGTAATTTTGAAAGTATGTACCATTGTAAAGCTTCTGTCAACCGTCATCTCAAGATAACTTTAAGCTTGAAGTACTTTATTGTTCTGTGTGAGTTTTAAGTCCGACCTTCGGCAGGGAAACATCGAAAATCTTATTATTAGATTGTTACTTTTAAAATTTTACAAATCTTGTAAATAAAGGATTTTTTTTAAAGAGGTCGAACAGCTGGTAGCCGACCTCCGCTACACGGACATGTGTTTGACAACGTGTGGGTCATTTTCGGGGGTAATGTATTCCTAGGAAACATTTACCGGGGGGTAATGTATCACTAGCGACCTATTACCCCCTCCAAGGTGCTGAATTTCCGGGGGGGGGGGGGTGTAAAAATTTCTAGGGTCCTTTTACCCCCCTGCGACCCGAGGGGTAACGATTCCCTAGTGACCAAGTACCGGGGGGTAATATATCCCTAGGAATCCTTTACCCCCTCGGCTTCAAATTGGGAGGGGTACTAAATCCCTAGGGATCCTTTACCCCCCTCACGGGGGGGGGGGGGGGGGTAAGCCATCCGTAGGGATAGTTTACCAGGGATCAAGGGTTCCTAGGGATAGTTTACCGGGGGTCAAGGGTCCCTAGGGAACGTGTACCGGGGGTAATGGGGTAATCCTGCACGCTTACACCGGCAGCGGCCGGCTGACGGCGACTGAGCTGTCAGTTCTGCTTCTGCTCTTGGTTTTCGCTCTGTCGGTGCCAACCCGGACGATCCCGAATCCGGGCATTGTGATCCCGGACTCTGTATGTGTCCCTAGTGCGCCTATTGTGTTATCAGTGTATTCCTACGAGATTCCATAGCGACGCTCGTGCGACTGGAGTCGATATCAGTTCAATCCTTGTCTGTGTATTTGGGAGCGTGCCTGGGGCCCTCCAGCATCGTCTCTGTTGTTTCCTGTGAATAAACCCTAACGTTGGCAATAGACACCTCTCCCTATTTACTTGCCCGCCACCCCCGGACACAGCAGTGTTATAGGTTGTAATTTAGTCTGAGAGCTTTGAGAGTTATTTAGCCTGTCAGTAAAATGTGTATCAGAGGCGATTCATGTATCATTTCGAGTCACAGTCTGGTTTGTTTTTTAACGCCTTTGATTGATCTCAGCCTAGGCCTTTAGTTTTTCTATCATGACAAAGCGTTTTATAAATTATTTACTATCTAGATAGAGAGGGTGCCTACTGTTTTGTGTTTCTCTTTTTTTCTTACAAAATATACTGTTTCCCTTATTGTTATTTTTTATAAGGTTTAGATCTGATGATGAGGCTTTAATGATCAAGAGATTATTCTGTGGCATTCGATAATGTTTGAAAGTAATCTAAATTGTCTTTAGATATTCGCATGGGTTCGTGCCTCCCTTAGTTTCAGGCTATACTTTAGGAACGTTATTCCACCATATGTTTATCACAATCAGTATTAAAACTCACTGAACTATAATCTTTCGTTTTTCTATTTAAGTTTTTTTGGTTTCTCTGTCCAAGACTCCAGTGTGCCTGGATGCATTAGGCCTTATGCATATTTTTCTTTATTTCTCATTTTCTTAAAGCTCACTATGCCTTTTAAAATAATTACCTTTGAAGCCATGAGCCTTTGCCTGGCGCCCCTAAAATGAAATAATCCAGTCACTCTCGGTCGATACTTCGTCCTAAATGGCAAATCTCTGTGAAAACGCAGAAACGTAGACAAGATTTGCGACACTTATAACTCAGAAACGTCAAGTGAAAACTCATGTATCTTTGCATATTAGCAACTTCCAAGGCATAACCTGTGCTAATATCTTAATTGCAGATCTAAAGCACACCTGGCCTCATTGTTATAATGCGAACTATTTGCGACAAATTTCAGCTCGCTACCGCATGGAACCCGGCGCTTTGACGCTGTTGCCACCCCCTGGTAGGATCGGATGAGAATAATACATATTGATATTTCAAAACTTGCTTCAAAAACACTCTACAGGGTGGCCAGCAGTCAGGGAAGTCAGGGAATTGTCAGGTGAAAAAATGTTTGTCAGGGAAGTCAGGGAATTTTCAGGGAATTTTCAGGGAATTTCCGCGCTGTCAGGGAAAATCGCGAAAAATCACGCCGCAAGCCCCTACTGATCACCGCCTTCCTTTCTCGTTTGATGCCGTTTTCACTTGCCACGAAATCCTATTCTCACCCGCGTGCGGAGTGTGACGCCGGCCATATACCAGTCTGTATTCTGCGTATTTTGCTTCCTTTTGCCACCTCTTGCGGTTCAAATTTGTCAGTGAGAAATGGTTTTTGGTCAGGGAAATGTCAGGGACTTTGACTTTTGTGATTTGCTGGCCACCCTGCTCTAGAGTCTCGTATTTAATTTTGTCTGGAGCGACATTTCCCGAGGAAGTCAGGAGGAAAGTGACGCGAGAAACATTAAAAGTCCTCTGCCGGGGCATGAATGTTAGTGCTGGTACTCACCATTGTCTCCGGACGATCCTCATATCCTGACTGTCATAGACAGTCTGCTTACAGCGATGCTCTTGACATGTTGTTTCACTCGCGATTTGTCATACCGGATACAGTTTTGGCAGTCATTATCTTCTTCCTTGGTTCCGGTTTGGATATAGAGAAATAACCTATTGGTTGACCGATAACAAAGCTCTTATACTCGGTTGGGGCTGAAACAAGCTGGCCCGTCCCTTCCGTCAACCTCGGTGCCAGTTCCGCTGCGCTCCACCGGCACCTCGGTTCGGCAGGGGGACTTGGCCAGCTCGTTTGCGGGAGCCTTCGGCCTAGTCTCGCTACAAGTGTCCGATAGCACTCCCTACAAGTGTCCGATAGCAGATGTTTTTGTTAGCCCGTCCCGACACGTTTCTTTAGAAACGGCAGGAGCCGGGCTTATTGCGGATGTTCGTTCGTTCGGACGTATGTACGCCGACTTACCGTTCACAGAAAAACTTCAAATTTGGAGAATAAACTCCTTTCATAACGTAGAATCACGTACGGTGGCAACAATTTTCGATTTGTATCGCATTTTTGAATAATGAAAATTTGTCTGTTGTTGTTTTTTGGGGTTAGGGTTGGCCACCACGCGCACACCATTACCATCGCGGCGCGCACAGGGACGGGCTCAGGTTAACGATTTTAATCGTAACAAATACATCTGCTATCGGGCACTTCTAGGGAGACTTGAGGCGGGCGCCGAAGGCCCCGCAAACGCCGCCGGCAGGCCAAGCTGGCCAAGTACCCCTGTCGAACCGAGGTGCCGGTGGAGCGCAGCGGAACTGGCACCGATGTTCACGGAAGGGACGGGCCAGCTTGTTACGATTAAAATCGTTAATCTGACCCCGTCCCTGTGCGCGCCTGTTAGTGCGCCCGCGGCGACCAACCCTTACCTCAAAAAACAAAATCAGACATGTTTTCATTTCTCTAAAATGCGATACAAATCGAAAATTGTTGCCTCCGTACGTGATTCTACGTTATAAAGTTAGTCCATCCTCAAAATTTGAAGTTTTTCTGTCAACAATTAGTCGGCGTACACACGTCCTAACGAACGAACAAACAGTCGGCATCAGACTATAAGCCCGGCTCCTGCCGTTTCTAAAGAAACGTGTCGGGACGGGTTAAAAAAAACTTCTGTTCGTTAGCACGATAGCTCGAAATCGGTTTGACGCCCAGCCGGGAAATTGGAAATGGCCCTACCTGTGATATTGAGAGAGAAAACCTCGCATTTTCTGGGAGTTTAAGCTCCTGTACTTTCGAAGTAGGATTTGGGCTCCTTATCGGTCCTCGTAAGTCCTCGGAAAATAAATAATCGGAAGAAGGTCGGAAACTTAGTGTGCCTCTTTAGAGTAACAAGAAGGTAAAGGTTATGTTTGATCGGCAGGATCTTACAGAGCCCAGTGACTGTTGTTTCACGATCTGCACCACACAAACTGGTCTATTTTCGTACGGAACTTTAAGATCACTCTCACACATTTCAACAGCTTCGGGGCGGTGCCAAGCAGCGGGGGTGTGACGTAAGTATGAGAAATCCTACGATCGGATGCGGATGGGCTTGCTGATGTTTGTTCACACACGAAGTCGGCGGATAATTGGGCGAAAAGTTTACGAATTCGCTATGTTCGTCTAACATTTTTGTGTCCGCACGCACCAACATGCAGGAAGCACCTAGGGTCGGGTGCCTGATCTGTAAACAAAGTTGTACCGAACGCTGGGTTTCCCAGTCGTCGACGACCAAGATTTCACCTCCGCCTCCGGCATGCCTTCTGGTGGTGTTAGCGGGGCCTCCGACTCTTCACAGTCGGCGTAAGACTAAAAGCCCGGCTTCTGCCGTTTTCTTAAGGTACGTGTCGGGACAAGCTTAAAATTGACATGCGCCGATCCGTAGGATTCGTCATTGTGTGCATAAAGTTAGAAGTAGAAGCGGAAGTGATACCTGTTTGAGAGAAAGTGCGAAGGATTACATTCCAACAAGGCTCTAAAGCGGAAGTGGAGCAACCGGGAGCAACAAAAACATTTGCAGATACTGGACACTGATGAGGTTATGTGAGACTAGTTGGAGTTCATGTAGAGGATACATTTGGTATATTACGGTCGTTCGTCGGTGGCGGTTTTAAATGTGTGGGATGGAGGGGCGTATTTTGAGAAGCAGCCAGTAAGCCTCACAAATCACAAAAACTCTGCGTGTAGGCCCCTTCCGTCAGTCGCTCGTAAAACCGTCCCTTCTGTGACTCCTAGCTATCTCACGCCAACGTAGAGTCTATTCTGGAGATGTTTGTCTTCGACTTCCGTTTTGGGAACTTTGTGGAAATCCTATTAACCGCCGTATTTACCATGCATTTACTGCCCAACCAGGTTGGACACTCTGGACTAAGGAGTGGCCCGCGGCAGCCTCTGCACCAGCACCGAGCTGCCGGTGCCGCCCCACAGCTCACCAGCGAGGGCTTGTTGGTGGTCGACCCTACAGCAGCCGCTCGGACCTCTTGCCCTGTGAGTAGTCGATGACGGCTATTACAGGTAGGTATGCGATGCACCACATTTTCCGGCACTCGCCGTGTCTTGCGTTTTCAAGTTTGTGCCTGGATACTTGGCGTCGTCCCGCCTCTGATATTTGTCGTACGTCTAAAGAAGCGCAAAGCCAGGCAGGTTTTAGTGCGACAAGGTGAAATGAAAGTTTCTGATAACACCTTAAAGATAGTGCGCTGGTGGAAGTTTTTGGTGAAGCAATAGAGTACTCCGTAGGAACGCGAAACGGAAGTAAGAAGACGTAACAAAGAAGAAGAACGCCGGGCAAAGTATGAGAAATCACGTTTTCGGAACCCCGCTCTTGTTCAAAATTCACACGATTTCTCATACTATGTGCAGCGTTCTTCTTCGTCGTTACGACCTCTTACTTCCATTCCGGGCTTCTCTGGAGTACTCTATTCGAATGGTCTGGGTAATTACACCTTATCCTCCCCTTGTAGGTTATATGGTAGGCATATCCATTGCTCATTGTGCTGCCGAAAATATGGAGGGGGGGGGGGGCAGATACATAGCAAGGACCATCACTCCAAATATTACGAATACGTACAATTTAAAACATAAATGAAGGCAGGGGACCGTCCCCATCTAGAACCAAATAATGACTACAAACTGAAAATAGTAACTCAACAAAAATTGCCTCCATAACCTTAATTAGCTGATTTTTAAGGAAGCAGTGAAAGAACTGCCGAAACCCTTCTGTAAACTCGCCTTCCTACACGAATATTAACAGGCGTTTTAGCTGATAAGAATATAAAATCTACCTTTCTCCCTCGGGTGCCTTGAAATTTGCCAGGAAACTCCAGGCATACCTTGCCATAATAGTCAAATTTCAAAGAAATAGAAGTTTTTGGGGACAGTTGGGTTAAGAAAACCTTGTGCATTGCTTTAAGTGTGGTAAGGATTTATAGATTTGTCAGTCAGCACACTCTAAAGCAATTCTTTAGCAACTAACCCAGGTGTAATATCTAGATGTCTATGATTTTGTTTGAATTTACATGATATGATGGGGCATGTGTGTGTATGGAGTTTGCCTGTAACATTTCAGGTCTCCAGGTGCCATAGGAAAAAGTGAACTTAAGTTAGTTTTGGTCCGTGTGGGGTTTGAGAGATTATGATAGAGTTGAGATTGAGAGTGAGAGGTAGACTGGGTCTATGAGCCGTAGAACATCAAAATATAACTGTTTTTAGCCCGTCTCGACACTTTTCTTTAGAAACGGCAGGAGCCGGGCTTATAGTCTGATGTCGCATGTTTGTTCGGGTATAGTCTGATGTCGCATGTTCGGGCGGTCGTGTGTACGCTATGGTAGATAGAAAAACTTTAAATTTTAAGGATCAACTCCCTTTTGAACGTAGAATCACGAGCGGTGGCAACAATGTGTGATTTTTAGCGCATTTTTGAGTAATGTAAATATTTCTGCTTTTGTTTTGAGAGGTTAGGGTTGGCTGTCGCCGCAGAGACCTTATGAATGCGCCGCGCAAAGTAACACGGGACGGGCTCAGGTTAATGATTTCAATCGTAACGTATACATTTGCTGTCGGGCACCACTAGGAAGGCTTAAGGCGGGAGGCCGAAGGCTCCCGCAAACGCCGCCGGCAGGTCAAGCTGGCCAGGTCCCCCTGTCGAACCGAGGTGAGGTGCCGCTGGAGCGCAGCGGAACTGGCACCGCCAGAAAAAGTAACCCTTTTCCTATGGCACCCATAAATTTGAAATTTTGCAGGCTAACTCCCCACATACATATGTTAAAATTTGTGAAAATAATAATTTAAAGAAAAATAATAATTCAAAGAACAGGATAGATGTCATGATGTGGCGCATATGTTAGAAGGGAAATATTTACTCTCGTGCTCTGATGCTGAGCAGTACCGAAGCCCTTACCCGGGAAGTTTGTCCGCACGTTATTTCAAAAACGGAACGGAAATCGGCGAAAGCGTTTTCTGTGAACATGAGGAGGAAAACGCCTCTTCTGTGTTTTTGAGCTCCAGTAGTCTGGAAGTCTGTCTTCATTTTGGTCTCCCCCAAAAAGTAGCAAATGGGGGGTTGGGAGGGCAGAGTCTTCAAACCAGGGGGATGAGTCCTCTGAGCTGATTCAGTGTAGGTTGATTCTATTGATTTTGTTTCAGTTTGTGAAACTGAGCGTGTTGAGTTATCTTTCTATTGATTAGTTACAGAATATAAAGTGGTTTCTTCTATGTTTTTGGGAAAATGTGCTTTTCTGCGAGTTCAGTTCATTTTGGCCTTACTTTCAAGCTGCAAATGTGGGAAAAATTCCAGAACAACCCAACCAGGCTCAAAACCATGACGTTCCTAACTTTTAAAATATATGTGTTCTGAAAAAGTTGTGTGGGAAGTTTTCCTTGAGAACTTCAGGTCTCAAATGTGCCAGAAGAGAGTAGTGATGTTAATTAAGGTTATTTTGATACAAAGATTTTAAATACTAAAATTTTCAAGTTTGATGGTGAAGTTTTGATTCAATGTACTCTAGAACACAAAAATACATCAATTTTTCAAATAAATTTAGAAAAAAGAGAAAACTAGGACTCAAAAAGGGTCATATGAAGAAAATAATTAGAGATCACATATTACTAATTTTGTGTGGTCTGTTATGCGGAAGTAAGTTTTACACCCATCTGTAAACTTGGCTGTGAAAAGGTTACGGATTGTTTTATTTTCATGGAACTTGCATCCATTGTCTACCTTTCAGAAGGGATAAAATACTTCTGAGGGTATAAGTATCATTAAAGGTGAATGGTCTGTGAACTTTTTATTTGGTTGTAGATCATTGACACGAGATAAAGAAAAACTAATACTGTCTCTCTGGCTTTTGTTTATGCGACACTAGTTGAGTTATAGGTTTTGTTGTTTCGAGCACTTAAATTTTAAACAAAGCCCGCAACATGTCCAGTTTGCTATCATGTATAGTGTTATCTTGGATGCATCTAATTGCTACCTGAAGACAATCCCCAGAGTACAGTCAGTCTGTTCTCACGCTCAAGCCACTGCTTGTTCCTCCACTTAGTTTCCTTCCTATTGTCGTTCCCCTGCATTCCCTTTAAAACAAGGCACTTGCTCTGGGAGAGGGGCACTCTGCGTGAGACCTGCCGGAATGAAGCCACACTGCCCAACCGAACTTATGTTATTCCCCATCCCCCGCACAATGCAACAGTTTTTCCCATAATAAGCTTCCAAATAGTTGTATTTTGCTTCGTTTACACTCTATAAACTCTGTCTTTCTATAAAGAGGTTCATACTTAAAATTCAACATTTTAGTATTTGAAACCTCATTTCTCAAATATCAAAATGACTAAAATATTACTAATTTAAGCCTTCTTCCAATGGCACCTAGAGACCTGAAATTGTGAAGGAAAACACATACCCTATAGTTACATGTACATTTCGAAGGAAGCTGAGACTTCACGGTTGGGTGGGACCTGGTTGAGTTGAGAAAAATCAGACATTCATGACTACAAGTCGATGATGCACATCGATGATGCATGTAGTTTTCTTGCCCGTCGTTCCTAAGGTGCAACTGATTGAAATAATCGCCGTTGAAACCTTTCATCAATGTGTGTATATTAAGTAGGTGGAACACTTGTACCCGGTTCACATCGTGCCCACCTAGTTCTGCCCGGTTCAAACTAGGTGGAACCAACCTCCTACTTCAACCCGTAACATATTAATGTCATATCCCCCCTCCCCCGGTCAAATCACCTTGCGTCAAGTTTGGGTGACCCCACCCCCTCCCAAACGTTTTTTACATGCATGACGCCATATCGTTCATGGGCGCATTGTTTGGTGTGAAGTCGATACTCTGCGATTGTACATGTCCTTGTATTTCAGTGACTGGGCGGAAAGCCCCACAGCACTTGATGACAGCCCAGGCCGGCGGGTTTTACCTAGGCTACCGGCAGGCAGCGGAGGGGAGCAGGCACAGGGAGCAGGGGAGGAGGGGATGCTGTCGACGTCCCCGAGTGGAGTGGGCACGACTCGGCCGGCCCGAGCGCGCCCGACTGGGACAACCCGAACCCGACCGGATTCGGCAGCACAGGCCGTCTCGGAGTCCTGGCCGGCCAGACGGATCAGCAGTTCCAGTTGTGACGCCGCCTCGGTTGGTTGTGGAACGTGGAACGCGTCGTCTTATCCGCAAGGTAAAAGTGGCGTGGCGTGAGGTGAGTGTTCCCGCAGCGAAGAGTGTGGATGTGGAGTGTGCGCTATCGTGCCCCGTTGTCGAGCTGCGCCCTGGGCTGCAGTGGTCTGCCCACCGGCTGCATGTGGTTGTGTCTCGGTTTGTCAGCCGTCGATCGGACGACGTCGGGCGTGAGGGGTCCAGCGACACATACCAGTGAATCGATCCTGCTTCTGGTGCGGTATTTAGCTGTTCGTCCCCGCTGGTGCTCGGTCGCTGGGTTTGTCGCATCTTACGTTGTGTGCGCGCCTGTGGACGAACCGTCGGACACGGCTTGGTGCAGCCGGTAGGGCATTCCGCTGCGGTGTGTTGTCGCGGCGCGTGCATGGGAGTGTTCGAGACGTGAAGTGTCGTAACCGAAGCACCGGCACTCTTTGTGTTTCCTCTGGGCTTTCCTGAAGCGTTCTGAAGGCGAGTTTTTCCTGATATACGTCATTTTTCTCGGTACAAGTTCTCCCGCTTGATCACCAGGCTTAAACGGGTTACTGTAAGCCAACCTGTATGTGTGTGTTGTGCGTTTGTGGTCTTTGGGAAGCCGGATCGCCGGTGCTGATGTGCCTCACGACTGTCCCGTTCTAGGCGGGCTAGCTGGGCTGCGCTCATGTTTTGTCTGCTTGCCCAACGCTCTGTGCTTGTGTTGGTTTGGTTAGGCAGAAGTTGAGAGTAGCCTGGCTCGGCCGCCCGATTCGGGACGGTTAGAACCAGCTGATGTAATTAGGACGTATTCACTTAAATAGGGTATCAAGTTGAGGCATTTCACCTCGTTCGCGACCCCGAGCTGGAGTGTGAGGAGGAATTTGGTCGTTAAAGCACAGAACCTTTGTTGCGAATTTCGATAGCGAGCATGGTCGCCAGTTTAACAAACATGCCTTACAGTAAGGACAGTAGTGGTCAGAGCGGAGGTCTCAAAATGTGTTTTTTTTTGTTCGCTTTCGATTTCTGAAGAGGTATCGTTGATTGGCAGTTATAAATACGTTTTCCTGTCCAACTTTTGGAAACAATGCAAAAGCAGGTCTGGCGACGGCAGACGACAACCGCTCTAGATGTTGTCTTCTGCGGTTGCTTCTGCATTATTTTCAAACTTGATTTGGCGGTGACCTATCCACTCCTGACAATCGGTTACATGGCGCCGATGGTAATAGTAGGGTATTGTCGAATTTTTTCCCGTTGGTATTTTGGCGTCCCCGTTAGTTCCGAACACGATAGGCTATGAAATCCAGCCAGCCCAGCACTTTTGAATTTTAGTAAGGAACACGATATTCAAGGTTAGATTGTGTACACCGGACGGACGGCTGTAGCAGACAACAGGTGACGATCGAATCATCACCGTTCTATGTAACATGGGATAAATTTGGAGAGATCCATCTATGTTACACACTGAATTTGTGTATTGTAGATGGGTCCTTACAAAAATTTTCTCATGTTAAGTGGAAGGGTAGGGTGAATCTTTATGGAATACCACCAATTTCTGGATGTTCGGAGGATTCGTTTGTTTTCTGCTAGAGCTGTGCAGTGTACACATTCTAACCTTGAATATTGTGTTACTTAGTGAAATTTAAAAGTGCTCGGATCGCCGGATTTCATAGCATATCGTGTTTAGTACTAAAGACGCCAAAATACCAAATTTGAAGCCCATATGCCAACTGACAAAAATCCGTCGGTACCCTACTGTTTATTACCAGGGAGGGTAAGTTGTCGTGACATCTTTTTAATGGCACGTAGCTGCTGGAGGCCAGGGTCAGGCCAGGGCCGGAGCAAAATACCACAAAATTATTGTTTCTGAACCAGTGTAGTGTACCTAAGTTATATCGGGTTATTTGAGGCCACAATAGGATACATTTTCACAAAATGTAAGCCGGACCCAGACCCTTGACGTCTCTGATTTCTTTGAAATTGACACGTCATGATGGGGCATGTGTGGGCAGTTGCCCCAATTGTTTTCCGTCAAACACTCAGTATTTTGAGTGAGGCAACACATACCCTGTGTTCTGATAAAGACTGCGTCAGTAAACCATTTGGTCTAGGTCCCTAACGAATTGGTGCTGGAACTTTATAAAACTGCAAACCCTGAACTGACATTATTATTAATATACCATAATTTTGAGGACAGTGAAGGACAGTCTCAGCAGGGCTAGGAATGGTGCTTGGAGGATCTTTATCTTAATTCCCACAAACATTTATTGAAATCAGACCAGGTGTGCATCAGCAAACTATTTTGTTGAATTGTAGCTAAGCACAATTGACACTTACATAGATGATATGTTCGATAGGTCTGTACTAAAAATATGAACGTAATTTTGTAGACCTTGTTAAACGTTAAATGTCGACCACATGGGTTTGATGAAATAGCAAGTCAAGTGAAAGAGGCAACCACATGGTTCAAATACTGTCACCAAGTTCATATTATTGTACTTGATATAGATTGCATGCTTTCGCAGACCATATAGAACGGGACAACACTTTGGTGATGTAGTAACCTGCACATTAATGTGCTGGTCTGCAATCTATATCAAGTACAATAATACGATCTTAGTGACAGTGTTTGAACCATGTGGTTGCCTCTTTCACCAGTATATGTGTTCAAGGATGTTTGTGAACAGAACGACTTGAATGGATTGCACGATTGATGGTATGAAATAAAAGTAGAAACTTATGCCAAATTTCATTACAAATTTTTGGAATGAGTTTTTACCTTTTTTATATGCTGTCACACATGTAGCCCAACGTTTTTTTTTTTTTTTTTTGTGTCTGTTCCCAAACTATTATGCAACACAACCAGATGCCTCTCACTTTGTTACCATGTACACAATCATTAGCTGCTAACAAACCACATTTGACATGGCAGTTTGAGTGTATCCGTTTCCAATGCTGTGCGAAGTCATGCAGTGTTCGAAGTCCAGTTTCCATGGAATAAATGTTTTTAGGAATTCGAATTTAGGGAACAATCAAACAAAGATCCTGTACAATATTGAAGAATATTTTCTATATGTGCCTACTCATGGCAAGTAGATGGAAGGGCTGTGCGGTTATTAGAAAATAACAGGTTATTCTGCAATAACCGGTTTTTTTTTTAGTAATCGGACCGTTTTTTTCTTATTTTTTTTTTTTTAAATTTTCGTTTGTTCATTTAGAAGCTCCCTTTGCAAAAGCTTTTAAGTGAACAAATGAAAATTTTTTTTAAAAAAAGAAGAAAAAAACGGTCCGATTACTGAAAAATAACCGGTTATTGCAGAATAACCGGTTATTTTCTAATAACCGCATGGAAGCACACAAATGATTTCAAATGATATGCTCTGTCTGGCAAAGTAGCGCTGTGGTACTCACTGGTGTCTGAATTCTTGTTGAATTCTTCATCGCTGTCACAGAAAATATCGACCTGAGACATTTCTTTTACTTTCTCCAATTGATTACCATGGCCAATTGTGTGGCCCCACGCTTCCTTGAGAGCATCACTGAACCACCTAGCTGAAAACAACATTGGACACCTCTTCCCCATCAGTTTTAATTACTTAAGTTGCAAACAGACAGACATTACAACCTACTGGGTACGTCCTTGCGGTCGGACCGAGGGGAGAACGGGAGAACCTACCCGTGGGCATGCAAAGGCACAACAACCTGGCAGTCCTTGCAGTGAATGCTCGAAATGATTCATTCGGGGCTGATGAAAATTGATCTAGTAATTAAAGGGCCTTCCCTCTCCGGCCCGTGTAACCTCCTGCCGCCACTCCTCGAGCACAGTCTTCGCAGGGGTTTCCGCCTCTGCCTCCACACTTGCCGCGTCAGGAAGTCCCGCTGTGAGTGCACCTGCATTCGCAGACAACAAGGCCATAGGTAAAGGGGTGACCGAATTATGTACCACCCTGTACGAAGGGGGCGAACATTTTTCGTGCGCACGGTCACTTGCTCTCTATTTTGTGAACAGCTTGGCGTGCACTGTACTCCACTCGGGGACGATTATAAAATAGTGTTCTGCATCGGCCGGACACGGCAAGGCGATGGCCGAGCGTCGTCTGTCTCTCGCGCACTCCCTAGGTTCTTATGAGTAGACAGAGACAGATGTTTTCGGTTATGGGCCATGGCCGAGCCAAACCCGGCCGATGCAGAACACTATTAGATAATCGACGACAAAGTCCGTCCTAGTGTCTGCAATGTGAACGGGCCTCGCCAATTTTGTTGCTTGTCGTCACAGCATCAGAATACATCTTTTCAGCTTCTTATACTTCCTTTTGCATTGCGCTGGAGATTTATCCCAATATTCTTTTAATTCCTTTCCAATGCCTTTCAGTAGCATATGACTGAAACTGACTATAAAAATTTACTGCAGTACGAAAATCAGGCCTAACAGACATACAGTCGATCCTTGACTTTTGTCCACTCCACCGGGAGCAGCAGTGGACCAAAATCAAATAGCACCGCTCTGTGTAGCTGTAGTTTCCTGTAGTACATTGAAACAACAAACAACACTGTAAAATTGCCCACCCAAAGCATCAGGAAATTCACAGTAAGACATTCCTTACATCCAGTTCCAGTACATCCGCTTCTTCTTTGTTGCCTGTTACGGCCACTTGCCCCATATAAAACCCAGTAGATCTATTTCCAGCTCGGAAAATCTGAGCTTGCATTGAGGGCCCCCTCCCGTGCCATTTTTATGTTGATTAATGATTCCTGCCTTTCTCTTTACATTAACTCTCCAATCTTGCCATGACTGCACAGCCTCGGTCCCGTCGTCCAGGTTGGCGAGGTGCACCAAGTGCAGCACCTCGCCTTCGCTGTCACCCGGCACGAGAAGTAGCGCCTGGTCGATAGGTGGCTGCTCCTGCGCTATCGCGGCCGCAGCAGGCGCTGTGCGCAGAGCGAGCACCGCACGCCTGAAATCTTCCTCCCCGGCGTTGTTCGCAGCAGCATCAAATATATCGACCTTCTCCTGCAGAGTCGCCAACTCCCTTGATGAGATTGGCTCACGCAGCAGCAAGTGCAGATTTTCTGCCGCTTTACTGTCCAGCACCAGGCAAACCATGAAGTGACAACTCAAGATTAACTTACATGACCGTCATATCGGTACGCCCTTCCACCAGGGATATACTTCCCAAGGCCCTCAGGTGGGACCTTATTTTTTTCATAGCCCAATTCGGCTCTCTTAGCAATTACGTCGGGATGATGTGTCCATACTTCTTGCGATACATCTGAAACGACATTTCTAGGTCCAACTTCCACGAACCCTGCAAAAGAGAGAAAACAGATGTAACATAAAACAATCCATTGCGCTGTAAGACATACTTGCAGTGTGCTACTAACCCATTTGCATGGATAGCGGAGGCCATTTGCAGATCGCGAAGTGGCGTCCGAGAGCGATGGGTGAGTTCCGATTAACGTATGCATCACTCGTTGGTATTCAAATTTCCTGGGGTATCTAAGAACGAAAACAATATGACTTTCTTCGCAATCAGAAGAAACAAAAAGTCAGATAAAAAAACACACACACATATAGACCAAACCGGATTTGTTGTGCCTCCATGGGCATCCCACAGCACTTTGTGGCGACAACACACCGCAACTGGACCCGGCTTTGCTGCGCCATCTGTGCGTTGCAAGACGGAACATGCTTTCCGGCGACTTCTAGACACTAACATAACATGCTTTGTGTCAACGCCTGTGCGTACCACGACTGCAGCCTGGTTTGTGGCGACGCCTGCACTGAAAGAACGAAGTCTCTGATATGGAGCGTTTGATGCTCCGAATTGGAGTGAGAATAAATCGATACCTACATGCAATAGGTGCTCAGTTGCGGCTGTTGTTTTAAATGGCACTCGCTTGGGGCTGTTGTTTCAAGAGGCACTCAGTTCCTTGCCGCAGACACTGCTCCTTTCCTTAGGGATGTAAATCCCCGTGTGGTCCAGGGGAAATGCATATGGAAGCAATTCCAAGTACTTGTCGACCTTCCCACAGAATACAGTCTGGGCGTAGTCATCACCACGCTTCTTACACCTTCGATAGTAAAGTCGGGAGCATCCTTGAAGTACTCACGTATATCGAAAAGATATACGTTGCACTTGGTGCGCCCGCACACTTTTATCGCGTGCACGGTCTGGAACCAGTTGCAAATCACAGTAAATTCTCGGTAGAGAGCAACAGTGGATGCGGCGGCGGTCGACATCTCGTCTAATTCAAGTAGGGCTGTAATTTATTGATTCCCCCAGATCAGCCCAGTGTGCGTCTCGAATGCCACTCAATTGTGGTAGACACCGTCCACCGCTGCAGTCGCGCTAGACCTGTTGTCAGCTTTCTGATCAGTTCCTGCCGCGACTTAGCAAACTGGACTTAAGCGTCTGAGTAGGCATCCCTTCCGCCGCTAACGTTAGACGCAGCTCCGGTATCACCGAACGCTAGAGCTGAGAGGCATCTTTCAAAAAGCATGCCACACACAGATGAGAGCTCTACCCAAGCTTCGTCGGGGAACCTCGCATCCTCACCGTAGGGTGCATCTTCCATCACTGACAACAGGGCTTGTCTTGCGTCCCCTCTGAATATACATACTTCTTACGTTCTAAGGCGGTATTAACAGTGTCACTAGAAGATAGGAAGGAAAATTATAATGTATATTATACTCCCCCCCCCCCCCCCACCTTTAAAACTTTGTTTACCAACAAAGTATATCGTTATATATTAATATCAAAAAAACTCACGAAAAAAAAGATTCTTATTTATTAGGCTCCTTGCGGGGCGAATCCATTACATTTCCCATTAAAATTTAGATGGTCATTCCCTAAAGCATAGATAAAGTCTAAAATTTCTTTCCTATCCTCTAATTTTACTTCATACTGTATATCATTTTCTAGATATTGCATTACGGGCTCTACGGCTTTTCTAGCTAAACAGGAGTGCCCACAGGACACAAGGTCGATGTATGCATTATATAGGTTCTTCATGGAACTGGCGACTGGGTCGTCTGTCCAGATTTCATGAGAGTTAGACCTTAGTGTTAATTCTTGCATAAATTGAAGCGCTTTTAAGATAGGCATGGAGATCCGTGGGACCCCCTGGCTTGGGCATTTGGCTTCCATTTTCCTAAAGTCCCTGTTGACAGATAAAATATGGTTTGTCTTAATCTCATTTTCCCTCCTTTTTTACCGCTAATACCGCCACCATTACAACTATCTTAATCTATTCTCTTATCTAAACTTGAGTTTCCCTCTCTGGGATCCAGATTACCGTGACCTCAAAGAATTTATACATTACTAAGTAGAGCGCTATGCAGACAATAAATGCTGCGGCTAGTTCCATGAAAATTACGACTAGAGTTTCCTTAGCGAAGTCGGACATGGAAGGGATTACGTATAGGTCTACTTCCTCAGATAAGTGTTGTTTCCCTCCAGAATAGAATTCGCATACGAAGGTGCCTGTGTGATACCGCGTGAGGTTGCCTAGGACCAGCGTTGATCCGGTGCTGAGTGGCTCCCTTTCCAGGTCCTGCTTGTACCATAGGTATGAACCTGTCAAACTGGGCGCCACCTCGCACCGAAACAACGCCGTTTCTCCCTCGTTCATGGTCCGGTGATTTGGAGTGACTTTTAGCTCAGGTTCTATTACTTTAAGACGGATCGTAGCGCTTGGCCCGAAAAATGGTACCACCTCACGGCACCAGCGCATTTCTCAACTAGTGTGGCAGTAGACATCACTCTGTTCAAGCAAGACATAACACGAGTGCAGTAATAATGAATTAACTCTATACGCTGAGCCGGAGCATCGCTACGACTCAGCACACACATGCGGTAAGCACCATTTCTACCTATTCTAACAAAACTAATAAGGACCCTTCCCACTGAGAAGCTAGCCGGTAACTTTTTATGGACATTAGAAATATTTAAATACTCTATTATTTTACTGAACATATTTACATTAAACACCCCATTGAACTCGTTTTTAGAAAATTGAATAAAAAGGCCATTATCAGACCTTAGCAAGAAATAAACAGCCATAATTGTGGCCATCACATCAAAGCCAATCTCGAAACGCACCTTTTTCGTAACTTCGTTGAGATCGACGTTGCGGCAGAACACCCCCCGCGGCAGCAGCGACATCCCCGGTTCAGGTTCGAGGGTGTTGGAGAAATCCACGTCTTCATCAAAGAGGGCGTCGATTTCAGCAGCGGCAGCGGGGGTAGTAGCGGGAGCGGCGGCAGCGGAGGTGGCAGCGGGAGCAGGGGTGGCGGCGAGAACGGGCAGGGGGCGGCCGGGTCTGACGCAGGCGACAGCGGTGCGAGGGGCGGCAACGGCCGCGACATCTTCACGCCCTTGCTCGCGATGTCGAGCCCAACGAGCGGTGCTGGGGCCGGGGCCGGGGCAGTCGCCAGCTCCCGGAGCAAATTGTCGAGCAGGCGCTCCAGCTCATCGTGGGGGACGTTCTCGACGCCCGTCAGCGAGAACCCCACGTCGAACGGCCCATTCGCCACGCTCTGGGCGATCACCTCGATGTTCTCGATCGGCGGCAGGTCCTCCAAGGTGAGCCCCAGGCTGTTCACCAGGGACCCGAGCTTGTCCGTCGCCGGCGGCTGCACCTGCACCGGCACCGACACCGAGCTGTCGACGGTGTCGTACCTGGTCTTCATGATGTCCAGCCGCTTACGGGCCGGACCGCTCCTCTTGTTGTTGTAGGGCGCAACATCGCCGCGCTTCTTCTTCAAGCTCAACCTTCAAGCTTCATGGCGGAGATAGAACTCATTTTTCACAACACAAACACAAAGCACAGTTAGCAGACCTTTCGCAAGCGGAGGCTGAAGGACAAGTGCCCTGACCAGCACGGGGACCCCTTACGTATACTGGCCGTGGGCACCCCCCACCACTTCCTTTTGCATTGCGCTGGAGATTTATCCCAATATTCTTTTAATTCCTTTCCAATGCCTTTCAGTAGCATGTGACTGAAACTGACTATAAAAATTTACTGCAGTACGAAAATCAGGCCTAACAGACATACAGTCGATCCTTGACTTTTGTCCACTCCACCGGGAGCAGCAGTGGACCAAAATCAAATAGCACCGCTCTGTGTAGCTGTAGTTTCCTGTAGTACATTGAAACAACAAACAACACTGTAAAATTGCCCACCCAAAGCATCAGGAAATTCACAGTAAGACATTCCTTACATCCAGTTCCAGTACATCCGCTTCTTCTTTGTTGCCTGTTACGGCCACTTGCCCCATATAAAACCCAGTAGATCTATTTCCAGCTCGGAAAATCTGAGCTTGCATTGAGGGCCCCCTCCCGTGCCATTTTTATGTTGATTAATGATTCCTGCCTTTCTCTTTACATTAACTCTCCAATCTTGCCATGACTGCACAGCCTCGGTCCCGTCGTCCAGGTTGGCGAGGTGCACCAAGTGCAGCACCTCGCCTTCGCTGTCACCCGGCACGAGAAGTAGCGCCTGGTCGATAGGTGGCTGCTCCTGCGCTATCGCGGCCTCAGCAGGCGCTGTGCGCAGAGCGAGCACCGCACGCCTGAAATCTTCCTCCCCGGCGTTGTTCGCAGCAGCATCAAATATATCGACCTTCTCCTGCAGAGTCGCCAACTCCCTTGATGAGATTGGCTCACGCAGCAGCAAGTGCAGATTTTCTGCCGCGTCCCAGACCGATCGCCGCGAATCCCGCCAGCGGATCACCGTCTTCTCGGCGAAATCGTGAGGCACTATATAGTGCCCCTCGTCAGGGCATGCCGGCTTGCGGAAGTCCTGGCAGACCACCTCAGAGGGTGGCTCTTGGAGTTCTCCGCCAACACCAAGCTACCGCTGCCCGACCACGTCGACAAGGACAACAGGCAGGAGGTCGCCAGTATACAGAGGAAGCTAATTGAAGACGCTCAAGTAGAACACAAACCTTGCTCAGTTACAATTTCAAACAAGGAATGCACCTTAAGCCACTTTTCAGAGATTTTCGACGATCCATTTGGAATGCAGTTAAGCTCAGCTGTTAACTCTGACAACAACCTCGCTTTCCTCAGCTGGCCGGTCGCACCGACAAGCTTATTATGGCCCAATTTAGGATAGCGCTTCATGAACGCCATCATAGTTCTGCGCTGCTCATGACCAGCTTTCTTACTTTCCTGAAGTACACAAACAATAGCGAAAGTCATAACCTGTACTGGCTCCTTTAAACCACACGAATATTTTCTTTAGACAACACAACTCACCTGAGCAACGTTTTCCATGCTTTCCGTAACTGATTACTAATAAGATGCCAAATATACACAACGTGTCACTCACAAACTCTCCTACAAATCGCTTAAAAACTGACAGTACCGGTTTGCATCCGGGTTGCCACAGTCGCATGCCATGAGCGGCCCGTCGCCGCCAACCAATCCGAAGGCCATCATTACTTAGATTGGGAAAAGTTTACATGTATCATATCTCCTCAATTCTAAAATTAGGGGGTTGTTAATAGGATGGGATGCAATTTTGGCTACATTTGCTCTCGCATTTTCCTCTGCTACTCTGCAGATTTCTTTAACATCTACTGAAGGGCTTAGAAGACCACCTTTGTCCAGGCGCGCCGTCAGTTTTGATCGTCTGACATTTCCAATTAACTCGTTAGACCAAACACCACATGCCCAAGAATTTTCCACAGACCTCGAAACAAACCCACCAATATGGCTTACAACATCTACAAACGGCATCTGTACTATCCGGCAGTCCTATAGAACCCTTCCTGCCTTAAGTAGGTACTGCCAAAGAAACAGGATCATCAGCAGCAATATTTTCGGATGGAAGGACGTAACTATCTGTTATAAGGGCCTCTTGCTGTTCGTCATGAAGCATCCCTTTCCTACTTTTCGAGGGAGCATGTAAAATAGAAATAACTTCTAACGGAAAACAGTTTGTTGATCTTTGGTCATGGCGCAACTCACTGTGGACAAGTGATCGTTTGTTAAGCCCTTTTGAATTCAACTGTGTTCGGGATGCAGCGCTAACCACCCCTAGCACGAATTGCACTATGATAGGTCTCCAAATGATCATGACTCATTCTGTATGTCGGTACAAATAAGATATTTTTTTGTCGTGAATAGAAACATCATAAATATTAAGAACCTATTTTGTCCCTCAAAACTAGGCCTCCGAACCTTAATGCTCCATCTGCAACATACTTTAGCAAATGTATGTTGTATACCGTTTCTGACCCACCAAAATACTTTTAAAAATGGGATGAATAGGATAGAAGAAGTTAATGTGCCTTATTTACAGAGTCCACAGTTATTATTTTTTTTGGTAAAAGTAAGAACGCTGACTGAAACAACATTGCAAGGTGAAGTACTTAAAAGCTATGCCAAAGTCCAACAAGGCATGGAAAACAATAAAACGAAAGCCAGGCCAGCCACTTCAGATGCTTTCCACCACTTCCTATTTTTAATTGAACGTGGGACTCTGGGAAGATTAGCTGGTGGTTTTATTTTCTACAAACGATCATCTGTTGCACTCTCCAGAGAGGCTAATGCGCTCTTCCATTTCTCATTGTGCACCCAAAACTTCCTTTGTGCTGTAGCCAGAAGCAATTCCATACGAGTCCTTGCTGCACCTAGTAACATATTATGCATGTAATCTACAGGAAGACCTCTTATGATATCAAAGTACTTCAGATCCAATAATGGTGTTGGCCCCTTAACTCCTCTATAGTGCCGTTTACTTGGGTTTGAATTATCACATACTAAGAATGCCTTGGCCAAATCCTCCTCCAAAGATTCAAGTGTTCGTTCTTGATATTCTGTTCCGTGAACCACATACCTCATACCTCTTCCTGCACTCTCCGCTTCATGATAACAATAAGAGCAGGCAAATTTGGCCCCAAAGCATTGCCGGCTTAAAACACTATACCGGGCAACAGAGTCAACAAAACATTATATGGGGATAACCTTACTATTTATTTGCTCTCCCCTGTGTTCCCATTAAAACCCTACTTGAGATAGTCTATTGACTTGCTTGACAAATGGTAACTTATAAACGTTAAAATTAGGATCTTTAGGGCCTACATTAAGGCCAGCTAGACAATTGTAATTTGCACGCTCCTCTGGGGGTAGTTCATTAAATTGAATAAAAATAGTCCAAATAGCCTTATTGGATGAATTGCCCAAAGGACAGCCATCAGTAAAAAAAGTACATGAAAAATTGTATTTGGAGGATAGGATACCTTCATTGGTACTGAGTGATTTGTACACCGACCCGTCATATAAGTATACGCTAGTGAATGTGGTCGAGCAATGGGTTGGGGCGAAGGATTTATCACTCTCTGCGTAGCTGAGTTGGCCGTGACGCCGTTGGCTCCCCCGAATGTAGCCTGAATAAAAAATAACTTATATGTGATCAAATGCTTCGCAGTACGACTAATAGTTGAGAAACATGCACATGCATACAATGAGTATTTGAGAACCTACAGTACACGAAGTTAGATATTCACAAATGCACAACGCCACACTCTCACCTCCAAAGCCAACTACGGTGGACGCTTCAACTTCATGTTGTGTTGACCTGTTTATCATTAGAAAACGACCACACTCATAAACTTTTCCATAAGTATCGATGTCCTCGTAAACAGCTACGAGACCATCTTTCAGGTACATTACAACAAAGCTAACATTCTTCAAAAATAGATCTGGTGACTGAGTAGTCATAATTATATAAGAGTTCACAACAAAAGACCCGAAAGTCGTTGTACTAGACAAAGATCACAAGCGCGTACCGTATCGACGTGGAGTGGCAGCCAGACCACAACACGAGAGCAGAAGACGCGTCACGGCGGTGGTGGTGATGGTGGTGGCAGCAGGGAGGGGAAGGAGTGGGGACTAGAGGGGAAAGCCCTCTGGTAAATACGCGGAGTCGTCACCAGTAGCGGAGCCGTGCTCGCCCCGCCCGAGATAGCTCCGGCAGGCACTAGTACGTCGTAGTGTCACTTTTAACAGCGTCGCGTACGCAATGACCAGCTCGGCGCATTAAAGTACATACTACGTGCACTCATCATTTTGGCTCGGGTCTCACATCGGAACACTCACGTGCAATGGCAAAAGTGCAAGCAGCTCGTGACAAAATTTGTCACGTCCTCTCGTGCACTCGGGCAATGAGCACGAGCAGGCCAACCCTCGTGGCTTGCCACTTCACACGACCCTTCTTCCTGCTATCGGGCATGCTTTCCTGCGGGCTCGTGTTGTGTGCCATGTGGGCTCGCGACCTGCCTCGTGCCGTGTGTCAAGCATCGTGGTGCATAGTGACTTGCATTCCACGGTCCGTGTCGTGTGCGCCGGCATGTTGCCTCGTGTCTCAAATCGGCCTTTCTCGTGCTGGTAGGAATTTATTTTATGCTATTTGATTACCTGTGATTTTATTATCTAGAAATGACTGACACTATTTTTATGTTTTAAATAAATTTTGAAAAGCTTTGTAAGAATCTCGGGAACACCGTTAAGGCCCCCCCCCCCCCCCCCCCCCCTCGCTGTCGGCTCGTCGAGAGAGGGATGGGGGTGGCCGGGGAGGTGAGCGAGGTGGTGGGAGTACCCGAACGGGAGCGGCAGGCGCGCGCGCTTAGGGGCTAAACTTGAGCGGTCTGTCGCGACATCTAAATATTGTTCAAAAATTGCGAAAAAAGATGGGTATACCTCTATGACCTCAGCCACAGACTTCGCTCGGCTCATGCAGAGCGCTGACCGGGCCGTGCCGGTCCAATTTATCCGCATACGGATGGTTAGGACATCAGACGACTGCTTCGCCCACTCCTTGCAGATTTGTTTCGCAATCAGGTCAATGGAGACCTCGTCGTTTCCCACCGGCTCCTCCAAGGCGCCGTTGTCACCTTCCCCCACGGGCAGGGCTTCCCCCTGGTAAGTTTTCACCCAGTCAGATCACTGTCCAGCACAAGGCAAACCATGAAGTGACAACTCAAGATTAACTTACATGACCGTCATATCGGTACGCCCTTCCACCAGGGATATACTTCCCAAGGCCCTCAGGTGGGACCTTCTTTTTTTCATAGCCCAATTCGGCTCTCTTAGCAATTACGTCGGGATGATGTGTCCATACTTCTTGCGATACATCTGAAACGACATTTCTAGGTCCAACTTCCACGAACCCTGCAAAAGAGAGAAAACAGATGTAACATAACAATCCATTGCGCTGTAAGACATACTTGCAGTGTGCTACTAACCATTTGCATGGATAGCGGAGGCCATTTGCAGATCGCGAAGTGGCGTCCGAGAGCGATGGGTGAGTTCCGATTAACGTATGCATCACTCGTTGGTATTCAAATTTCCTGGGGTATCTAAGAACGAAAACAATATGACTTTCTTCGCAATCAGAAGAAACAAAAAGACAGAAAAAAAAACACACACACATATAGACCAAACCGGATTTGTTGTGCCTCCATGGGCATCCCACAGCACTTTGTGGCGACAACACACCGCAACTGGACCCGGCTTTGCTGCGCCATCTGTGCGTTGCAAGACGGAACATGCTTTCCGGCGACTCCTAGACACTAACATAACATGCTTTGTGTCAACGCCTGTGCGTACCACGACTGCAGCCTGGTTTGTGGCGACGCCTGCACTGAAAGAACGAAGTCTCCGATATGGAGCGTTTCATGCTCCGAATTGGAGTGAGAATAAATCGATACCTACATGCAATAGGTGCTCAGTTGCGGCTGTTGTTTTAAATGGCACTCGCTTGGGGCTGTTGTTTCAAGAGGCACTCAGTTCCTTGCCGCAGACACTGCTCCTTTCCTTAGGGATGTAAATCCCCGTGTGGTCCAGGGGAAATGCATATGGAAGCAATTTCAGGTACTTGTCGACCTTCCCACAGAATACAGTCTGGGCGTAGTCATCACCACGCTTCTTACACCTTCGATAGTAAAGTCGGGAGCATCCTTGAAGTACTCACGTATATCGAAAAGATTTACGTTGCACTTGGTGCGCCCGCACACTTTTATCGCGTGCACGGTCTGGAACCAGTTGCAAATCACAGTAAATTCTCGGTAGAGAGCAACAGTGGATGCGGCGGCGGTCGACATCTTGTCTAATTCAAGTAGGGCTGTAATTTATTGATTCCCCCAGATCAGCCCAGTGTGCGTCTCTGATGCCACTCAATTGTGGTAGATACCGTCCACCGCTGCAGTCGCGCTAGACCTGTTGTCAGCTTTCTGATCAGTTCCTGCCGCGACTTAGCAAACTGGACTTGAGCGTCTGAGTAGGCATCCCTTCCGCCGCTAACGTTAGACGCGACTCCGGTATCACCGAACGCTAAAGCTGAGAGGCATCTTTCAAAAAGCATGCCACACACAGATGATGAGAGCTCTACCCAAGCTTCGTCGGGGAACCTCGCATCCTCACCGTAGGGTGCATCTTCCATCACTGACAACAGGGCTTGTCTTGCGTCCTCTCTGAATATACATACTTCTTACATTCTAAGGCGGTATTAACAGTGTCAGAGGAAGAAAAATTATAATGTATATTATACCCCCCCCCCCCACCTTTAAAACTTTGTTTACCAACAAAGTATATCGTTATATGTTACTACCAAAAAAACAAACAAAAAAAAAAGATTCTTATTTATTAGGCTCCTTGCGGGGCAAATCCGTTACATTTCCCATTATAATTTAAATGGTCATTCCCCAAAGCATATATATAGTCTAAAATTTCTTTTCTATCCTCTAATTTAACTTCATACTGGATATCATTTTCAAGATATTGCATTATCGGCTCTACTGCTTTTTTAGCTAAACATGAGTGCCCACAGGACACAAGGTCAATATATTCATTATATAAGCTCTTCATGGAACTGGCGACTGGGTCGTCAGTCCATATTTCGTGGGAGTTAGACCTAAGTGTTAACTCTTGCATATATTTAAGAGCTGTCAAGATAGGCATAGAGATCCGTGGGACCCCCTGGCTTGGGCATCTGGTCTCCATTTTCCTAATGTCCCTGTTGACAGATAAAACATGATTTGTCTTAATCTCCTTTTCCCTTTTTTTTTTTTATATTACCGCTAATACCGCCACCATTACAACTATCTTAATCTACTCTCTTATCTACACTTGAGTTTCCCTCTCTGGGATCCAGATTACCGTAACCTCAAAGAATTTATACATTACTAAATAAAGCGCTATGCAGACAATAAATGCTGCGGCTAGTTCGATGAAAATTACGACTAGAGTTTCCTTAGCGAAGTCGGACATGGAAGGGATTACGTATAGGTCTACTTCCTCAGATAAGTGTTGTTTCCCTCCAGAATAGAATTCGCATACGAAGGTGCCTGTGTGATACCGCGTGAGGTTGCCTAAGACCAGCGTTGATCCGGTGCTGAGTGGCTCCCTTTCCAGGTCCTGCTTGTACCATAGGTATGAACCTGTCAAACTGGGCGCCACCTCGCACCGAAACAACGCCGTTTCTCCCTCGTTCATGGTCCGGTGATTTGGAGTGACTTTTAGCTCAGGTTCTATTACTTTAAGACGGATCGTAGCGCTTGGCCCGAAAAATGGTGCCACCTCACGGCACCAGCGCATTTCTCAACTAGTGTGGCAGTAGACATCACTCTGTTCAAGCAAGACATAACACGAGTGCAGTAATAATGAATTAACTCTATACGCTGAGCCGGAGCATCGCTACGACTCAGCACACACATGCGGTAAGCACCATTTCTACCTATTCTATAAGCAAAACCAATGAGGACCCCTCCCACTGAGAAGCTAGCCGGTAACTTTTTATGGACATTAGAAATATTTAAATACTCTATTATTTTACTGAACATATTTACATTAAACACCCCATTGAACTCGTTTTTAGAAAATCGAATAAAAAGGCCATTATCAGACCTTAGCAAGAAATAAACACCCATAATTGTGGCCATCAGATCAAAGCCAATCTCGAAACGCACCTTTTTCGTAACTTCGTTGAGATCGACGTTGCGGCAGAACACCCCCCGCGGCAGCAGCGACATCCCCGGTTCAGGTTCGAGGGTGTTGGAGAAATCCACGTCTTCATCAAAGAGGGCGTCGATTTCAGCAGCGGCAGCAGCGGCAGCGGGGGTAGTAGCGGGAGCGGCGGCAGCGGAGGTTGCAGCGGGAGCAGGGGTGGCGGCGAGAACGGGCAGGGGGGCGGCCGGGTCTGACGCAGGCGACAGCGGTGCGAGGGGCGGCAACGGCCGCGACATCTTCACGCCCTTGCTCGCGATGTCGAGCCCAACGAGCGGTGCTGGGGCCGGGGCTGGGGCCAGGGCCGGGGCCGGGGCAGTCGCCAGCTCCCGGAGCAAATTGTCGAGCAGGCGCTCCAGCTCATCGTGGGGGACGTTCTCGACGCCCGTCAGCGAGAACCCCACGTCGAACGGCCCATTCGCCACGCTCTGGGCGATCACCTCGATGTTCTTGATCGGCGGCAGGTCCTCCAAGGTGAGCCTCAGGCTGTTCACCAGGGACCTGATCTTGTCCGTCGCCGGCGGCTGCACCTGCACCGACACCGAGCTGTCGACGGTGTCGTACCTGGTCTTCATGATGTCCAGCCGCTTACGGGCCGGACCGCTCCTCGTGTTGTTGTAGGGCGCAACATCGCCGCGCTTCTTCTTCAAGCTCAAGCTTCAAGCTGCATGGCGGAGATAGAACTCATTTTTCACAACACAACACAAACATAAAGCACAGTTAGCAGACCTTTCGCAAGCGGAGGCTGTAGGCTGTATAAACATACATACAGAAAGTCTGAGTCTGAGCGCAAAATGAAATACACAGCCATAATTGTGGCCAGAATATCATACCCGATCTCAAAATGCTCTTTTTTTGTCACCTCGTTGAGGTCTACGTACCTAAAAAAACACCCCCGCGGCAGCACAGACATCCCGGGTTCCGGCTCTACGATTGTGGAAAAATCCACATCGTCGTCGAACAAGCTCCCGGGGACGTCGGTAACAGCAGCAGCGGGGGCAGCAGGTGCAGGAGTGGCCGAGGTGGTAGGGGTTGCGGCGTCAAGGGTGGGCACGATCATGGGGGCGGCAGGGGTTGACAGCGGGACGAGAGGTGGCAGCGGCCGAGACAGCTTACCGCCCTTCCTCGCGATGCCCAACCCCGCAGCAGGAGCCGGGGCCGGGGCCGCCGACAGACCCCCGTGCAGGCTGTCCAGCAGCCGCTCCAGCTCGTCCCCGTTGAAATCGCTGACGCCGTCCACGATGAATCCGACGTCGAAAGGCCCGTCGGCCACACTCTGAGCAACCACGTTGATGCTCTCGACCGGGGGCAGGTCGTCCAACGTCAGTCCCAGGCTGGAGACCAGGGAACCCAACTTGTCTGTCGGCGGCTGTTGCACCGTGCTGTCGACGGTGTCGATGCTCCTCTTGACAATGTCCAGCCGCTTACGGGCTGGACCTCTTCTCTGGTAGGTCGCAACGTCGCCGCGATTCCTCTTCAGGCTCGACGCCTTCTTCGTCACGGAGGAGGAGGAACTCATTTTTCACAACACAACACAAACACAAAGCACAGTTAGCAGACCTTTCGCAAGCGGAGGCTGAAGGAACCGATTGCAGCTGAGGTCTTTGAGAGCCTGGTTGACAAACTCCCAAAGCCCCGCTGATTCGTAACCTCACCAATGGTTGGCATCAAGAGTTTGGGGACCAGAGGCACAGTGGTTATGACAGCACGACAGCAAGCTTTACATTTCATGGACAGGACGGTACGCAGAGCAGACCATTTACCAGCAATGGCCTTCCGCTCCCGACGCTGTTGATTACTGGAGCAAAGCTTTAAAAAATCATTAGTACCAATGAATATAAGAACATCACCCAGGCTGTTGTTAGGCATACTATTAAGAACGTCCAGCAGCTCAGAGATAGTTCTCCCAGACTGGCTCAAGCCAACTGTTCTAGGATAGGGCACAGTTTGCAAGCCGTCTGGAAGCTTTCCTCTGTTCAGCAGGTAACGTACTCCTTGGCTGTCTCCAAGCACCGACATTCCTTGGACACTGGGCGGTGGAGTCACAATGTTCACCTGCACATAAGAATCATGAAAGTACATCAGAAGTACATCAGGAAGTACATCAGAGTATTTAAGCAGATCTAACCCACACCCAATGCGAGGCATTGACACCTCTCGAACACCAAGGGTAGTGCACAAGACGTTCAAATGAACCAAGCAATTGAGAACATTATTTATATCGATACACTTATCTGAATAGCGCTTCTTTGTGATGAGGTAGACGACAAAGGTGGTGTTGTGTTTTAGGTAGGCCACCTCACCCACCCCTTTGCCTTGGGCCAGAAGCTCATCAACCCTGCCGAAGTACTCTTTGAACCCAACAGCAATACCAGCAGACATATGAAAGTCAGTACTGACTGCATGGGCCAAGGCACCTGGCATGGCGAAGAGATCACCCCAGATTTCCACAATGGGAGCCATAGCGAATCTGAAACAAAACAAAACAAAAAATTGTTGTAAAGCATTGTCTGCAAAAATGAAATGGAAAAATTTAATTATCAGAGTAATGGAAAATTGCAGCGAGAGTTGTCAGTGGGAAGAAAAGAGGGGAAATCAAAGGAGAGAAGGCAAGGCGTTGACCGTTGCATTCTCACCTGGTGTAGGCAAGTGATATATTGTGAGGGTACCCAACAACGGCCGGTCGCCAAGGGGACAGCGAGGGCGGCGCGTACAATGGTACCGGTGTCACCAGTGCGGTATTCGTGCCTTCTTGGAGTCCGCGGTGTGTGCGGGAGGCAAGGGAGAGAAAGGAGCGACTGCTCTTTTTTTTTTTTTTTTTTTGAGGTTTCCCGCCTCTTTTTTTGTTTATTTCTTTCCAGTCAGACACCCTCCGACTGGGGAAACCGGCTTTAATCTTTATTGATAATAACCGAATAAACTACAGAGACAGGTTCCAATTCTTTCAACAATTTTATTTACAATCAACAGGATACAGGTAAGTAGGGCAAACATGAACACAAAGGATTTTTACGCCCCGCAAAACTTTAGTCCTTGGATAAATTAAATATAATCACAATGTGAATGAGATCACTGGTATATAACAACATTTCAACTCTAAGCCATGAGATGGTATTCATACGGGGCTGGGGTCCGAAAGGTGCTGCGGTCTGATCACTGAAGATTGACACTTAAGGCGCGCCGGGCCCACCTTGTCTCCCGGCGGCTGGGCTGGCCGAGTGGGACTGTTAGTCTCTTCAGATTAACAGCTTGTGCTTCCGCACTAGGCCAGCCCGCCGTTTTACTGAGAGCCTGCTTGCTTGGGTGAGTTACTACGCCGTCCCTTCTTCAGCCCCTGCTTCGCTGGACTGCTCTTCCTACCGCCTTTTGGGCCGGGAGTTCCCGGACGCTTCTTGGCTTTTCCAGGCTGCTTGGCTGGGCTGCGGCTCTTAGATCTGGCTGGCGATTTAGACTTGCTCTTCGCTGGAGATCTCGACTTGCTCTTGGACTTGCTGGCCCGCTTGCCTGGGGAGCGTGACTTGCTGCGAGCTTTTTGTGACCCTGCTGATCTTGACCTGGAGCGCGTCTTGCTTCTGGACTTCTTTTTTTACAACAACTTTCCTATTCAAACACTCCTTGCAAAGAGGAGCAGGTTTATTGAACCCAGCTGGTTCTTTCCTCAACCATTTTAGAGCTGACCTATTGTTGCCTCCCTGGTCACAAACAGAAGCCCTAACATCGAAGCCAATACTTAGCAAAGATGAAATAACAGACACAATGAGTTTGGCAAGAACGGTGGGTGCAGTCTCCCCCTTACTGAAATAGTAAGCAACAGGCTGTTTCCACTTCTTTGTCAAACCCTGAACCATAAACACTAAACCTTTATTTGCCACATCTTCACTTGCTTTGCCATCACCATGGTTATTAAACCCTTCAACCCTATCTTTATCTTCATTGTAAGTTAAAAACTGAGCAATTTGGACCTCATCCCACATGACAACCACAACTTTCTCCTCATCAGTCATACCCTTGGCCAACTTCCCCAGATGTTCAAAGAAATGCTTATTGATACCTACTTCAAACTTTATGCATCAATGATTTTAAAGTTGAAGGCGAGGGAAGGTTAAGAATTTTTCTCAAAAAGCTATAATTTTTCTTTGCCCCTTTCCATAATGCCAATGTCTTCTGCTCCAAAGTATATCTAAAACCAAATTTGGCATTCTTTCCCTTCCCCCGCCTCTGATTGTTCATTTGGGCTTCAAACAAAACAGCGGCCCCTCTGGTCTTAAACATCCCCAACTTTAGCCACAAATGGTGCATTAGCTCTTTGAAGGAGGGCGGTACGGTTAGTTCTTAGTGCCGCAAGGGAATTCTTCAAGTTGGTAATTTGCCTACGCAAAAATTTATTATCATCAAGTATTGACCGCTTCCTCGGGGACATGTCATGTTTGCTGAGTCCAAATTTACTGAGATTTGGAGCACGCTTGCCTGTGCTCCTGGTCTTCCGTACTTTCCTCTTCACTGCAAGCAGTGGACTAGAAGGATGAGCAGGCGTCAACACAGGTGAGCCCATGCCTGAATCATTACCGCTCGAAGAGAGAGACACCTGGAGCCAGTACAGGGAGCGGACTTGATGTTGTTACCGCTGGTCCAGGTTTCTTCAAATCCATGGAAAAACCATATTAAAAAATAACGTCAGTCTCAAAATTGTTAACAAGGGACAGCTTTTCATTACCACAAAAATGATATATATATGTATATATATCACAAAATATTGAACTATGAACACAATTCAACTTTGAACAAATTCATTCTTATCACAGTTCTAGTCAGGTTGAAATCAAAGTTTGTAAGTGCTATACAACATTGAGACACATGCTTTAACCTAACCTCATTAAATTAACAACAAGAATTTCACAATTCATTCAGGTACGTATCTGAAGACTTGGCTCAGTGTGGGTCTCATCAAAAGAGATAAGATTGCTAATTAAAAAATATTCATGTTTCATGGTGTCCACTTGTAATGAACCATACATGAAGCCAACACGACATGACATCCATCAACAGAAATTATCGCAGATGTGGAGAAAAATTTCTCTAGTCAAGGTAGCTTTGGAAAACATCACAGTGGTGCTTAGGTTGAAAGCAAAGTTTCGAACTGGTTTAAAACATTGATACACATGCTTAATGTCTCCATTGAATATTGAAAAAGATATGAAAAAAAAAACAATCATTATTTGTAACAATAATGATAATAATAATAATAATAATTATTATTATTATTATTATTATTATTGTGAATACTATGGCAAATTAATGGGAACAAAGTGGATGAAAAGAAAAACAGAAAACCGGGCCAAAATACAGAAACTAAAACAAGAAGGTGAGGAGGCAAAAGTGGCAAATGAGATGGGGCCGCGGCGGATGGATGAACTGCAACCGTCGGGAGCCTGCAACAGAATTGGTCCACAAGTGTGTTAAAAGCGGTTAAATCAGTCTCATCAATATAATTGTACTGGCCGGCACTTCTCACCCTCTTTTTGCGTCGGTTGCAGTACGTCCATCCGCCACGGGCCGAACGGAGCATGAAGAATTATTGATTGATGATCAGAGCTTGGTGCACTCGCTGGATGTTTGAATCACCACACCGTCCTCCATCGCTGGCAATGACATGGACTTTGACAGAGAAACGGATTTCAGATTAGTTGATTGTGCCGCAAGCGGACAGGACCAGTACTGCAATAAAAATTGAAAATAACTCACGCTCTTGCGCCTCCGATAGGCGTTGCAAACGAATTTGCAGATGTTTAGCATCGCCGCCAGGGCCCCGATCAGTGCGCTGATGAGACATGAGATTCAAAATAAGACGCAAAATTAATCGGGTTTTTGACTTCAGCGAACGGGGACGAACGAATTCAAGATGATACTTACAAAAACATCATTAACCAGTGATACCAGCTCACTTCCATTTTGATTTCCTTCCAGCTATTGCACTCAAAAAAAAATTATATGGCCTACACAAATCGTTCTTGACGGCTTCAACTGACGCTGACGAACACGACAATTCTCTCTCCAGCCGAGCACGACGTGCTGGATGGGCAAGGGGCGCTGTGATTGGCCGAGACGCCCCAATATCCCCCTCTCATTGCGCTGGAGCCGAGGCCGAGGCTGCCCGAGTAGAGCCGAACGGAGCATCGCGGCGCCCGGAGCACGCATCACCGCTGGCGCGGCGGGGGCGTGCTTTGGATATACGGGGCACGTCCGTGAACGAGGGAAAGGAACAGAAGAGGGGCGGACGCCAGGTAGGAATCGCAATGCCAGGCGCGTGTCCAGGAATTTGGTTTAGTTGGGGGTCTTGTCGCGCATTTTGCCTACTTAAAGGCTGAATGCGGTGCGGGTTGCGTACCCTACGGTCGGCGCCGTTCGGGCGCCGACGGCTTTTGGAGGGTGGGGGGGGGGGGGGGGGGGGGGGGGGTGGAAGGGGGCCATCATGGCCCACGTGCCCCCCCCCCCCTGGACACACGCCTGCGCACCGCACAGGCATGCCGGAGGGTACGGCCCACAGACCCCAAAATTACAGGTAATGTCTACTAAATGAAATCGACCCTTAGGAAATGGACCTAGCCCAGCCCATCCTAACCTAACCTGCTCGGAAAAGAAATTGAGAAGAAGGGAACTATTTCATATTCACACACAGAGTGGGTCAAGTAACAAGGACCGAAGAAAAAAAAAAAAAAAAAAAAAAAAGGCAAAGGTCGAGATTAAAGGGAAGACACACAGGCACCATTCATGCCTCTTTATGCACTTGGAATATTACTAATGTTGAATGTATTTCAAAATAACGTCAATGAAGACTCAGCTCACGATGACCCATGACCCCATATGCCGACTCACACACCACAACCTCACGGAGAGTGTCGGACTCCTCCTCACTGGGTGATGCGACAAAATTTAATGCTCCACACTATTCTCAAAAGACCAGCTGAGTTTGATCTCAACAGACTGGCCATGATGAAATAGGGTTGAGCTGATCTGCTGCGCATGCTGTCCTGGACTGGAGGATTGCACTGTCTGGGTCTGGTGTCGGCTGCACTTGGGGCTGCCTGGCTGGTTGACGACTGATACCTCTGGAGGTTGTTGTGTTTCTCCACAAACATTACCCACAAGCAGACACCTTCGTACACAGAGATACTCCGTTGAAACCGTTCAATAATTTACTGAAATATTTACAAAAAAGGAAAAAAAAAAAATTGTATAAGTGCAGTCCCTGGGTCAGAGGCACTTGTGGGCTGTCCCCAGTTGGAGAGCACATTGGGTTCATTCATGAGTTTCCAGTGATCTCCGTTCAGTTTCTCAATGGACTGCCTCTGTGTTCCTACTGTGTGGCTACATCAATTACATAAAAACACTAGTGTACGAGAAATAAATTGAAAGAAATGATCAAGTCCGCAGTTAGCAGTTCATATGGACGAATCACTAAATAAAAAATAATCAATCCATATGGCGTTGAAGAAGTTAAATTCACAGACACAAGTGACGAAACAATACATGGAATGTGCACTGCACCAACTCACCCATTGCATTTGAAGTCCTACACCGGTTTCAATGAATTTGGTATCGAAAGCACCGCATACAGGTGCACTCTATGCCCACAAAATATGAAGGAAATCAGAAATGAATTGTATGTTGTGGGTGACAAGACACCTTGGTCACACTTCTTTATACCACTCCGTACCTCATGGGTGTGGATTCACAGAAGGGGAAAAAATAGTCGAGGGTGAACCGATTGACCAAGATGATGATGGCCATTACTGCGAATCACCTCAATGAACCAGTAGCCAAAATTCAGGAACAGAGTTATAGGTTGCTCCACGTTCCACGTTGAAGTTGACACACAAGGGACCTGAGGGAGAGAAAAAAAAAATGATTCAGGGTAAAGATGACATTCCACATTGACTTGTTCACATTTGCTACGACCGGGTGCACCGAAAGGGCAATTAAGTTTGAGAATGACGAATGAAGCGAACTCCTCCTCCTGCTCTGTTCACAGAAAACGAGTCTATTAATGAACTATAAATGTTGCATTTATGATAGGTGCCTCACACGCATATAACCTCTGATTGTGACAAGGCATTTGGCAATTCAAAATAACACCGCTAGGTCCATTGAACACTACCTATCCAGTACGGAATCACTAGGGGCCCAGGCAGAGACGATACGGCAGTGATTGCCATGATGCTTCAGTGATAATAAAAATGATATTTTTCAGAAAGATGGCATCAACGTGATGGTATATGCTTGGGTTTCGCGAGTGGCTTGGTTACATGTTCGGCAGCGAGGGGCGCTGGCGTCAGAAACGGACGACAACCGTACGGGAGCGTGTCGAAACGAAGTGGTCATTCGACCGACGCGAACGGACACCCCAGAAAATGACATCACTCAAATCGAAACGAACACACCATCAGAAACTTTCTTCCAACGTAGAATCGTCCGCGTCTACGGCATTCATGCATGAAGTCTAACACGAATTCACCCGGTTTGAAATCAAGTTGGCATCGCTCACCGCCCACTACAACACACCGTTTCGTGCGCCGGCCAATCACGAGCGAGCTTCCGTGTACACAAAATACTTTTACTTCTGCTTTAACAGGGAAAGGAGTCATCAGGAGTTTGTTGTCATTCCAAGTCAACTGAGCAATTTGGACCTCATCCCACATGACAACCACAACTTTCTCCTCATCAGTCATACCCTTGGCCAACTTCCCCAGATGTTCAAAGAAATGCTTATTGATACCTACTTCAAACTTTATGCATCAATGATTTTAAAGTTGAAGGCGAGGGAAGGTTAAGAATTTTTCTCAAAAAGCTATAATTTTTCTTTGCCCCTTTCCATAATGCCAATGCCAATGTCTTCTGCTCCAAAGTATATCTAAAACCAAATTTGGCATTCTTTCCCTTCCCCCGCCTCTGATTGTTCATTTGGGCTTCAAACAAAACAGCGGCCTCTCTGGTCTTAAACATCCCCAACTTTAGCCACAAATAGTGCATTAGCTCTTTGAAGGAGGGCGGTACGGTTAGTTCTTAGTGCCGCAAGGGAATTCTTCAAGTTGGTAATTTGCCTACGCAAAAATTTATTATCATCAAGTATTGACCGCTTCCTCGGGGACATGTCATGTTTGCTGAGTCCAAATTTACTGAGATTTGGAGCACGCTTGCCTGTGCTCCTGGTCTTCCGTACTTTCCTCTTCACTGCAAGCACTGGACTAGAAGGATGAGCAGGCGTCAACACAGGTGAGCCCATGCCTGAATCATCACCGCTTGAAGAGAGAGAGAGACACCTGAAGCCAGTACAGGGAGCGGAGTTGATGTTGTCACCGCTGCACCAGGAGTGGAACACAGGACCGAATCATTGGAGAAGTCCACGCGTCTTCTCTTGCAGGCAGTTGAAGTACCGCAGTCTTCTAACAAAGTGGAGAGATTTCTTTTAGCACCACCAGGTGTAAAAGAGGGAACTACTGCAGGCGCAGGACATTCAGGAAGTTCAGGAGGAACCACTACTACAGGCACAAATGGAGAGGTGGTGAAGGCACCACCACTGGGTTATCATCAGTGTGCAGGGATGGCCCAGGTGCACCTATATAACTGAAGTTTGAGATATCACAAAGAGAGCTCTGACTGGAGGTTTAGATTTTAGAATTGATTTTCCCGCTGATGGTGCCTTCATAACAGGAGGAGGGAGAGGAGCAGGAATAACCACAGGTTTAGGAAGAGCTGGAACAGGCTGTGACAAAGAATCAGCAGGCTTTAAAGGATTGAGTACAGAAGTAATTTTATCTTGAAATTTGACAAATCCAGGATTGATAGCTGAAGCCGTAGCATTCAGCTTGAGACCCTTATCGGGTTTACCATTAACTAGAAATTGATCTGCTGTAAAATGCTTGTTACAGAGAGCACGGCAATACAACTGTTCAACTGTACACAAAGAGAGTGAAAGATTTTGAGCAACTTCAAGCCATTGCTTGCACCTAGCTTCTGATTTAGGAAAACGGAAAAAATGCAAATTAGGGCATTTCCTCTTATCGGCACCACACTCAAAAGCCCAGCACTTTTGGTGCATAGCAACTCCACCGCGACCCATCGCGACTTTGGTAAAATATATCACAAGAGGTAAAAAATATCACAACTCAGTTAAAACTTACACATAATCATCACAGGGTGGTGAGGTAAGGTTAGATTATCACAGACCTACAGAGCACGAATTTGAAAAACAAGTTCATGCTGTTGAAAATAACAACAGCTGACTTGCTCTACATGCCCACCCAAACACCAACAGCAACAAAAATTGAGTACTGCCATTGCACATTATCACAGACAGTCACGCAAGGAATCTAAATTTATGGCCAAGTCACCCCCTGGATTTAAATAACATCACACAACCACGAGGCTCCATCTCCAAAGTCAAACACAAAATGTGACGACAACAACATAGGACTTGGAGAGGTTATGTTACAGGCCACCTACCGACACGGGTAAAGATAAGAGTCAAACATGATGTCGGGCTCGCCCCGACAACAAAAGAACTATAAAAACTTAAACTGAACGTTATTAAACGTTAAAAAGACACATAACAAACACCGGGGGAGTGAAAACTTGACAAACATATCCTAGATTCCAAGTCGACCACCAAATAGGCTCATGATGGCAAAACCCAACAGACGCCGATGCCTGGCGGCATCACAGAAATTCCACTGAAATAACACTCGCTGCAATAAGATTTGGTGTTTAAACCATTGTACGTACCGTTTAGAAGAACAAACCACACAATAATTACCAAATCCGGAGATAAGTCTTCAAACTTCAGGAGAAACTTGGAGAAAATCAACACAGAGTCCGTCTCTGGAGAAATCTACAACACAACTGAGGCTGATGCAAAATGGCGGCGGGCCGAAGCCGCCTCGGCGGTACCAACCTGCGAGGTGCGAATACGCGAGAATCGACCAAAAAACCCAATACACCTTAACTGTATGAAAACGAGGGTTGAACGATAGCAGAAATTGTTATCAATATTTTAAAATAACTTGAAGACGCCTGCCGTAGAAAAAAGGGCGCATACTGTGGGGGGGTCGAATGTGTCAATTTTTTTGTTTTGGGTTGGTATGCGCCCTGTATCCGGCCGAGCCGCCGGGGCTCCCTCACCTCCTCCCGTGCCTCGATGGTTGGGAGGGCCCCGTAAGAGCTGACCCTCTGGTTCTTCTGTACTTTGTGGCTCTGGGGGCCCGCTATGATAGCAGCACGCGGACGGTTCCAGGGCGACTCCAGGGAGACAGGAGCCCCGTGCTGGGTAGGCCACCCAACTAACTCGGTTCCGCACCGGCTAGGCAACCGTTCCGAGGCACGACCGTGCTCGGGCGGGTGCCCCACCCCCTGCTGCATCCGAACCTCCTCCGGTCCTCCTCCCCGCGCGGACCCCCATCGGGTCCCTCGCCGGCCCACAGCCCATCCGGGTATGGCGAAGTTAGCGGCCACTCCTCGACCTCTAGCCAGGTTTGCAGGGACGCGAACAACTCCCCCGCGAGGCTCTCCTGCAGTATTTCCACCGCACAAAACCCGTTGGCAAGGCGAATCCCCCCCGAGCGCGCCCGCGGACGGCCGCACGCGCAAACACGAGCAACAACACTTGGTGTGATTACGAAACAATGTTCGTAGCCATACACACCAGCAGTCTCCACAACGTACCTGCGTACTCCATCGAAAACGCGGTTGCTGACGATCGCAATGTATGTTTCATAGTCGTGAACATAAGCTTGAGATGCGTCATTGGGGAATGTGAACATTATCTTTGTCCTACCGTCCTTACCACGGTACTTGACGAAGTCAATTTGTGCTTCGATATCCCCACGCGTTAAAAACATAACTCTAGGATCAAATATCAATGAAAAGTGAGCACTCAAACACATGCTGTTGTCTAGAATTCGAGCGAGGTCTCGCAGAGTTACGTCATAGAGAGAGTGGTTCGCGATCACGTGCATTGCAGTGATAGGGCAGTCCTGTGCCAATCTGTTGCACATCCATGATGATAGTTTTCTTTTAGTGTCAATGGAACTCTTCATTTGGGCTGATATTTCTCGGTTGATCACTGCATTTGCCAACATGTTGATCTGCGAAGCACGCCTGCCGTTATCTCTGAGATCGAGTATCGGTTCACAAGAGTGAATTCCTTTCCTCTGTGCAAATACATTGAGCATGTGGTTACCACCAATCTCGCGCAACCTAACGTCATAGCCAGGAAGGGGTTCATGAAACTCTTTCTTATATCCCGCACGCATCAGTAGAGTGTGGAACAAAGCCTGCCTTGAAGCGGCGTAATATGAATGTGTATGCGGCATTTTATTTCCCTCGAAATCAAACCTAAGATGCGGGAAATTGGTGGTCAAGAGTGTTTCATCAGCTGGTTCAAGATAACAATTGATTTTTACAGGTTCTTTTTCGTTGAGCTTACTGCGTGCAGAGCACGATTGCACCTTTTCCGCAATTTCATCCATCAACGACTCTCGCAGCGAGTGATTTGACATTACCATACCAGAGATTAGTTCTTGCTGTAAGTCCTTAATTACTCCTGGTCCAATAGTGCTGGCAACCATATTGGTCATTTTACCACCGACAGGTAGATTGTCAAAAAAGAGCATGATTTCCAACACAGTAGCACTCATGGTGCGGCGTGCACTGTGATAGTACTTATTTCCAGATATTATGGCAGTGATTTGATTCATGATTGGGATTAAAAACTTCTTTTTCTCGTTCTGATCATAAAAAGGATAAAACAGGTCAAATAAATTAATAAAAGGTTTGTTCAAAAGTTTGATCTTTTCTTCAGCTCGAAGATTCATGTAGGCAACTATATGCCAATGACAGAAAAATATATTTCCTTTTCTGTCAGTTATTCTGGGGAGTGGAGGTAACTCAGCGGGGCGGAACTTGTCAGAAGACATGCAGTCATAATTGTCAAAGCGTCTATTATTCATGTGAATATAGTCAACTCCCATATCACGACAGGTTTGTCTGGGATAGAGCAAACTCAGTCGATAGTCACACAGATTTGTTGCGTTTTTCACAAAACCGTCCGCCATGACCAATGGCGCGGAGTTGTGATTATACGCACCGTGCGTATCCATCATGGGACTAGGTTTTCCTGTAGACATGCGCTCTGTAATGTAACACATGGTTTCACTCGGGGTCAGGGATCAGCCCAACTCACCGACAAATTAGGATTCAGCACACATATCCGACACACACATACAACACAGCTAGGTCACAGGCCTGGTCAGGGCTAGCGTCACCAGCGGTCAGATGGGGGTCAGAATAAGGGCTAAAGGCACGATAATAATAATAGTGAGGAACAAACGATCCGGACAAACCCAGAAAATAACATCCATTGACACGTCCGCAGTGTCGTTGCTTAAAACTACATTAACAGAAAGAACTCCTTTGGCTGCGACAAACTCGCTAGTCAGACTCCAGGACAACATTATTTGGCGGCGGCGTTAGAATACTGCCGGGCGGGACCTCCCGCTCGGCCAGCAGACACACCGCGGACCCACAGTCCAGGTACGCTGCGCGGTCCAGACCCGACCCGCGCAGGTTAACTGAAAACCCACTGGGCTGCGTCGCTGCTGCGTCGCTAAATATTGATTCATCGACAGCCCCTTTAAATCTACCAGAACCTTAGCTCTAATCGGCGCCACCAGCAGCGTCTCTCGCTCTCGGGGAACAGCAAGAGACGGCACTAGTTTGGGTGCGGCTGGCTTGCAGCAGCTGCCCCCGCCGGTGCGGCATGAACGGCCGGCACCGCAACGCCCCCTGCCGGGAACCCGACGAACAACACACACCGGTTGGCGTAGTGCCCGTCCTGGCGGCAGAGCTGGCAGCGCGGCGGCCTCCGCGGGCCGCCCCCACCCTGCCCCACCTGGCCTCCCCCTCCGGCAGGCATGTTCGAGGTCCTTACCTCAGGACACTCGCGGGCGAAATGCCCCCCCGGTTGCACCGATAGCAAACAGTGTTGCACCACGGGTACCTGTCCTGCTTTGTGCGGCGGCTGGCCTGGCGGCGCCGCCGTACCCGCGGTCACAACCGGTGCCGGGTCGGCCTGCTGGCCCCCGGACGCACCCGCGCCCTTGGCGCCCTTCGCCTCGTTCTTCGACCCGGCGTTTGGCTGCGCCGCGACTTGGTACACGGGCAGCATACGCTTTGTCCGCGTCTCGCACTTGATGGCCACCCTTTTGACCTTGTCGAAGGTGATGCGCTCCTCGCCCATGTAATGGTCGAGAGCGCGATCACCTTCATCCCGCAGCGAGACGTGCAGGCCGGCCTTGAAGGCTTCCACCAGGTCGCGCTCCTGATGCGCGCTGTACTGGAACTCGCCAGTTGCTGCAGTACCCTTATAACAAGCTGCTACCGCCTTGCATCTCATGTCGTCTAGCGGCCACTTCTTCAAGCGCTGACGGAGCCTGTCAACCAGGTAAGTGCCCAACTTTTGTGAAGGCAAGGGGCTCAGATATGCATCTGTGTACTTTGTGAATTCCTGGCCGACAAGGAAGGCACCCCCCTCGCTTTCAATAAAGTTCCGTGCGATCACAACTGTACCGTCCTTCAGAAAGACAACATTATCGCCTGCCAGAAGGGAGATGACCCGTGTTCTACACCTGACTCTTGAGTACATGCGCCCGGACAAACCACACATCGGGCCATCTTTGTGCACGGAAGATTTGATAATACCATCGGGTAAATCTGGTGTCCTGGGACTCAGCAAAACATCTCTGTTGCGCTCAGTATACCTTGCGACAATCTGTTGCAGAGGCTTAATCCTCCCTCTAATAGTTTTCTTCACTACCTGTAGCTCATTTTCAAAACAGAAAGCTGAGAAATTGTCTAGGCTGCCATACACAGCACAATCGTCTACCAAGTGCAACAGACCATGCACATTGTAAACCACAAACTCCCGACCCAGAAGTCTTCTCGCCTCCCCACGAACCTCGACAGGTACGACTTTGCACATCTCAGCACGCCGGGTTGGCGGCGGGGGTCGAGGACAGGCCAGGTAAGCAGGGTTACTGCACAATGCAATAACAAGAAGAGATTAAAGACATCCTCCGGCAGCACAGAGCCGCTCAACACTGCAGGGATTAGATAAAGCAAGAGTTGCCTGAATTCCGTAGCTTTCCATCTCAAAATATATTTAAGGGACCGAGGCTTTCGACTGAAATCACGTGGCCAGAAGTCATATGCCTTCTCAAGGCGCTGGCATCTTATTTTATACCCTGCATTGGTGACCTTTGAGACAAGGTTGGGCTTCCTCAAAACTACCCACATAAGTAAACGCCTCATAACCCCAAGGCAAATGTGATGCAAATAGTCGAACGGAAATTGCGTAATCATTTGGACCCCAAGGTCCTCCAATGGGCTCGTCCCAATGTGGTGTTGGGGCTGCTCTCGATTTCTAAATGACTCATCTGTGCGAGGATTAAAGGTGGCCGTGTGCGGGTACGTCATGCGGTTATTTTGGTATTTTCCAAAGGCATCGCACCTGCCACAACCGTAATGAGCGTTATGCAAAACAATACCCTTTGCGAACGCACACGCTGGAGCATCGCACACAAATTTAGAGATGCGAACCTCATAGTGCATCCCATGATGGACGAGGCCATTTACAGTTAAATCTCTCATTTCATGTACAAATTCCCTTACGTACGGCTTCAGGGGTGGTTTACCCTCGCCGCACCACACAGAGCACATCTGTGGCGGCAGACGTAAACCATCAACAGTGAATAAAAGCGGCCAGCACTCTTGAAAACTGGGAGCCCATCAATATTGAAAGTTAAGGATAGAGTCTTCAATGACCTGTCATAATCAACAACTCTTCTCAACGCGCTCGCCATTCCGAAGTTGTAGAATTCCCCTTTCCCCATCGGAATGATGCCGTCCACTTTCTGACTCTCCAGAAGTGTATCGGGGTGAAGTGGCAATGCGGGGTCGTACTCATCATGCAGAATTCTAAGCAGGGAACGAATTGAAGTCTTCGGAATGTTATGCTCAATGGCCCATTTCCTCAACTTGGTGCGCGCACCTTCCTGTTGATTCACCTCTTCACCCTCAGACAAAGTGCCCTGGGAAGAGGAATCGTAAAACTCCTCGCCGAGCTCAAAAATGTCAGAAAACCCATCCGAACACATGCTACCATTATCATTGGATTCGTTAAGAAAGTCATGGTAATCGCCAAGATCCTCTTCCACCCCTTCAGGCTGTTGAAGCTCACCGGTACTGTCGGAACATGCCACCCCGTCCATGAACTCAGCCTCATCAGTAACAACGACAGGATCTCCACAGTACTGCTCAAAACCTTGCAAATATTCATCTTGTCTCTCAAATTCTGCATCCTCAACCTGTTCGTCTAGCTGCTGTAGTGCTTTGTGCACACGGCGAAAAAAAGTACGTCTGCTAGTCATATTTAAAGCGGAGCCCCTATACGCACAGAGACAGTGGGGCGCGCACACTCACAGGCACACACACACACACACACGCGCACGCACGCGCGCGCGCACTCACACAGAGAAACGCACGACACACAGACAGGCACACACAGGCAGGCACGCAGACACGCACAGACAGGCACACACACAAGCGGCCCTCAAAAATGTAATGAATGTAATGTAATGTCATGTAATAATGATCTATAAAGAATTAGAATGAAGTAATTAGAATTGCAATTTATTAAACTCCAGCTTGTATAAAAAGAAATAAAATAAAAAATAAAAAACTGAGCATCATATTAAAATAAAATTAAAAGATTCAGGTCCCGAGCAGCGTCATAAAATAAAAAATAAAAATAAAATTGCCCCCACCTTAAAATAAAAAATGAAACTAAAAATTGAAATTGGCTACGGCTCCAGTCCTCGCTATGCATCTCTGCGAAGAGGTGTAGGAGATCCGGTTGTGCAAACTAAAAATAAAATAAAATCATTACGTCCCATTACGCGGGCCGATTGGACACAGACTGTGTCAATGAAATAGGAATATGGGCTGTACTGCAATACTTTACCTTCGCAGAAAGCACACACGCGCCTCTTTCGTACCAGGCGGGTCGTGCGGCGAAGACCCGCCTGTACGATTGCCCCTGGGTGGGGGATGGGGGCCTCGCGCCCTCCTGCAGGCGCCCCGTGGGGCCATGCCCGCAAACGTCCCGGGCCTCGGCCGGTTCGCCCTGAGGCATTGTAGCCAAATAACTGCAACACAAACGCCGTTGATAAGACACGAACCCCGCTGAGGGTCGAAGCGATTGGGACCGTGTCCCCGACAAAGCGTGGCACCCAATAACGGTTCAAACACGTGTTGCCAGAGCCGACAGTGCAGGCAAAGGTCTTCAACGGGTGGGTCTGTCGGGTCCGACGTATTTTGCGTGCGAGAGAGACAGATATAACACGTTTCAGCGCGTCTGGGACTCCATCGCATCGGAACACACGGCCAAGAACCATGTTCGAATCCCGCCAGAAGCAAGCGTTTTTAGCCCACTTCCTGAACACTTTTACTCATTTCAACTCGTGTCCGTGGCTCTAGGAAACATGCATAATGCCTAGTCATTGTTAAAACGTCGAAAAAACAGAAAGGAAGGGTCGGTGTACCGGCGGCGCAGGGACTCGAAGCCGGATCTCAGCGTGAATTTGGCCGGGTCCAGCCAGAACCGACGCGTCGGACCCGACCCGACCCGGAGGCTTTCTGCCGGCAGCGGGACCCGGCAGACCCACCCGTTGAAGATCTTAGAGTGCAGGTACGTTCCGTTTGATAAGACGAACCCCGCTACGGGTCAACGCGATTGGGGACAACTAGCGTGGCACCCAAACTAACGGCTACAACGGTATTGACAGCGCGGTTCGGTCGCAGGCATTCTGCTAGCCAAATAACTGCAACACTAACGCCGTCCACAAATCACGTCACACACTACGGGTCAACGTCCTAGCGTGGCACCCAAACAACGGCTACAACGGTTGACAGTGTAAACAGAACTAATTCCGAAATGCAATACTCACGTCGGGTACGTTGCTGATGCTGATGCTCCCGCTGATGCTCTTGGCAGTGGCCGGTCGTCATTGTGATGTGATGTGCTGCTGAGAAGGAGTCCAATGCGTTCTGTTCTCATTGCTCCACTTCGCCCGCCAGCTGGGCGGGGTGCGAGAGAGACAAACGGTACTTCGGCAAATTCCGGAGTCCGTTCGGCAGCTGCCGGAAGCTGCATCCGAACCTCCTCCGGTCCTCCTCCCCGCGCGGACCCCCATCGGGTCCCTCGCCGGCCCACAGCCCATCCGGGTATGGCGAAGTTAGCGGCCACTCCTCGACCTCTAGCCAGGTTTGCAGGGACGCGAACAACTCCCCCGCGAGGCTCTCCTGCAGTATTTCTACCGCACAAAACCCGTTGGCAAGGCGAATCCCCCGAGCGCGCCCGCGGACGGCCGCACGCGCAAACACGAGCAACAACACTTGGTGTGATTACGAAACAATGTTCGTAGCCATACACACCAGCAGTCTCCACAACGTACCTGCGTACTCCATCGAAAACGCGGTTGCTGACGATCGCAATGTATGTTTCATAGTCGTGAACATAAGCTTGAGATGCGTCATTGGGGAATGTGAACATTATCTTTGTCCTACCGTCCTTACCACGGTACTTGACGAAGTCAATTTGTGCTTCGATATCCCCACGCGTTAAAAACATAACTCTAGGATCAAATATCAATGAAAAGTGAGCACTCAAACACATGCTGTTGTCTAGAATTCGAGCGAGGTCTCGCAGAGTTACGTCATAGAGAGAGTGGTTCGCGATCACGTGCATTGCAGTGATAGGGCAGTCCTGTGCCAATCTGTTGCACATCCATGATGATAGTTTTCTTTTAGTGTCAATGGAACTCTTCATTTGGGCTGATATTTCTCGGTTGATCACTGCATTTGCCAACATGTTGATCTGCGAAGCACGCCTGCCGTTATCTCTGAGATCGAGTATCGGTTCACAAGAGTGAATTCCTTTCCTCTGTGCAAATACATTGAGCATGTGGTTACCACCAATCTCGCGCAACCTAACGTCATAGCCAGGAAGGGGTTCATGAAACTCTTTCTTATATCCCGCACGCATCAGTAGAGTGTGGAACAAAGCCTGCCTTGAAGCGGCGTAATATGAATGTGTATGCGGCATTTTATTTCCCTCGAAATCAAACCTAAGATGCGGGAAATTGGTGGTCAAGAGTGTTTCATCAGCTGGTTCAAGATAACAATTGATTTTTACAGGTTCTTTTTCGTTGAGCTTACTGCGTGCAGAGCACGATTGCACCTTTTCCGCAATTTCATCCATCAACGACTCTCGCAGCGAGTGATTTGACATTACCATACCAGAGATTAGTTCTTGCTGTAAGTCCTTAATTACTCCTGGTCCAATAGTGCTGGCAACCATATTGGTCATTTTACCACCGACAGGTAGATTGTCAAAAAAGAGCATGATTTCCAACACAGTAGCACTCATGGTGCGGCGTGCACTGTGATAGTACTTATTTCCAGATATTATGGCAGTGATTTGATTCATGATTGGGATTAAAAACTTCTTTTTCTCGTTCTGATCATAAAAAGGATAAAACAGGTCAAATAAATTAATAAAAGGTTTGTTCAAAAGTTTGATCTTTTCTTCAGCTCGAAGATTCATGTAGGCAACTATATGCCAATGACAGAAAAATATATTTCCTTTTCTGTCAGTTATTCTGGGGAGTGGAGGTAACTCAGCGGGGCGGAACTTGTCAGAAGACATGCAGTCATAATTGTCAAAGCGTCTATTATTCATGTGAATATAGTCAACTCCCATATCACGACAGGTTTGTCTGGGATAGAGCAAACTCAGTCGATAGTCACACAGATTTGTTGCGTTTTTCACAAAACCGTCCGCCATGACCAATGGCGCGGAGTTGTGATTATACGCACCGTGCGTATCCATCATGGGACTAGGTTTTCCTGTAGACATGCGCTCTGTAATGTAACACATGGTTTCACTCGGGGTCAGGGATCAGCCCAACTCACCGACAAATTAGGATTCAGCACACATATCCGACACACACATACAACACAGCTAGGTCACAGGCCTGGTCAGGGCTAGCGTCACCAGCGGTCAGATGGGGGTCAGAATAAGGGCTAAAGGCACGATAATAATAATAGTGAGGAACAAACGATCCGGACAAACCCAGAAAATAACATCCATTGACACGTCCGCAGTGTCGTTGCTTAAAACTACATTAACAGAAAGAACTCCTTTGGCTGCGACAAACTCGCTAGTCAGACTCCAGGACAACATTATTTGGCGGCGGCGTTAGAATACTGCCGGGCGGGACCTCCCGCTCGGCCAGCAGACACACCGCGGACCCACAGTCCAGGTACGCTGCGCGGTCCAGACCCGACCCGCGCAGGTTAACTGAAAACCCACTGGGCTGCGTCGCTGCTGCGTCGCTAAATATTGATTCATCGACAGCCCCTTTAAATCTACCAGAACCTTAGCTCTAATCGGCGCCACCAGCAGCGTCTCTCGCTCTCGGGGAACAGCAAGAGACGGCACTAGTTTGGGTGCGGCTGGCTTGCAGCAGCTGCCCCCGCCGGTGCGGCATGAACGGCCGGCACCGCAACGCCCCCTGCCGGGAACCCGACGAACAACACACACCGGTTGGCGTAGTGCCCGTCCTGGCGGCAGAGCTGGCAGCGCGGCGGCCTCCGCGGGCCGCCCCCACCCTGCCCCACCTGGCCTCCCCTCCGGCAGGCATGTTCGAGGTCCTTACCTCAGGACACTCGCGGGCGAAATGCCCCCCGGTTGCACCGATAGCAAACAGTGTTGCACCACGGGTACCTGTCCTGCTTTGTGCGGCGGCTGGCCTGGCGGCGCCGCCGTACCCGCGGTCACAACCGGTGCCGGGTCGGCCTGCTGGCCCCCGGACGCACCCGCGCCCTTGGCGCCCTTCGCCTCGTTCTTCGACCCGGCGTTTGGCTGCGCCGCGACTTGGTACACGGGCAGCATACGCTTTGTCCGCGTCTCGCACTTGATGGCCACCCTTTTGACCTTGTCGAAGGTGATGCGCTCCTCGCCCATGTAATGGTCGAGAGCGCGATCACCTTCATCCCGCAGCGAGACGTGCAGGCCGGCCTTGAAGGCTTCCACCAGGTCGCGCTCCTGATGCGCGCTGTACTGGAACTCGCCAGTTGCTGCAGTACCCTTATAACAAGCTGCTACCGCCTTGCATCTCATGTCGTCTAGCGGCCACTTCTTCAAGCGCTGACGGAGCCTGTCAACCAGGTAAGTGCCCAACTTTTGTGAAGGCAAGGGGCTCAGATATGCATCTGTGTACTTTGTGAATTCCTGGCCGACAAGGAAGGCACCCCCTCGCTTTCAATAAAGTTCCGTGCGATCACAACTGTACCGTCCTTCAGAAAGACAACATTATCGCCTGCCAGAAGGGAGATGACCCGTGTTCTACACCTGACTCTTGAGTACATGCGCCCGGACAAACCACACATCGGGCCATCTTTGTGCACGGAAGATTTGATAATACCATCGGGTAAATCTGGTGTCCTGGGACTCAGCAAAACATCTCTGTTGCGCTCAGTATACCTTGCGACAATCTGTTGCAGAGGCTTAATCCTCCCTCTAATAGTTTTCTTCACTACCTGTAGCTCATTTTCAAAACAGAAAGCTGAGAAATTGTCTAGGCTGCCATACACAGCACAATCGTCTACCAAGTGCAACAGACCATGCACATTGTAAACCACAAACTCCCGACCCAGAAGTCTTCTCGCCTCCCCACGAACCTCGACAGGTACGACTTTGCACATCTCAGCACGCCGGGTTGGCGGCGGGGGTCGAGGACAGGCCAGGTAAGCAGGGTTACTGCACAATGCAATAACAAGAAGAGATTAAAGACATCCTCCGGCAGCACAGAGCCGCTCAACACTGCAGGGATTAGATAAAGCAAGAGTTGCCTGAATTCCGTAGCTTTCCATCTCAAAATATATTTAAGGGACCGAGGCTTTCGACTGAAATCACGTGGCCAGAAGTCATATGCCTTCTCAAGGCGCTGGCATCTTATTTTATACCCTGCATTGGTGACCTTTGAGACAAGGTTGGGCTTCCTCAAAACTACCCACATAAGTAAACGCCTCATAACCCCAAGGCAAATGTGATGCAAATAGTCGAACGGAAATTGCGTAATCATTTGGACCCCAAGGTCCTCCAATGGGCTCGTCCCAATGTGGTGTTGGGGCTGCTCTCGATTTCTAAATGACTCATCTGTGCGAGGATTAAAGGTGGCCGTGTGCGGGTACGTCATGCGGTTATTTTGGTATTTTCCAAAGGCATCGCACCTGCCACAACCGTAATGAGCGTTATGCAAAACAATACCCTTTGCGAACGCACACGCTGGAGCATCGCACACAAATTTAGAGATGCGAACCTCATAGTGCATCCCATGATGGACGAGGCCATTTACAGTTAAATCTCTCATTTCATGTACAAATTCCCTTACGTACGGCTTTCAGGGGTGGTTTACCCTCGCCGCACCACACAGAGCACATCTGTGGCGGCAGACGTAAACCATCAACAGTGAATAAAAGCGGCCAGCACTCTTGAAAACTGGGAGCCCATCAATATTGAAAGTTAAGGATAGAGTCTTCAATGACCTGTCATAATCAACAACTCTTCTCAACGCGCTCGCCATTCCGAAGTTGTAGAATTCCCCTTTCCCCATCGGAATGATGCCGTCCACTTTCTGACTCTCCAGAAGTGTATCGGGGTGAAGTGGCAATGCGGGGTCGTACTCATCATGCAGAATTCTAAGCAGGGAACGAATTGAAGTCTTCGGAATGTTATGCTCAATGGCCCATTTCCTCAACTTGGTGCGCGCACCTTCCTGTTGATTCACCTCTTCACCCTCAGACAAAGTGCCCTGGGAAGAGGAATCGTAAAACTCCTCGCCGAGCTCAAAAATGTCAGAAAACCCATCCGAACACATGCTACCATTATCATTGGATTCGTTAAGAAAGTCATGGTAATCGCCAAGATCCTCTTCCACCCCTTCAGGCTGTTGAAGCTCACCGGTACTGTCGGAACATGCCACCCCGTCCATGAACTCAGCCTCATCAGTAACAACGACAGGATCTCCACAGTACTGCTCAAAACCTTGCAAATATTCATCTTGTCTCTCAAATTCTGCATCCTCAACCTGTTCGTCTAGCTGCTGTAGTGCTTTGTGCACACGGCGAAAAAAAGTACGTCTGCTAGTCATATTTAAAGCGGAGCCCCTATACGCACAGAGACAGTGGGGCGCGCACACTCACAGGCACACACACACACACACACGCGCACGCACGCGCGCGCGCACTCACACAGAGAAACGCACGACACACAGACAGGCACACACAGGCAGGCACGCAGACACGCACAGACAGGCACACACACAAGCGGCCCTCAAAAATGTAATGAATGTAATGTAATGTCATGTAATAATGATCTATAAAGAATTAGAATGAAGTAATTAGAATTGCAATTTATTAAACTCCAGCTTGTATAAAAAGAAATAAAATAAAAAATAAAAAACTGAGCATCATATTAAAATAAAATTAAAAGATTCAGGTCCCGAGCAGCGTCATAAAATAAAAAATAAAAATAAAATTGCCCCCACCTTAAAATAAAAAATGAAACTAAAAATTGAAATTGGCTACGGCTCCAGTCCTCGCTATGCATCTCTGCGAAGAGGTGTAGGAGATCCGGTTGTGCAAACTAAAAATAAAATAAAATCATTACGTCCCATTACGCGGGCCGATTGGACACAGACTGTGTCAATGAAATAGGAATATGGGCTGTACTGCAATACTTTACCTTCGCAGAAAGCACACACGCGCCTCTTTCGTACCAGGCGGGTCGTGCGGCGAAGACCCGCCTGTACGATTGCCCCTGGGTGGGGGATGGGGGCCTCGCGCCCTCCTGCAGGCGCCCCGTGGGGCCATGCCCGCAAACGTCCCGGGCCTCGGCCGGTTCGCCCTGAGGCATTGTAGCCAAATAACTGCAACACAAACGCCGTTGATAAGACACGAACCCCGCTGAGGGTCGAAGCGATTGGGACCGTGTCCCCGACAAAGCGTGGCACCCAATAACGGTTCAAACACGTGTTGCCAGAGCCGACAGTGCAGGCAAAGGTCTTCAACGGGTGGGTCTGTCGGGTCCGACGTATTTTGCGTGCGAGAGAGACAGATATAACACGTTTCAGCGCGTCTGGGACTCCATCGCATCGGAACACACGGCCAAGAACCATGTTCGAATCCCGCCAGAAGCAAGCGTTTTTAGCCCACTTCCTGAACACTTTTACTCATTTCAACTCGTGTCCGTGGCTCTAGGAAACATGCATAATGCCTAGTCATTGTTAAAACGTCGAAAAAACAGAAAGGAAGGGTCGGTGTACCGGCGGCGCAGGGACTCGAAGCCGGATCTCAGCGTGAATTTGGCCGGGTCCAGCCAGAACCGACGCGTCGGACCCGACCCGACCCGGAGGCTTTCTGCCGGCAGCGGGACCCGGCAGACCCACCCGTTGAAGATCTTAGAGTGCAGGTACGTTCCGTTTGATAAGACGAACCCCGCTACGGGTCAACGCGATTGGGGACAACTAGCGTGGCACCCAAACTAACGGCTACAACGGTATTGACAGCGCGGTTCGGTCGCAGGCATTCTGCTAGCCAAATAACTGCAACACTAACGCCGTCCACAAATCACGTCACACACTACGGGTCAACGTCCTAGCGTGGCACCCAAACAACGGCTACAACGGTTGACAGTGTAAACAGAACTAATTCCGAAATGCAATACTCACGTCGGGTACGTTGCTGATGCTGATGCTCCCGCTGATGCTCTTGGCAGTGGCCGGTCGTCATTGTGATGTGATGTGCTGCTGAGAAGGAGTCCAATGCGTTCTGTTCTCATTGCTCCACTTCGCCCGCCAGCTGGGCGGGGTGCGAGAGAGACAAACGGTACTTCGGCAAATTCCGGAGTCCGTTCGGCAGCTGCCGGAAGCTGCATCCGAACCTCCTCCGGTCCTCCTCCCCGCGCGGACCCCCATCGGGTCCCTCGCCGGCCCACAGCCCATCCGGGTATGGCGAAGTTAGCGGCCACTCCTCGACCTCTAGCCAGGTTTGCAGGGACGCGAACAACTCCCCCGCGAGGCTCTCCTGCAGTATTTCTACCGCACAAAACCCGTTGGCAAGGCGAATCCCCCCCGAGCGCGCCCGCGGACGGCCGCACGCGCAAACACGAGCAACAACACTTGGTGTGATTACGAAACAATGTTCGTAGCCATACACACCAGCAGTCTCCACAACGTACCTGCGTACTCCATCGAAAACGCGGTTGCTGACGATCGCAATGTATGTTTCATAGTCGTGAACATAAGCTTGAGATGCGTCATTGGGGAATGTGAACATTATCTTTGTCCTACCGTCCTTACCACGGTACTTGACGAAGTCAATTTGTGCTTCGATATCCCCACGCGTTAAAAACATAACTCTAGGATCAAATATCAATGAAAAGTGAGCACTCAAACACATGCTGTTGTCTAGAATTCGAGCGAGGTCTCGCAGAGTTACGTCATAGAGAGAGTGGTTCGCGATCACGTGCATTGCAGTGATAGGGCAGTCCTGTGCCAATCTGTTGCACATCCATGATGATAGTTTTCTTTTAGTGTCAATGGAACTCTTCATTTGGGCTGATATTTCTCGGTTGATCACTGCATTTGCCAACATGTTGATCTGCGAAGCACGCCTGCCGTTATCTCTGAGATCGAGTATCGGTTCACAAGAGTGAATTCCTTTCCTCTGTGCAAATACATTGAGCATGTGGTTACCACCAATCTCGCGCAACCTAACGTCATAGCCAGGAAGGGGTTCATGAAACTCTTTCTTATATCCCGCACGCATCAGTAGAGTGTGGAACAAAGCCTGCCTTGAAGCGGCGTAATATGAATGTGTATGCGGCATTTTATTTCCCTCGAAATCAAACCTAAGATGCGGGAAATTGGTGGTCAAGAGTGTTTCATCAGCTGGTTCAAGATAACAATTGATTTTTACAGGTTCTTTTTCGTTGAGCTTACTGCGTGCAGAGCACGATTGCACCTTTTCCGCAATTTCATCCATCAACGACTCTCGCAGCGAGTGATTTGACATTACCATACCAGAGATTAGTTCTTGCTGTAAGTCCTTAATTACTCCTGGTCCAATAGTGCTGGCAACCATATTGGTCATTTTACCACCGACAGGTAGATTGTCAAAAAAGAGCATGATTTCCAACACAGTAGCACTCATGGTGCGGCGTGCACTGTGATAGTACTTATTTCCAGATATTATGGCAGTGATTTGATTCATGATTGGGATTAAAAACTTCTTTTTCTCGTTCTGATCATAAAAAGGATAAAACAGGTCAAATAAATTAATAAAAGGTTTGTTCAAAAGTTTGATCTTTTCTTCAGCTCGAAGATTCATGTAGGCAACTATATGCCAATGACAGAAAAATATATTTCCTTTTCTGTCAGTTATTCTGGGGAGTGGAGGTAACTCAGCGGGGCGGAACTTGTCAGAAGACATGCAGTCATAATTGTCAAAGCGTCTATTATTCATGTGAATATAGTCAACTCCCATATCACGACAGGTTTGTCTGGGATAGAGCAAACTCAGTCGATAGTCACACAGATTTGTTGCGTTTTTCACAAAACCGTCCGCCATGACCAATGGCGCGGAGTTGTGATTATACGCACCGTGCGTATCCATCATGGGACTAGGTTTTCCTGTAGACATGCGCTCTGTAATGTAACACATGGTTTCACTCGGGGTCAGGGATCAGCCCAACTCACCGACAAATTAGGATTCAGCACACATATCCGACACACACATACAACACAGCTAGGTCACAGGCCTGGTCAGGGCTAGCGTCACCAGCGGTCAGATGGGGGTCAGAATAAGGGCTAAAGGCACGATAATAATAATAGTGAGGAACAAACGATCCGGACAAACCCAGAAAATAACATCCATTGACACGTCCGCAGTGTCGTTGCTTAAAACTACATTAACAGAAAGAACTCCTTTGGCTGCGACAAACTCGCTAGTCAGACTCCAGGACAACATTATTTGGCGGCGGCGTTAGAATACTGCCGGGCGGGACCTCCCGCTCGGCCAGCAGACACACCGCGGACCCACAGTCCAGGTACGCTGCGCGGTCCAGACCCGACCCGCGCAGGTTAACTGAAAACCCACTGGGCTGCGTCGCTGCTGCGTCGCTAAATATTGATTCATCGACAGCCCCTTTAAATCTACCAGAACCTTAGCTCTAATCGGCGCCACCAGCAGCGTCTCTCGCTCTCGGGGAACAGCAAGAGACGGCACTAGTTTGGGTGCGGCTGGCTTGCAGCAGCTGCCCCCGCCGGTGCGGCATGAACGGCCGGCACCGCAACGCCCCCTGCCGGGAACCCGACGAACAACACACACCGGTTGGCGTAGTGCCCGTCCTGGCGGCAGAGCTGGCAGCGCGGCGGCCTCCGCGGGCCGCCCCCACCCTGCCCCACCTGGCCTCCCCCTCCGGCAGGCATGTTCGAGGTCCTTACCTCAGGACACTCGCGGGCGAAATGCCCCCCCGGTTGCACCGATAGCAAACAGTGTTGCACCACGGGTACCTGTCCTGCTTTGTGCGGCGGCTGGCCTGGCGGCGCCGCCGTACCCGCGGTCACAACCGGTGCCGGGTCGGCCTGCTGGCCCCCGGACGCACCCGCGCCCTTGGCGCCCTTCGCCTCGTTCTTCGACCCGGCGTTTGGCTGCGCCGCGACTTGGTACACGGGCAGCATACGCTTTGTCCGCGTCTCGCACTTGATGGCCACCCTTTTGACCTTGTCGAAGGTGATGCGCTCCTCGCCCATGTAATGGTCGAGAGCGCGATCACCTTCATCCCGCAGCGAGACGTGCAGGCCGGCCTTGAAGGCTTCCACCAGGTCGCGCTCCTGATGCGCGCTGTACTGGAACTCGCCAGTTGCTGCAGTACCCTTATAACAAGCTGCTACCGCCTTGCATCTCATGTCGTCTAGCGGCCACTTCTTCAAGCGCTGACGGAGCCTGTCAACCAGGTAAGTGCCCAACTTTTGTGAAGGCAAGGGGCTCAGATATGCATCTGTGTACTTTGTGAATTCCTGGCCGACAAGGAAGGCACCCCCTCGCTTTCAATAAAGTTCCGTGCGATCACAACTGTACCGTCCTTCAGAAAGACAACATTATCGCCTGCCAGAAGGGAGATGACCCGTGTTCTACACCTGACTCTTGAGTACATGCGCCCGGACAAACCACACATCGGGCCATCTTTGTGCACGGAAGATTTGATAATACCATCGGGTAAATCTGGTGTCCTGGGACTCAGCAAAACATCTCTGTTGCGCTCAGTATACCTTGCGACAATCTGTTGCAGAGGCTTAATCCTCCCTCTAATAGTTTTCTTCACTACCTGTAGCTCATTTTCAAAACAGAAAGCTGAGAAATTGTCTAGGCTGCCATACACAGCACAATCGTCTACCAAGTGCAACAGACCATGCACATTGTAAACCACAAACTCCCGACCCAGAAGTCTTCTCGCCTCCCCCACGAACCTCGACAGGTACGACTTTGCACATCTCAGCACGCCGGGTTGGCGGCGGGGGTCGAGGACAGGCCAGGTAAGCAGGGTTACTGCACAATGCAATAACAAGAAGAGATTAAAGACATCCTCCGGCAGCACAGAGCCGCTCAACACTGCAGGGATTAGATAAAGCAAGAGTTGCCTGAATTCCGTAGCTTTCCATCTCAAAATATATTTAAGGGACCGAGGCTTTCGACTGAAATCACGTGGCCAGAAGTCATATGCCTTCTCAAGGCGCTGGCATCTTATTTTATACCCTGCATTGGTGACCTTTGAGACAAGGTTGGGCTTCCTCAAAACTACCCACATAAGTAAACGCCTCATAACCCCAAGGCAAATGTGATGCAAATAGTCGAACGGAAATTGCGTAATCATTTGGACCCCAAGGTCCTCCAATGGGCTCGTCCCAATGTGGTGTTGGGGCTGCTCTCGATTTCTAAATGACTCATCTGTGCGAGGATTAAAGGTGGCCGTGTGCGGGTACGTCATGCGGTTATTTTGGTATTTTCCAAAGGCATCGCACCTGCCACAACCGTAATGAGCGTTATGCAAAACAATACCCTTTGCGAACGCACACGCTGGAGCATCGCACACAAATTTAGAGATGCGAACCTCATAGTGCATCCCATGATGGACGAGGCCATTTACAGTTAAATCTCTCATTTCATGTACAAATTCCCTTACGTACGGCTTCAGGGGTGGTTTACCCTCGCCGCACCACACAGAGCACATCTGTGGCGGCAGACGTAAACCATCAACAGTGAATAAAAGCGGCCAGCACTCTTGAAAACTGGGAGCCCATCAATATTGAAAGTTAAGGATAGAGTCTTCAATGACCTGTCATAATCAACAACTCTTCTCAACGCGCTCGCCATTCCGAAGTTGTAGAATTCCCCTTTCCCCATCGGAATGATGCCGTCCACTTTCTGACTCTCCAGAAGTGTATCGGGGTGAAGTGGCAATGCGGGGTCGTACTCATCATGCAGAATTCTAAGCAGGGAACGAATTGAAGTCTTCGGAATGTTATGCTCAATGGCCCATTTCCTCAACTTGGTGCGCGCACCTTCCTGTTGATTCACCTCTTCACCCTCAGACAAAGTGCCCTGGGAAGAGGAATCGTAAAACTCCTCGCCGAGCTCAAAAATGTCAGAAAACCCATCCGAACACATGCTACCATTATCATTGGATTCGTTAAGAAAGTCATGGTAATCGCCAAGATCCTCTTCCACCCCTTCAGGCTGTTGAAGCTCACCGGTACTGTCGGAACATGCCACCCCGTCCATGAACTCAGCCTCATCAGTAACAACGACAGGATCTCCACAGTACTGCTCAAAACCTTGCAAATATTCATCTTGTCTCTCAAATTCTGCATCCTCAACCTGTTCGTCTAGCTGCTGTAGTGCTTTGTGCACACGGCGAAAAAAAGTACGTCTGCTAGTCATATTTAAAGCGGAGCCCCTATACGCACAGAGACAGTGGGGCGCGCACACTCACAGGCACACACACACACACACACACGCGCGCACGCACGCGCGCGCGCACTCACACAGAGAAACGCACGACACACAGACAGGCACACACAGGCAGGCACGCAGACACGCACAGACAGGCACACACACAAGCGGCCCTCAAAAATGTAATGAATGTAATGTAATGTCATGTAATAATGATCTATAAAGAATTAGAATGAAGTAATTAGAATTGCAATTTATTAAACTCCAGCTTGTATAAAAAGAAATAAAATAAAAAATAAAAAACTGAGCATCATATTAAAATAAAATTAAAAGATTCAGGTCCCGAGCAGCGTCATAAAATAAAAAATAAAAATAAAATTGCCCCCACCTTAAAATAAAAAATGAAACTAAAAATTGAAATTGGCTACGGCTCCAGTCCTCGCTATGCATCTCTGCGAAGAGGTGTAGGAGATCCGGTTGTGCAAACTAAAAATAAAATAAAATCATTACGTCCCATTACGCGGGCCGATTGGACACAGACTGTGTCAATGAAATAGGAATATGGGCTGTACTGCAATACTTTACCTTCGCAGAAAGCACACACGCGCCTCTTTCGTACCAGGCGGGTCGTGCGGCGAAGACCCGCCTGTACGATTGCCCCTGGGTGGGGGATGGGGGCCTCGCGCCCTCCTGCAGGCGCCCCGTGGGGCCATGCCCGCAAACGTCCCGGGCCTCGGCCGGTTCGCCCTGAGGCATTGTAGCCAAATAACTGCAACACAAACGCCGTTGATAAGACACGAACCCCGCTGAGGGTCGAAGCGATTGGGACCGTGTCCCCGACAAAGCGTGGCACCCAATAACGGTTCAAACACGTGTTGCCAGAGCCGACAGTGCAGGCAAAGGTCTTCAACGGGTGGGTCTGTCGGGTCCGACGTATTTTGCGTGCGAGAGAGACAGATATAACACGTTTCAGCGCGTCTGGGACTCCATCGCATCGGAACACACGGCCAAGAACCATGTTCGAATCCCGCCAGAAGCAAGCGTTTTTAGCCCACTTCCTGAACACTTTTACTCATTTCAACTCGTGTCCGTGGCTCTAGGAAACATGCATAATGCCTAGTCATTGTTAAAACGTCGAAAAAACAGAAAGGAAGGGTCGGTGTACCGGCGGCGCAGGGACTCGAAGCCGGATCTCAGCGTGAATTTGGCCGGGTCCAGCCAGAACCGACGCGTCGGACCCGACCCGACCCGGAGGCTTTCTGCCGGCAGCGGGACCCGGCAGACCCACCCGTTGAAGATCTTAGAGTGCAGGTACGTTCCGTTTGATAAGACGAACCCCGCTACGGGTCAACGCGATTGGGGACAACTAGCGTGGCACCCAAACTAACGGCTACAACGGTATTGACAGCGCGGTTCGGTCGCAGGCATTCTGCTAGCCAAATAACTGCAACACTAACGCCGTCCACAAATCACGTCACACACTACGGGTCAACGTCCTAGCGTGGCACCCAAACAACGGCTACAACGGTTGACAGTGTAAACAGAACTAATTCCGAAATGCAATACTCACGTCGGGTACGTTGCTGATGCTGATGCTCCCGCTGATGCTCTTGGCAGTGGCCGGTCGTCATTGTGATGTGATGTGCTGCTGAGAAGGAGTCCAATGCGTTCTGTTCTCATTGCTCCACTTCGCCCGCCAGCTGGGCGGGGTGCGAGAGAGACAAACGGTACTTCGGCAAATTCCGGAGTCCGTTCGGCAGCTGCCGGAAGCTGCATCCGAACCTCCTCCGGTCCTCCTCCCCGCGCGGACCCCCATCGGGTCCCTCGCCGGCCCACAGCCCATCCGGGTATGGCGAAGTTAGCGGCCACTCCTCGACCTCTAGCCAGGTTTGCAGGGACGCGAACAACTCCCCCGCGAGGCTCTCCTGCAGTATTTCTACCGCACAAAACCCGTTGGCAAGGCGAATCCCCCCGAGCGCGCCCGCGGACGGCCGCACGCGCAAACACGAGCAACAACACTTGGTGTGATTACGAAACAATGTTCGTAGCCATACACACCAGCAGTCTCCACAACGTACCTGCGTACTCCATCGAAAACGCGGTTGCTGACGATCGCAATGTATGTTTCATAGTCGTGAACATAAGCTTGAGATGCGTCATTGGGGAATGTGAACATTATCTTTGTCCTACCGTCCTTACCACGGTACTTGACGAAGTCAATTTGTGCTTCGATATCCCCACGCGTTAAAAACATAACTCTAGGATCAAATATCAATGAAAAGTGAGCACTCAAACACATGCTGTTGTCTAGAATTCGAGCGAGGTCTCGCAGAGTTACGTCATAGAGAGAGTGGTTCGCGATCACGTGCATTGCAGTGATAGGGCAGTCCTGTGCCAATCTGTTGCACATCCATGATGATAGTTTTCTTTTAGTGTCAATGGAACTCTTCATTTGGGCTGATATTTCTCGGTTGATCACTGCATTTGCCAACATGTTGATCTGCGAAGCACGCCTGCCGTTATCTCTGAGATCGAGTATCGGTTCACAAGAGTGAATTCCTTTCCTCTGTGCAAATACATTGAGCATGTGGTTACCACCAATCTCGCGCAACCTAACGTCATAGCCAGGAAGGGGTTCATGAAACTCTTTCTTATATCCCGCACGCATCAGTAGAGTGTGGAACAAAGCCTGCCTTGAAGCGGCGTAATATGAATGTGTATGCGGCATTTTATTTCCCTCGAAATCAAACCTAAGATGCGGGAAATTGGTGGTCAAGAGTGTTTCATCAGCTGGTTCAAGATAACAATTGATTTTTACAGGTTCTTTTTCGTTGAGCTTACTGCGTGCAGAGCACGATTGCACCTTTTCCGCAATTTCATCCATCAACGACTCTCGCAGCGAGTGATTTGACATTACCATACCAGAGATTAGTTCTTGCTGTAAGTCCTTAATTACTCCTGGTCCAATAGTGCTGGCAACCATATTGGTCATTTTACCACCGACAGGTAGATTGTCAAAAAAGAGCATGATTTCCAACACAGTAGCACTCATGGTGCGGCGTGCACTGTGATAGTACTTATTTCCAGATATTATGGCAGTGATTTGATTCATGATTGGGATTAAAAACTTCTTTTTCTCGTTCTGATCATAAAAAGGATAAAACAGGTCAAATAAATTAATAAAAGGTTTGTTCAAAAGTTTGATCTTTTCTTCAGCTCGAAGATTCATGTAGGCAACTATATGCCAATGACAGAAAAATATATTTCCTTTTCTGTCAGTTATTCTGGGGAGTGGAGGTAACTCAGCGGGGCGGAACTTGTCAGAAGACATGCAGTCATAATTGTCAAAGCGTCTATTATTCATGTGAATATAGTCAACTCCCATATCACGACAGGTTTGTCTGGGATAGAGCAAACTCAGTCGATAGTCACACAGATTTGTTGCGTTTTTCACAAAACCGTCCGCCATGACCAATGGCGCGGAGTTGTGATTATACGCACCGTGCGTATCCATCATGGGACTAGGTTTTCCTGTAGACATGCGCTCTGTAATGTAACACATGGTTTCACTCGGGGTCAGGGATCAGCCCAACTCACCGACAAATTAGGATTCAGCACACATATCCGACACACACATACAACACAGCTAGGTCACAGGCCTGGTCAGGGCTAGCGTCACCAGCGGTCAGATGGGGGTCAGAATAAGGGCTAAAGGCACGATAATAATAATAGTGAGGAACAAACGATCCGGACAAACCCAGAAAATAACATCCATTGACACGTCCGCAGTGTCGTTGCTTAAAACTACATTAACAGAAAGAACTCCTTTGGCTGCGACAAACTCGCTAGTCAGACTCCAGGACAACATTATTTGGCGGCGGCGTTAGAATACTGCCGGGCGGGACCTCCCGCTCGGCCAGCAGACACACCGCGGACCCACAGTCCAGGTACGCTGCGCGGTCCAGACCCGACCCGCGCAGGTTAACTGAAAACCCACTGGGCTGCGTCGCTGCTGCGTCGCTAAATATTGATTCATCGACAGCCCCTTTAAATCTACCAGAACCTTAGCTCTAATCGGCGCCACCAGCAGCGTCTCTCGCTCTCGGGGAACAGCAAGAGACGGCACTAGTTTGGGTGCGGCTGGCTTGCAGCAGCTGCCCCCGCCGGTGCGGCATGAACGGCCGGCACCGCAACGCCCCCTGCCGGGAACCCGACGAACAACACACACCGGTTGGCGTAGTGCCCGTCCTGGCGGCAGAGCTGGCAGCGCGGCGGCCTCCGCGGGCCGCCCCCACCCTGCCCCACCTGGCCTCCCCTCCGGCAGGCATGTTCGAGGTCCTTACCTCAGGACACTCGCGGGCGAAATGCCCCCGGTTGCACCGATAGCAAACAGTGTTGCACCACGGGTACCTGTCCTGCTTTGTGCGGCGGCTGGCCTGGCGGCGCCGCCGTACCCGCGGTCACAACCGGTGCCGGGTCGGCCTGCTGGCCCCCGGACGCACCCGCGCCCTTGGCGCCCTTCGCCTCGTTCTTCGACCCGGCGTTTGGCTGCGCCGCGACTTGGTACACGGGCAGCATACGCTTTGTCCGCGTCTCGCACTTGATGGCCACCCTTTTGACCTTGTCGAAGGTGATGCGCTCCTCGCCCATGTAATGGTCGAGAGCGCGATCACCTTCATCCCGCAGCGAGACGTGCAGGCCGGCCTTGAAGGCTTCCACCAGGTCGCGCTCCTGATGCGCGCTGTACTGGAACTCGCCAGTTGCTGCAGTACCCTTATAACAAGCTGCTACCGCCTTGCATCTCATGTCGTCTAGCGGCCACTTCTTCAAGCGCTGACGGAGCCTGTCAACCAGGTAAGTGCCCAACTTTTGTGAAGGCAAGGGGCTCAGATATGCATCTGTGTACTTTGTGAATTCCTGGCCGACAAGGAAGGCACCCCCTCGCTTTCAATAAAGTTCCGTGCGATCACAACTGTACCGTCCTTCAGAAAGACAACATTATCGCCTGCCAGAAGGGAGATGACCCGTGTTCTACACCTGACTCTTGAGTACATGCGCCCGGACAAACCACACATCGGGCCATCTTTGTGCACGGAAGATTTGATAATACCATCGGGTAAATCTGGTGTCCTGGGACTCAGCAAAACATCTCTGTTGCGCTCAGTATACCTTGCGACAATCTGTTGCAGAGGCTTAATCCTCCCTCTAATAGTTTTCTTCACTACCTGTAGCTCATTTTCAAAACAGAAAGCTGAGAAATTGTCTAGGCTGCCATACACAGCACAATCGTCTACCAAGTGCAACAGACCATGCACATTGTAAACCACAAACTCCCGACCCAGAAGTCTTCTCGCCTCCCCACGAACCTCGACAGGTACGACTTTGCACATCTCAGCACGCCGGGTTGGCGGCGGGGGTCGAGGACAGGCCAGGTAAGCAGGGTTACTGCACAATGCAATAACAAGAAGAGATTAAAGACATCCTCCGGCAGCACAGAGCCGCTCAACACTGCAGGGATTAGATAAAGCAAGAGTTGCCTGAATTCCGTAGCTTTCCATCTCAAAATATATTTAAGGGACCGAGGCTTTCGACTGAAATCACGTGGCCAGAAGTCATATGCCTTCTCAAGGCGCTGGCATCTTATTTTATACCCTGCATTGGTGACCTTTGAGACAAGGTTGGGCTTCCTCAAAACTACCCACATAAGTAAACGCCTCATAACCCCAAGGCAAATGTGATGCAAATAGTCGAACGGAAATTGCGTAATCATTTGGACCCCAAGGTCCTCCAATGGGCTCGTCCCAATGTGGTGTTGGGGCTGCTCTCGATTTCTAAATGACTCATCTGTGCGAGGATTAAAGGTGGCCGTGTGCGGGTACGTCATGCGGTTATTTTGGTATTTTCCAAAGGCATCGCACCTGCCACAACCGTAATGAGCGTTATGCAAAACAATACCCTTTGCGAACGCACACGCTGGAGCATCGCACACAAATTTAGAGATGCGAACCTCATAGTGCATCCCATGATGGACGAGGCCATTTACAGTTAAATCTCTCATTTCATGTACAAATTCCCTTACGTACGGCTTCAGGGGTGGTTTACCCTCGCCGCACCACACAGAGCACATCTGTGGCGGCAGACGTAAACCATCAACAGTGAATAAAAGCGGCCAGCACTCTTGAAAACTGGGAGCCCATCAATATTGAAAGTTAAGGATAGAGTCTTCAATGACCTGTCATAATCAACAACTCTTCTCAACGCGCTCGCCATTCCGAAGTTGTAGAATTCCCCTTTCCCCATCGGAATGATGCCGTCCACTTTCTGACTCTCCAGAAGTGTATCGGGGTGAAGTGGCAATGCGGGGTCGTACTCATCATGCAGAATTCTAAGCAGGGAACGAATTGAAGTCTTCGGAATGTTATGCTCAATGGCCCATTTCCTCAACTTGGTGCGCGCACCTTCCTGTTGATTCACCTCTTCACCCTCAGACAAAGTGCCCTGGGAAGAGGAATCGTAAAACTCCTCGCCGAGCTCAAAAATGTCAGAAAACCCATCCGAACACATGCTACCATTATCATTGGATTCGTTAAGAAAGTCATGGTAATCGCCAAGATCCTCTTCCACCCCTTCAGGCTGTTGAAGCTCACCGGTACTGTCGGAACATGCCACCCCGTCCATGAACTCAGCCTCATCAGTAACAACGACAGGATCTCCACAGTACTGCTCAAAACCTTGCAAATATTCATCTTGTCTCTCAAATTCTGCATCCTCAACCTGTTCGTCTAGCTGCTGTAGTGCTTTGTGCACACGGCGAAAAAAGTACGTCTGCTAGTCATATTTAAAGCGGAGCCCCTATACGCACAGAGACAGTGGGGCGCGCACACTCACAGGCACACACACACACACACACGCGCGCACGCACGCGCGCGCGCACTCACACAGAGAAACGCACGACACACAGACAGGCACACACAGGCAGGCACGCAGACACGCACAGACAGGCACACACACAAGCGGCCCTCAAAAATGTAATGAATGTAATGTAATGTCATGTAATAATGATCTATAAAGAATTAGAATGAAGTAATTAGAATTGCAATTTATTAAACTCCAGCTTGTATAAAAAGAAATAAAATAAAAAATAAAAAACTGAGCATCATATTAAAATAAAATTAAAAGATTCAGGTCCCGAGCAGCGTCATAAAATAAAAAATAAAAATAAAATTGCCCCCACCTTAAAATAAAAAATGAAACTAAAAATTGAAATTGGCTACGGCTCCAGTCCTCGCTATGCATCTCTGCGAAGAGGTGTAGGAGATCCGGTTGTGCAAACTAAAAATAAAATAAAATCATTACGTCCCATTACGCGGGCCGATTGGACACAGACTGTGTCAATGAAATAGGAATATGGGCTGTACTGCAATACTTTACCTTCGCAGAAAGCACACACGCGCCTCTTTCGTACCAGGCGGGTCGTGCGGCGAAGACCCGCCTGTACGATTGCCCCTGGGTGGGGGATGGGGGCCTCGCGCCCTCCTGCAGGCGCCCCGTGGGGCCATGCCCGCAAACGTCCCGGGCCTCGGCCGGTTCGCCCTGAGGCATTGTAGCCAAATAACTGCAACACAAACGCCGTTGATAAGACACGAACCCCGCTGAGGGTCGAAGCGATTGGGACCGTGTCCCCGACAAAGCGTGGCACCCAATAACGGTTCAAACACGTGTTGCCAGAGCCGACAGTGCAGGCAAAGGTCTTCAACGGGTGGGTCTGTCGGGTCCGACGTATTTTGCGTGCGAGAGAGACAGATATAACACGTTTCAGCGCGTCTGGGACTCCATCGCATCGGAACACACGGCCAAGAACCATGTTCGAATCCCGCCAGAAGCAAGCGTTTTTAGCCCACTTCCTGAACACTTTTACTCATTTCAACTCGTGTCCGTGGCTCTAGGAAACATGCATAATGCCTAGTCATTGTTAAAACGTCGAAAAAACAGAAAGGAAGGGTCGGTGTACCGGCGGCGCAGGGACTCGAAGCCGGATCTCAGCGTGAATTTGGCCGGGTCCAGCCAGAACCGACGCGTCGGACCCGACCCGACCCGGAGGCTTTCTGCCGGCAGCGGGACCCGGCAGACCCACCCGTTGAAGATCTTAGAGTGCAGGTACGTTCCGTTTGATAAGACGAACCCCGCTACGGGTCAACGCGATTGGGGACAACTAGCGTGGCACCCAAACTAACGGCTACAACGGTATTGACAGCGCGGTTCGGTCGCAGGCATTCTGCTAGCCAAATAACTGCAACACTAACGCCGTCCACAAATCACGTCACACACTACGGGTCAACGTCCTAGCGTGGCACCCAAACAACGGCTACAACGGTTGACAGTGTAAACAGAACTAATTCCGAAATGCAATACTCACGTCGGGTACGTTGCTGATGCTGATGCTCCCGCTGATGCTCTTGGCAGTGGCCGGTCGTCATTGTGATGTGATGTGCTGCTGAGAAGGAGTCCAATGCGTTCTGTTCTCATTGCTCCACTTCGCCCGCCAGCTGGGCGGGGTGCGAGAGAGACAAACGGTACTTCGGCAAATTCCGGAGTCCGTTCGGCAGCTGCCGGAAGCTGCATCCGAACCTCCTCCGGTCCTCCTCCCCGCGCGGACCCCCATCGGGTCCCTCGCCGGCCCACAGCCCATCCGGGTATGGCGAAGTTAGCGGCCACTCCTCGACCTCTAGCCAGGTTTGCAGGGACGCGAACAACTCCCCCGCGAGGCTCTCCTGCAGTATTTCTACCGCACAAAACCCGTTGGCAAGGCGAATCCCCCGAGCGCGCCCGCGGACGGCCGCACGCGCAAACACGAGCAACAACACTTGGTGTGATTACGAAACAATGTTCGTAGCCATACACACCAGCAGTCTCCACAACGTACCTGCGTACTCCATCGAAAACGCGGTTGCTGACGATCGCAATGTATGTTTCATAGTCGTGAACATAAGCTTGAGATGCGTCATTGGGGAATGTGAACATTATCTTTGTCCTACCGTCCTTACCACGGTACTTGACGAAGTCAATTTGTGCTTCGATATCCCCACGCGTTAAAAACATAACTCTAGGATCAAATATCAATGAAAAGTGAGCACTCAAACACATGCTGTTGTCTAGAATTCGAGCGAGGTCTCGCAGAGTTACGTCATAGAGAGAGTGGTTCGCGATCACGTGCATTGCAGTGATAGGGCAGTCCTGTGCCAATCTGTTGCACATCCATGATGATAGTTTTCTTTTAGTGTCAATGGAACTCTTCATTTGGGCTGATATTTCTCGGTTGATCACTGCATTTGCCAACATGTTGATCTGCGAAGCACGCCTGCCGTTATCTCTGAGATCGAGTATCGGTTCACAAGAGTGAATTCCTTTCCTCTGTGCAAATACATTGAGCATGTGGTTACCACCAATCTCGCGCAACCTAACGTCATAGCCAGGAAGGGGTTCATGAAACTCTTTCTTATATCCCGCACGCATCAGTAGAGTGTGGAACAAAGCCTGCCTTGAAGCGGCGTAATATGAATGTGTATGCGGCATTTTATTTCCCTCGAAATCAAACCTAAGATGCGGGAAATTGGTGGTCAAGAGTGTTTCATCAGCTGGTTCAAGATAACAATTGATTTTTACAGGTTCTTTTTCGTTGAGCTTACTGCGTGCAGAGCACGATTGCACCTTTTCCGCAATTTCATCCATCAACGACTCTCGCAGCGAGTGATTTGACATTACCATACCAGAGATTAGTTCTTGCTGTAAGTCCTTAATTACTCCTGGTCCAATAGTGCTGGCAACCATATTGGTCATTTTACCACCGACAGGTAGATTGTCAAAAAAGAGCATGATTTCCAACACAGTAGCACTCATGGTGCGGCGTGCACTGTGATAGTACTTATTTCCAGATATTATGGCAGTGATTTGATTCATGATTGGGATTAAAAACTTCTTTTTCTCGTTCTGATCATAAAAAGGATAAAACAGGTCAAATAAATTAATAAAAGGTTTGTTCAAAAGTTTGATCTTTTCTTCAGCTCGAAGATTCATGTAGGCAACTATATGCCAATGACAGAAAAATATATTTCCTTTTCTGTCAGTTATTCTGGGGAGTGGAGGTAACTCAGCGGGGCGGAACTTGTCAGAAGACATGCAGTCATAATTGTCAAAGCGTCTATTATTCATGTGAATATAGTCAACTCCCATATCACGACAGGTTTGTCTGGGATAGAGCAAACTCAGTCGATAGTCACACAGATTTGTTGCGTTTTTCACAAAACCGTCCGCCATGACCAATGGCGCGGAGTTGTGATTATACGCACCGTGCGTATCCATCATGGGACTAGGTTTTCCTGTAGACATGCGCTCTGTAATGTAACACATGGTTTCACTCGGGGTCAGGGATCAGCCCAACTCACCGACAAATTAGGATTCAGCACACATATCCGACACACACATACAACACAGCTAGGTCACAGGCCTGGTCAGGGCTAGCGTCACCAGCGGTCAGATGGGGGTCAGAATAAGGGCTAAAGGCACGATAATAATAATAGTGAGGAACAAACGATCCGGACAAACCCAGAAAATAACATCCATTGACACGTCCGCAGTGTCGTTGCTTAAAACTACATTAACAGAAAGAACTCCTTTGGCTGCGACAAACTCGCTAGTCAGACTCCAGGACAACATTATTTGGCGGCGGCGTTAGAATACTGCCGGGCGGGACCTCCCGCTCGGCCAGCAGACACACCGCGGACCCACAGTCCAGGTACGCTGCGCGGTCCAGACCCGACCCGCGCAGGTTAACTGAAAACCCACTGGGCTGCGTCGCTGCTGCGTCGCTAAATATTGATTCATCGACAGCCCCTTTAAATCTACCAGAACCTTAGCTCTAATCGGCGCCACCAGCAGCGTCTCTCGCTCTCGGGGAACAGCAAGAGACGGCACTAGTTTGGGTGCGGCTGGCTTGCAGCAGCTGCCCCCGCCGGTGCGGCATGAACGGCCGGCACCGCAACGCCCCCTGCCGGGAACCCGACGAACAACACACACCGGTTGGCGTAGTGCCCGTCCTGGCGGCAGAGCTGGCAGCGCGGCGGCCTCCGCGGGCCGCCCCCACCCTGCCCCACCTGGCCTCCCCCTCCGGCAGGCATGTTCGAGGTCCTTACCTCAGGACACTCGCGGGCGAAATGCCCCCCCGGTTGCACCGATAGCAAACAGTGTTGTACCACGGGTACCTGTCCTGCTTTGTGCGGCGGCTGGCCTGGCGGCGCCGCCGTACCCGCGGTCACAACCGGTGCCGGGTCGGCCTGCTGGCCCCCGGACGCACCCGCGCCCTTGGCGCCCTTCGCCTCGTTCTTCGACCCGGCGTTTGGCTGCGCCGCGACTTGGTACACGGGCAGCATACGCTTTGTCCGCGTCTCGCACTTGATGGCCACCCTTTTGACCTTGTCGAAGGTGATGCGCTCCTCGCCCATGTAATGGTCGAGAGCGCGATCACCTTCATCCCGCAGCGAGACGTGCAGGCCGGCCTTGAAGGCTTCCACCAGGTCGCGCTCCTGATGCGCGCTGTACTGGAACTCGCCAGTTGCTGCAGTACCCTTATAACAAGCTGCTACCGCCTTGCATCTCATGTCGTCTAGCGGCCACTTCTTCAAGCGCTGACGGAGCCTGTCAACCAGGTAAGTGCCCAACTTTTGTGAAGGCAAGGGGCTCAGATATGCATCTGTGTACTTTGTGAATTCCTGGCCGACAAGGAAGGCACCCCCTCGCTTTCAATAAAGTTCCGTGCGATCACAACTGTACCGTCCTTCAGAAAGACAACATTATCGCCTGCCAGAAGGGAGATGACCCGTGTTCTACACCTGACTCTTGAGTACATGCGCCCGGACAAACCACACATCGGGCCATCTTTGTGCACGGAAGATTTGATAATACCATCGGGTAAATCTGGTGTCCTGGGACTCAGCAAAACATCTCTGTTGCGCTCAGTATACCTTGCGACAATCTGTTGCAGAGGCTTAATCCTCCCTCTAATAGTTTTCTTCACTACCTGTAGCTCATTTTCAAAACAGAAAGCTGAGAAATTGTCTAGGCTGCCATACACAGCACAATCGTCTACCAAGTGCAACAGACCATGCACATTGTAAACCACAAACTCCCGACCCAGAAGTCTTCTCGCCTCCCCCACGAACCTCGACAGGTACGACTTTGCACATCTCAGCACGCCGGGTTGGCGGCGGGGGTCGAGGACAGGCCAGGTAAGCAGGGTTACTGCACAATGCAATAACAAGAAGAGATTAAAGACATCCTCCGGCAGCACAGAGCCGCTCAACACTGCAGGGATTAGATAAAGCAAGAGTTGCCTGAATTCCGTAGCTTTCCATCTCAAAATATATTTAAGGGACCGAGGCTTTCGACTGAAATCACGTGGCCAGAAGTCATATGCCTTCTCAAGGCGCTGGCATCTTATTTTATACCCTGCATTGGTGACCTTTGAGACAAGGTTGGGCTTCCTCAAAACTACCCACATAAGTAAACGCCTCATAACCCCAAGGCAAATGTGATGCAAATAGTCGAACGGAAATTGCGTAATCATTTGGACCCCAAGGTCCTCCAATGGGCTCGTCCCAATGTGGTGTTGGGGCTGCTCTCGATTTCTAAATGACTCATCTGTGCGAGGATTAAAGGTGGCCGTGTGCGGGTACGTCATGCGGTTATTTTGGTATTTTCCAAAGGCATCGCACCTGCCACAACCGTAATGAGCGTTATGCAAAACAATACCCTTTGCGAACGCACACGCTGGAGCATCGCACACAAATTTAGAGATGCGAACCTCATAGTGCATCCCATGATGGACGAGGCCATTTACAGTTAAATCTCTCATTTCATGTACAAATTCCCTTACGTACGGCTTCAGGGGTGGTTTACCCTCGCCGCACCACACAGAGCACATCTGTGGCGGCAGACGTAAACCATCAACAGTGAATAAAAGCGGCCAGCACTCTTGAAAACTGGGAGCCCATCAATATTGAAAGTTAAGGATAGAGTCTTCAATGACCTGTCATAATCAACAACTCTTCTCAACGCGCTCGCCATTCCGAAGTTGTAGAATTCCCCTTTCCCCATCGGAATGATGCCGTCCACTTTCTGACTCTCCAGAAGTGTATCGGGGTGAAGTGGCAATGCGGGGTCGTACTCATCATGCAGAATTCTAAGCAGGGAACGAATTGAAGTCTTCGGAATGTTATGCTCAATGGCCCATTTCCTCAACTTGGTGCGCGCACCTTCCTGTTGATTCACCTCTTCACCCTCAGACAAAGTGCCCTGGGAAGAGGAATCGTAAAACTCCTCGCCGAGCTCAAAAATGTCAGAAAACCCATCCGAACACATGCTACCATTATCATTGGATTCGTTAAGAAAGTCATGGTAATCGCCAAGATCCTCTTCCACCCCTTCAGGCTGTTGAAGCTCACCGGTACTGTCGGAACATGCCACCCCGTCCATGAACTCAGCCTCATCAGTAACAACGACAGGATCTCCACAGTACTGCTCAAAACCTTGCAAATATTCATCTTGTCTCTCAAATTCTGCATCCTCAACCTGTTCGTCTAGCTGCTGTAGTGCTTTGTGCACACGGCGAAAAAAAGTACGTCTGCTAGTCATATTTAAAGCGGAGCCCCTATACGCACAGAGACAGTGGGGCGCGCACACTCACAGGCACACACACACACACACACGCGCGCACGCACGCGCGCGCGCACTCACACAGAGAAACGCACGACACACAGACAGGCACACACAGGCAGGCACGCAGACACGCACAGACAGGCACACACACAAGCGGCCCTCAAAAATGTAATGAATGTAATGTAATGTCATGTAATAATGATCTATAAAGAATTAGAATGAAGTAATTAGAATTGCAATTTATTAAACTCCAGCTTGTATAAAAAGAAATAAAATAAAAAATAAAAAACTGAGCATCATATTAAAATAAAATTAAAAGATTCAGGTCCCGAGCAGCGTCATAAAATAAAAAATAAAAATAAAATTGCCCCCACCTTAAAATAAAAAATGAAACTAAAAATTGAAATTGGCTACGGCTCCAGTCCTCGCTATGCATCTCTGCGAAGAGGTGTAGGAGATCCGGTTGTGCAAACTAAAAATAAAATAAAATCATTACGTCCCATTACGCGGGCCGATTGGACACAGACTGTGTCAATGAAATAGGAATATGGGCTGTACTGCAATACTTTACCTTCGCAGAAAGCACACACGCGCCTCTTTCGTACCAGGCGGGTCGTGCGGCGAAGACCCGCCTGTACGATTGCCCCTGGGTGGGGGATGGGGGCCTCGCGCCCTCCTGCAGGCGCCCCGTGGGGCCATGCCCGCAAACGTCCCGGGCCTCGGCCGGTTCGCCCTGAGGCATTGTAGCCAAATAACTGCAACACAAACGCCGTTGATAAGACACGAACCCCGCTGAGGGTCGAAGCGATTGGGACCGTGTCCCCGACAAAGCGTGGCACCCAATAACGGTTCAAACACGTGTTGCCAGAGCCGACAGTGCAGGCAAAGGTCTTCAACGGGTGGGTCTGTCGGGTCCGACGTATTTTGCGTGCGAGAGAGACAGATATAACACGTTTCAGCGCGTCTGGGACTCCATCGCATCGGAACACACGGCCAAGAACCATGTTCGAATCCCGCCAGAAGCAAGCGTTTTTAGCCCACTTCCTGAACACTTTTACTCATTTCAACTCGTGTCCGTGGCTCTAGGAAACATGCATAATGCCTAGTCATTGTTAAAACGTCGAAAAAACAGAAAGGAAGGGTCGGTGTACCGGCGGCGCAGGGACTCGAAGCCGGATCTCAGCGTGAATTTGGCCGGGTCCAGCCAGAACCGTCGCGTCGGACCCGACCCGACCCGGAGGCTTTCTGCCGGCAGCGGGACCCGGCAGACCCACCCGTTGAAGATCTTAGAGTGCAGGTACGTTCCGTTTGATAAGACGAACCCCGCTACGGGTCAACGCGATTGGGGACAACTAGCGTGGCACCCAAACTAACGGCTACAACGGTATTGACAGCGCGGTTCGGTCGCAGGCATTCTGCTAGCCAAATAACTGCAACACTAACGCCGTCCACAAATCACGTCACACACTACGGGTCAACGTCCTAGCGTGGCACCCAAACAACGGCTACAACGGTTGACAGTGTAAACAGAACTAATTCCGAAATGCAATACTCACGTCGGGTACGTTGCTGATGCTGATGCTCCCGCTGATGCTCTTGGCAGTGGCCGGTCGTCATTGTGATGTGATGTGCTGCTGAGAAGGAGTCCAATGCGTTCTGTTCTCATTGCTCCACTTCGCCCGCCAGCTGGGCGGGGTGCGAGAGAGACAAACGGTACTTCGGCAAATTCCGGAGTCCGTTCGGCAGCTGCCGGAAGCTGCATCCGAACCTCCTCCGGTCCTCCTCCCCGCGCGGACCCCCATCGGGTCCCTCGCCGGCCCACAGCCCATCCGGGTATGGCGAAGTTAGCGGCCACTCCTCGACCTCTAGCCAGGTTTGCAGGGACGCGAACAACTCCCCCGCGAGGCTCTCCTGCAGTATTTCTACCGCACAAAACCCGTTGGCAAGGCGAATCCCCCCGAGCGCGCCCGCGGACGGCCGCACGCGCAAACACGAGCAACAACACTTGGTGTGATTACGAAACAATGTTCGTAGCCATACACACCAGCAGTCTCCACAACGTACCTGCGTACTCCATCGAAAACGCGGTTGCTGACGATCGCAATGTATGTTTCATAGTCGTGAACATAAGCTTGAGATGCGTCATTGGGGAATGTGAACATTATCTTTGTCCTACCGTCCTTACCACGGTACTTGACGAAGTCAATTTGTGCTTCGATATCCCCACGCGTTAAAAACATAACTCTAGGATCAAATATCAATGAAAAGTGAGCACTCAAACACATGCTGTTGTCTAGAATTCGAGCGAGGTCTCGCAGAGTTACGTCATAGAGAGAGTGGTTCGCGATCACGTGCATTGCAGTGATAGGGCAGTCCTGTGCCAATCTGTTGCACATCCATGATGATAGTTTTCTTTTAGTGTCAATGGAACTCTTCATTTGGGCTGATATTTCTCGGTTGATCACTGCATTTGCCAACATGTTGATCTGCGAAGCACGCCTGCCGTTATCTCTGAGATCGAGTATCGGTTCACAAGAGTGAATTCCTTTCCTCTGTGCAAATACATTGAGCATGTGGTTACCACCAATCTCGCGCAACCTAACGTCATAGCCAGGAAGGGGTTCATGAAACTCTTTCTTATATCCCGCACGCATCAGTAGAGTGTGGAACAAAGCCTGCCTTGAAGCGGCGTAATATGAATGTGTATGCGGCATTTTATTTCCCTCGAAATCAAACCTAAGATGCGGGAAATTGGTGGTCAAGAGTGTTTCATCAGCTGGTTCAAGATAACAATTGATTTTTACAGGTTCTTTTTCGTTGAGCTTACTGCGTGCAGAGCACGATTGCACCTTTTCCGCAATTTCATCCATCAACGACTCTCGCAGCGAGTGATTTGACATTACCATACCAGAGATTAGTTCTTGCTGTAAGTCCTTAATTACTCCTGGTCCAATAGTGCTGGCAACCATATTGGTCATTTTACCACCGACAGGTAGATTGTCAAAAAAGAGCATGATTTCCAACACAGTAGCACTCATGGTGCGGCGTGCACTGTGATAGTACTTATTTCCAGATATTATGGCAGTGATTTGATTCATGATTGGGATTAAAAACTTCTTTTTCTCGTTCTGATCATAAAAAGGATAAAACAGGTCAAATAAATTAATAAAAGGTTTGTTCAAAAGTTTGATCTTTTCTTCAGCTCGAAGATTCATGTAGGCAACTATATGCCAATGACAGAAAAATATATTTCCTTTTCTGTCAGTTATTCTGGGGAGTGGAGGTAACTCAGCGGGGCGGAACTTGTCAGAAGACATGCAGTCATAATTGTCAAAGCGTCTATTATTCATGTGAATATAGTCAACTCCCATATCACGACAGGTTTGTCTGGGATAGAGCAAACTCAGTCGATAGTCACACAGATTTGTTGCGTTTTTCACAAAACCGTCCGCCATGACCAATGGCGCGGAGTTGTGATTATACGCACCGTGCGTATCCATCATGGGACTAGGTTTTCCTGTAGACATGCGCTCTGTAATGTAACACATGGTTTCACTCGGGGTCAGGGATCAGCCCAACTCACCGACAAATTAGGATTCAGCACACATATCCGACACACACATACAACACAGCTAGGTCACAGGCCTGGTCAGGGCTAGCGTCACCAGCGGTCAGATGGGGGTCAGAATAAGGGCTAAAGGCACGATAATAATAATAGTGAGGAACAAACGATCCGGACAAACCCAGAAAATAACATCCATTGACACGTCCGCAGTGTCGTTGCTTAAAACTACATTAACAGAAAGAACTCCTTTGGCTGCGACAAACTCGCTAGTCAGACTCCAGGACAACATTATTTGGCGGCGGCGTTAGAATACTGCCGGGCGGGACCTCCCGCTCGGCCAGCAGACACACCGCGGACCCACAGTCCAGGTACGCTGCGCGGTCCAGACCCGACCCGCGCAGGTTAACTGAAAACCCACTGGGCTGCGTCGCTGCTGCGTCGCTAAATATTGATTCATCGACAGCCCCTTTAAATCTACCAGAACCTTAGCTCTAATCGGCGCCACCAGCAGCGTCTCTCGCTCTCGGGGAACAGCAAGAGACGGCACTAGTTTGGGTGCGGCTGGCTTGCAGCAGCTGCCCCCGCCGGTGCGGCATGAACGGCCGGCACCGCAACGCCCCCTGCCGGGAACCCGACGAACAACACACACCGGTTGGCGTAGTGCCCGTCCTGGCGGCAGAGCTGGCAGCGCGGCGGCCTCCGCGGGCCGCCCCCACCCTGCCCCACCTGGCCTCCCCCTCCGGCAGGCATGTTCGAGGTCCTTACCTCAGGACACTCGCGGGCGAAATGCCCCCCCGGTTGCACCGATAGCAAACAGTGTTGCACCACGGGTACCTGTCCTGCTTTGTGCGGCGGCTGGCCTGGCGGCGCCGCCGTACCCGCGGTCACAACCGGTGCCGGGTCGGCCTGCTGGCCCCCGGACGCACCCGCGCCCTTGGCGCCCTTCGCCTCGTTCTTCGACCCGGCGTTTGGCTGCGCCGCGACTTGGTACACGGGCAGCATACGCTTTGTCCGCGTCTCGCACTTGATGGCCACCCTTTTGACCTTGTCGAAGGTGATGCGCTCCTCGCCCATGTAATGGTCGAGAGCGCGATCACCTTCATCCCGCAGCGAGACGTGCAGGCCGGCCTTGAAGGCTTCCACCAGGTCGCGCTCCTGATGCGCGCTGTACTGGAACTCGCCAGTTGCTGCAGTACCCTTATAACAAGCTGCTACCGCCTTGCATCTCATGTCGTCTAGCGGCCACTTCTTCAAGCGCTGACGGAGCCTGTCAACCAGGTAAGTGCCCAACTTTTGTGAAGGCAAGGGGCTCAGATATGCATCTGTGTACTTTGTGAATTCCTGGCCGACAAGGAAGGCACCCCCTCGCTTTCAATAAAGTTCCGTGCGATCACAACTGTACCGTCCTTCAGAAAGACAACATTATCGCCTGCCAGAAGGGAGATGACCCGTGTTCTACACCTGACTCTTGAGTACATGCGCCCGGACAAACCACACATCGGGCCATCTTTGTGCACGGAAGATTTGATAATACCATCGGGTAAATCTGGTGTCCTGGGACTCAGCAAAACATCTCTGTTGCGCTCAGTATACCTTGCGACAATCTGTTGCAGAGGCTTAATCCTCCCTCTAATAGTTTTCTTCACTACCTGTAGCTCATTTTCAAAACAGAAAGCTGAGAAATTGTCTAGGCTGCCATACACAGCACAATCGTCTACCAAGTGCAACAGACCATGCACATTGTAAACCACAAACTCCCGACCCAGAAGTCTTCTCGCCTCCCCCACGAACCTCGACAGGTACGACTTTGCACATCTCAGCACGCCGGGTTGGCGGCGGGGGTCGAGGACAGGCCAGGTAAGCAGGGTTACTGCACAATGCAATAACAAGAAGAGATTAAAGACATCCTCCGGCAGCACAGAGCCGCTCAACACTGCAGGGATTAGATAAAGCAAGAGTTGCCTGAATTCCGTAGCTTTCCATCTCAAAATATATTTAAGGGACCGAGGCTTTCGACTGAAATCACGTGGCCAGAAGTCATATGCCTTCTCAAGGCGCTGGCATCTTATTTTATACCCTGCATTGGTGACCTTTGAGACAAGGTTGGGCTTCCTCAAAACTACCCACATAAGTAAACGCCTCATAACCCCAAGGCAAATGTGATGCAAATAGTCGAACGGAAATTGCGTAATCATTTGGACCCCAAGGTCCTCCAATGGGCTCGTCCCAATGTGGTGTTGGGGCTGCTCTCGATTTCTAAATGACTCATCTGTGCGAGGATTAAAGGTGGCCGTGTGCGGGTACGTCATGCGGTTATTTTGGTATTTTCCAAAGGCATCGCACCTGCCACAACCGTAATGAGCGTTATGCAAAACAATACCCTTTGCGAACGCACACGCTGGAGCATCGCACACAAATTTAGAGATGCGAACCTCATAGTGCATCCCATGATGGACGAGGCCATTTACAGTTAAATCTCTCATTTCATGTACAAATTCCCTTACGTACGGCTTCAGGGGTGGTTTACCCTCGCCGCACCACACAGAGCACATCTGTGGCGGCAGACGTAAACCATCAACAGTGAATAAAAGCGGCCAGCACTCTTGAAAACTGGGAGCCCATCAATATTGAAAGTTAAGGATAGAGTCTTCAATGACCTGTCATAATCAACAACTCTTCTCAACGCGCTCGCCATTCCGAAGTTGTAGAATTCCCCTTTCCCCATCGGAATGATGCCGTCCACTTTCTGACTCTCCAGAAGTGTATCGGGGTGAAGTGGCAATGCGGGGTCGTACTCATCATGCAGAATTCTAAGCAGGGAACGAATTGAAGTCTTCGGAATGTTATGCTCAATGGCCCATTTCCTCAACTTGGTGCGCGCACCTTCCTGTTGATTCACCTCTTCACCCTCAGACAAAGTGCCCTGGGAAGAGGAATCGTAAAACTCCTCGCCGAGCTCAAAAATGTCAGAAAACCCATCCGAACACATGCTACCATTATCATTGGATTCGTTAAGAAAGTCATGGTAATCGCCAAGATCCTCTTCCACCCCTTCAGGCTGTTGAAGCTCACCGGTACTGTCGGAACATGCCACCCCGTCCATGAACTCAGCCTCATCAGTAACAACGACAGGATCTCCACAGTACTGCTCAAAACCTTGCAAATATTCATCTTGTCTCTCAAATTCTGCATCCTCAACCTGTTCGTCTAGCTGCTGTAGTGCTTTGTGCACACGGCGAAAAAAAGTACGTCTGCTAGTCATATTTAAAGCGGAGCCCCTATACGCACAGAGACAGTGGGGCGCGCACACTCACAGGCACACACACACACACACACGCGCGCACGCACGCGCGCGCGCACTCACACAGAGAAACGCACGACACACAGACAGGCACACACAGGCAGGCACGCAGACACGCACAGACAGGCACACACACAAGCGGCCCTCAAAAATGTAATGAATGTAATGTAATGTCATGTAATAATGATCTATAAAGAATTAGAATGAAGTAATTAGAATTGCAATTTATTAAACTCCAGCTTGTATAAAAAGAAATAAAATAAAAAATAAAAAACTGAGCATCATATTAAAATAAAATTAAAAGATTCAGGTCCCGAGCAGCGTCATAAAATAAAAAATAAAAATAAAATTGCCCCCACCTTAAAATAAAAAATGAAACTAAAAATTGAAATTGGCTACGGCTCCAGTCCTCGCTATGCATCTCTGCGAAGAGGTGTAGGAGATCCGGTTGTGCAAACTAAAAATAAAATAAAATCATTACGTCCCATTACGCGGGCCGATTGGACACAGACTGTGTCAATGAAATAGGAATATGGGCTGTACTGCAATACTTTACCTTCGCAGAAAGCACACACGCGCCTCTTTCGTACCAGGCGGGTCGTGCGGCGAAGACCCGCCTGTACGATTGCCCCTGGGTGGGGGATGGGGGCCTCGCGCCCTCCTGCAGGCGCCCCGTGGGGCCATGCCCGCAAACGTCCCGGGCCTCGGCCGGTTCGCCCTGAGGCATTGTAGCCAAATAACTGCAACACAAACGCCGTTGATAAGACACGAACCCCGCTGAGGGTCGAAGCGATTGGGACCGTGTCCCCGACAAAGCGTGGCACCCAATAACGGTTCAAACACGTGTTGCCAGAGCCGACAGTGCAGGCAAAGGTCTTCAACGGGTGGGTCTGTCGGGTCCGACGTATTTTGCGTGCGAGAGAGACAGATATAACACGTTTCAGCGCGTCTGGGACTCCATCGCATCGGAACACACGGCCAAGAACCATGTTCGAATCCCGCCAGAAGCAAGCGTTTTTAGCCCACTTCCTGAACACTTTTACTCATTTCAACTCGTGTCCGTGGCTCTAGGAAACATGCATAATGCCTAGTCATTGTTAAAACGTCGAAAAAACAGAAAGGAAGGGTCGGTGTACCGGCGGCGCAGGGACTCGAAGCCGGATCTCAGCGTGAATTTGGCCGGGTCCAGCCAGAACCGACGCGTCGGACCCGACCCGACCCGGAGGCTTTCTGCCGGCAGCGGGACCCGGCAGACCCACCCGTTGAAGATCTTAGAGTGCAGGTACGTTCCGTTTGATAAGACGAACCCCGCTACGGGTCAACGCGATTGGGGACAACTAGCGTGGCACCCAAACTAACGGCTACAACGGTATTGACAGCGCGGTTCGGTCGCAGGCATTCTGCTAGCCAAATAACTGCAACACTAACGCCGTCCACAAATCACGTCACACACTACGGGTCAACGTCCTAGCGTGGCACCCAAACAACGGCTACAACGGTTGACAGTGTAAACAGAACTAATTCCGAAATGCAATACTCACGTCGGGTACGTTGCTGATGCTGATGCTCCCGCTGATGCTCTTGGCAGTGGCCGGTCGTCATTGTGATGTGATGTGCTGCTGAGAAGGAGTCCAATGCGTTCTGTTCTCATTGCTCCACTTCGCCCGCCAGCTGGGCGGGGTGCGAGAGAGACAAACGGTACTTCGGCAAATTCCGGAGTCCGTTCGGCAGCTGCCGGAAGCTGCATCCGAACCTCCTCCGGTCCTCCTCCCCGCGCGGACCCCCATCGGGTCCCTCGCCGGCCCACAGCCCATCCGGGTATGGCGAAGTTAGCGGCCACTCCTCGACCTCTAGCCAGGTTTGCAGGGACGCGAACAACTCCCCCGCGAGGCTCTCCTGCAGTATTTCTACCGCACAAAACCCGTTGGCAAGGCGAATCCCCCCCGAGCGCGCCCGCGGACGGCCGCACGCGCAAACACGAGCAACAACACTTGGTGTGATTACGAAACAATGTTCGTAGCCATACACACCAGCAGTCTCCACAACGTACCTGCGTACTCCATCGAAAACGCGGTTGCTGACGATCGCAATGTATGTTTCATAGTCGTGAACATAAGCTTGAGATGCGTCATTGGGGAATGTGAACATTATCTTTGTCCTACCGTCCTTACCACGGTACTTGACGAAGTCAATTTGTGCTTCGATATCCCCACGCGTTAAAAACATAACTCTAGGATCAAATATCAATGAAAAGTGAGCACTCAAACACATGCTGTTGTCTAGAATTCGAGCGAGGTCTCGCAGAGTTACGTCATAGAGAGAGTGGTTCGCGATCACGTGCATTGCAGTGATAGGGCAGTCCTGTGCCAATCTGTTGCACATCCATGATGATAGTTTTCTTTTAGTGTCAATGGAACTCTTCATTTGGGCTGATATTTCTCGGTTGATCACTGCCAACATGTTGATCTGCGAAGCACGCCTGCCGTTATCTCTGAGATCGAGTATCGGTTCACAAGAGTGAATTCCTTTCCTCTGTGCAAATACATTGAGCATGTGGTTACCACCAATCTCGCGCAACCTAACGTCATAGCCAGGAAGGGGTTCATGAAACTCTTTCTTATATCCCGCACGCATCAGTAGAGTGTGGAACAAAGCCTGCCTTGAAGCGGCGTAATATGAATGTGTATGCGGCATTTTATTTCCCTCGAAATCAAACCTAAGATGCGGGAAATTGGTGGTCAAGAGTGTTTCATCAGCTGGTTCAAGATAACAATTGATTTTTACAGGTTCTTTTTCGTTGAGCTTACTGCGTGCAGAGCACGATTGCACCTTTTCCGCAATTTCATCCATCAACGACTCTCGCAGCGAGTGATTTGACATTACCATACCAGAGATTAGTTCTTGCTGTAAGTCCTTAATTACTCCTGGTCCAATAGTGCTGGCAACCATATTGGTCATTTTACCACCGACAGGTAGATTGTCAAAAAAGAGCATGATTTCCAACACAGTAGCACTCATGGTGCGGCGTGCACTGTGATAGTACTTATTTCCAGATATTATGGCAGTGATTTGATTCATGATTGGGATTAAAAACTTCTTTTTCTCGTTCTGATCATAAAAAGGATAAAACAGGTCAAATAAATTAATAAAAGGTTTGTTCAAAAGTTTGATCTTTTCTTCAGCTCGAAGATTCATGTAGGCAACTATATGCCAATGACAGAAAAATATATTTCCTTTTCTGTCAGTTATTCTGGGGAGTGGAGGTAACTCAGCGGGGCGGAACTTGTCAGAAGACATGCAGTCATAATTGTCAAAGCGTCTATTATTCATGTGAATATAGTCAACTCCCATATCACGACAGGTTTGTCTGGGATAGAGCAAACTCAGTCGATAGTCACACAGATTTGTTGCGTTTTTCACAAAACCGTCCGCCATGACCAATGGCGCGGAGTTGTGATTATACGCACCGTGCGTATCCATCATGGGACTAGGTTTTCCTGTAGACATGCGCTCTGTAATGTAACACATGGTTTCACTCGGGGTCAGGGATCAGCCCAACTCACCGACAAATTAGGATTCAGCACACATATCCGACACACACATACAACACAGCTAGGTCACAGGCCTGGTCAGGGCTAGCGTCACCAGCGGTCAGATGGGGGTCAGAATAAGGGCTAAAGGCACGATAATAATAATAGTGAGGAACAAACGATCCGGACAAACCCAGAAAATAACATCCATTGACACGTCCGCAGTGTCGTTGCTTAAAACTACATTAACAGAAAGAACTCCTTTGGCTGCGACAAACTCGCTAGTCAGACTCCAGGACAACATTATTTGGCGGCGGCGTTAGAATACTGCCGGGCGGGACCTCCCGCTCGGCCAGCAGACACACCGCGGACCCACAGTCCAGGTACGCTGCGCGGTCCAGACCCGACCCGCGCAGGTTAACTGAAAACCCACTGGGCTGCGTCGCTGCTGCGTCGCTAAATATTGATTCATCGACAGCCCCTTTAAATCTACCAGAACCTTAGCTCTAATCGGCGCCACCAGCAGCGTCTCTCGCTCTCGGGGAACAGCAAGAGACGGCACTAGTTTGGGTGCGGCTGGCTTGCAGCAGCTGCCCCCGCCGGTGCGGCATGAACGGCCGGCACCGCAACGCCCCCTGCCGGGAACCCGACGAACAACACACACCGGTTGGCGTAGTGCCCGTCCTGGCGGCAGAGCTGGCAGCGCGGCGGCCTCCGCGGGCCGCCCCCACCCTGCCCCACCTGGCCTCCCCCTCCGGCAGGCATGTTCGAGGTCCTTACCTCAGGACACTCGCGGGCGAAATGCCCCCCGGTTGCACCGATAGCAAACAGTGTTGCACCACGGGTACCTGTCCTGCTTTGTGCGGCGGCTGGCCTGGCGGCGCCGCCGTACCCGCGGTCACAACCGGTGCCGGGTCGGCCTGCTGGCCCCCGGACGCACCCGCGCCCTTGGCGCCCTTCGCCTCGTTCTTCGACCCGGCGTTTGGCTGCGCCGCGACTTGGTACACGGGCAGCATACGCTTTGTCCGCGTCTCGCACTTGATGGCCACCCTTTTGACCTTGTCGAAGGTGATGCGCTCCTCGCCCATGTAATGGTCGAGAGCGCGATCACCTTCATCCCGCAGCGAGACGTGCAGGCCGGCCTTGAAGGCTTCCACCAGGTCGCGCTCCTGATGCGCGCTGTACTGGAACTCGCCAGTTGCTGCAGTACCCTTATAACAAGCTGCTACCGCCTTGCATCTCATGTCGTCTAGCGGCCACTTCTTCAAGCGCTGACGGAGCCTGTCAACCAGGTAAGTGCCCAACTTTTGTGAAGGCAAGGGGCTCAGATATGCATCTGTGTACTTTGTGAATTCCTGGCCGACAAGGAAGGCACCCCCCTCGCTTTCAATAAAGTTCCGTGCGATCACAACTGTACCGTCCTTCAGAAAGACAACATTATCGCCTGCCAGAAGGGAGATGACCCGTGTTCTACACCTGACTCTTGAGTACATGCGCCCGGACAAACCACACATCGGGCCATCTTTGTGCACGGAAGATTTGATAATACCATCGGGTAAATCTGGTGTCCTGGGACTCAGCAAAACATCTCTGTTGCGCTCAGTATACCTTGCGACAATCTGTTGCAGAGGCTTAATCCTCCCTCTAATAGTTTTCTTCACTACCTGTAGCTCATTTTCAAAACAGAAAGCTGAGAAATTGTCTAGGCTGCCATACACAGCACAATCGTCTACCAAGTGCAACAGACCATGCACATTGTAAACCACAAACTCCCGACCCAGAAGTCTTCTCGCCTCCCCCACGAACCTCGACAGGTACGACTTTGCACATCTCAGCACGCCGGGTTGGCGGCGGGGGTCGAGGACAGGCCAGGTAAGCAGGGTTACTGCACAATGCAATAACAAGAAGAGATTAAAGACATCCTCCGGCAGCACAGAGCCGCTCAACACTGCAGGGATTAGATAAAGCAAGAGTTGCCTGAATTCCGTAGCTTTCCATCTCAAAATATATTTAAGGGACCGAGGCTTTCGACTGAAATCACGTGGCCAGAAGTCATATGCCTTCTCAAGGCGCTGGCATCTTATTTTATACCCTGCATTGGTGACCTTTGAGACAAGGTTGGGCTTCCTCAAAACTACCCACATAAGTAAACGCCTCATAACCCCAAGGCAAATGTGATGCAAATAGTCGAACGGAAATTGCGTAATCATTTGGACCCCAAGGTCCTCCAATGGGCTCGTCCCAATGTGGTGTTGGGGCTGCTCTCGATTTCTAAATGACTCATCTGTGCGAGGATTAAAGGTGGCCGTGTGCGGGTACGTCATGCGGTTATTTTGGTATTTTCCAAAGGCATCGCACCTGCCACAACCGTAATGAGCGTTATGCAAAACAATACCCTTTGCGAACGCACACGCTGGAGCATCGCACACAAATTTAGAGATGCGAACCTCATAGTGCATCCCATGATGGACGAGGCCATTTACAGTTAAATCTCTCATTTCATGTACAAATTCCCTTACGTACGGCTTCAGGGGTGGTTTACCCTCGCCGCACCACACAGAGCACATCTGTGGCGGCAGACGTAAACCATCAACAGTGAATAAAAGCGGCCAGCACTCTTGAAAACTGGGAGCCCATCAATATTGAAAGTTAAGGATAGAGTCTTCAATGACCTGTCATAATCAACAACTCTTCTCAACGCGCTCGCCATTCCGAAGTTGTAGAATTCCCCTTTCCCCATCGGAATGATGCCGTCCACTTTCTGACTCTCCAGAAGTGTATCGGGGTGAAGTGGCAATGCGGGGTCGTACTCATCATGCAGAATTCTAAGCAGGGAACGAATTGAAGTCTTCGGAATGTTATGCTCAATGGCCCATTTCCTCAACTTGGTGCGCGCACCTTCCTGTTGATTCACCTCTTCACCCTCAGACAAAGTGCCCTGGGAAGAGGAATCGTAAAACTCCTCGCCGAGCTCAAAAATGTCAGAAAACCCATCCGAACACATGCTACCATTATCATTGGATTCGTTAAGAAAGTCATGGTAATCGCCAAGATCCTCTTCCACCCCTTCAGGCTGTTGAAGCTCACCGGTACTGTCGGAACATGCCACCCCGTCCATGAACTCAGCCTCATCAGTAACAACGACAGGATCTCCACAGTACTGCTCAAAACCTTGCAAATATTCATCTTGTCTCTCAAATTCTGCATCCTCAACCTCTTCGTCTAGCTGCTGTAGTGCTTTGTGCACACGGCGAAAAAAAGTACGTCTGCTAGTCATATTTAAAGCGGAGCCCCTATACGCACAGAGACAGTGGGGCGCGCACACTCAGGCACACACACACACACACACACACGCGCACGCACGCGCGCGCGCACTCACACAGAGAAACGCACGACACACAGACAGGCACACACAGGCAGGCACGCAGACACGCACAGACAGGCACACACACAAGCGGCCCTCAAAAATGTAATGAATGTAATGTAATGTCATGTAATAATGATCTATAAAGAATTAGAATGAAGTAATTAGAATTGCAATTTATTAAACTCCAGCTTGTATAAAAAGAAATAAAATAAAAAATAAAAAACTGAGCATCATATTAAAATAAAATTAAAAGATTCAGGTCCCGAGCAGCGTCATAAAATAAAAAATAAAAATAAAATTGCCCCCACCTTAAAATAAAAAATGAAACTAAAAATTGAAATTGGCTACGGCTCCAGTCCTCGCTATGCATCTCTGCGAAGAGGTGTAGGAGATCCGGTTGTGCAAACTAAAAATAAAATAAAATCATTACGTCCCATTACGCGGGCCGATTGGACACAGACTGTGTCAATGAAATAGGAATATGGGCTGTACTGCAATACTTTACCTTCGCAGAAAGCACACACGCGCCTCTTTCGTACCAGGCGGGTCGTGCGGCGAAGACCCGCCTGTACGATTGCCCCTGGGTGGGGGATGGGGGCCTCGCGCCCTCCTGCAGGCGCCCCGTGGGGCCATGCCCGCAAACGTCCCGGGCCTCGGCCGGTTCGCCCTGAGGCATTGTAGCCAAATAACTGCAACACAAACGCCGTTGATAAGACACGAACCCCGCTGAGGGTCGAAGCGATTGGGACCGTGTCCCCGACAAAGCGTGGCACCCAATAACGGTTCAAACACGTGTTGCCAGAGCCGACAGTGCAGGCAAAGGTCTTCAACGGGTGGGTCTGTCGGGTCCGACGTATTTTGCGTGCGAGAGAGACAGATATAACACGTTTCAGCGCGTCTGGGACTCCATCGCATCGGAACACACGGCCAAGAACCATGTTCGAATCCCGCCAGAAGCAAGCGTTTTTAGCCCACTTCCTGAACACTTTTACTCATTTCAACTCGTGTCCGTGGCTCTAGGAAACATGCATAATGCCTAGTCATTGTTAAAACGTCGAAAAAACAGAAAGGAAGGGTCGGTGTACCGGCGGCGCAGGGACTCGAAGCCGGATCTCAGCGTGAATTTGGCCGGGTCCAGCCAGAACCGTCGCGTCGGACCCGACCCGACCCGGAGGCTTTCTGCCGGCAGCGGGACCCGGCAGACCCACCCGTTGAAGATCTTAGAGTGCAGGTACGTTCCGTTTGATAAGACGAACCCCGCTACGGGTCAACGCGATTGGGGACAACTAGCGTGGCACCCAAACTAACGGCTACAACGGTATTGACAGCGCGGTTCGGTCGCAGGCATTCTGCTAGCCAAATAACTGCAACACTAACGCCGTCCACAAATCACGTCACACACTACGGGTCAACGTCCTAGCGTGGCACCCAAACAACGGCTACAACGGTTGACAGTGTAAACAGAACTAATTCCGAAATGCAATACTCACGTCGGGTACGTTGCTGATGCTGATGCTCCCGCTGATGCTCTTGGCAGTGGCCGGTCGTCATTGTGATGTGATGTGCTGCTGAGAAGGAGTCCAATGCGTTCTGTTCTCATTGCTCCACTTCGCCCGCCAGCTGGGCGGGGTGCGAGAGAGACAAACGGTACTTCGGCAAATTCCGGAGTCCGTTCGGCAGCTGCCGGAAGCTGCATCCGAACCTGTCCGATCCACCCTCCCTCCTGGTCGTGAGACAGCGAATGGCGCCACAGTTTTTGAACGAGTGGAGTGGTCTCAATTACTCCCCGGTGCCCGGCCGCGCCACGCCCCCACCAGCGGGACCGCGCACACGCGTCCGCTACAGAAACTCGCCCCCTGCGACCGGTGACACGAGGGGCGTACGCGTGCTGAAGTTCCGGAGAAGGGGGGGGGGGGGGAGGCTTGGGGTGTTGCCCGCTGCGTAAGGCGGGCAGGCCACGCAGGCGGTGGCAGCGACGGCAGCGACGGCAGCTCGGGAGAAAAGGGGGGGGGGGAATAAACGCAGCAGCGCCCATCCCTCTCCAGCGCGCTCGTGTCAAAGGTCCTGTGCCCAGTTCAAGAGAGAAGGATTGTCCAGCCGCGCCCGGCAGCAGCCCGGGAGGGGTACCCAGTCACTGTGGACATCATTACCCCAAAGGTACACAACATTCTTAGGTTATGGTTTCGGTATACCGAAAGGACATACAAACTATTTTAGAGAACGCACCATGTATTGAAGTTGTCGATCTTAAAAAACGAGCCAACAATACCCAATCGTAGACGTAGTACGCGCTGAATGTGACTAATAGAACGGAGATAATACACAAGACGAACAGAAATGGTTGCAACAAGCGGCGACCAACGATGTTTGCGTGGCGAGCCAAATGGTGAGCGGGTTGCCTAGCCGCTGCATGGCAGGCGCCTCGTAGGCTGTAGGCTGCACCTCGGTGGAGGGTCGCGCCCCATTGGACGAAGCCAGACCAATTTTTGAAGCGTTGTTTTAGGCGTTATTGTAGCGCCAAGCGTGGTGGAGTCCACTGCCACAAACCTCTTGTGTGATAGTCCACAGAAGTTATACATTGTTCGTCCTTCCGGAGATTACCGAGGACTAATAGTGTGTGGTCCTTCTGAGATTACCGAGAATTAATAGTGTGTGGTCCACGGAAGTTACACATTGGATCGTCCTTCCTGACATTACCGAGGACTACCTCTGTTAGTCCACGGAAGCTACACATTGTTCGTCCTTCCGGAGATTACCGAGGACTACCTGTGTTAGTCCACGGAAGTTACACATTGGATCGTCCTGACTGTCGTTTCCCAGAACATCATTAAGGACGTTACCGAAATAACGTTCACTACCTTTGGCGACTGGGATGTCCCCCCCCCTAAATGTTACATACCTTTATAATCTGAGCCCAAAGGAAAGCATGTGTTGGTCTCTGATCCACTGGCACTGCCTCCCATTTTTCAATATGCTTCTGCATAGTAGCCTCTTCCTTCTTTGCTGTGGCACAGTCTCTAGCACAGCCTCTGGCTCTAAATCGGTCTCGGACTCAGATCCTTGCTCCTCTCTCAGGTTAACTAACCTCGTAGATTTCAGAATTTGTGCGCTTGGCAAGCATGTTGCAGCAAAAGATGATTACATACATACGGTTACATTATCTTACCGTGGGGAGCCCTGTTTGGGGGCTGAACGATAGCGAAGCTCTAACTCGGTTGGGGCTGAAAAAGGTTTGTCTGTGTAACTGGCGCGTGACTTCGCGTGCCCAGCGGGTCGGCTAGCCAGTGCAAAGCTGCAGTGTAATTGGATCAAATGCGACGCCAGTGTTGTGTTGTTGCTGCTGATGGGCAGCGTGAAGTAAAGCTTTTACCCAGTAGCCGTCATCCAGTGTTCGTTCGTAGTGATTGGGCCATGCCGCGCCCGTGACGCGTGTTTTGACAGCCCTTGCTCGGCCTCTCGCAGTCGCTGGCGCTGTCCCTCTCTCCCGGCCTACCCCCGACCCAGGCGCGGGGCTGGTGGGGCCCGTACCCAATCGCGGGTCATGTGGATCAGTTTGTGGGCCACCGTCTGCGTTGCAGGTGTTGACCCACGGCTGATTCAGGTGAGCCGTGATGATTTAGTGCCGTCTGATGACATTGCACGGGCCACGGGCCTCGGGTCCGGGCCGAGGGTCAGCTGTGAGAGACGAGCGCCTGCAGGGGGCTGTGCCCGCTGTTATGTAATGCCAATAGCAAATGCTTATGAGCCCATTTTCCGGGCGAGACAAATCTGGACACAGATCTGACACGGGACTTTGCCATTTTCCGGGCCGCACTTTATCCCGCCAGGGCATTAGCGTTTCGGTTTCAATAGTACAAACACACTTACGGAATTTCTGCATCCAGCCTGCTTCAGCATAAAATTTACAAACGCGCTTGCCCAAGGCTTCGGGGAAGTCTTTGGGGAGAACAGGGGGAGCCATCATCTGACACTAGGTGAGAGAGAGGGGACACGTGGTGAACAAGAGAAGAGTAGGATTTATTAAAGCTTTGTACATGTATTTATAGACTGCAGTAGAGTGAAGAATATAGGAGGAAAAATAAATAAAAGTATGTGGAGTTAATTTCAGATGTTGGTTGTGCCATTCCAGCCTGGCCTGTTGGAGGTGGTTGAATGCAGTGAGCGCCCGGTGTTGGTAGAAAAGAAGCCCGATTCTACGATTTCTTCTTGGCTCATCCTAGAAAAATAACAATTGTGAGTTTAGACAGGAAATCTTCATAAGCGTTTCAGCTTGAACACCACAAATGCACCTAACAACTCTCTTCTTCATCAGCCCTAGTTTGGCAAGCCGCCGCACAAGCCGAAACACAAGGTAACAGTGAGTCTAATGGCACCATAGGTCATATACCACATGTGAGAAACTACAATATTATACTTAAAGGTTTCTGATCTTTTTTCGAATTCCTGGATTTTTTTTTAATCAACTTTAGGGCTTCTTGGTTCCCCAGGAGGACCTCCCCCATGAGGCCCCCCACCTTTTTACAGAAAGTCCTCTCACACATTACTTCCATGGTTGTTGCTCCTGGGGGGGCTTGGGGAGATCTACGTTGGCCGGCTTCTGCCCTCTCGGTATGTGGCCCTATGTTGAGTCCTCTGTCCACTTTGGCCAACTCACAAAAATCGTTTCTTGGGACAGACCAATTTTTCTTGGGGCAAGAAATTTTTTTTCTCAAAATAGGGACAAAAAAAAATTTCCCTCAAGGAAAAAAAAAATTTACTCCAATACTTGATGTTTGTTCTTGGACCAAGTAAAAATTAATACAAGCAAGGTTGTCTTATTGTGAGGTGAGGGCTGGTGAGGCAGCAGTGCTGGGGGAACCCAACCGTACAGCCTCCTCCCCCCCCCCCCCTACTCACCATCCCCACCCATAACCCAAAAACATAACCCTGGCCAACACGGGCACAGCCACAGCCCACAGCCAAAAGCAAGAAGAAAAAAAAAACTTTGCTGTTGATAGCTCGGCTTCGAATCTGGTGCGTATCTTCATTACATAAGAACTCCGTCTCCTCTCCTATACCAGTTACGCGAACGAATGAGAAAATTTGCGAAATTCAGACAGTGTAGATTTTGTAGTGCTGCTAGAATTTGCAGCCGAGCCAGGTCTCCAAACGTGGACGGTTGGCCGGCTAGTGACGTCACACGATGTTTGATGAGAAGTCTATCATCGGATTGTGCAACTAACGTTTTCGTTATGAAAATCGTTGTGTCATGTGATATTAACGACCGAGAATCATTATCTAGCTAATATATGCCTTCAATATCGATGAACACGACCTCATTAGGCTCCATTTCACTCAAATAGTTCGAAGTAAACACAACCTCCTAACCTCATTGAGTGGCCGTGGAATTGCTCTGGTTTCCCATTAAGTATGATGCAGGCCCTAGGCCTATTTCTTGCCCACGTCAGAATTGAGATCCTCTTGTGGCCTAGAACGATTTGCAACCGAAAAGTTCCGATTCGGGAAAACTTACTAGGGCCAAGCTCAAACAGGACACATATGTGGAGAATCAACCTCGGGACAGTTTGCACACACAAATATTCTAGCACCGAAAATCCGAGACGAACCCTATTCCCCCCCCCCTAAATGTTACATACCTTTTTAATTTCGGCCCACAGCCATGCCTGTGTGGGCCGCTGATCTTTTGGCACTGCCTGCCATCTATCAATGTGCTCTTCCATAATTTGCAGTTCTTCTACCGTCCGATTCCTCCTCTCCTTTCTTTTTTGTTGCTCTGGCTCTGGCTCGGGCTCTAAATCCGTCTCAGATTCTTCTTCTTCTCTTATCATCAGCAATCTCCTCACCTCATTAAATGCCCACTCACACTTTTCTTCTTCATTCATTTCCCACTCGTCGAGAACTTTGTCTATTTGCTCATCAATATTGGAGGCCATCTTGAGAAGTGAGATGGGACGTACCTCACGTGAGGTTTCAGGAGCACCTGAGAAAGGGGGCAAAAAACAAAAACAAAATAAAACTCATGAATCAACACAACAAACATTTCTTGAAATAAACAGTATGCATACTGCCCTGAGCAATATGTACCCCATGACCTTTTGTAAGGTTACGTGGTTTTTAAATAGGCCTCCTGGGGAAAAAGTTTTCCACGTTTAAAAAAAAACTGTTAACGACTGCATCTAGCTTGCCTCATGGGCGCAGTAGGAAATGGCTAGCAAAATCATGGTATTCTTCTTTCAGGGCTGTCATACCACAGAGTGTGGTCACTCTCGGAGAGCAATTTTCTGAGCCCCTGGTTCAAGTCCAGGCAGGTATGACAGCAGAGCCTTCCACCCCCATGCGTTGTAAATGGTGAACACGGCGCTTTGGTAGCTCGGATAAGTTTCTGCTACTTGATAAAGTTGTGGATACTTTGAAGAGTGAACGGCGCGATGCAAGGCTCAAAACCTTGCTGGGGGTTTTACTTAAAATCTGTACTCTTCTTTCAGCTGATGCACTTTTTTGTGCAAATAATTGCGGTACAGTATACCCGTTCTTTACCACAATCAATATCATAGATCATGGACTAAGAAATTCACCGGCCGCAATTCCCGTTCTTCACACCATATGTGTATATGTTGACAGTCCCACCTTTTATTTTTGTAAGTCCCTAAAAGACAGAAAATTGAAATTAACTGACAATGAAGCCTTCAAAAGCAGAGAAAACAGTTATTCCCTACGAAAACTACCTGCTTGCTTAATCGGGATCCCGACGCATCGAAAATGGTACCATTCACGACAGGCATCACAGCATATCATGGGCCTGCAACACGAACAATCAGTGATACACCTAGTTTTAATCTTACAAGAAATTTGATTTGAAACGTGCAACACAGCGAAACTCACCCATCAGCACCAGATTTGCGACAACAACTGGCCATGGTGGTTTAATTAATTTCTTTAATTTAACCCCAAGGGTAGCGCGAGAGGGAAAACGGACTTTCGCGAAGAAGTTTGATGGTCGACAAAGGACGCTCTACGCGACATTCGATGCGCTTTCCCATCCTGGGTAGATAGCCTCGCGTGGTACGGCATTCCGGTCGGTAGCGCACAGGTCTTTTAAGAAATTCTTTGTTTGATGTCTCTTGTCATAATTGACATACTACGTCATTAGTAGTCATCTGCAGTGTAAACTAACATTTAATCATTTGTAATTATTATACTATGTACCTTCTGAGTTTGAGTAGTATTGTTGCAGAGTAGTGTTTGTCTGGCTTGTAAATAAAATATCAAATGTTTGCAAACGTAATTTCTTTAATTACCATTTACCAATATTACATAGAAATGAATAGGAATATTATCCAGTTGAAACACTTCTGAAACACACTAAAAATAACTCAACTCTTTAAACTCTTTAACATTAAAAAAAACTTCACTTTTCCTAACTTATAGTAGATACATGGCAGACAGGTAACTCAGGTAAATGTTTTTGGATTCTTAAACAACTGGTGACAAAGAAAAGTCTTTGGAAAATTAGTTTCACATTTTCAAATGAATAGCTGCTGGCAAAAACAAGAAGAAAAAAAAAACCAGCAACATCCAGCATAAAAAATGTTTATGAAGGAGCAACTTTATGGCGCAGGGTAATAGAGACACTTGGATTATTTTGATTGATTAAATTCATGTGCCTTTTAATTATTCCCTTTCCAATGTTGATGTCAAACTTTTAGCTACACCTGTCATAAATGAGAAAGATAACTCCTGGTCCATTCTATTCTCCACAATACTGTCCCAGTCATACTTTGCTTTCCCCGCAACAACCTTTTTAAGAATATCATGTACAGGAAGACTACCATCAATTTCTTGCTCATGTTAGGCAATAACAGTGGCAACTGATAAAAGAAAATCCTGAGTTTTCCCAGTCACAAATTTCAGTCCTCCTCTGTTTCTTTTCTCAGTCCATTTCCTGTCCTTCTTCAATTGTTCATCAAAATTTTCATAAAAATCAGTTTCTAAAATTCTGCTGTCAATAACTTCAGTAATTGCCTGCCATTTCTTGCTATTTGGGGACTTCCTCCCCAACTGCTTAAATCCATGAAAAATTGGACCACCAATATAAAATATACACTGCCTTTCTTCTTGGTCAAATGTCACAGCAGGAATTCTATCACTAACAGAGTCTGTTGCATTTGCATTGCGCAGACATCGGAAAATAAACACTACCAATTAGTCGGCAAAAGTCATTACGAATTCACAGAGAAAATTTTCACACAAATCCTGATCACAGTTTAACATTATCTTCATATAATTTGATAACTTTTCCCTTGTGGTCACACTTGAGAGAATATCATCAGCAATTTTAAGAGAAATGTCAATCAGGGTTGAAGGCATACAAAAAACTTCTTCAGACAGTAATTTGCAGAATGGCTGACATAACAGCAACAACATTGCTCTCCACTCTTCGCTGCCCTTCAAATTCTCTGTGATGTTGTTGAAAATTCTTTCCATTTCTGCAGCAGTCTTCTGAACTCTTGGCTTCGACACCATGACCTGAATCACACTGGCTCCAATTTCCTGACATTTCTCCTCTATTCTGGTATTCTGCTTGCAAGATCTATTTTTAAATTAAAAAAAAAAAGATGAAAAAATATTTATATGCTAGTGTAACCAGGCATGGACCATCAGCAGAAAGAATAGATTAATAATTAATGACTTACCTCTTAACAGATGTTTCTGTTCATGAATTTTGGAGTACCTCATAGTGCGATACTCCGCACCGCATTTTTTGCATGTAGCAAGAACAGGTCCTTTCGGTGGGGCCTTCTTGGCAGCAGGCCTCTTAAATGGGGAAGGAGCAGCAGGGCGCTTTGCATTTCTCGACCTTGCGACTTTAGGTGTCGATGTCGTCACATCGACACTTACATTCAAGAAATAGCTCAAATCAGCACTGAGATCCGCATTGAACGACTGTTCCGCGCCTCCAGCCATTCTATAAATAGACAAACAAAATTGAAAGTACGTCCGACACATAACCACAACCACCGTCGGCTTATTACGGCTTTACAATACGAGTGTTGCATCGTTCACGAATACGTTATACATGAAAACGCAAAAAAATCAATCTTTACTAACCACAGAATCACATAGAACGTACCTCCAATCCTGTCAGTTCGAATTTTCAGATAGAAACCCATAGAACACGGCGATGGCACGTACACTATACCTTTGTTTACGTTCACACGCGCACGTAGATACCCCACACGCCCCTGCGCGGGGCGGGAAGGGAGTGGCGGGGCGTAGCCTGCAATTCTACCGTAGCGCGAGCGCAGCACCGCTGCGCGGGAGCGCGGCGAAGCAAAAGGGTCGGGAGTCCCTGACACGCGCGGCAGCGCCTGTTACACCTGCCGCGGACGCGGCGCGTGGCGGAATTTCGCAAAACCGAGCATATCAGCCGAATCCTTGGTCCTTCCTGCGTCGATTGCGACCACAACCAGCCCGATAGACGAAATATCGACCGCGTAAATTGGCTAGACAGGCGGCCGTGCGGCATCCCGGCCGTCACCAGATGCCAGTCCATTTCAGCTATGGTCTCATGCCATAGTCACATAAGGGAGTCACCCCTAAAGAGGGTATGGTCTCCTCACCTTCAGTCCTATCACATATTGTGAAACCTTGATCCAAAAAACTCCTGGGGAAAAAAAGAAGGTAGATGTGAGTGGGTTTCACATACAATCTGATATTCCAATGAACTCTATAATATGAGAAGAAGCTTACTTTGTCTGACTGCAGTGAAGATCTCGCGATGCCTTTATTGAGTGCACTGGTCTGAGTATCTTTTCCTGAGTTTTGAATCATCAAAAAACACATTTATCCAAAGAGTTAGGGAGAAGGGGAAAACTCTTCTGGGGGGTCGAAACCGAGTCCGAGCCGAATCTGAAGTCAGATTTTTGACAGCTCTTCATCAGGCTTCTAAGTGCCAGAAAAAGTGGTCCGATTTGCATGAAATAAAAATCGCCCAAGCCAATTTATGTGAACATGGAGCATACCAAATTTGGAAGCGAAATTCCCAAAATCTTCCATTTTGCAGGCCTCTCAATTTTTTCGCCAACCAGGATTCCTCAGTGGCAATCAGAAATCCGGAATTTCCTGAACGCGCGCCTGAACGCCACTCAGAGTTATGAAGCCAATCAGGATTCGTTTTGATTGCCACTCTGAGTTCAGAAAGCCAATCAGGACTTTTCTGAATTTCAATCAGAAATCAGAGATCCAATCTGGACTTTTCTGAATTTTGGTCAAAAATCAGGAAACCAATCAAGAAATTTCTGAGTTCCAATCAGAACTCAGAAAACCAATCAGGAAATCCTGACGTTTTTTTACACCAGTGATGACGGCAGTAGGAATGCTCTGAGTCCTGTTGTTGGGTAGCCCACCTTTCCTGTGAAGCGAATAAAAACATAAATAATTTTTACGTATACCAAACAACAGCACAAAAAGAAATGGTCAAGGTGCAGACTTGCTTACTTTTTCTTTCCACCGGGATTTCGGCCGGAATTGCCGGCCACTGGCCTTCTTCGGCATCTAATCATCTACGCCTATAAGTCCACAAAACAAACAGAGCAGGGAGTTAAACACTGATACAAAGTTTAAAAAAATAAAATCAGTAGGCACCGAGTAGGGTTAGGGTTGCCAAATGTACTTTAACTGAACGTTACGGTACTTCAAATTCACAACCAAGTCAAACAGCAAGAGTGGAAAAAATCTCAACAGGAAAAGATAGCTTGAAACCGTGCAAAATTGATTCCAATCCTACATTGCCCTTAGTTTTCATCGTGTAAACATTCTGCCCGGCCAACCCGATGGTGTAGGCCTTGGGCATACGCCTGTTTTCTTGCAAGTCCCCCAAAGTAAGGATACGCAAAAACGTACTGGGAGATAACTTTTCAGACTAACTACACTATTAGCAACAACGGTTTGTCAACCCAATCATTCATATCTTACCATTTTATGAAATATTTGTAAAAATTCCTTACCCAAACGACGCGGAGACTCGTCCGAAACCGAAGAGGCGCGGCAGCAGGCTTTCGCCGCGAGAGGGCAGAGTCGTCGCTATTCTCCTCTCTCTCACACGCAGTCTTTCTTCGTCGCACGTTTTTGAGGGACCTCGGCCGCAGGGTATGCCTTCAATTTCGTCGATTGTTCGATGCTTTTAGTTGCATATTTCTCAAATTATGTTTTAAACCGTTCAAAAACGATCTTTCCTCGACCCGGAGCCACCCTTTGCACTGCGATCTGTTCAGTAGATATGTGATAGCGCTTGTTGGAAAATACTCCTGCAAATCGAACTTCAACTCCCCCACTCTAGTCTACCTCCATGTTGCCACCATGTTGCCACACGGCAGCGCGGCGCGGCTTCCAGAGATCCCACATTGGCAATTGGCGCGCTATCTGTCGGGAAGCTTTGCAAACAGACACACACTGTGCGGCACGTTCTCTCTTCTCACTCCTGGTTTCTGGCGACAAGTTTTGTGGCGACGTCGCCACAAAACTGGGAGGCGCAACAAAGTAGCAAGGAGCCAGGATATGGCGCAGGTAAGTGGGTTGCAAGATCACACACACACACACACAGAGTCGTTCGAAGAAACAGGCTGCCTGGCGCTTGGTACCGCCACACCTCTAGCACACCTTCACTGTTAAAAAATACCACGGAAAATTACCACGGAACAGACCTATAAACTGGTCACCGTGAACTTTCCGTACTTGACCGTAATGAAATACAGTTCAACACAAACTGTTCCGTACGGAACATTCCGTGCTGACTTTCCGTACCAAATAATGGCAATGAAACACGCTACAAATAAATAACAGATGTGCAAGACATCAACACGGATCGCAACATGAAACTACACTGACAATTGTGTCAAATCATGTCAACAGTATCAACTCTCAATGAACTGCCATTCTTAGCCAATCTTAGTATGCCTATCCTTGAGTAACAGAGATCCAATGGAATGTGAGTTGTCATGGGCGGGCAAGCAGTGTCTTAGTACACCAACTTCCTCTAGGCTTGTCTCTATCAAGTTCAACTTGTCATGTTCCACTATGTACTCACCATTGTTGTGCTAGACATAAACTGAAGTAATGTTGAATTTCCTGTGCTGATTGTCACTTCAGCATTTAACTTCCCAAAAACAGCTTGGGGTAGTAAACAGGAGAATAACATACAGCAGCTCAGCGTCCACTCAGTTTACATCGTCACTTTAGTGGCACCCTACGTAATACCGGACTGCAAACGCGTTTCTATGGCACAGATCAGATTGGGAAATCATCGCAACCGACTGAAAACGACCGTCATTACCGGTCACTTAAAGAAATTCCTTGGTAAGTTCTTCTATTTACATGCCTTCGCTTGCAAACAGCCGCCATATTTTCGTACTAAAGAAGAGTTTTCAGGGGAGGGGGAGTGAATTACGTTTCGCTTTTGTTTCTCACTGCCAATAATTGTTTAGCGCGTCGTCTGACTGCGTTGAGATGGTGAGGAAATTTTTTAAAGAAATGATATTTGGAAAGCTATGTCAGCTCGAGAGGGAGACACCGGTCACAGACAGGCGAGTCCTGAAAGAAAACTGGGAAGCGAGGATTCCCTGAGAAGAAATGTACGGGAGGAATCAAGTCAAGTTGAAGTGTGGGGCATCAGGTGTGCAAATTGTCGCGGATGGGCTGTACTGAATATACTTTTGCCTGTTTCGAATGGCAATAAGTAGATTGTCAGGCAAATTTATCAGGATTCGTCGTGTTTCTTCGTTTTAAGCTGCCAGACTTCTGGTTTTAATGCATTCTTGTCTTCTGATGTCCGTGTGGGCTGGGCTTATATGTTTGATTGTTGATGTAAACATAACCCCTTCTGTGTTGCATACTCTTGAACAGCCACTTTGGGTTGCTTGGGGTTCCCCAGCTTTTTGCAAAATAATTGTTTGCTCAAATTTTTTATGAGAAACTGCACCCTTTAACCTCAATTACTAAACCTTGAATTAATACAGATTTGCTGTTCTTTCAGGAATTTCCTTCATTTGATGTCAGCATCGGTTTCCTGAATCAGAAGAAAATATATTTCATGTCAAAGTGGGTTTGAGTTTGAAACAACTAGTTTGAGAGATGCTTGGGAAGATTCTAGTCTTTTTCTTATTGGTATGTATATCATATTTTCAAAGCGTGAGCCAGGAGCAAGGCACTCTCAACACTAAATCCAACTTAATATTTATACTTCCACAAATTGACATTGATGATATTCAGTTGAAGACAATTTGTTTGTACTAATTAAATAAATAAACTTTGAGACGCTGCTGCAATTTTGTCCATTCTTTATTTACTTTTTTTAATATAAGGACTTCATTTACCCCAAAAGATCCTCAAAAAAATCACAAGGTATGGTGAAACTCCTGAGCTACAAAGATTCCTAAAATAATACTAAAAGACAGGAAGGATGTTGAACCTTAACACTATTCAATAAATACTTTTAAAAGTACTGTTCTTGTCTTACGAACACAAGCAGCGAGCCCTGTGTAAAATGTTACTACATAAAACGTAACTTTGGCTTTGGCATTAGCACCAGAAACTTTAGAACAAACTCTACGCACAATGAATAAATAGCAAACCAATAAAAAAAATTCTTGTTAATTAACACCGTTGTAAGCATGATGCTCTGCTCCATGCGACCCAGGTACATTAAAAATCTGTAGCCATCTCAACAATAACATGGAAATAAATGAAGATGAGACAAAATAAATAAACAAAATAACAAACCTAATAGTCTGTTCACTAGAAGAACAGTGCACTCAAAAAACAGTGGAATGAAAGTTGTAAGTACTGGAAAGGAATTAACTCATAATACAGCTCCTATTACATCTTTATCATAGTGTGTTTAAGACTGAGGCACTGATGGCCATTTACAGTGTAACTTTGAAGAGGGTACTGATCAGGGAGTGAATCTAGGGATGAAATCTGAAATTTCCTTGATGGAAGCAGAATTTTGTAGAATCCTTGGAAAGAGTTGACAGCTACTTTTGTATCCAGAAGTAATATTACATCACCAGATTGGTCTATGAGGATTAGGTCAATTACACCAACAATTAGGTCGCATGAGTCAGAGGAGTCCAGGACCATACAGAGCCCCAGTCTATAATCAACACCCTTTACTGTGACATTTGATAGAATTCTAGTGTGCCTGGAGAAGTAATGCTCTGGTATGGCTGCCCTTCTGTCTTCTGATATTGAAGCAATGGTGATAGGAGTTGCTTCATTAAAAATTGTATCTTCTGGAATTATATTAGATGAATGGTCATGAGCAAACCGAAGTACATATTTCCTTGCAAGCGTGTGAGTTATGTTAATAAAGTTCCTGCACGCCTTTGCTACGGATTTAAAAAAAACATGTTTGCTCTCGAATCTCAGCGTGAACAGTTTTATTAAGGGTCCAAAAATTAGAGTAAGGCCCGGGTAGTGCATCAGAAGATGTTGTTTCGGATAGAGACACTCTGGCAGAATTCTTTTCACATCTAACAGATACTCTGCAATGACAGTCTTCATAAACAAAATCTGCTTCAATGTTATCTTAGGAGCACATGAATACTCGACCACCACCTTCAGGGACAGATACAGTTTCCAGTATTCATCGTCAGGGTCTTGTATGAGATCTCCAATCAGAAAAGGTAGCAGTCGTAATAAGGTCCAATTCTCTGACGCATTCCCCCCTAATGCATTGAGAGACTTCAAAGGTGTGGGTGCATCATTTTTGTCAAACCCTTCATAATTAAAAGACTTAATTCTTCTATTGAGGGTTTTCAAATCAAACCATTTATTCTCTTCTATGAAATGCTCTAAAATTTTTGGTAACATGTTTTTCACAACCCCCTCAAACAAATCATGAGCTATACAGGGTGGTAGAGAGGGTGCACTGACATGAAAGTTTAGCACCTCAGAGTTTAGTGGAGAAGGTCTATACTTTACTCCTTGGACATGCACACCACAAAGTTTCTGAAAGGCACGTTTTGAAAGCAGTTGTTTCATTTTACATAGGGTGGCGGAAGAGTGGCCTCTTTCATGAAGCCTTTCCATCTGCACTTGCTGTTGTCTTCTTGCCTTGGTTTTCTGGGCATAATCGAGAGAATGAGTTCTCAAGGCAGTCCACCCCATTTTAGCTTCACGGAGAGATTTGTTATAGTCTTCTGGGGTCCTAAGAGGAGGTAACAGGTATGGCATTTTACGGAATTCTCAGTAGAGATAGGACAAAAGCGGCAGCAGTGATTGCATGAAAACGATTGAACAAATCCACCAATCACATGTTGGCCTAAATTGTCACCTTGCGAAAAGAGAAGGCACACGGGAACATTTTTACCATCAATGTTGATACAATTCTTTTTCAGATCTTCCAGTTCATTGAGGAGAGGGCTAAGCACTTCTCTCAGTTTGTCATTGTCCTCGATTTCTTCTTCTTGGTTGTTCTTCATATGTTTCTCCAGGATCATGTACACCAACTGAATACAAGACACTTTTGTCCTGTACTCTGCCTTGATATTGCCAAGAGTAAAGTAGAAACCAACAGGTTTGTACACACCTTGAGTTGGGCCAAAAGCATTAAAATCAAAGCCATCTTGAAAAAGGTTTATTGTAACACAACTTCCACCATGGTGCTGTTTCATGTGATCCGCATATGCTGATCCATCAGTGAAGTCAGAATAAATTTCAGTATTGCCAGGCTGTTTTTGTAATGATTCCAAAACCATCTTTTTAATTTTTGGATCTCTCATCATAACTTTAATGGATTCCTTTATAGAAACATACTGAGCATACTTCTGGCTACCAAATTCGTCAACACCTAAGTTTATTTGTTTGGGTTGTACAAAAGGGTAGTGTTTTTTCCAATATTTTTGACGTAGATGATTGGTTCCAAGTTGTTCTATGTCATGGTTCTTGTGGTGCACATTGAATACAGGATCGGAACTGAATGTCTTCTGTAAGATCTGATTGATATCTTTCTCATCCAAACCAACTTCTTCAAGCAATGGCTTAAGGGCATTTTTCAAGAAATGGTGGCTCATCTCAGTAACCTCAGTTATTTCTTCAGCAACCTTTTGAACTGTTGAAGTTGGTAACAGGAATTCACTCTCCAGTTTCAAATAAAATTTAGCGAGTTGGTCTTTAGCAGCGTGCTCCGGGAAAGGGTCTTCATCAGAATTATCTACCTTTGGTTGGCAGGATTCCTTTGCTTTGGCTTTACAGCCCACCTTTTTAGGTGAACTCGCTTGTCCAACTGCATTATCAGAGCTATCAGAGGAGCTGGTGTCAGGCTCATATTCGATGAGACGTGTCTTGGACTTTGGGTGGTAACTCGACACGTGACTTCGAAAAGTCCTCAAGGATTTCATTTGATGAGAACAGTTAACATAGCAGCATTTAAAGCTAGCACCCTCATTCAAATGTATTCTCATGTGAGCTAAATAGCTGCTTCGGGTTTTAATAGGTAACCCACAGGAGAATAAGGGACATTTGAAATCAACCAAATCAATTGATGGCTCTGGTTTGTCCTTCTGATGGTCTCTTGCGGCATGAGTTTGAACAGATCTCACAGTTGAATACACACGTGCACAACCAGGAAATGGGCACTTAATAACCGGGTTGCACATAGACTCATGAATCTTTAAATGACCCCAGCATATATTCAGAGAGACAAAAGCTTTACTACACTCTTTGCACTCAAAATTAGGACCGGGGTTTGGTTCAATTCCAGCAATCAAGAGCAGTATGTAAAGAGCAGATGCTGGGATAATTTTCATAATTAACTTGCCATTCAGAAGGCATCTACAGGACCAGAGGACAGCTCCTACATATGTTGTCACTGTGAGGGTAACATCATTTTCCTGCATAACAAAATACAAACAAGACATTATTATTTGTTAGCCAATGCTCACTATAACTTTGAGGGCATAAAAACCACTAATGCATACCGTAAATACCAACTCGGGGCCAAGAGAAGGTTTGCAACCAGCAAAAACAAGTACCAAACACAGAGTTGCAACAGAGATTACTTTGAACAAATCATTAATCTTATGTTGGAGCAGATGGAAAATGGCTACTACCAACACTGCTATATCAATGGACTCCCCAAAATTCTGCATGGTGTAAGGAAACAAACTATATATTTTAACAGAACTAAATTTTAAAGCGTGCATTATGAATGAATTTAAATTGCGTACCTTAAAATCCTGGTCAGGGCTATGGTATGGCTCAATAACAGCAAAAGCAAGCAACAGATTAAGGGTACTTGCAGGAATCAGCTTTCCCAGGCCATTAAGGTAGAATATACAAAAGTATAAAATGGCTCCAATTAACACTTCACTGTGTAAAATTTCATCAAAATCTTGCTGAAGAAAATAACAATTCAACAATGTTTCAATGAGGAGTAAATGAGGACAAACAGTTACACAGTTTTCATAAGTGGACAAGAAGAAATACTGCATCTCATACATACCAAATCATAACAAAGACAATGTTCTGTTCTGATAAGCAACAGCAGTGAACACAGTAATACTGAAGGAAGAAGGTGAACTAAGCCAAATACGTTGAATTTTCTTACAGCAGTAAATGCAGCACTAATAAACTGAATAAAGAAAAGAGATAGTACACGACAATGTATTAGTCAAAAGCAGCTGCTGAGTCGCAAACCTGTTCCCCACGCAACCCAAGCGCACTGGGAATCAGCACATACCTTGTACATTAAATCACAACTCGAATGTGGCGCAATAAACAGCTGGAGCAAGAAAATTGCTATAGCAGGTATGAATGGGCAGTGCCTATCAAACCAGGAGACTGCAAGTGGTGAACCATATACTGCCTCTGAAACAGCTCCATTGCACTGCTTGAAAAGAAAAGTTATATAACAATTCATCACACAATTTAGTAATGAAAACATTTAACAGGAATACGCATATTAAATCATACCTTGAAAGTTTTATCAGTGTGTCCAAAGGATGACAGGAACAGCAAGCAAAGCAAAGTTACAAGCCTCAATAAGAATGTACTAAGAGAGAATCTATTGCAGCATAGAGTTGGACCTGATGGTCCACACATGGGCCACAGCTGATTTCCACAGCTGTTGAAGCATCCAATGCGAGACCGATATTCCTCTATTGACATACCCATTGTCTGAAAACAGATACAAAAGAAAGAAGTGGAAAAAGACACAAAGTCAGCCTAACCTACATAGTATTAGTCAATTTTTCGGTTCATATGGTATGGACTTTCACCTAAACTTAATCCACTGCCACAACAGTGAAAAGCAATACAACTTATTTCAAAGGACGCAAAGGACAACTCCGACACTCCGACTCACTCCCCTAGTTCAGTTCGCGCTGGCGCTGGTAGGGAGGGGGGCGGGGGGGTCTCCAAACACGACGGTTGATTGGTTTAGCTTGTCACGTGACGTATATTGGTGCCTGGAATGACCACTTCCACTTTGAATTTATGACCACTTTCTATTTGGACTTCCCCACTTCAGATTTAGGGCATTCAGATCGAGAATTTTAAAAATAGAGAGAGAAAAAGAGAGATATTTGGCTTCCTGAATGCAACTAACGAACTGCTTATATATGGTAGAGGTTTTCACAATCCACATGTACGCATGTTGTGGTGTTGGTACACCTGTTGACCACAGAGCCCGCGCTTCAGTACGAGACGGCCAACGGACACGGTCTTTTGGTCTTTCAAACTGCGAAAGTGTGCTATAGAGCAAGAAAGGAATCATTTCATTCATATAGGGAAGAAGAAATCATGGTAAGTTTATGGATAAAACAAACAGCATGCATACGTAATTGCTTTGACATGAGCTCCTGTGTGGTTTTCCTGAGAATGAAACACATGCGCCTGACATGTAGAAGTCCTAAACCCCTATCCCTCTGTACCCTTTAGATGTAAAATTCCGCCGATATTTTTCTGACCAATCCCTAAACCTAGCAGAGGCTCACCAACCCATAAGATTGGTTCAATTTGGAGAGTCACGATTCTTGGCATTCCCTTGTGAAAATTCAAATTTGTTGATTAGCTTTCACCCACATAGGTCTTTCACTCAACCGTCCTCAGAGGCCTCAAGTATAATATAAGTATAATCAAAAATCAACGGCCTCTCTCTCTCTCTCTCTCTTAGGGATTTCAGGCTGCTCCTCATCTAAAGGCACGGTTGAGTGCCATTATTAGTGAAGCAGTTAGTTTAAGTACAGACCTAGTTCAAGAAGTAGTGGACGTGCTTCTTTCACCCGCCATAGGAGTAGCAGATCTGGCTGATCTATTAGATGTGACGGGTGATGATTTGCCACCAGGGCTTAGTGCCATACAAAGAAGAAAGTTACTTCGGGCTTTCAAAGGTGAATGACATGTTTGCTGATAGAAAATTCTTAGCCTTCCCAGAGGCCCAAAAATCACAATTATGTGATTAGGAGACAAACAACTCTCACCTCTTAAGTTATTTTTGCAGGTCTTGAGCAGGGTCTTGTAGCTTCTCCTCACAATATGGAGAATGCTCCTGCTAACGAAAATTTTCCACCCCCTCCTGAAATGGAGGAAGAGGAAGAAATGTTCAGTGAAGGTAAGTTGGATCAAATGGAGAATCAAATAACCCATTTTAGTTTAAATTATTTTCCTAAGAATTAATTTTTCTAAAATCACTCCATCCTCTTGCTGCACAGGTGACTTCAGGTACACAATAAGGTTTGGTGACATGCCCAAGGATGCCATCAAAAATATGAATGCAGCAAAGAGCGCAAACAAAGGAGCAAGTGATGAGGATAAGTACAGACTGAAAAAAGCAATAGCTGAAAAAGTGGTGCTGCTGTACCAGCAATATAAAGAGAGCAACCCAGGTGTTACTCAACAAACACCAGGGAGGAGGGTCTATAGGGACATCACAGCCCAGGTACTTCATACCAAAATAAAAAATTGATAGCCAAGGTAGCTTTCTTCTTTAACTAAGTCCCTGAGATGGTCTCAAAATATGCCTCATACATCACAACTATACCTAAGATCAACTAACATATTCAGTACAAAGACACATTAAATAAAATTTTCAATGCTATACTGAACATAGGAGGGTCAAATGGGACTTTCTCTATCAAGTGTCTAACACATTGGTCTATTTCAAGGTAAAAAGAAAGTTTGGTCAAGCAATGCAGATTGAGCTCAATGGCATTGTTCACTCTGATGGCACAGCTGAGTTCGCAAGAGCCTTGGGAATCAGCATTGAAAACAAATTTCGGAACAAGACTGATGAGCCTAGGACTGCATCGGCCATAAACAAGGGCAAAGGAGTGCCAGGTATCCTTCTCGACCAGTATTGCCCATCCCTCAGTAAAGTGCTCCTAAACCAGCAAAAGAAAAAGAAGAATAGTTTAAAAGTGATGCATCAGGAGGACCAGGAATTGTGGGATTGGGAGAAGGTTTCAGAGTTAATGGAAGAAACATATGAAGTACAACGGCATGATATTGTGGATGGCACAAAAAAGGTAATAAACTCAAGTTTTGAGGAAGACGAACCTCAGGTAGCAGAGAAGGCAGTACAAATACTCCTGTGTGAGTGGCCCTTCCTCTTCCAAAAGCGGTGCATGAATGTGCACCACATGAGACTGACAGGGCTTAACTTAGAAGAGCGTTTACAGAAATATGTGGAAAACAGTTCTGTAGATTTCCTCATACACTTTTTGCAAAGTGGTTCAACCTGCAACACAACAAATGTAATTTTAAGGCTGAATTTTGGTGCATTCATGTCTCCTTCCACAAAATTTTTGGTCGCTATTCAGATGTTGGCTAACCATTTCAAGGAAGACACCAAAAATCTCTTGCTGACAGTTGAGGTAAGAAAGAGTACATGCAGTTTGGGTTAGTAATAATACTTTAGGGTACCTTTTTTCTAAAAGCTTACATATTACTGCAGCCAACAACACAACCTCATGAACTTGCAACCAGGGGAGATTTGCAAGAAAATATCTGCATTGTTGCATTGGGTATGAATTTTCACACTGCTTGAGATACTTACTTTATATTGTCTTGTACCATCTGAAACAAAGTAGAAATTTCTACGTCATTTTCACAGGCCAAGATCTGTATACAGCAAAGAAATTTTGTATCTGTGTGGATCAGACATGTGTTGTTCAATGCACCTCTTCCCTGGATGCATTTTTGATGCTCTTTGAGCTGTGCTATATTCTTGATGTCGAATACCCTCCTGGCTTACCCCTGACTTTTGAATTTGTTGAGAGGTAAGGGAATCTGGCCAGGTGTTCACCATAAATAAAAGCAAGAGATAATGGACACAGTCACATCACATTCTTGTTTTCTCCACTCAGGCTTGTATTCGAGATGACAATCCCTGAAACAAGGATAAAAAATAAAAAAGGGAAAGTGATTTTAGTCCTCAGAGATGCAGTAAAAAAATTAGCAAAGGATCTTGTTTCTTTCACTGAAGCCGTCAAGAAAGTTCATCCAAATATTATATTTTAGAATTGATTTTATCCGTTTATGAGACTAATTCACCAGAAATAATTTGAACTTTAATGCTGGGAAAATATCTATCAATTCACAAACAATGAAATAAGTTTTACTACTAGGAACCTATAGATCAATAAGTTTTCAGATACTGGTGATGTTGTTCACTATTTATATCATGTATCTTATTTGTTTGTGGCCACAATTTGTAACTTTAGTCCTTACATTCATTCTCTTTCTGCCGTTGTTAATGTAATTGATTGCAGCAGTGTCTAAATGTTTATTTATTTAATTGATGTAAACAAGTTATCCCCAAAGGAATGTCCTAACTGGACCCAGCAAGGAGGCTAGCACTCCTAAAACAAAATTTGACTCAATACTATATGCTAAAGCTTTGATAATATGATATACATACCAATAAGAAAAAGACTAGAATCTTCTCAAGCATCTCTCAAACTAGTTGTTTCAAACTCAAACCCACTTTGACATGAAATATATTTTCTTCTGATTCAGGAAACCGATGCTGACATCAAATGAAGGAAATTCCTGAAAGAACAGCAAATCTGTATTAATTCAAGGTTTAGTAATTGAGGTTAAAGGGTGCAGTTTCTCATAAAAAATTTGAGCAAACAATTATTTTGCAAAAAGCTGGGGAACCCCAAGCAACCCAAAGTGGCTGTTCAAGAGTATGCAACACAGAAGGGGTTATGTTTACATCAACAATCAAACATATAAGCCCAGCCCACACGGACATCAGAAGACAAGAATGCATTAAAACCAGAAGTCTGGCAGCTTAAAACGAAGAAACACGACGAATCCTGATAAATTTGCCTGACAATCTACTTATTGCCATTCGAAACAGGCAAAAGTATATTCAGTACAGCCCATCCGCGACAATTTGCACACCTGATGCCCCACACTTCAACTTGACTTGATTCCTCCCGTACATTTCTTCTCAGGGAATCCTCGCTTCCCAGTTTTCTTTCAGGACTCGCCTGTCTGTGACCGGTGTCTCCCTCTCGAGCTGACATAGCTTTCCAAATATCATTTCTTTAAAAAATTTCCTCACCATCTCAACGCAGTCAGACGACGCGCTAAACAATTATTGGCAGTGAGAAACAAAAGCGAAACGTAATTCACTCCCCCTCCCCTGAAAACTCTTCTTTAGTACGAAAATATGGCGGCTGTTTGCAAGCGAAGGCATGTAAATAGAAGAACTTACCAAGGAATTTCTTTAAGTGACCGGTAATGACGGTCGTTTTCAGTCGGTTGCGATGATTTCCCAATCCGATCTGTGCCATAGAAACGCGTTTGCAGTCCGGTATTACGTAGGGTGCCACTAAAGTGACGATGTAAACTGAGTGGACGCTGAGCTGCTGTATGTTATTCTCCTGTTTACTACCCCAAGCTGTTTTTGGGAAGTTAAATGCTGAAGTGACAATCAGCACAGGAAATTCAACATTACTCCAGTTTATGTCTAGCACAACAATGGTGAGTACATAGTGGAACATGACAAGTTGAACTTGATAGAGACAAGCCTAGAGGAAGTTGGTGTACTAAGACACTGCTTGCCCGCCCATGACAACTCACATTCCATTGGATCTCTGTTACTCAAGGATAGGCATACTAAGATTGGCTAAGAATGGCAGTTCATTGAGAGTTGATACTGTTGACATGATTTGACACAATTGTCAGTGTAGTTTCATGTTGCGATCCGTGTTGATGTCTTGCACATCTGTTATTTATTTGTAGCGTGTTTCATTGCCATTATTTGGTACGGAAAGTCAGCACGGAATGTTCCGTACGGAATAGTTTTTGTGTGCTAAGTACGGTTTACTTCTGTAACGGAATTGTCTGTGTTTGAAAGCACGGTCTGTTCCGTGGGCTATTCGTATTTAGGGTACGGAACTTCTAACAGTGTTTACGCTCAGGGTTGAGCTTATAGTTTGGTGGAATCCTTCGTGAGTGATGTGTGTAGTATGACGTGTGCACTCTCTGGCATGCGCCTCTCATGTGGAAGTACTCGTGGTTGTGTAATGCTTAGACTCCTCCTTCGTTTGGGTGCTGCCACTGGCCGTGTTGGTTCCTGCACCTCAAGGTTGGGCTTAGCTCTTGCGCAGAGGCAAGTTATCATCTGTGGCCTCATGGTCGTTTGGGTGATTTGTGTATGACGTGTGCACTCTCTGATGTGCGCCTCTTATGTGGGAGTACTCGTGGTTGTGTAATGCTTAGACTCCTCCTGCGTCTGGGTGCTGCTGGCACTGGCCGTGTTGGTTCCTCCACCTCTACCTTGGGCTTAGCTCTTGCGTTAAAGCCAAGTTGGGGTGATGTGTGTATGACGTGTGCACTCTCTGATGTGCGCTTGCCATGTGAAAGTAATCGTGGTTGTGTAATGCTAGTAATGCTTAGACTCCTCCTGCGTCTGGGTATTGGCACTTGCCGTGTTGGTTCCTCCACCTCAAGCTTGGGCTTAGCTCTTGTGCAGAGGCATCATATCTGGCCTCATGGTCGTTTGGGTGGTTTGTGTATGACATGTGCACTCCCTGATGTGGAAGTACTCGTGGTCGTGTAATGCTTAGACTCCTCCTGCGTCTGGGTGCTGCCACTGGCCTGGTTCCTCTACGTCAAGGTTGGGGTTATAGGTTGGTGGAATCCTCACACCAACCTTCTTGTGTAGAGGGTGATTTGTGTGGTGTCAACTTAGCACTTTCTGGTGGCCAAGGTGCCCTGTAATCCCTGTAAGCAATGTACTGAGCTATGTTACTAGGATTGTCAATGTTCTGATGGTTCCATGCATTATCCCTGTAAGCAGTGTACAGAGCTGTTGACTGAAATGTTCTGTTATTGCCAATTGAAATTGTTGAATAATGTAATTTAACATTCAAAATATAGCGCCAGATAGGCAGATGTCCATGGCTGCTCAGCTAATTCTCATACATGTGTAGTTTATCATATCTGTGCTCTGGAGGCGAGAGGAAAAAAATGAAAAATAAAATTCCCACTTCCGTTTTGACTACCAAACTGTGTGTGCGCTTACTTATCTCTCCTGAATATTGTCCTAACAAATCCTGTCGAACCTGCCGAAATACACCATGTTCTGATGAGAATAAAAACGTTCATTTTGTATTTTATTTCATTTATTTATCTAACAAATTCTCCAAAGGGCTCAGCCCTGTTGTGGACTGCAAAGAAGTACAATTCAGTGGCTAAGGCCAGTGAATAAATGGGCATTTATAAAACCCATGTTTAGAGTTCAAATAGTTGTGAACTTCCAATTTTTTAAGACAGGAGTATTTAAGGGCGTCAGATTGTCAACATGGTTGTATATTTAGAACATTGTTGGCTTCAATCAGAACATCAAGTAAACTTTCCTTTTATGGGTCGAGCATTAATATCATTAATATAAATGAGTGATTACTCAATACATCTATTTTCACTTGGTGGTGTCTTTCATGCATATGAATACATTACAGGAAAGGCGTGCGCTTCCTGACATGGCTCTGATTAATCTGAGAGCAGTTTATGCTTGCACAAGTGTTCTGCTGTGGGACCTTGATCTGAGGTGAATGTCCGTAGAAACAGTGTTCGCTTGAAATTCCTCCAACGGAAAATGTACATAGATAGGGGAGAACAAGAAATCGGCAGGACTACCTTGAAACAAATTTTGTAATTAAAAAATAGAGTGCATAATGTGACAAACTGTGTAAAACTTTGTACATAAACAGTAAAAGCACACAAAGTTATATTTGAAAAGTAAGGACCCTGTCCCTGCCAGGAATTTACCAAGAATGAAAACAATATAAGTTAACTAAATATACTATTATCACAAGAAAAATGGACTGAGGTAAATAAATGTGCTGCTGTAAAAATCTACTATCAGTAATTTAGCTATAAAATGGGAAAAGCAAGGACAGGAAAATCTTACCAAAACAGAATGGAAAATCACACAAGCACCGAAAACTATAGACCAGTAACATTGAACTGAAGTGGATCAAAAATATATGAACACAAAATGAAAGACAAAATACCTTTCCTTAGGCAATTGAACCTGGTGGTTAATAGAAGTGAACACAACTGATCACTATTTGAGGAAATACTGTTGCAAAAGACAGTGAACTTCTTCAACCACAGTGCAACACAGTAAGGCTGAACACTGGCCTACTTCTGGCATTCGAAACACTTACTACGGGTCATTTTGATCCTATAAGTGATTGCCCCATGTTGTACCCGCTTGACAAAAATGCAGCCGTTGTCGGTGGGGATCTTAATAATGTGGCCGAACTGTCGCCGCTCCGGCTGACGGTCCAATATTTCGAATGACTCGGTCGACCTGAGGCCGTCGGGGTAATTTGTGAGGTAAGCCCCAGAAAAGCAGCCCTGTGACAGAGGCAATGTTCATTAATGTCATTCTAATTCAGGACAGCATATAAGGGAACTTAATGAAGCACTTACCGCTACAGCATGACGGCGAACATCTTTCACAGCATTACAATTCACATCATTTTCAACGCGACCTCTTGCTGGAAATGCGCCAGTCAGGTCTAGGTCGTACGACGCCAGGGACAGTTTAGATGGACGACCCGAATTGACGAGTGTGCAGGCAACACACATCAGCCCTACATTGGCCAATTCAAGTAGGGCTGAGCGGTTACGGCTTTTTGAAACCGGTATCAGGTTTCAGGAAAAACCGTTTGATGTTAAGGTTTCTGGTTTGACGGTATATACCGGTTAACCTTCCTAAAGGTTTTAACCTGAAAACCGTTTTTTTCGGCATGAACCGGTTTACCTTCCAAAATTGTTTACCGTAAGACCGATTTGACTGTTTAAATCGGCTAAACCTCAACTATTCGCAACGAGGAGTATGCAAAAGAATGATGATCCGTTCAATTTTTATAAAATCTGTTTGTTTGCTGCCCAGCATGGCACTACCACTACGCAAGAGGAAGCCATTTATGATGTAAAACTCGTGAAACCCTTTGGCAGGTTAACCGGTTCCGATGTCAAAACGGTTAACTGAAATGAACCGATAGAACGGTTAACCGGTTTTATTTCAAACCCGAAACCTCCGTTCAGGTTTCAAAAAATACCGGTTTCGAAACCGGTTAACCGTTTAACCGCCCAGCCCTAAATTCAAGGGCTCGGTTAACTTTCTGGAAACAATAGCAGTTACTGAAATATGAAATACGTGATAGAATACCTTAGCAATGTTAAAAAGACAGATGGAACTCACGTAGAGGCGTTCCTCAGGGCTAAAATCCAGGCAGGGGCAGGGGATGTCCTGTGACCTTTCAAAATCCATCTTGTCTAAAAGTGCGCGGAGCTCAGCGTCAATAGGAAATACCCGTGGGTCTGTAATGCTTACACTCCTCCGAATTGGTCGTGCAGCCACTGAACATAATATGGTTGTATAAGTAAGAGTAACCTGTTGACGAGAATATCTAGTCGAAAACTAGACGAAATAAAACGGGGGAGGGGTCTAAGCACAATAGAATTGTTCACAGAATGCTACTGACACTTCAATATGTGTCGATGCTTATCAACTTTTCTGACTCGAACGAATTAAGATCACCGACCAAAAGGAGGCCGGAGACGGCCATTGCCGGCTACGATCGCACTGTGATTTTAATCCGTTGGAATCAGAAAAATGGATGAGCGGCGAGACAAATCAAAGTGGCGAAAGCATTCTGTGGAGAAATCTATTGTGTTAAGACCCCTCGTTCGTGTGCTTTCTCAATTGAAATGAGAAAATCAGGAACTCCAATAAAGCCGGTAACCCCAAATGATCATAAGTTAAATAGACGCTACTGGTACATTACTGCTATTACTTACAGAGTATGACACTTACTTTTTACAGATGTTGAAATAGTCAGCAGGAAACATTACACAATACAGATCACTCAGCAAACACACAACAGCAAAATATGCGGTTCGGAAAACACAGGACGTTTGGTGTGTGGATACCACAAGACTGCACTGCTGCACTTCTGCCGACTTTGGACTCGGCGGTCGATGCGGGTCAATTATTGTATTTTCAAGCAGAATATGAAAATATGGTAAGCAATTTCGTGCATAATTCGAGTATACTAGGTGTTACAAGGATATGGAGAGGACAAAATTCTAAGCTATTGTAAACATAATAAATAATATCGTTGCTGACGTGAAATAGTTAAGTTGAATCACGTAGTGTATTCGACACTAGGTCAGATAAGTGCAAGACCGCACGAGTAATTATTTCAATCAATTAATTTCATGATCAGAGGCAATTGAGTGTTTAAAATTTATCGTAATATCAATTAGTTATCTTTTATTGCAGCTTCTGAAGAGAGGAATGACATTTTACCTGAAGACTTCGAAATTTAGGAAGAAGCTGCTGCTGCCTTGAAACGGGCTGCTCAGATTGCTCGTAAAGTGGGAATCTAAAAGAAAAGCACCAGCATTTATCCTGTCTGTCCTCTTCCTTCTGTGTTACGAAGTCAACTGCCTGGCCAAGAAAATGATGAAGATGATGACAGTGAAGATGGCAACGTTTAAGAAGAGGAAGAAAATCCTATTAGTGCAGAGATGATAGGAGAAATTGTTGAATCGATGCGAGATGTCGAGGAAGACTTGCTGACCATCTCACCGGAGCATTGGGAGTTCATTCCTGTGACAGCCTGCAAATGTCTAGTGAAACCCCTTAGTGGTGACACATCAATGAGCAGTGACCGTCTTCGAAGAGTGCAAACAGAGGCAGTTGTCCACAATTCGTCAACATTGTTAGCCTCTCCATATCCGACTCAAGTCCCTCTTGTCGAAGACGTCGTTTCCATAAGAGACTGGTGTGCTTTAAAATCTAAAAACAAGAAGAAGATTAGCATAGGCAGAATACTTGCATTCAGCTACCTCAGTCGACCAACTTGGCGCAGCCAGCAATATGTGGGTATTGAGGACCCTGTGCACCCACCAACAACCACCAAATCTCGAGGAGTTGGCTGTTAGTGTACATGGTACACTTTGTTGAGATGAGCCGTTCCTTGATCTCGGCGAACGCCTGATGGTGGACCGGCGTCTAGACGAACTCGACGTCCTCCCGCCGGAGGTCGCGGAGTGGCTGCGTCAGAGTGGACAGATGAGTCATGAATTTTAGCTGGTAATTTACCATGCCTAAAAAATCTGCTGACGTCCGCAGCGCAGGTCGGTGCCGGCATGTTGGTAATGGCGGCCACCTTCTCGGGGTCCGGCTGGACTCCGATCTGGGAGTCAATGATGTACCCGAGAAATTTGGTGCGCTGCGTCGCGAACTCACACTTCTCCTTGTTCAAGGTGACCCTGTTCTCTCGCAGCCTGGTGAGCGCTGCCTTCAAGCGCTCGTCGTGTTCAGCCTAGGTCCGGCCGAAGACGAGGATGTCGTCGGCGAGGTGCACGACGCCCTCGAGGCCGACCCGGACTTCGCCGACTGTCTTCTGAATGTGTTCGCCGGCGGACGTCAACCCCATCGGCAGCCGATTGTAACAAAATCGCCCGAATGGAGTGATGAACGTCGTGAGCTTCTTGGACTGGTTGTCCAGGGCAAGCTGGTAGTACCCGTGGTTAGCATCTAACTTGGAGAACCACTTGGCGTCCCCCAAAAGTGCCAGCATCTCGTCGACCGACGGGTTATGTACCGCTCGCGTTGCACGTTCTTGTTGAGCTCGTTGTAGTCCACGCAGATGCGCACGTTGCCGTTGCTCTTTAGCGCGACAACCATCGGTGCGCACCACTCTGTGGCCTCGTCGACGGTCGAGATGACACCCATCTTCACCATGCGCGCGAGCTCCTCCCGGACCTTCTCGCGCAGTTGCACGGAGACCCGGCGCGACTCGGTGACGGCGTGCGGCACGGCGCCCTCCTTCAGGACGATGACGTAGGGCCTGTTACAGTTGATGCAGCGGGCGGCGGTCTCCTTGGCGGCGCCCGCCTGCTCGATCGCGGCCGCGATCGCGTCGTCGAGGTCCCACTCCAGCATGCGCAGGTCCTCGATGGCCGGCCGACCCAAGAGGCTGCTCGTCTCCTTCTGGATGACGTAGAAGTCCACCCCGGCGGTGCGGTCGCGCCGCTCGACGCGCACCTCGAGCACGCCGATTACGGCCAGGAGACGCCGGCTCGGTCCCCGTTTTTCTTTTCAAAAAACATTGATTTTCACTGTTCATAAGGGCACTTCGTGACCCCTGCGCGACCCCTAAATATTGTCCGACAGATTTCCGGTTTTGCACACAATTTTTAATGCCAAAATGAAACTTTTGATGAGTTAACCCATAACAATTCGCCCCTTTTTGAGGATATGGATCACCTCAATGTAGTAACTCGTGGTCTTGTTGTATGGGCTGAGGGAAGAATAACGTAACGGCTGGGTAAGGTTATGGGCTCTCTACTCCGAATCACATGGTACCTTCCGGCCCGGCTGCCCTCACAAGCTACTGCCTGCCCACTGGAGTAAGGAGTAGTCTTCGACTGGAGCGGCAATGCCTATCCCTACAGCATTGGCCTGCGTGTAACATGGTTATTGGGGGCTGTAAAGCGAGACCCGGGGTCCGACCCCGGGTTCCGGGTGCCGGGGCCCGGGGCCGGTCTGTAAGCCGGGCCCCGCCGGCGCACACTTCTCACTCCTCTACCTGCCTACCGCCACGCCGCGCCACTCCGTTCCTCTCCTCTCCACGCCGCGCCACGCCACGACGCACCGCACTACTGGATGGTCCCCTAGGCCTAGCCCGGCTCGTCCCTCGCCCCGCCGGGAAGACTGCACTGAGGTTGGCTTCACTTAGATTGCACCCATTGCCACTCCAGTCGAAGACTACTCCTTACTCCAGTGCCTGCCCTCTCCGAGAACGGGGGAGGGGGTGGGGTAAGGGCTCGGCGCAGCCGACCATTCCTGCGCACCGCGCGGGGTTGCCACTTGTGCGCGGGGCGCAACACTAGCTCCACAACAAACCCGCTGCGCATGTGCAGTAGAGGGAGGGTATTCTTTTCATCTTTCGGCCGTCTTAGGCGATTTGAGAACGCCTACCGGAATAAGCTGTCATAAAGAACCACATAAACTTAACCTCCGGTCATCATGTGCACGTAACACCAGGATGCCTGCTCGCTTTTGAAGTAGCGCTACAGCAACCTCGCGTCTGTCGTGTCGTCAGCGAGCGGCTGCAACAGTTGTGGCCTTGACGTCTTCAAAATGTAAGTAGTATTTCCGAAGCACACACACACACCGGTTTTCAGCTACGACGGCAAGCCTCTCCATCACAGAGAAGCTGTCTGATATATCGGATGAGGCACAAAGACCTTCAACTTTCCTTAGTTTAAAACCATTCATGCATAATGGCAGTCAGGGTCTGGCAACGCAATCTCGTAACCACAAACCCGCAATGTAGAGCAAATGTTGTGAAGAATTATAAATGTACCTGCCTAACCTGGCAGCACGTATCTATAGTTGACAACTGGAATGTAGGAAACAACGCGCAGGTACGCAGTTTTAAAGCGAATAGAGGTTTCCAATGAGACTTCGAAATGGAAGCTGAAGAACAGAAACGCTTCCCACCCGAATCTTTCAAGGGCAGGTATGAGGAACTCCAATGGTGCCTCTAGTGAATAGGGATGTCCGGAGAAGAGCGGAACCAGAAGCGAGAAGGTATGAATCGGTATGGAAACGGAACCTGATAGTGTGAGATATTGCGCGCGTGGATGTTCTTGTTTCCGGCTGCCGCCATTACGTGATTTGTTCCGTGAGTATCGCCTTGGACGAGGGCCTCTAAGGTTTTCAGATGGATATAAATTTATAACGCACACTGAAGCGAATTCGTTCCTTGACACGATTTAAGTACGAAGTCTTTGATAGGCCCCATCTCTGTGGATGCTTTGTAGTAGGAGAAAACAATGTAGAATTGTCATTAAACAAGTATGATACGTTTACTGCTGCCAGACACCGCTCCAGCCTATTTGGATAGTCTGGAACATAATTTACCTTTCTTTCGTGACAACATGCAGAGAAATGATCAGCAGTAGTCTTGCATAATCTCGCTCTGTCCTGCTCAACATATACTTGGGTAAATATGTTAATTCTCTTATAATTTTTAGTATTGTCTGCACTAGTGAACGCGATACGGATCAAAACACGCGGCGACCGGAAGCTAGCTCATCCGTGCGCGCGATTTCTCATACCGCCTGGTTCTGGTTTCCGCTTTTTGTGATTCGTACGTTCTTGTTACTTCCGGCTCATCACCACTTCTCTGAACTACCCTAGCACGACCGACTCGATCAGACGTTGTCACTGTACACGACCTCCCCAAATTGCATCCCGCGCCCTTCTCAGTTTTTGTCTCTCTCCCACACTGAGATACCCGAGGCGCACTCTTTCGGGTAATAGTCGTGTTGCGAACTTACTACGCGGTGGTACACTTGGACCACTTGTACAAGAGCTTGCGCTAGTGCCTTCTCCCATATGATGTGGGAAACACCGGCCGCATGGGATTTGAGTATTTACGCCAACAAGTAGTTACCGAAGCCGACCACCGCACTAAAGCGAGGCGCCGCAGGTATCGCAGAGCCGGGAGAGGCTCCCGGCAGTCGCTCCAACTGGCTCGAATTTTAGGTGCCAGAATGCCCAAATGGGAGGGTCGTGTATAGACGCCTCGTCTTCTTCAGTTGATCGTGGTTTGTAGCTTCCTATATTGGGCGGGGCCCTTTCGATATTTCACATACCTGCTCTAGAGAGTTTCTGATCTGGAAGTGTTTTTGTTCTTCAGCTTCCGCTTCTGAGCCTCATTGGAAACCTCTTAAATTTGATTATGTGGACATTGTTAAGAATTAATTCTCTTGAGGTGAAAATGGTGCCAGTTTGTAGTTGGGACGAAGGTATTCAAATTCTTATAATTGAAGGCATCCTGGATGTCATCCTAGATGAGGTTTCACGCCAGTGGGTCTGTGTTTACTTGGCTTCGCTATCGCTCAGCCAACTGATTTGTTCCTCCGCTTTTGGACGTGTGCATTTAACACCAGTCACAATAATTTTAAACTGCAGGTCATGTAGTACCAGTGGAAAATGCCCGTGCGTTTAAAAAGTCACGTGTTATCTGAGGATCCTGGTAGTATTTGAATCGCACTTCAACTTTTTTTGCGTCCAATGCCGTAAACAGTATTGTCTTGAAGTCAGTAAGTATTGTGGCAAGAATAGTTGAATTCAGATATTGTGACACATATTTTCTGAACCATCGGCAATTTTTAAGGTAAGTTGAAATGATCGGTGCATGTAAACACCTGCTGGCCCAATTTATAACATTTATTGACAGTTTGCACGTCTAAAATGGTTTGGTGTTGCAGTTAAATTGATGTTTGCTCTACAAATAGGAAATATTTTGGTGCGCTAAGGAAACATGGGTCAGCGTAAGGGTGCATTGAGACTCGTTTCCGTTGCATTAGCCATCAAACCTAATCAATCAGCCTTCGCAGCATTATTCATGAGAATGAAAACAAACATTCGTCGCAATCCTTGTCTAGCCGCAAAGACGGGTCTTAAAACGCGGGAAACGATTAGGAAACGCCAAATGCTAAGATAGATAGTGATCCTTTGAGTCCCCCAGTGAAAATCCCTCGAGTTTCACATTTGACCGGGTTTGTGCATACTTTGTGAGGTTATGAGCGAGTTCCTCTGCTGCTGACGGATGATGGATCACGACACTCATAACCTCACAAAGTATGCACAAACATGGCCAACTGTAAAAACAGAAAGATTTTCACTGGGGGACTCAACGGGTCACTTTCTATCTTAGCATTGGCGTTTCCCAAACGTTTCCCGTGTTTCAAGACACGTCTTCGCGGCTAGACACGTTGTTCTGATTCTCATGGCTGACGCTGCGAAGGCTAATGGATTACGTTTGATGCAACGGAACGAGTCTGAATGCACCGTTTACGCGCAGCATGAAAGGACGTTTACCTTTAGCTGTAAGTTTCCAGTGTGCGTGTGGTTTTGCAGGATGAGCCGCGCCCTGTGGTGCGTGGACTGCCGCTCTCTCGCCTCGGCCGAGTGCGAAGAGGCCCACACGCTCTGGGGCTGCGCCGGGCCGCACGCGAGCATGCCCAGACACTACAGGTAGGTGCGCAGTGTCGGTTGTTCGTATGTTTGTTCACAAAGTGTTCTCATTTTATTATTTTATTTTGTCTGCCGCTGTCTGCCACTTGTATCCGAACCGGTTGGGATAATGCCCTCGGAACATTCACCGCTATACCCCGGATCGCTTTAAGTTTGCCACCTCGTCTCGAAGGCAGGGCCCGTACTGTGAATCATGCGGCATTGAACGCTCCGCACTACTGTAGCGTGCTCTTTGGGCACTCTTGTGCACGCCTCCTCTTGGTCATAGAAAAGAACCTTCTCCATCTCACCGGCTGACAGATAACGCGCCCATTACGTCTTCTAGAGAGTGGATTACTATAGAGGTTTCTATTGAGACGGAAGTTGAATAACAAGACACTTCCGGACCGGAAATCCGTGAGGGCAGGTGTAAGAAACTTGGAGGCGTTTTGAGTGAATTTGCAGGTTATTTCCCATATTTAGTGCGGTCCCTGTGCATCAATATTTCTCATACCTGCTCTCGAGAGTTTCCGGTCTGGGATTGATTTTGTTCTTCAGATTCCGCTTCTGAGCCTCGTTGGAAACCTCTATTTCATGCTGTAGCAGTTTGTATTGCTAGTATTGTTTTGGAAACTGTGGTTGGCAACCCGAGCTATATCCCAGACGCCATATCGATTCCGCACCACAGAACTTTTGCAGCGCCTACCGATGTCATGTAGTTTCAGTTTGTTTCATGCGGTTTCGATGCCACGAAAACTAAAACCAGGTACTGTTTTACTCCCCCAGTACTTAATCCCTGGTGTGGGTGTCCTGTTTGCTTCGCAGTGCCTGATGTCTGGCGTCGCGGACGACCTCGGCTCGGCGTGCTTGCGCGCCCAGCAGCAGCTGCAGCAGGACTGCAGTGAGGACCAGGCGGTGGACGCGCTCCGTCTGACGCTGGCCCGGACGCCCGTCTCCTGCGAGCTGTTGCTGCGTTGCGGTGACGGCGCCTCCACGCCGCTCAGGGCGGGCTGGGCGCTGAGAGACGGCCCCGCCGATGCCAGTCATCCCGTCGAGGACACGGTGATCCGGCTGCTGAGCCTCGTGCTGCTGGCCAACGGCAGGCTGCGTCGCGGAGCGCCGACCCCGACCACGGGCACCACATGCACGGTAAGCACCAGCATAATCACGGGGCTGATTCGGATTCCGGTTCTTTGCACCAAACCACGACTTTTGGTGTTCCGGTCGACTTGATCGGACCACTGGAAGGCGTAGTGCAACGAGGCGGAAGTTGCCGCACAATGTCCTGTCCGGGGTGTATATAGATATTCCGATCACACCCCAATTAAAATTTTCATTTGTTAAGCACCTAATATTATTAAGGCGAAGGTAGAAAATTTTGTCCGTTTTGCTCTTTCTGGCACCGTTTTTGAGTTGTTGAGTAAAAAATTGACGAAGTTGAACGTTTTTAAATAATTTTATTTCGCTGGAGAGTTCCGGAGCCCTAAACTAAAGCTTAAGAATTCGTTTTTGTGCGTGACAGGAATGGTTTTTCTTCTTCGAATGTGAACTTCCGGCTTTTTTTTACGAGCTCCGGTTACACTCTGAATACGCTTTGCCTCTATCAGGTTTCTCTCACGTCTGCAAACTCTCAGCCGATAAATATTCATGTCGTCATGTAAATATTAAAATTCTTCTCTGGAATGTTAAGGAAACTGCTTTTGAAATATTCGTGAAACCTGGTTTATTTGTCAGGGCTCGGTCACCGGCACACTTGGTTCAGGAACCAAGTGACCGATTTCTGTGATTTCTGTGATTGCCACCGCTTGTGCGTTTTTGTGGATCTACAAACTTGCGCGCGTGCTTGCGCGGTTGTGCTAATCCAGCCCACACTAGAGTGTATCGAAAAACCCTTTTTTTTTTTGAAAGCGGAAACGTTTAGGGCTGCAAAATGTTCGTCTACATAGGAGGACTTCACCCCCCTACGCTCGGCGTTTAAGCTTACTAGTGCTACAGGATTTTGGCTCACGAGTATTTTGCTCCAGCTCTTGGTGTTTACGAGACAGCTGCTAAAACCCACCAGGAAGTGCCTGTGGTTCAAATGGCCATAGCCGCAACAGCGACACTGCCGAGTACTTATTTTATTACCCTTGTATTACTTATCCTCCGTCCGATGAAAGCAAATTGTGTCCTCTTGTCTTCTCCACAATTTTCATTAATTTTGCATTTTGCCTTCATCTCTGTGGTGGACTGAGCAGGACGGGATTGCCTTTTCCTTGACCACGGTTGCTATGGTCATTCCCGGGTGTGAGGACAAAGACTATACCGGAATTACTCGTGGTAAATTCAACACAGTCAGTTGTTCCCGATCACGTTTGTTCATTGTTGGGGAATGTCTACATTCTAGGGCTGTGCGAATCACCAATTTTACTTTCGAATCGAATCGAATTTTTCAAAAATTTAGTCGAATCGAATCGAATCTGCAAAAATATTGCCGAATCGAACCGAATCGAACTAGTCTGATTCAGTTTCGAATCGAATTCGAACCCAAAACATTTAATTTGTCCATGCGTTCTAAGAAATAGTTACCGTAATAAAAACAAATTGTATAATACAAAACAAGGGAACAGTATAGTATAAGGAGACAAATCTCGTTGATGAGAAACTCTGTGCGCGCGGCTTTCAAAAGTGATGTGAACAGTGCAACCAAAGTTCGCAGACGAACAACTGTAGATTCGAAATTTCGAATATTTCGGTATCGAAGTAGGAAAAATTGGCACCGAATCGATTTGAACTTTTCGTAGATTCGATTCGATTTCGAACAGTTCGCACAGCCCTACTACATTCGACAATCATTGTGACAATACCTCAGGGACGGGGTCTGGTTCCGGGCATCGTCTACATTAGGGGCCGTACCCATATTACGTGACCGCGTTTTGCCCCCCCCCCCCCCCTCCTCTTGACGGAGGTAACCTAACCTTTACATGTATTTAGGATAGAGCGTAGTATTATCCCCCCCCAAAAAAAAAAAAAAAAAGAAATAAAAAAATATATGTATCCTAACCTACCTAACCTATATATTATATGAATGGTCACGCAACGTGGGTACGACCCCTTACCCAGGGTTGTTCTGGATACGGCGCCCCACAAGTCACATGGTTTTTCGGGTCGCGTGTCTAGGGCGCCTGGCTTGTGGTCAGCTAGGATTTACACTGTACTTTTCCAACGCCCTCAGGCTCCCTCAGGCAGTGCGGAACAACAACAACCGCTGCTGCCGCTCATCCACTTGCAGCCGGACCTGAGCAGAGTGAAGCCCGATCCGGATGCAGACATGGGCACTGACGCAGACGTAGCATCGGATGCTGACGTGGCCACAGATGAGGACATGGCTACGGATGCGGACATAAATACGGATGCGGGCATGGTTGCGGATGCGGACGTTAGTCCAGATGCGGACATGTTGGTCGTCCGACTCCCAGCGCCTTCGCCAGCCTCCCTCATGCTATTCAGCACCACGATGGAGGCCGAAGACATGTCCGCGCTGGTGGAAGTAAAGCCGAGCATGGCCGCACTAGCCGCGCACGCCAGCGCGCACTGGACCGCGGGCTGCCTCTCGCCGCCCTCAGTGCTCCTCTCGCCGCCCTCGGAGATGGACTCGCCGGCCCGCGTAGACCTCGACTTCCACGGTTGGCCTGAGACGACGAACCGAGGTAGGAGGAAGTCTCCAGACCAGGGAAAGGGTCAGGGGAAAAGTACCACAAATTAAGTGGTCCATGGAAATTTACTTAAAATTCAACAAATATTACAAGAAAGAAATGTTTTCAAATTTTTGAGTCAATGCGGAATTAGTATAATTAAAAAGGAATTCAACGAATCCAGACCACAGCGCAAAACTCAAGAAAATGTTCTAGAACGTGTACCAACGTACACCTAGATTCAAAGTTGATTTCTCGCCAGTGCGGTGATCACTGCGCGCGTCAAATTTCAACTTGAACCTGGTACAGGGCTGCCCTGGTGTCGTTAAAGAGTAATTGTTGTTCACTGCGGCTAGGTCGTTGAGGTCTAATCACGCCCCTCCCCAAAGTTGGCATTTTATTGAAAACGTGTTACATCGCTGTAATTTTTTTTTATTTCATGGTTGGCGGGGGGGATGTAGTCATCTTCTTGCAACATGCGTACTTTCTGTTGCCAGAGCTGCCAGAGACGCCGCCCCCATCTGCGGACGACGACGACAGATCCGTCCCGTCCCCCGGGCTGCGCTCCGGAGCTCCGGTCCCTCCGGCCGCTGTCGGGAACCGGCCACAGACGCCATCAGATCCTCAGCAGAAGCTCGCCGTCGATACCATGGATATCCACGACCTGAGCATGTGCGGCCGGGGCAAAAAGAAGGCTGAGAAGACGGAGCTACTGGAACTGGTCGCCACCCGAGGGGTGGGTACAATGCGTCGTCATGAAAGACACTGGCGGTCTTAGTTAACTGCCCACTTTTTGCAGAGCCTGTCATTTCGTTCCAAGTTGACCTTGAGAGCTCTACCCCTTCCCACCCATAACTCAGAAAATACCCTACACCAATACAATTAAGGGATGTTCGGAGAGAGTTGAAATTCGAGATTTGGCAATTTTAGGAACCCCATAATACCACACTGACTAATTTTGCGAGGTTTTTCTTACAAATGGGTTGTAATGATGCCGTTCGTCCTATAGGGCGTCCGTAAAGGATGTCCGGGTATTTTCAGGCAATTTCAACCCCCTCCCCCCTCACGTCCACCCATGTCCGGTTTTAGAGAACCCCACCCCCCTAGACTTCCGGTTTTCAAAAAGTGCCATTTGTGTAAATATCTAGTATCTGGAATATATATGGGGTTAATTTTCCGAAAGAGAGCGTGTTCAGAGCAGAGTGACTTTATGCATTTTCAGATATACTTAAGCATCTGGGAGACGCACTGGGTTGGGTGCTTCGTGATTCCGGAGAAATTGCATTATTTTGGCGGTTTCTGACGTGGACGTCCATTTTTGTACGCCCCCCCCCCTCAAACACCCGGATATTCCTATGAACGACCCAATATAAGGGGGTGTTTCAACCCCCTCCAATGAATCAACAAAATTTCTGTTTTGAGTCCTCCGAAAGGGACTCTTTGGACATGCCTGCTGAAAATATGAATTCTCTAGGTAAACTTGGAACAAAATGACAGGCTCTGCAAAACGTGGACCGCTAAATAAGACAGTGTACGAGGTAGGCGCACGCCAGACCACGTCGTGGCGTATGAGGCTTTGCTCTCTGCGAAGCTCCGTTCCAACCCTCCGCGCCTGGCGCACACCCATCTAGGCCATGTGAAGCCGTACCGGGCAAACAACGGTTACTAAAACCATTAATTGTCCATTACCGTACAACTCAAACTCAGATTTAGCAGGATTTTCCCAGAGTGGGTGGGTAGAGGGGTTCATTTGCCAAAAGTGTTAAAATGTAACAGGGCTGGTTTAGATTCCGGTTCTGTGTTAAAAACCATGAATTTTGGTACCTCGGTTTTTTTTATCCGACCACCACCGGAAGGGGTCGCGCATCGAGCCGGAAGTTTCCATGTTACGCCCTATACAGGATTTTAAAAAAATTCGGATTACACACAAACGAAAATTTTCTGTAGTAAGACACTCCATATTAACACCCATAGGGCGAAAATTTCGTCCGTTTTGCTCTATCTGGCACCGTTTCTGAGTTTGGAGCTCTGAAACACTCAAAATAACGTTTTAAATACAATTTGTTCATTGAGGAGAAATTGCATTATTTGGGCGGTTTCTGACGTGGACGTCCATTTTTGTACGCCCCCCACCCCTCAAACACCCGGATATTCCTATGAACGACCCAATATAAGGGGGTGTTTCAACCCCCTCCAATGAATCAACAAAATTTCTGTTTTGAGTCGTCCGAAAGTTATCCGGTGGTCGGATAAAAAAAAACCGAGGAACCAAAATTCATGGTTTTTAACACAGAACCGGAATCTAAACCAGCCCCGTTACATTTTAACACTTTTGGCAAATGAACCCCTCTAGTGGGTGGGCTCCGCTCCCCCAGCGCCCCCGTTTGCGTTTTCGATCGGTTCCATACGTACCGAAAACTAAACTCGCAAACTATTGGTGCTATAAATCCCAGAAGAGGAGGTTCTCTTCTTCTTGGGGATAGAGAGGACCCTTTTCGATCTCTTAGGTGTGCCTTAAAAGGTTATCAGAATACCGGGTGGATGGACAAACAGAAAAAGAACGTTTGGGCGCGGGGTGATTACTCGCGAAATCATGTGTACAAATTTTTGTGAAAACCGTTTGAAACTCGACCGAAATCTGCTGTAATCACGTGAAATCCGCCAAATCACGTGAAATCCGTCGAATCACCCGAAATCCGCCCAAATCATTCGAAATCCACCGAAATCCTCTGAATGGTGCGAAAATCCACCTGAAATCCAACACCATTCATCGAAATCCTAACCAGAACCTGCTGACCGTGATGTGACTGTCATACTTTGGCAGTATATGTGTTGCGCTATTTCTCATTCAGTGCACAAGCAGGCATGTAAAACGAAGCGTTCAAAGGCGACGACTTTCTCGAGAGGGAAAGTAAATAAACAATAGTTTCTTGTTCGAGTAAGTAGTAATTGACGCTAACTTTCGGTTTTGAATTGCGGTTCGGGTTCACTTCGGCTCACTTCGTCCCTGCGTCCCTCCATGCAGGAGTCCGAGCCCAGGCGGCGTTCTTGCCTAGTGGTACGTGCTGCAGATTGAAATCCGATGAAATCCGGTAGAATCCAACGTATCCTGTGCGAAATCCAGCAAAATCTGACGAAATCCGACAAAATCCGGCATGATCCTGCGAAATCCACTGCCGCCACATGAAATCAACGAAATCCGATGAAATCATGTGAAATCCGATTATATGCAATCATGTGCACTAAAAAAGAGGAGTGATCGCCCCCTCGCGTTTGGACCAGTCGGCTACCTGGCTTCTATTCGGGCAGCCACAATGAGCCTATCCTCCGGTGTAGGAGGCAGTCTCGGAAATCCGTATTTTTCTTTTCTTACGTTGTCACGATGTATTAATCCAGTATAATATTTGTGTGGGATTATTTGCGTAAAAAAAACTTAACTTAACTTGGCGCGTTTCAAATGTATTTTATTGTTTGTCAGAGCAGTTGGGTCCAGTTCTGTAGCAGTTCTTATTTACTTGCAGGTGCGGAGGGTGACGCGGCTGTACTGTAACCACGACCCGGAGTGGAGTCTGGAGCTGCTGAAGCGAGCGCCTGCTCTGCTGTTGGAGGAGCTGGACATCAGGTACGGCCGTGACAGACACTGGGTTCGGTCACACCTATGCGAGTCTCCACCGTGCATGGTCATTGACTTGAGTGCCAAAATGTCAGTGCGAAAGCACATAATTGTATTACTGGCATGGTGGACACACTTTTTGAGGCGACTGACACAAGATTCCATGGCATTCAAATCCAATCACCATGCGCCGTGGAGGACAGAGTCCACATCGAGACCGCAACGGGCCATTGGAACCCTTTCGTAATCGAGCTGAGAAGCTGCGAAAACAAATATGACGGACGTATCACAAATTAAAAAAAGGATGACGGAATATTATCAAGTGCACCAAGAGAAGTACACTCGCTACATTGACACAAGTTAACCAACTCCGAAAAGCTCATGTCACCGAATACAATTTTGGCAGTCACTATCGTCGTCTTCGGTTTCGGTTTGAATGCAGTGAATAGCCCTACTTCATAATGAAAAAACGCTTAAATACATAACACTGAGGATTTTCCTACAGGTTACTATGTAATACGATCTTATTTGTGCTATTGTAATACCAACAAGAAATTTTGTATTTATTACCAACATTTTGCTTGTTATACCCTCATTTAGTGTTTGTATTACAATGGCACATAAAAGTTAAGTAAAAATTAGGTAAAATCCGAGGACTGGAAGGGTTTTTGCGTGCATAAGACGACAAACACTGAACGAACCCTTCTGCGTGCGTGTAAACAGGAACGCTTCCTGGGAGCACCTGCAGACGGTGCACCTGTACCTGCCGCGGCTGCGCCGCTTGCGCGTTTCCGGCGAGCTGGCGCTGTTCCCCGCTGCCGGCGCCCGCAGGGACTGCAGGGCTGGCGGCGGCCCGGAGCTGGCCGGGCGGCCCGCCCACCTCCCCGGCGTGTCGTGGCTCATGGCGTCGGACCTGCCGCGGCTCACTCTGCAGTCGCTGCTCTACGAACACCGACACGACCTCCGCGAGCTCACGCTCAGGGTCGGCACCGGCGGTGCGGTGGAAAGGTAAGCACCGCGATCAACGCGAACGCGCCGTTCACCGTTCGAGCCGTTCACCCACCTCTCATTCATATCGAGGCCAGAGAACTGTTCGCAGAGAGAAAACCAAGGGGTAACCCTCACTTTCCAAAAAATCAGTGTACGGCCTTCAAAGTGTGAAACAAAATTCTGTAAAAATAGTCAGAATAAAATTCGTAGAATTTTGTGACAGGCCCTGTTAGGGGCATTGCCGTTACTCTAGCTCGCAGCTTTCACAGCTCCTTCATAGCCGTAGCAAGCGACCTCATTCGCACGGGGGCCGTTTTCATGCTTGTTTTTCCGTACTTCGTGTTTGCGCATTGCGCTGAGGCTAGTGTCAGTGTGCCTTGGCCGGCTGCTGTTGATAGGCCCTTGTCTATGCACTCATGGCCTAGGGCTGTGCGAATCACCAATTTTACTTTCGAATAGAATGGAATTTTTCAAAAATTTAGTCGAATCGAATCGAATCTGCAAAAATATTGCCGAATCGAACCGAATCGAACTAGTCAGATTCAGTTTCGAATCGAATTCGAACCAAAACATTTAATTTATCCATGCGTTCTAAGAAATAGTTAACGTATTAAAAACAAATTGTAATACAAAACAAGGGAACAGTATAGTATAAGGAGACAAATCTCGTTGATGAGAAACTCTGTGCGCGCGGCTTTCAAAAGTGATGTGAACAGTGCAACCAAAGTTCGCAGACGAACAACTGTAGATTCGAAATTTCGAATATTTCGGTATCGAAGTAGGAAAAATCGCCACCGAATCGAATCGAACTTTTCGTAGATTCGATTCGATTTCGAACAGTTCGCACAGCCCTATTATGGCCCTATGGCCCTGCGGCCAGGCGGCGATGAATGGCGATTTGATCAGTCCGGTTTACAGCTGTGGCGCGGCGTGGCGTGGCGAGCCGCCACTGGCACACACGCGCGGCTGTTTGTGGCGTGGATCGGAGTTGCGCGGTGTGGCGTGGCGTGGCCTCCTGTGCTTGGCTAGTCGACGCCGACCCCTCATGGCCTCGCTTGCCCCGTTTCCCCAACCCCCGCACACATTTGCGTCCAGCCTCCCGCTCCTGCCCTGCCCTCGCCGGCCCCTCGCCCAGCACTGTTTAAAATTTCAACGCTAAAACCCTACGGCACTCACCGTAAAATGTAAACACGGTTTAGACCGTTCATTATTTGTCGGTACAGTCTGTATTTATGTGATTACAGCGTAGTCCGTAACAGGATTAACCGTTATGACGTGCACCATAAATATATACACGAATCCAGATCGTACGATCTTACTGTATCACAACATACACATTGGGGCTTCTCTTTCGAATGAATGTGAGAGTCCTATGGTCTGGGCCGTATTTACATATTTACGGTGCATAAGTACCGTAACGATCAACCCTGTTACAGAATACACCGCAATCATATCACTGCGGTCTGTACCGTAAGATCTTGTACGGTGTGAATCGTATATATACTTTGTTACGGTGTGAACCGTAAGAATACCGTAAGTTGTTACGGGATTTCTAACAGTGTGTTCTCAGAAAAAGAAAGGATGCAAATGCCGGCACAAGGCTAGCAAGGACGTCACCATCCCGGACGTGTGCTACTCGGTCATTGTTGACCAGGGAGTCAGCGAACCACGGGTGAAAGACGAACGACATGACCCGATACCATCTTAGACAGTAACTATATGAGAGCATTTGTCCAGCGTTACGAATAACATGCACGGTAGCGCAAATGACATGACAATCGTTATAATGTGTAAACTAAAACGCACATGGCCAGTCGGGCAAACAACAAGCAAATTGTATTGAGACAAATTTAGTCGTTAACAAACAGCAGAAATCGTTTCAAATGTAAACAGGAATATTAGCGTGTTCTACTTTTGCCAACAGTGTTGCACCATCAATTCGAACGAACGGTTTCAGCACCTTCCCATCCCAGATGTTACTGTAAAACTGTTTGGTTCAGATTTTCCATCGTTGGCAGGTTCCCGTACACTGGCGGCGACCTGCGAGCGCTGCTGCTGCGGTGCCAGCTTGCCTCGCTGGAAACGCTGGTGCTGGAGCGCGACGGCTGCCTGCACGTGTCGACGCGCTGCGTGGCCCAGTGCTCCACGCTGCTCGGCGTCCTGCCGGCCGGCGCCGACGTGCTCTGCGCCGCCTGCGGCAAGAAGCGGCACCTCAAACATGAATGACTCGCGTCATCTTTATCGTTGATTTTTACAGTGTGACTGCAGTAGAAATGCATGTATGTTGTATTTTGTGTGCAATTTGTTATGTTAGAAATATTTCTGTTCGTATTTCACTGATCTGTGATTCTAAGTAATCGCAATTATTTTTGCAATTATTAAATTTCTTTTTTTAAATACGAAAATCGGGTAGTTTTATCATTTCAGTTTTAGCAACGTCGTTCGAACTAGGTGGAACCAACCTCCTACTTCAACCCGTAACAGTATTATTATTAAGCATTGTGAAAAAACAATGTCTTTAGTGTTAATCTTTGCCTGGTGTGATGAAAATTAAGCATCGCGCGAAGCGGAGGGAATTTAACAGGCAGGGAATAAAACGCCTTGTAAACCGACTGAGTGAGGACGTCGATCCACTCTCCCCTCGTATGGTCTTCTCAGGTCAAGCATACGTTCGGGGGATCGTGATTGTAACGGGGTCATGACCTCAAGCATACCTGCGGGGGATCGTGGTCGGACGGTGTTCTTGCCTTGCCACAACCACCTGGGCCGTCCGCAGATGGTTGTTTGTCATTCAAACAGAATCCTACAAAAAGCCTAGTCAACGATTTCAGATAATTTAAATAAACATTGCGGCAAGTGACCATTACCTTACACATTACACACATTGAAGTGGGATCGCATCATAACCCCAGTGTTCCAACCCGCAGTGTCCTCAGAACAGCAGTGTCTGTAGTGGGTGTGAGCCGTCGTAGTGGCCCCAGTGATCCTACATGCGTGAGAGGCCCGAAAGGGAAGAGATAAAATGCACACCGCGTGCGAAATTCGAACAACGCTGAGGTTTACTGAACACTGCGGTTTTCATTTTCCCTTCACTTCCGGGCGGAATACATCGTTTGTCCGACCTGGAATTTGCAAACGCATCCACAAAGACTGGTTTGGTTAGGGTAGGTTAGCGTAGTGCAGGTTTAGTAGGGCTAGAGGACATGTACAGGTCGCACATACGATATGGACCTGGGTCTCTCACGCATGTGGGCTCACTTGGGCCACTACGACGGCTCACACCCACCCCAGACACTGCTGTTCTGAGGACACTGCGGTTATGGAAGCACCTCATTGAAGTGACTTACTACTTCAGTTCAAACATCGCCTGTTAGTTTGAATTTTTTCGGGATGGGGGGGGGGGGGGGGGGTCAAAGCGATCCTTAGAACAAACTGTTGATATGTATACATTATACCCAGATACATAACTCATTTCGGTAGTATAGCAGGGTTCAAATCTATTTGGACACACAGTGTAAGTAATTTTTTTATTTTATCTTAATAGTTGAACGCTGAGGCGACGGAAATGACTGCCAGACATGTGAGAGTGGAAATGAGGCTTGCCACAGGTCTTAGGACGCCGCTCGGATCATCGGGGAAAATAAAATCTCCATCCTTCGGCAGCTTCCTCGTTGCGATGAGGCGCTTGTAAAATTCGGAAGACATCTTGGGCGTCCGAGGTTTTTCTGGGTCATTGAAGTCCACGTGGAACAAGCCAAATCGATTTCTGCAACGAAGAAGCATGGTTTTAGTTAAAGAAACCAAGGTCACACACATTTCAGAAACGGTGCGTTGTAAAAAAAACTTTGAATATGAGAGAGGAACTGTCCTACAGATGGTACTTCCTATGATTCATTCTTTGCTAGCCCAGAAGGCTCTATTGACTACACTGTTATTGTGTTACATATAGAATTTCAATTCAAATTTGTCAACGATTTAGTAGAACCACCTGAGGATAAATCAAAGCTGTAAGGCTTAAATTAACGCATGCGGGGGCATAGATTGAAACCTAAATAGTTTCAACATTTCAACCTCTGCCTTCGTAACCCAAATTAGTGCTTAAATTAATACCAGTGTACCCGAGTTCCGACTACCTTTTCTATGCATATTTGGAAACCATAGAAATGTGCATCGTGAAAATACTAAGACGAAAGAAGCTGGTATGTGGCTAAAATATTACGTACGCGTAACCGTAGAACCACTCGAAGTTGTCCATCAGACTCCACGCTGTGTATCCGAACACGTTGCAATTGTCATAGTGAATAGCCTTAAGTACTTCACGTAGGTAAGACTGCAAGAAGAGAAAAAAAAATGGCCAAATTATTAGTGTAGAAGAAAGACAGAGAAATTTGACATCCAGACTTAAGTATCCGATGGTACTCCACTCACCCTGTAATAGTTGACTCGCCCAACGTCTTTACGAGCCCCGCCATCCGGATAGCCATTTTCAGTGATGAAGACAGCTGGGTTGCCGTACTGATTCTTAATCCAATTCAGCACCCTGCGCATACCCTCCGGCACCACCTGCACGCAGAAGCCACAGAGAGGGCATTTAAAATTATACAACATCTCGTGGCAAGTGAACGCACAACTAGTGGCGTGCACTTCCACACAAATTTCTGGCAAGCGCTCCCAATCAGCATGGCTGCCAAATTACAGCGAACTGCTCACTGCGAGAAACTCTGCTTGTCTAAAGTTTGCTCGTTTGCTTGGCAAATTCAGGTTCAAGTTCCTTAATGTAACAGACGTTCAAAAAATTTGACATTCAAAAATCGTCATCTGTTCATGTTTGCTTGCCAAAGATTTGGCACCCATAGTTGGTTGCCAGTTCTTAACACTGATTTTTAAAAAGTTGGTAAATCACGAAGATCAACAAGGTTAACAGTTGCAATTTGATATAGTCTCAGGTGCTGGAGGTACACAACATTAGTTGACAGTTACATTGCCCTAACGACACAATATTTGACCTGCGTGTACTCACAATTGGGATAAGAGGACCAGTGATTGCCCTCACAAGAGACCACAGTGATGACCACCCCTAGATCTCGCTACCTGGCAGCCCTAGAAACTTCTAAAGCGATTCAGGGTGATTCCACGATAACTTGCATTTTTGTGTAATCGTCCCTGTAGTGACAGGCCTTTTAACTTTTGGTCATGAAATCGGGTTTACCCGTTGGGGTAAGCCACTACAATCCTCGAGGAATCGCTTTCGAATATTTCGGTTTAGTGTTAAGTATCTGTAAAACTCACTTTTTTGTCCTGAACGTAAACTCCAAACAAATTTCGCACTGACGAACCAAGTTGGATGTGACTCTCACTAGAATGCGTCCTGGAGGTCAACTAGGATACCAATCTTTGTTCTCAGCCGCCCCACGCTCCTGAAACCCTTTATACTACTCACAACAGGCCAAAGTCTGTAACATAACTTTTTTCGCGTGTCCACGGAGTTTACACAATGCCCTGTTTGCAGCGCTTTGGTTCTGCTTCATACGGAAGTAAAGGTTGCCAATGGTGGTCCTGCTCATGACGAGTAAGGAAAACTACACCGGAAGTTACAAGATAGTTTTAGAACGTAACCAGAACAAAATGTCTGTACTGTGGACTTTAAATAGAAAAAAGTGCTAAGTAAACACCATGTCCGTATTTTGCAACAAACCAAACACTTCGAAATAATTTTTGAAACTTGGTCGATGCAGGAGAATGCAAAAAGGGCCAGGCACTGGCAAGCTACTCGTATTAAACGCATATCTGACTATCGTCTTGTGGTCATCCTGTGGTGGGGCACCTTTCCCTATGCAAGTGGATGGGGCCTAGAATGGACACATGAGTACGAATCCTTGTGAAAAGGCGACGAAAGTCGCCCCGTCACTGGACTCCCCAGATGCGCCGTGCTGGCCATCACTGGTCTCCTGACTCTACTACGGACGACTCCGCGAGCATGTAAGTTGCGATTGGGCGTAACTTTGAAATGGAACGATTACGCCAGTTCCGTGAACGATTTTCGCAGTATATACGTACGAAGTGCCAGGGGGCGATTGTTGTTTCCCAGGAAGGGTCGATGGTTACAATGACCTGGCCGTCATCGACCATGGCAGAGCTGCGAGGCTTCCCAGAATCAGCAGGCGCACTCGACACCAGCCGCGAGGAGTACGTGTTGAATCCCATGAAGTCCGCAGACCCTGTAACAAACGATTAATTTAGATAATTTTAATTCACCACTGTTTAAAATTATTTTCGAAAATCCTGGGATAATGAAACGATAATGTCTACCCCAAAATATTTTTCAATTTTCCATTTTTTTTTCCACGAGATCCAAAACTTAGGATTTCATTGGATTTATTTGTTTCTCTCATACTCTGAAAGTGTATTTCTGGCGCGTTGAGCGACCTCTTCCGGCGTCTGCTTAAGTCAACTAAGTTACCCCACTATCATAGTTCATACAGAACCGAAAACCGATTCAGCAAGAACCGCACGAACTAGAAAGGCAGCTCTCGAGACATCGTGCTCCCTTTTTGGCTGCTTGTACATGCGGAAATGTCATGCTGGTTGCCTACATTTCCGCCGTCCTCCGGACGATGTATCTACAATTCGCTCTAGTTTTCGTTGCGGAGGCAAAAATCAAAATTCTCGAAACACTAAGCAGAGAGGAAATCATACTACTCTCAAGCTATCAAATTGTCACTGGCGAACGCTGTGCGAACTTTGCATCTGGCTTGAAGAATGCCTTTGAAGAGCTGCACGGGCAGACAGGCTTCTTAATGGCATGGCAATAAATAAATCTCTTCTAGCACCCTCTCTTTTGCGACTATTTTTGACCAACTTACCTCTGATCATTTCGATCTCGGCCTGGCTAAACTCAGGCAGGCGAGAACGTTTCAGGCCTTGTCGCCTGCTCGCGTCGCTTATGTACTCCTTCATGATGGTAGGGTAGTCGCCGTCTTTGCTGAAGATGGGGTTCGCGAACCAGCCTAGCTACATGGACAGAATGGTAACAATAGCTGTATTATTGGTATACACAATACACACTGCTCGTCAGCAATATAACGAGCCTCTGTTTGCTGAGTGCCATTCCGTTTTAGTCGACACGGAGCGCTGATATTGACAGGGCGTATGCCTCAATGGTCCAACTGCAAGGTCCGAAAGCGTTAACTCAATTGTTCCGAGGGGTTGAACCAACAACCCCTTTAACCAGGGCAATACCAAAAATCACAACAGAAAAGAGCCTTATAAAACCGCTTAAAACCTGCAACGAAGAGTTAGCAAAAGAGTTAACATTACATTTATGTTTCAGTTTTTCAGATTTTTGCGCATTTAAGGGGTCGATCTGCGTCGCGGCGTCATTTTCGAAACCCCCGAGACACTACACAATTTTTTTTATATCGCTTAGTTTAACATTTGGAGCTGATTTCATCGCAATATTGAGATACCACCCAAAAAAAAGGCTTACTTTATTTTCTTGCTGATATTCTAAAAGCTATTGGGTTCTGATAGGAAACAAAACTAGAAACGAGTGTGGCAGGAAGAAATGATATTTTCCGGTCGTCATGCAACTGAGGATGTTTGAATAAATCGCGTAGCAGCTGTACGGCTGCTGCTTTAAAATAACTATATATGATCATTCCCGTTTACCATAACTCGATTGACTTACGATAAATTGCTGCCATCGGTCGGAGGCAGCTACATCGTCGGGATCCGATGCATTTTTAGGCCAAAAGCAGTAAGAGTTAACGGAAATTCCCACTTTACCTGGAGAGACAGAAACATATGTGATGGTTGATGGTCAGATTCAAAATGTATGATCTTTAGAAAGCAGTAGTTTGTGCTAGTGAGCGGCACACCAAGATAACAAATGCGTGTGGAGCACATGAACACATGAAACACGCACTGATCAAAGGGAACGCATGTGTGATTTGCATGGGGGACTGGATGACTGGTGCTGGGATATATGCATATGTTTTCCGAAAGGAACGCGTGACCACATGCGTTGAAATCAGAACCAAATGGAAACGCATAACTAACTGATGCGTTGATTTACACACTTGTTTTTTCAGTGCGCGGCTGCAAAGTTTCTTTCACCTTGTTGCGCTGCCTTGAACTTTTGCTGATACAGGCGGTACGCTCTGGCGTGGGCCTTGAGCATGGTGTGCGCGCAGAGGTAGTTGGCGCGGCCTTCAGCCACCACAAGTGGCGCCTTGGCACCGTTTCCGTAGCCCTCTTGACAGAGCGTGTATGGCTCGTTTAGTGTAAGCCACCACTTGACCTGCATCAGATGGTATTAGTTTCTCCCTTTTCTGCTGTGTCATAGGTAGTTTCTCTTCGCCTTTACCTGGGGAACACATGGTCGCGTTCCCCGCGGTTCCTCGTGTTTGGAAAAAGAAGGTGACGTATGTTTTCAACTGGGTGGATGTACCTTGTTCCCAAACTTCTCGAAAACCAGGCCAGCGAAATCTTCAAAGTAATCCGCGATGATACCGTTGGAGAAGCCGCCAAGATCCTGGAGTGGTTGTGGGAGGTCCCAGTGAAATATGGTGACCTGTTTGAGGGGGACGGAGAACATTACATCATCCTGAGTGAACTGAAGGCCAATGCCACTGTGCGCCCTTCCCTGCACCAAGGCATTCAGTACATACGAAATGTTAATTGAACCTCATTCTAAACCAATAGTGCTAGAATCTCAAAATCCTGGAAAAACACCTGAAAAACTTTAAACGCATTTTTCTGGAAATTATGCCGTCTCCAAAAACGGCTGCCAATTTTGAGGCCGAATGTACGGACTCCCAAAATTATAATTTTAAAGGTTTGGGCCATCTGAAAATCGCTCAGAAATTAGAAAAATTCCAGCGCTACAAGCACTGAGTCGCCCTCGTTAACCGAACGATATGTTTTGAAAATAGTCAATCATAGCTTTAAAATTTAAGTGAAAAAAAAAATGAAGTGAAAACGGACAGGTTTAACTTTTGAACCGGCGACCCTCTACACGGTAAAGTGGTCCAATTAACCGCGCGACCAGGCCGACATTGTTACGAGACTTTTCGTGGCCGACCATCACAAGCCACTGCCGCCGTGCGAAGCGCCAACCAAAGCGCGGAACGATCCGAATATACAGCGGAGTTGGCGACAAAAGGCGTCCTCACTGAACTAGGGGCCACTCTAACATCAACCGCATTTAATGTGATCACATGGGCAACTCTGGACTAGAGGAGATTGGTTAAGTCTTGCTTCTGTAAAATAAACGGGAACTCTTTTTATAGGCATATTGGTACAATTGTTTTAGGTTCTCCGCCTGCTACGTGCGATGCCAATGCGTCATTTTGAAACATAAGCAGCCACATTGAGATGTTGCACATTGTCTTAATTTGCAGTTAGTTACCACGAGTTTAATTACATCCTATGATAAGGAAGGTGTAAAGTAAAATGTGGGCACAACTTTACTGAATATTACTGAACTGAATGTAAATTTCTAAAGTTGGCAGAACGGTAGCATAGCTTCGCCCATTTTTGTGGCGCCATCTAGCGATAGTGAAATGAAACTGAATGCAGAATGCGGCAACAACGACACTTGCTGAGAGGAGAAGAATAAAAAAGTAGAATGGTCGATGCAGAGAGCTCCTCGCTCCGCTCGGGCTCAAAAAGAATAAAATTGACGACGTCCGATAAAAATTGTGACCTCCACGGTGGCAGCCGTTTTGGTATACACATTCGCGACATTACGGTGCCAGTAGAAACGAGGAAGCCGCGGCTGGCCACTAGCCTAGCGACAATGAAGTCGCACCACAATTCCCCTCACATTTCCCGTTTTACATAGTGTGTCCCATTCGCTGCACCCAAAGACTATTCTGCATATCCCGCACACCACGGTGTCTGCTATAACGCGCCACCCGTCTGTTCTCACCTGCATTCTAGAGTAAAAACTTAAATTTAAAAAAAAAAAAAAAACATAACTTAAAATCACTCACGTTCACTTTGATAATGAAAATTATTTATACATGGCGAACCATTTAGAATTCCGAATCACGAAAATATGTACGTAAAAATTGCACTAAATCCACTTTTGACACTTCGGGCCTGCCAGTATTTCACGAAGAGTAATAGCAGGGTTTGAGCCCGAGCGAAGCGAGGTACTCTCTACAATCTGCATCGACTAGTCTACTTCTTTGAGCCTGAACGGAGCGAGGTACCTACTCAGAACAGCACACAAGGCGCCACGATTAGCAATTATAATATTTCAGTGTTCAAATTGTTCAATTCAGAACGACAAATCGGTCTTAAAGGGTGTTCGAAACCAGTGAGTGTACTGATCATAACAACACTTGTTTCGAACGTTTTTACGCACCCAGGAACTCATCTGGTCGAAAAGTATACGCTGCTTCGGAGGTGAAAATTGGGTGTTCAAAAGTGTTCAATATCTCGACTCCACGCAAAGACTCGACGATGGTCTGCGGGCCATTTTTTTCTAATGGGCCTTAGGAGTCATGCTTTAAGTCGGATCCTAGCCGTCGTGAAGGACCCAAGAGGTGTGACCTAATTAGGGAACCAAGCTACTAAGCCAAGCATCCGGATTCCGCAACATAAAGCGGCAAAGCCCATACAATGTTGTCATTCTCTTAGACACGGTTTTCTCCACTCACACTGTGGTCCCCCATAAATTGCTTACAATGATAACGGTAACATTAATGTTTAGCACTTTGCTCAAGTGTCCGGCACAACACCTTATCAGACATTTTCTAGCGTCTGACAGTCACGTTCAGTTTGCGTGGCTACTGGCAACGGGGAGGCGTGCTGTCATGTCTCACCACGGGCTCAATGCCGTTGGCAATGCACTCGTCGATGACAGCGTTGTAGTAGCGGACGCCATCGTCGTTCACAATGTCCCGAGCGCCTGTCGGCAGCAGGCGCGACCAAGACAGCGAGAAGCGGTACATGGGAGTCTGCGCAGAATGACACATCAAATGAATTCTCTGTCCCTAAGGAAAGAAGGGGCGGCTGCCCAGCAAGAGTGGGCTGACCAGTACAGCAATTAAACATTCCTTTTGGCATGTGCATCAGTGCATCTAAATAAAAGTTAAAAGTGTCAGCCATCGGGTACACGTCTTATCTCCTGCCTTCAATTATACGGATAAGGTGCACAGTGCATAAGGTTGTAAAAAGACTTTGTTGACAGTGGGGAAGCTGTTGCGGCTGGTGTGGATAACGTGCATTAAAAAAGGATTTGGCAGGCCAGCTGGCAAAACCCGGTGCCTAGGCTCGTAACGCGCAGTAGGTAGGGTGCGAGGAAAGGACATGTGTTTTACGCCTTTTACGCTGAAATGAATTATTCAATAAAGCTTCGTAAAATATGGACGAAAATTTGATCCTGTTCACGACAACATTGAAACCGATCGGTTTCAGCGCAATTCGTAAGCAGTTAGTTTTAGTAACTGACCTGGCTTTGCTAAACGGTGGCAAACAATTTTAATTTTTTTAGGCACGGAGTGACCTTATAGTTTCACTGAAGATTGGACATTTTTTTAAAATTCCCTATGGAGCCCCTTACGCCAAAACCGAAAGTCTCTGTGAGAAGTTTTTCAGACCTTCCTGACTTTCGCATAGTACCCAACCCATACAAGAGCGTCGGACGTTATTTTACACTCCAGAAATGCAGCAGACAGTCTCAAAACCGAGTTCAAATTCAGCTTTCTCACTCCATCCAATAGCGAAAGAAAAAGACAGATCTAGCGTGCTCGGCTCGTTAACTGGCTGCGTCAGTATCATCCATCCTTCTCCTGCCACGTTAAAAATCGGACCTCTCCCTTTCTTGTGCAACAGCCCTTATTGTTGATGTGCCGAGTCGAGTCGAGCCCTGGTTAAAAGGGAGGCAACTCAAGAGTCGCGACCCCTTCGGACCCTAGAGTATGCGCGAGAGGCACAAGCCTCAGAGCGGAACATTGTCGATGTGCCGATCGATCAGTGCCAGTGAAAGCTAGGGGGCCGCGGGCCGCGCCGCGACCAACCAACCTATCGACAGTGAAGTCTCGCCACAATTCCCCTCACATTTCCCGTTTTACATAATGTGTTTCAGTCGCTGTACACTATGACATTTCCCGTGTAACGCGGTGTCTTCCCGTCTGTCTCACCTGCATTTTGAAGTAAAAACTTGTTTAAAAAGACAAAAAACCAAAACTTCGAAACTTCAAATCACCTACGTTTCCTCCGTTATTGAAAATTAAGTAAGAGCTAACCAAATAAAAATTCCTAATTACTAATATAAAGAAATATAAAAATTGAATCCAAATTCATTTTTGTGACACTTCGGTACTACCAGTATTTCACGAAGTGTAATAGTATTTTTTGTTATCTTGTTTAATAATGCATATATTTTTGATTTCGTTGACCTGACCTGTTGACCCTGCCCAAGACACTGGGGACACATATCACAAACATACCCCTAACGATTTGGCGAGTTGAATGTCCTCCTTGTACTTGTTGTACGAGTCACAGGCGACGTCACCGTTCGAGTGGTCCAAGATCTTCTCCGGGTGCTCGTGGGTCGTGCGGTCCCATATACTCTCGCCCTTACCTGGGACACGGCCGCCATGAAAAGAAATACGAAGTGTTGCTCGTCCTTGCCAAAAACATATCACTGATCGCGTGATGATAGCTCAAAGCATACTGTCATTCGTTGCCTTGTCACTTACCGCTCACATTCCACGCCCCCTCCACCTGGTATGAGGCCGTGGCGCTGCTGAATTTGAAGTCCGCCGGGAAGAGCAGCTCCAAGGCAGGGTCATCGGTGGTACTCGGTGGCGTGGTGGTTGTCGACATCGCCATGGCCAGCTGCACTGCCAGCAGCAGAGTCCGCGGGCCGTGCGGCCTCATTGTCGTACTGAAAAGTGCGGCGAGGAAACGTCAACTAAACCCGGACCGTTGCGTTCCGTGTTGCAGCAAATTCAGGCTGTAATTAAAGCAGAAACGGTTAAGACCGAGAATTTTGGAGGCCTATTTTTTAAACAATCTGACGACCCCCAGGTTCGATATTTTCCTGTCAACTAGAAAACGTCGTGTCATGCACAGTACGAAATAAGCTCTGCGTCGTTAGTCCAGAGCCTTCGTTCTTGTTTATTAACAGTGAGTATGTCGACTGTCAACTGGACGGGAGAACAATTGTATTAATTACTTTTGCGATTTTCGATTTATTTTTTCGGACGAAGAAAAAAAGGGAAAAAAAAGAAAACGAAATAACAACCGGGGTCTCTCTAAAGGTGACCAGAAATTAGTTTGCAAGATACAATCCGGTGGATCGGTTCCGACCCTGTACCCAAACTCTACAGCCTTCGTTTATGTAAGTTCATGAACGGACGCTTCCTTTGACGGTTTCCCATATTTTGAGTAAAAGTACCTAAGTAAAAAAAAGTAAAAAAACCCTGGATAAATACCTTCTTTCCGTGCTTTATGTCCAATTACACAGTACGCAGTGACGTTCCACCCGTAAGCAAGGTGATCAGAGGACCGGCGATATGAGGACCTGCTAAGCCCGCACGTCGCGAAGCACTTCTGTCAGACCGCGGCTAAGACAGTTTAATCTTCTCTCCATCAGACAGGTGCCGACAACGTCCAACTGTGTACTGTATGCGGAGGCCTGCTAATGACCACATGTTGAAAGATAAAGCTTTCAAGATGAACTAGGACATTCTTATGGGGGGAAAGAGATACTGCTGTCATAATGCGCCATAATTTAAATTTCCGTGTTGTTTAGAGGTCTTGGGATAAAACAAGTACGTTAACAAGGAAAATCAGTTTTACAATCGACTGGAAGGAAAAAAACAATAGTGTTAATTGCATAAAACATAGACTTTCGTTTTTCATCGCTCTGCATTTTCCGCACATCACTCTCGCATCACCGTGCACACGACCAGGCGGACCCGTTTTGTAGTTTAGGTGTTGTCCTTGCTGATAGATATCATCAGTATCCCGTGGCGTACGAACCGGATGTACTCTATTTACACGGAGGAGGCATGACGTTATTTGGTTTCTAAACCGCCTCGTTACACGCACCCAATGCCCCGGTTTCGTTACACGCACCTGATGCCCCGGTTTAGCGTGCCTCCCATTCCGACTGTCGCGTCGCGAGAGAATCGCATGGCTAGCAAAGCCCTGCCAGCACCATGAAGTTGAATCATCCGCTCCGAAGTATATGCGTTGTAGCTTCACTCCTCGCATTCTTTCAACACGTCTGCAAGGCGAAACGTAGCGTACGGACAAACTTAACCCTGTATTTGGAATTGCAACACATATCACTAAAATTTGCGATAAATCGTTATTACAAAGAAATAGTGATACACTCCAATAATAAATAAGGGCCACGTTATTGCAAACAGTTTGCAATACATCAATTCTGCAACTTTTATTACTCTTTTGCAATATGTATTGCAAATCAAAAAACAGTGAATTGCAAAATTCCGAAACCGTATACCAATGTCAGCACACTTTTAGAAATAAAACTATCTTGCAGCAGGTTCTGAAAACTCCTTGATAATAGCTCCATTTTCAAAATGACTTTGGCAGAGGTTGAAAAATAGCTGGACTAATGGCCAAAAGCTATTCTGTTATGGTTCTAACCATTCTTAAATGGCTGTAAGCCATTTAAAAATGATTAAAAATAACCGTAAATATGTCGGCTTCCTTAGAAATGTTTATTTTTAACAGTGCAGTGTTAGAAAAAGTAATTGAAAAACTACAACTTTGTCGTCCTGAAACAAATAAAACTGTTTTCATTTGAAATGCCTTTTGCTGTTTGTGAACAACAAATTTGTGTCAAAACAGTTGCAAAAATCAAAAACAAAACAAAATTCCTGCAGAGTTAATGTCATAGTTAGGATGGATGTAGCGTGTGAAGCTGACGGTGACGCAGACGGCGTTGATCAGTTGTTTTGGGTGCGTTCTTACCACTGACGTTGGAAATGCCCCGAGGATTCTTTCGATTTTTGACCATATTCGCGCCGTAAATACAAAAATCTAGGCGTCACGAATGCACCCATAACAACTGATCAACGCCGTCAGCATCACCGTCAGCTTCACACTCTAAATCCATCCTTGGTATCTTATAATTTTCTCTTAAGTATGTGCAATACTGTAGGAATTTTTAAAAGTGGTCCCTTCCAAGCCAGAACATATCGAGCGACATCGTGGCAGAGGCTACGGGTGGATTTAGAGTGTGAAGGTGACGGTGCTCATCTTTTGTTTTGCGTACATGGCACCAAGTACGGAAACCTAGGGGTTGGCGGAGTGGCGTGCCCTCCCTCCCTGTGCTCTTTTTTGTCCTATGCTTCTTTTAAGCCACGTAGGGGTCCACAACTTATCATAATGCGTAACATTGTAATGTTATCAAAATAACTTTTAGTAGCGTTATTTTGAAATGTTATGTTAAGCTACAGCGTTATACAAGAGTTACAATGTCTCGCGGAACAGGATTTGGGACGGCTCGCAAAACCGATCAAAGTGTCACACACCTGGTGACCATTTACCTCACCATAACTCCAGATTCACCTCTTAACATTATTTTGTGATGTTAAGGTAGCGTTACGTTGAGATGAAGCTTATAACCGTAACGTATAACATTCCAAAAATTGTTATTATAAGTTATGGACCCCTAAAGCCACACTGACCCTGCCTCCTTCACGTCAATTGCTACTAACCTTTCTCGATTATTTCTCTCAGCGCCTCGGACTCCTTCAGTCGACGCACCTTGTAGTTGAATCACCATGGATGAAAGCATGTGAAACGCCGGGGAACTCATTAGTGTACAGCAGCTTTCAAAGTGGCATGATCAGCAAAGTAGATTTCGGATTAAGCGCCGACTTCAACATTACCCGGACTGCCTCTCAAATAGAACTGGCAAGTAGTAGTTTCATTAGATTCGCGTAAGCAAAAGCGGACTAGATATGTGCATTTGCCCCGCCATTGTACAGGATGCTCACAGCATGATACGAACTCTAAGCGAACACAGCATTCAATAATAAATTACATCAATCACAACCAAAACAAAATCCCACCATTAAAGAGCAGCCGATTTATTGTCACCGAATATCTCTGCAATACAAAGACAAAATGCAATAATGAAATAATCGAAACTTGATAAACGCAATGCATAAACGTGTGCAGGGTGTTCGAAAATTCAACGTTTATCTTTTAAAGAGCAGATTCATATGTATCAAACTTAGTTCAGAAGTTAAAATTTTGTATCAAACACTTTCCTACTTTAGGCATAGAGTTTTCTAGCGAAGAGGTTTTTCTGTTCGCGTGCTATTGGGCGACAAATCGACTTTCAATCGCTGTGCCACGTAAACGACTGCAATAAACAACGAGATAATTTTAGACAGAACTGTGTTTAAGGCAGATGATCTGAAAATAAGACAAAATAATATTATTACGCCGTGAAATACTGCTGAGCCTGAAGTTTTACTCGTGTTCATACTTTGCTAAGTTTTTAGCTGGTGATATCCGTACATATCATCACCCACAGTCTTAAAGGAAACAATAATATAAATATAATGTGTCAGCGGCTTGTACTCTCATGAGGAGGCCGGCGAGCACGCAGAAGTATTATACCGCACGAGGGGGGGGGGGGGCGTCCGTCTGTTGCCCATCGCGCATGTTCCCATGCGGGCCATGCGGGCCATCCGGGGTGGGGGTGGGGGGGGGGGGGAGGGAGGCACCCTGCATCCCCCTCGCCCTCGCCGCTCCAAAATTGCCTCAAATATCTTCGTCTCTCTCTTATGATCCACACAAACTAAAAACGCAACTAACGATAAGTTCTGCTTCAACAGACACACAAAGAAGCGCAAAGAAGACTTTATTTTCCTAACTTTCTAAACCCTTAACACTAGGGGTACCGGGCTGGGTCATTTGACCCAAATCGCCCTCTCTTTCTCTACCACTTGAGTATTTCTTTTTCCTTGGGCCTGGGGTTTTCTGACTTTTATTTTTTTGGCCCCTTGAGCATTTTTGGCCCATAAATGTTTTTTTCGGTCGAATAGGTTTGGAAAAAAGGCCATGTTACCCTCCGTTTACCAAAGTGGGTCATTTGACCCAGCCATATTCTGACCACGTTTTCCATCCTTAGTGTTACGCTTTTTTGCATCCAGGAGATGTAAAATGAGTCCGGCGTACAAGCGAAAGGTCATTGAGCAATGTTATGACACTCCTTGCAACATAAGGGTTTGGCAACCAGCACAGGTTACCTAACTTGTCGATTCAGTACCACTCTGTAATAATATTTTACTATCACGGGAGTGTAACCCATTTCGCCGACTAGGCATAGTGTCGACCTACACTTTTCTCATTTCTGACCTTGTTTGGTAGCTATCTAACTTTGCCTAACCTTACCTCCACTTGCTAGACCTAAGCTACTCGTTTGACCAGAAGCCAATACAATAGGTGGGCAAAGAGGAAAATATAGGTCGGCACTATGCCTGGTCGGCAAAGTGGATTACACGCGAAATATAGATCGGTCAAAAAGGGGTCGATCTACCGCCATACCCTAATTTTGTATTTACTTTTTTGCAGTGCACCTCCCGAAATATTAATATGTTTTGTGAGTTTTTTTTTTAATTCGTAACAGAGTCCACAAACAACGTCAGGAATACAAAACGACACATCTAAATCATGTTTTAGGTCTGAAAAGAGCCTATGGGTCATTTGACCCACCGTGGTAAACGGAGGGGGGCGGCCAAGTCCGGTACCCCTAGTGTTGAAAAACTAGGGAACATTTAGAGTTTGTATCATCTGCTTCCTAGTTGAATTTTCCTTCTGCGGATACACATCTGTTTAGTACCGTTATACTCCGTGAATTACTGCTAGTTACATACTATCATTTGCTTCGAATGTCTCAATTTTGGTCGTATTGGCACAATTTTATACGGCTTTACTCGTTTAGTGGTAAATGTTTCGATGCGATGAAGTAAATTTTAAATTTTTAATGAAATTGGCAAATTTGATTTCGCACTAAACTTGAGGAGGACTGGTGTACTACGTGCGCAAGCAAGCTGTACGCCACAGGCTGCCGCGGTCCCTGCGACAATGCATTGGGCTGTAAGCTATTCCAAACAGTAGTCCCATGTGATTCTTCTCTCTGTCACCACTGCATGGAAAGATTGCCAGGGGTTACGTTCGTATAAAGCAGTACGTCCGTTTCGTCCCTTTAAACGAAAATAGAGGAAAACATGATACCACAGAACACGTCTGAATTGCCGAACCACTATCATTGCGTCTTTATGCTTTTTTACAAGAAAGACATGGAAGCAAGTAACGCTGGCCCGGCCCGGCCATTACGACAATCGAATTGCAGTCCGCGCTGTTACAGTCAAAATCTCTCTCTCTCTCTCTCTCTCTCTCTCTCTCTCTCTCTCTCTCTCTCTCTCTCTCTCTCTCTCTCTCTCTCTCTCTCTCTCTCTTTTATTCTTTACCGCGGGAGTGAGAGGGACAGCCCCGAGTCAAGTTTCCTTAATTTTCCGTTCTAATTTCACTGAACTGTCTATACATATTTAAATGGTACTTCAGAGTTATAACTTGTCGGTTAGGTACCCCTCTGCAAGTTTTTAACGTAATTGAACGAAAGGGTTTTTAGCCCGTCCCGACACGTTTCTTTAGAAACGGCAGGAGCCGGGCTTATAGTCTGATGCCGCATGTTCGTTCGGGCGGACGTGTGTTCGCCGACTTATCGTTCCTAGAAAAACTTCAAATTTTGAGGATCAACTACTCTTTTAACGTAGAATCACGTGCGGTGGCAAAAATTTTCAATTTGTATCGCATTTTTGATTAATGAAAATTTGTCTGTTGTTGTTTTTTGAGGGTAGGGTTGGCCGCCGCGCGCACTCCATTACCATCGCGGCGCGCACAGGGACGGGCTCAGGTTAACGATTTTAATCGTAACAAATACATCTGCTTTAGGGCACTTCTAGGGAGAGTTGACGGGGGGGGGGGGGGCGATGGCCCCCGCAAACGCCGCCGGTAGGCCAAGCTGGCCAAGTCCCCCTGTCAAACCGAGGTGTCGGTGGAGCGCAGCGGAACTGGCACCGAGGTTGACGGAAGGGACGGGCCAGCTTGTTCTATGACAAAATGACAGTTCAGAATATCTAACTCAAACGCAGTACTGCAAGCCCTGAAAACATCCCGTGCTCGCCAATTTTTGGCGTCCTATATCTCCATGGCCCATGTGTTATATCATACAGCTGGCCAAAATTGACAAACAAGCGCGCCAAAAATTGGCAGCCAAAGTGACAACCGCTTGGAAGTGCTTGCCAAAAATTGTCATTTGGAGTGCACGCCACTTTATTTGCCACATGATTAACAGTGTGTTTGTTGTGCTCCTGGGAGCCAACGACCCGGACACAGCTGCCAGTCAATCCTTTGAGCTTCGCTAGTACGTGAAAGGCATGTTCGCCTTCTCCACGCATTTGAAGTGCTCTATTTTGGCCAATGTGAACGAACGACTAATCGTTGGCGCCTTTCACGTGCAGCCGCTTTCAAGCCTCTGCCGAAATCTTAAAATGCCGCAGTGTGCCACGCGTTTTGTAGACACTGCAATTTGCCGCTCTAAAATCGCATGGAAATTCCCCGTTCCGCAGCGACAGGAAAAGAATGTCAGTTTTACATTGGGGCTGTCACGAGCTGGTGCAAAGCTTCAAGGTACCCAATTTAAGGGGGGATACTTCGAACAGCATCAACACAGAAAATATACACTAAATCTGTAGCTCCTGTACTTCGACAGCTCTTTACTACCCATGTACCAGTGTATTGCTTTCATCGCCCAATGTATGTATCTTTACAGATCTTCATTAAAATAACCAAATGCAGAGAGATAATCTCCACCAACACATGCGAACTTTTCCAGACCTGGCGGTTTGACAAAGATCCGTGCAAAGCGTTTATGGACAACAACAGTCCGTGGAGATCATATTTAGATTTTATCAAACCACGCATGGAATGCCCAATGAAAGAGGTATGTTTTTGCTGTACTATTATTCAGTGACTGGTGACCGTGCATGAAGGGATCATACCATGATCCATATGTACCTGTTTAAATATTCCGTGCACCCTCAGCGTTTATTTTACAAAAGCTATTTCTGCATCAACGCCATTCTCACATCAACATTGCATGACAGTTAAAGAGACAAAAGCCCACATAAAAGTATGGATACATTATGTGTGTTAAACACTGACGTAAAAACCAGCTTCTTTGCGTTTTCTTATTGCTTCAATGCGTTTTATATGCAACGCGTATTACAAATAGTACAAAAAATATCGCAAAAAGCGTTGTGTTGCAAACTGTTTGCAGCAACGGGGCCCTCAGAACAGGAGCGGATCCAGGATGGGGTCAAGAATGTGCCTGAAAGGTAGGCAACCTGTTGGCGAAGCTTTCCGCCTTCGTATGCCAAAAGTGGTTTATTGCCCCTCCTGGGTCTGCGCCTGGACTCTTGTTTCTTATGGGATTGCAATAACTATTTATCGCAACTTTTAGCGCCATGTATTACGATTCCAAATACACTGATAAAGTTCAAGATTTAATAATTACATCTGAGAATCGTTGTGTAATTGTAACTGGCACGAGTGCTGGTAACAAAAATAAGCAAGCACGGTAGTAGAATGACTACGGTACTTTGTTACTAACGAACGGCGTTTTTCAGGGCTCCTACAAATTGAAAAACCTAACGTTTAGTTCGACGCTGCTTAAAGCGATACCGCTGCCATGGGAAGGCAACGTATGGCTCGTCCGGTTTGGTATGATGGAGAGCAAGACACAACACCACGTCTGCATTGACCAAGAGTTACATGCCCACAGAGTTCGCGACTAGGCGCAGTGGGTGGGAAAGACGAATGTCTACCGTAAGGGGCCGTCCACAAGGACCCCTGAGATGGAGGAAGGGAATATAGGGAAATGTTCGGGACAGCGGCACGTGGCCAGCCTTCCGTCCCCACCCGATGTAACTTCCAGGTAGCACGCACATGCCATCACTAGCAGGAGCAAAAACAAGTCGTCTAAAAGGTGCTTTAGGTACCTGATTCCTTCCAAGAACATGTGCTTGGAAAACTGTATGTACCTTGGCCCGTTTTAGAGGAATTATAGTAGGTTTCGGCTACTGATTACGCACCCCTCCCGATTTCGGTGGGATTTCTTCCTATGGTTGTGGGGTCCAAAACGTTGCCTTTTTTGCAGTCTAGAGCTTGTAGGCACAAATACTGATCGAAAATGGCTAACAATGCATTCGGTTTTTTTTTGGTATTCTGATTCTGGAAATATCGTATGCCGTCTAGGGAGCGTGCAACAATTACGTTACGGCGTTGAGGGGGAGGGGGGGGGGGTAGACCGGGGGAAATAAGAGAGAAGTCAAAAATGTCAATGAGCGAGATCGAATACGGATGCTATAACAAAATACAAGATCTTTGCGACTTTCGAAATTTTTTTTTTCGATCACTGGAAGGGGTCGCGCAGGGCACCCGAATGGGGCATAACTGCCCCTTACAGCAGTAAAAATCAATGTTGCAGAAAAATTTTGAAAATATTTTCTAAGGTCAATTTGACCAAAGTAGGCCCCTGAAGAACTTAAATTTCAAGGAAAACGCTGTAACTTTTACGGTTTTTGAGATATCAGCGTTTTAAGTGCGAAAATAAATCAAAATTAGATTTTTGCGAATTAAGAACTAAAAACGTCGATATCTCAAAAACCGTAAAAGTTACAGAAATTTAAGACCTATGTCGGACCCTACTTTGGTCAAATTGACCTTATAAAATATTTTCAAAATTTTTCTGCAACATTGATTTTTACCGCTGTAAGGGGCCGTTATGCCCCATTCGGGTGCCCTGCGCGACCCCTTCCGGTGATCGAAAAAAAAATATTCGAAAGTCGCAAAGATCTTGTATTTTTTTATAGCATCCGAATCCGATCTTGCTCATTGAAATTTTAGACTTCGCTCTTTTTTGCCCCTCTCTAGGAGGGGGGGTACCCGAATCGCTACCTGACCTTACGTAGGGGAGGAGGGGGGGGGGGATCCTACGTAAGATCTATCGCGTACTGCAAACCGTGGTGTGAATTTCGGAAATCTTACGTAAGATAGGAGGGGGTGGGGTCACTAAACCGTACGAACACTTACATAAGAGTTATGTAGCCTGGAAAGTTGCCTGAAATTGCGTTTTACTGAGACACCGCACAGTGACGATTTCCGGCATCTTTCAGAGTTTGGGTGAAACTTTGACGCAACTTTAAACGCTCATATCTCCGAAACGGTTCAAAAAATTTCAAAACGCGTTGTTATCTGTTGGTTTTGTACCAATTCGGGTCTACACTGCAAGTTTCAACGAAATCTGTGATGGTAATGCCAACCGTTTGCCGAAAATGGCGCGAATTTGCTCTGGTATTTTGGCTGTAGTTTTATTTCAGTACAAGGATGATCTTGGATTCAGAATAATAAGTAGGCAACTAGTGTTGTAGTGGTAGTAGTGCCACTACAAGGCGATGCCAGGCAGAGAACAGCTCAACACCAATCCCAATGCTAGTTATGAACAGACGATACCTAGTGTCAATCCCTGCTCGTGAGAACTTCAATAATAATTCTCACTTCTAATCTGGCAGTTACAGTGTTACGACCTCATTATTCTGACTTCCCCCCATCCTACACACAAACGTGGCGCTGTCGGTAAGACGCAGCGAATGAGTTCAGTGTGTATTGTGTTTAGAATAGCGAGTGGCAAGTAATAAGGTCGGAAAGGATACAGAGAAAAAAATCGAGTCATCTTAATCCAAGTTTATTTAAGCTAAAGAGTCTCAAGTAGCCGAAAATATCAGCTGAGCCGGTGACTGCGTGGGGACTGGAACTTCCACCAGAATGGAGGGGAGTTTTCTTACGAAGCCTGTGCCGGTGGACCTGAGATGGGGCAATCTGTGATAAGTGGCAAAGGTTCAAGCAGAAGTTTAGTATCGTTTTAGTGGCAGCACAGAAAACCCAGGCCCCTTCCGAAGTGAACTGAGCCTTCCTCCGAGCTGAAGCTGGGGATGACGCCCTGCGGATCTATAACTCTTTTAAAGACAAATTAATTACAAGAACATTAACATTTCAAGATGACAAAGTCGCAGAACTATGACTCAATGGTACTAGCGTTCGATTTTTATATACAGGAGAAATTGCCCTGTGTAAGGGCAGTTCAATATTAGAAATCGAAGGGCCAAAGAGCCTTTTACCAACTGGCTCATAGATCTTTAAAATATGGTGAAAATGTGCGAGTACGGCAATGTAGAGGACTCACGTCAGTGTTGAACGAGGGGCGAATCACTCGCGTAATCATGTGTACAAAATTCTAGAAATTTTTAAAAACAAATTGGAAAAAAATGCGAATTTAAAGTTAGACTTGGACTTCATGCCGAAAAATAGCACCTACATAGGCTGAAATAGCCAGAAAAGCAATAAAATTCTAAAATTAACGAAAACTCCGGGGTGTAATCTGACGAAATCCTGAAATCCGTGTACATAGTTGAAATGAGTGGTTGCCCCCTCGGTGTTGAAAGACCGGATATGTCCAAGGAGAAAGACACATCCAGGGCAAATCAAACATGTCCCTCCAGGAGGTCTTGGACCAGTGCCGGTCATTGAAGTCCAATAGCGGCACCCTGGAGTGTACCTCCGAAGAGGTATCGGCTGTTACATCCTATGGCCAGTCAGGCAAGCCAAAACGTGGCTCAATCTACAGATAACCAACCCTATGGAAGGTCTGCCCGGGGAAGGGGAAACTTCCCGAAAGGCCGGTTCCAGGGATCCATAGCTTAACATAACACGTAACGCCAAAATGTTCAAAAACTTATATTTTTCATCTCTGAGAAATTAAGTTATGTTATTTATTTTATATTGATTGCCGGAGCTATTAACTTTATTTTTGATAACATTAACATTTGCTCCTCGTTATAGACATTCGCGAGAAAAAAAAGCGTGTCATTTGCCTAGGCCTATCTAGGACCGGCCAGGCGAGTGTCCGGACTCATGGCTAGGCGTTATTATGCCGTTATTTTATAACGTTACCGTCACAACATTTCCCCTGAGTTGAGAGGAAATAACGTAAAAAATCATAATATTTGTTAGAGTTCCTTGTTTTTTGTTTATAACATTTAACGTTACGAAAATCGTTACGAAAATCCCTAACGTTACGTTAAGTTATGGAACCCTACCGAGGAGGCCAACTCCGTGTTCGTGGTGGCAACTACCAGCCTGCTCGCACTAATTCAGAAAAGTGGTAACAGAAAGGGTGAGGACTACCTGTTCAAGAAGTGCAACACGTGGCACGGGTACGCGAGATGCCCGGTGCACGGAAAAGCCTGCCTGAAGTGTGGAGAGATGAACCACTACCAGTTGGTCTGCAAGGATCCACCGAAGGGGAAGCCCAGGACTCTCAACAATTGGGACAATTGGGACAATTAGGCAAGCGCAGACGTGCACCAAGTAGCACTGGAAGAAGTTGAAGCCTATCAAGTTGAAGTGGGAGCCAACTTCCACCTGGAGAAGTCCGCGACGAGTGGATGGAGACGCTGGTGGTGCAAGGTAAGCACAAGATCTGTTTCAAATTAGATCCCGGCTCCGAAGTTGACACTGTCCCTGTAGAAATATTTTACACAATATGCGAAGAAAGGGCATTCATATACAGAATGTGCGTGAAGTGCGAGCTAAGCTCACTGGTTGTGACCGCACCAAATGCATGAAGCTAGCTTTTAACGCAACAGTTCAAGCGGAACTGGCAGTAGTGTTAATTCCACCACTTATGTGCCCCCGGTGTCGGAAAAGCTTCTACCTAGTAAAAAGTCCTGTGAAGCTCAAGATCTGGTTAAACGGGTGGAAGCACCCTCAAGTCCACGCTGTAGTGACAGTTGGCTTGGAAAAGCGTAAAAAAAAAGTTTTGTAAAAGCAGACCAGGAGCTGTTTACATAGTCGTGGGAATTGTGGTTGAAATAAAGGGTAAAATTCCTCGTTTTGTCAGCAGCCTAGTAGTCAGGGAAAAAGAGAATGGTGACTTACTCGATACCTCACTGCGAAAACCGCTTGTAATTTCAAGCCCGTCCGAAAACCGCTTATAATTCCGAGCGCGTCCGAGAACCGCTTATAATTCCGAGCGCGACCGAGAACCGCTTATAATTCCGAGCCCGTCCGAGAACCGCTTATAATTCCGAGCCCGTCCGAGAACCGCTTATAATCCCGAGCCCGTCCGAAAACCGCTTATTATTCCGAGCCCGTCCGAAAACCGCTCATGTTGCGTTCAGACTACTTTTCAGGAGAGCAAAAAGAAACTTTGAAGCGTTCAGACAAATCAGGACTTCAATGCATCGGTGAGATATTTAGCTTTCCGAAATCAGGGCACTTTCCCCTCCACAATGGTACTAAACTTAGTTCTGTAGGGTTAATATTAGCTCCGTCTCTGCAGCTTTTAAAGGGCACACAACAAGAGTATACTGAAAACGCATTGAAAATGAAATATCATATAGTTGCGAACACACGCACCCACACGTCCCCCCCCCCCCCCCCCCCAATTTTCCCCCTTACCTCACCTCATAGACAGTTAAGAATCACTTCGCGCACCCTGCCGTGAGCGGGGATGCGAGTGTGTGTGTGTGTGTGGGGGGGGGGGGGGGGCACATTACACCACCGCTGCCTCTACGCACCCTACCTTTCGCCCGCCCCGACCTCTAGCTCAAACGGTTTAAAAGTTAGCCCGACACTTCAAGACTTTTTTGTGTGTCTAACTTCCAAGCTCTGATATAATTGGGTCATAGCTTGTTGGATAGGTCTTTTGTGCTGATCTCGATGTAACGTCCACTTGGAGTTACCCAGTTTGAATTCCCCTCCAACCTTATTTTTCATTGTGATGTTCATTTGTTGGTGCGATCCCCTTGATTTCTCATACCGCTTGAATTTGTCTCTGTTCGGAGCTGCGGCCCGCTCAGAATTCTTCGACTGTGAAAATGCCACTTTTGATTTGGTCTTGAGAGAGTAAGGTTTTGATTTCAACCTAAATAAGTATTGTGTCATTTGGTCATAAGAATTTATCTCTCTGAATTTTATTGTATATTTGGATACATCAATCATTGTGAGTCAAAGTGAACTATTCCTATTTTCTTGTTACCACATGTGAATCTATGGGAATCATAACCTATGTTCTTTATTGCCCTTGCAGGCTTTGTTATATGCAATTGGTGTTACTTTGTCAGATCTTTATTTAATTGGCTCGTGCTTTGCACTATGGTGAGTTAAAATTCTGATCTAACTTTACTTGTGAGTATGAGAGCATACGACTATGAACTGACTCAATTTTATTTACCCCAGATGTACTATAAGTGAACCCGAGTAACCTGCGTTTAATTATCATAACCAGATAGTTTATGTAACAACCCTCGGTGAGTTTCTGATTGGCAAAGCGGGTATATAAATGAATTACATGGTCCGTCTGGTATCTGACTGTTGTTGTCCTTGTTCTGTTTCAGGGGTTCTTTGATTAAGTCTTCGACTTGTAGTTATCTGTCAAGTCTGATCATGGCGTTGTGGTTTCCCCTCAAGCTGTGATATTTAGCATGCTACGTTGAGGATTTATTTATGGATTAGAGTTGTGATAGTGTGCAGTGATTGATATGAACTACTAGATCTACTAGTCGAGATATGTCTGTTTGGTTAAACTTATAACCGTTACTTTTGCATTGAGTCTGTGATAGATAGTGAGTCGGGTATATCCCGTTTTAATTTTTAAGTTTAGATTTTAGATCTGTAATTCCTTACTTAGGAATTTAATTGTCATGCTTTCTGTGCCCATCTTATTAAAGGTTATATTAGTAAATTGTTTATGCTGTAGCCAGTCCTTTGGTGGTGACTTGTCACCTGGCGCCCAATTAAAATCAGGATAATTATAAACCAAAGAGGACCACTCCCCTTTATCATCTTGGTTAGCCGGAGCAGTGAGGCAAATTATTCTTTAATAAGATATCAGTTTTTGGAGGCTACATGGAAAATGAAGTCACATGCCCCATTACAGGAGAAAAAGTTCTGATATCTTTAGAAAACCTGAAAATTTCACTAAAAGCATAGCTCTTATGGCTCAAAAGCTCAAGTTGGGATATTGTTTGTTCAAAGCTTGCTTGACTTGGTATGACCCCTACTAAAACATACAAGATTTCTAGAGAACTAATAATTTTTTTTAAATAAATAGATAATTACTGTAGTACTGGTTTTTACATGAAAGTAATTGCCATGTGGGTTCAAAGTAAAGAATAAAGTTTTCAACTAGTGAATGGTGTATTTGAAGTCTTAAGACTTTACATGCAAATAGAAAGAGTCACTTAAATACTTCAGTCAGTATCTCTCATTGACAGGTACATTTTGCATTAATCTACAGAAGACTAGTAAACTTAAGAATAACAGCTTCAACTGATAAATAGTGCATTTGAAGTCAAAAGATTGAACATTAAAATAAAGAAAGTAACTCAAATACCTCAGTCAGTTTGTGTCATTGACAGATACATTTGCATTACTCTACAGAAGACTAGTAACTTAAGAATAACTGCTTCAACTGAAAAATAGTGTATTTGAAGTCAAAAAATTAAACATAAAACTAAAAAGAGTAACTTAAATACCTCAGTCAGTTTGTGTCATTGACAGATACATTTGCATTTATCTGCAGGATACTAATAGCGACAAAATTGCAATATAACTTAGCTATGATATCAATCTTTTTTTGAAGACTAGGTATACAGTTAAGGAACGTTACATTACAATAAAAAGAATTGACTTGAACTGTTCAGCCTGTTTTGTCTGACTCAGAAGGTACACTAGTATTAATCTGCAAGCAACAGTAGTGGCAAAATTGCAATGCAATGCAACCATGTAAACAAAATTATTTTATAAGCACAATAACTTTAACTTACACTAAATCACATTTTGATTACTTTCAGTCTCCTCTGTCTCCTCATGAATCTCTTCTTCATTGCATTCGTAGCAGTCTGCCGGACAGTCAGTGTGGTTGTCTGCAACTCCAATATTTATCAGGCTTTGATAGAAGTCATGGTATTTTGTTGGTATTGCTCCTGACCGCATTAGGTCCTTTAAGTCAGCAATTTTATTTGCAGGAAGGGGCAATTTAGCACTGTAGGCCTTAGGAGGCTGGTATGTTTTCAAATTGACCGGCCTTCCCCTCTTCTTGTTGACATGAACAGTGATAACATGGTCTGACTTGAAGTCGTACTTGAGCTCCACAGTGTCAGGTTTAACCGGATCAACTGATAGTTGTTTGATTTTAGTCAAACTGACTTTCTTTTTCTCTGCATCTGTTTCCCAATTCTGAGAATTTACAAGTGGTTTGAAATCTAAAATATCATATGTTTGGCCAACTTTCTCAAGAGTATACTTTACTGCGGGGTCGTTTTTACTCTTCCCAGTCTTCTTGGCATCTAAGATGTGCTGGTACCACTCATCCATGTTGAAAATCTCTCTCTTGTCAATTGCTCTTTCAATTGTAGCATGCATGGAATCAACTTCCATGTGTGTGTGACCTACTTCCAGAAACCTATGAGTAATCTTCACACTAAATTTGACACAGGCTAAGAGGTACATAGCGAAGACAAAGCGATTCTTGTTCTGTGATGTCGGGTTATCTGAGTAGAAAATAAATTGTTTTGCACCTTGATTACTTTTGGTTTGAATGAAATGATAAACACTACTTGCAATTTCAGAGGAGGATTTTCTAGCTTCAGTCTCATTCCAAACGTAACAGGTTCCAAGCCTAGGTCCCATATCAAAAATAGTGAAGTTGTAGACAGTCATTCTACTTTTGTAATAGAAAGCTGAAATCTCAGACTTGGGACACATCTGCACTTTTTGCAAATCATAACTTGCCACACACAATGTTTCATCTTTTCTTGATTCATTTTTATCAGTTTCTTTAAGACCTTGACTAATGTTCCTGTTCTCAGTGTGCAAAGCATACATTCTAGCCATCTTTGCCTTTTCTACCGTTGTTGCGTGTTTCCATTTAGAGCAGGTAAGACACTGGTCCTTTTTGGGTTTAAAGGTCCCAATATTAAATTCTGTGTTGAATATTTTACGATATATCACTGCACTGGCATATTTTTCTAATTTTTCTTCTTTTGCCCACAGTACATACCTGCGATATAACTCTTCAATGGTGAGTCCTTGATCAATGTATTCTATTTTGGACCTGGACCTTGTGTAATGAGACTCCACTCTAGGAATCATATTGATATGTTTCCGTACAGAGTCTTTCACAGGATCAGAAGTTTTTCTGGGCCTGTTGTCATGTCGCCCTCTTCCATCAATTGGTGCACCTGCATCTTTTTCGGTTCCATTTTTTTTCTTTGTTGCAGTTTGGATCCAAGAGTCACATATCGACAAAGTGCTGAGAAACATTGTCTTGCAAACTCTAATGTCTTTCCCGTTAATTTGGAAATAATGCAGACGTGAGGTTGCTTTACCTGTCTTTCCTGGCTCAGCGTATTTTTTAATAGGAGTAGACAACTTCACTCTGCTATGAATATAATCTAGTTGTCGCTGGTGCTCACCCAATGACCAAAATGATGAATGTAATGATTCTCTTTCCTCCGCAGTCAACCTTTTTTTACATTTTGTACATTTCTCCGAACATTCTTCACCAAGTTTTCTTTCTTTCCTCTCTTTTCCTGCTCTGAGAGATGGATGGGCTTTTCCTGTATTAAGAGCAACTTTAGCAGCATTAACTTTCCAATCACAAGGAGAGAGTTTTCGTTTTCTTGAAGCTTTCTTGGGACCATCTGCAGTGTTGATTTGAGGTTGTGTGGACGGTGTAACTAGCCCTCTTGCAAGTAAATCTTGTTCCACCACAAGTTCTGTCCTACCTGGAGACAAAAAATAATTAATTAGCACATTACATTAATTACAAGGAAAAATCTTATTAGGGGCACTTATTGTAGTTTGAGAGGATTCTAATTGACAATTAGAATCATATTCTTTTCTGAAATGTATAAGTGAATGGTTTTTTTAATTTATTTTCTGCAAATTTTTGGATAAATGAAAGTTTTGGTCTCCTATATAGATTGGGATGGTCAGTGGCAGTAAACTTTGGGTCCCTAAGTCCCTGAACTAAGACACATCAATATATTGTTCATATTATGAACAAATTATGCTGTGTGCTATTAATGTTTTCCACATATTTTAAAGATTGAAAACCAAGAAATCCTACCTTCCTGTGAGTCTTCATTTGAGTTGAAAGGAGGAATACCATCAATAGTATCAACATTTTCTGCATCTGAGTTGATAGGAGCAATATCATCAATGGTATCAAAATAATCATCATATGGCATCAGTCCTGCAATTAATAAAAAAAAAAAATCATTTCTAATTTTAAAAACAGTAATAAAGTTGTACCTTCAATGTTAATGTTTTTCTACCAGAGTCAGGTCTTATATCACTTTCAGTTTCCTGGGCGAAAACTAAAGTTTGAGTCTCACTGAACAAATTAGCTTGAGCAGGGGGAGATGGCAATTCCACAGTTTCACGTTGAGCAGTGCAACTAGACTCTGTAGTAATAAATTGTGTATCTCCTGAAATCATATAACCTAATCATTAATTTACAACTTAACACTGACAAGAAAATTATCAATAGTATTTGAAAATTCACACAGTTACATGACAAATGAAATTATTTATTGGTTCTTAAATTAAAATAAAAATGGCTGTGTTTTATTGCATACCTAGAGATGTGAAAGTTTTGCCTTTAGCAGGGGATGGTTGAAAAGCATTTGGCTCCTCAACAGGAACAACAGCAACGGGAGGTAAAATCCCAATTGTCGGTTCAGCATAGTTGGGCTCATTTTCAGGAAAAAGTGCCCTCCTGGTTTGCTTCTCTTTTTGTTGACCTGTGACAAATGTAAAGACCGACATTTTTAATGTTAGCTGATTCTAAAAACAACATAAAGTACATAAAAATAAAATTGTATGCTATGTTTTTGTGACATCAAAAGAATTTCCCATCAAAATGTCTTGTGCAACTCAGATCACACACCACCTACCACTTTGTCTACATGCATCATCAACTACCTCTCTGAACCAGTGTGGAATATCAGGGGGACCTGTCAACAAAATTAAGTTTACCATTAAAATACAACCATGTCAGACACAATGTTTAGCTCTATTATCAATACTATTTCTTGGGTTCAGAAAGAAAGTACTACATAGTGTACCAATTAAAATACTTAAAACAAAAAAAGGAAACAGTCAAATAATCAAACCCACTAGTTCAGAGGTTAGGGAATGGGCATACTCTGGTAGAGTATAATTTAATTAAAGGGGTTACAAAGAACACATGGGTTATAACACAAAATAAAATGGTTTGCGCCAGAAAAATGTATTTCTTCAAAATACTAGAGTATTTAGGACATTCAAAGTTTGATGAGGCAGAAAGCTCACACGAAAAAGTTCTCATATCACCTCTCACACAATGAACCCAAAATGAAAGGAAATAAATACACACCTCTATTTGTTGAAGTAGGAGAAGTAGTTGAGCACATAGCCAAAATCTTAGAAGCCCGGTGCGACATTGTTGATGCGCCCGTAGTGGACTACGCGCGGGGACGGGGACGAGACGGCCGCGCTGCGCGGCGCGCTGCTACCCCCACCCTGCAGCATGAGATTGAGCGTTTCTTCAACACAACGCTCGGCCCTTTGGGCCGTTACGCTATTTCTTTAAATGCGTATAGTTTAAAATTGATTTGAGTGATTAAAAAATGGTTTGCACCATTAAAAAGAGCAGGGTCGAATTACTTGGAATCGATGAAAACATGAAAAGTGTAAAAAAAGTCATTTGAGCGGTTTTCGGACGGGCTCGGAATTATAAGCGGTTTTCGGACGGGCTCGGAATTATAAGCGGTTCTCGGACGCGCTCGGAATTATAAGCGGTTCTCGGACGGGCTCGGAATTATAAGCGGTTCTCGGTCGCGCTCGGAATTATAAGCGGTTCTCGGACGCGCTCGGAATTATAAGCGGTTTTCGGACGGGCTTGAAATTACAAGCGGTTTTCGCAGTGAGGTATCGTACTGTTGTGCCCATCGCAGTAGTTTAAGTACAGCGAAGTTGAAGCAGTCATATGATTCCAACCGTAGATGAGATAATGGTGACAGTAAAAGACTGCAGAGTTTTTTCAGTGCTTGATTTGAAGGACGAGTTCTGGCATATAAAGCTTGATGAAGAGTAGAGCCTACTTTGTACTTTCCAGACCCCTCATGTGTTATACACATTCACCAGTTTGCCATTTGGAGTGAAATGTGCACCTGATATGTTTTAGTTTATTACAGTTTTAAGACACTGGGGCAAAGCCTTACTTTGATAACTTACTGGTAGCTGGAAAGGACGAGAAGGAACATGACGAAATCATGGACAGAGTGGTTCAGAAGGCTGGGCAGGAAAATGCTTGCTTCAATGAGAACAAATTCCTGGCTCCAGTTACCATTCCAGCTCAACCCGGGTTGAAATTCTCACCGGTCCTTCGCCGCCTTCAGCGTTCAGGTGACGCTGTTGTCGTCATGTCGCCGCGTGCTCACCGTCCCCAACGCCCTAGCCGTCGTTTCACCGCAAGATTTTTGGCATCCCCACCGGGAAGGCCCGGGCCCTCGCCGTCCACACCGCTCCCTCGTCGTATCCACTTCACCGTACTCACCGTCTCCTCGACGGACGGCATGTTCCACCGGGCTCACCGGGCTCCCGCTGTACTTCACTGCCATTTCAGAAAAAATTCCCCGACCGCATTCGCCGTGCTTTCGACGCAAACGTTTTTCGCCGTATCTAACGACCTTTCGACGCCGCAAGGTCCAAGAAAAACTTTTTAGTTTCCACAATCGAAGATATCTGAACTCGCTTTCGAAGGAAACCTGGACATTTCTTAATTTCTGGTGCTCTAATAGTCAAATCCGCTATGCCTGCCGAAGTCACCGGAAATTTGGCAGGCTCAAGGAAAGATAAACATGCGCTGATCTTAGCTTCGCATGTGAAGCGGTTCTGTCGGTCATGACTCCGCGCATGTGCGCTCTCCTTAACGGCACTGGATCATATATACAACATTCCGAAAGAGGAAGGTGTGGGGTGGAACCTCCCTCTCTCTACATGTCGACTGTGTATCGCCGGTAACATATGATGGTGATAGAATATCAGCGGTCAAACCGATAGGCTTTGTTCCGCCGCATTCGACGCTCTCTTACCGCTGACACTGTTGGGATCGACCAGGGCAAAACCAGGACAGGACCAGAGGTTAGTGTGTGTCGGGCTGCGCACAGCCGTCGTGTGGTGTCGCATAGCCGAATGGTCAAGACGGTAGACTTCCAATCCGAAGGGTCCGGGTTCGAATCCAGGTAGTGAAAGGTAAGTTGCAGCTTCAAATTAAACTGAAATTAACATACTGTTCAATAACTTATAGAAGTAGAGGAGAAGGCTGTAAGGTTGAAGTTGCAACTTTGCTTTTCACCATGGCGTTTTAATTTTGTTCGCGGACTCAGAATGCACGGTTCTTGTCAAAAATAAAATCTCACGCGATTGCTGCAATACATCGTTCCGTAGGCGGAGTACGCGCGTGTGCACGCGGCAAGGCGGCTGTGCACGGCGGTGAGATACCAGTGAGTGCCGGCGACGTTGGCGGTGAGATCCAGCGAGATGGCGGTGAGGCGGCGGCGAGTACGGCTTTGCACCCGCCGCGCTCACCGACATCTCGTCGATTTTTCCTATCCAGCCCGTTTTGGGCAATGAGCCGTCGGCGAGTGCGGTGACTGCCTTGCATGGGATCTGTAGGGCACCAACGCTCACACCGTCCTCCCACAGCCACAAACCGCTTAAGCTGGCGGCGGCGGAGTGACGGCGAGGTTCTTGAGTAAAACGCCGTTGCGGCTGAACGTAACCCAGATGGGGGGATTCTTTGAATAAGGAATCAAGGTTTGTGGGAGTAGTTGGTGACCACCAAGCACTTACTTCTTTTGCGGTATCCGCTGAGGTGTTCCACAGAAGGGGGCCAAGACACGTCTGCCGCTCCGCCGGCAGCGGCTTCCCCTCGCGGCCGGGTGTCCGGTCGCCAGGGGCCGGTACCCGCGATGCAGGCAGAGAATCGAATGCTCTGCATCGCGGTATCCGGTCGCTCGTTCCTCCTATAAGCCCGCGGGAATTCAAATCCCTTCGGGGCTCTCCCGACAACTCCCCCCTCGGAGATATGAGCGTCCACGCTCATTTCGGGCTTATAGGGCGAAAAAACGACGTATTATGCAAACGGCGGATAATTTTGAATTTCAAATATTATGTAAGTGATTAATGCTCCAAATTTATTTCTTTACCCAATTTTGTTTTTAACGCAGAGCGTAGTAAATGCAATCTTATAAAATAACGGAAGTCCACTTATGAAACCGTAATTTCAATTCCTTAATAAGGTAATTTTAACTTATAAAATAAGGTAATTTCAACTTATTAAATAAGGTAATTTCAAATTATAAAATAAGGTACTTTCAGCTTTAGAATAATACAATTTAAATTATTTCAAATTACACTTATAAATTAGTTTTAACTAGTCCCTCTTTCTCTGTCGTCACGTCTCCTCCCCCCTTCTCCGAGAAGAAACGTCCCCGTTTTGCCACGTGTTCGCAGTGAGGCGCCGTGGGCGCGCTGCCGTGGACGCGCTGCCGTCGGCGATCTGCCGGCGGCGCGCCGCTGTCGGCGCCGTCGCTCCGTCGCCGTCGACCCGTCACCATCGCCCCGTCGCCGTCGCGCCGTCCTGTCCCACGCTGAGGCCACAGGAGGGGACCACAGAGGTGGACTCCCTCGGTGGTGGCCGTCACAGACGTCTTCACGCACTTCGGCATCCCTTACTCAGTTCGGGGAATGCCTCCGCGCTGCTCTCCCTGATGTGATGAGCAGGAGCGGCCGCGGGCCAGGACTAGCAGCTGGGTGACCCGCCGAGGGGTCACGGCCCGTTGATGTCACTGGCCGCTCCGTGAAGCCGGCGAGGTGTTGTTCTTCTCGGCTGTACAGGTGCGGCACGCGCGCGGTGGTCCCGTCGGGCAGCAGGACACAGAGGCCCGTCGCAGGGCGCGGCGGCCTGATCTGGGCCTGGCTGCCCCAGCTGGTTAGTGGTGTCGGTGACCTGCTGACGCGGTCCCCACACCGTGTCGCCCGCTGACGGATGACCCAGTGGCAGGGCCGGCTATGGTGCTGACCATGCAGATGTTGGTGGCGCGGTCAGTCGCCCGTGATGGTGGCGCGAGTTGACGTTGACGCCGCGAGGTGGCAGCAGCCTGCAGCGCAGCGCCTGGAGGCACGGCCTGCCCGCCTCGATTGTCTGCTGGGCGGGTTGCCTGAGGCCAGAGATGCAGGCGCCCAGACGATGCTGTGGACCTTGCCCGCTCGAAGCGGGGTTGCCCCGGACGGCTTGGCCCCAGGTGACAGCTGACACTTACACGTACTAAGTGCCGGTGGTTAGGGCAGGAAGGGATGAGGAAGGAAAGGAGAAGGAAAGCCAGTGGTAACCTCAATCTAACTTACTTTCTAGTGACATGTTCTACGTGCCGATGCACTTATAACTACCTAATACAACTACGGGGCACCGGTGTGGTCACTACCTGAAGCGACTGAGAACCCGACCATAGAAAATTCCAAAAGAACAACAAAAAAAAAAAACACGAAAATAACGAAGGAAATTGAAAGTCAACCGTCCTAACTTTTAAGGTCTGGAAAATCAAATTTTGATACGAACAAAAGAAAACTACAAAGACACAAGATCACAAGATCACCTGCGATAGAGAGCAACAGAGTAGAATCACACTATACCTCACCGAATGAAACTCGGACAGTCGTCAAACGATACCCTTTTTACTAGTTCCGTCGAAATTCGAAGGTCACGAGGTCGCTTAACGTATGGCCGAATATTCCTAACGTGATATGCTTTGACCACATTCTTTCGGCGTCCCGCTGGTGTCCGAACAACAGTCAAAATAAATAAAAAAGATCCGATTTCTTTCCTACAATTTTTTTTTAGGCCAGGAAATTATATCATCCTCAACCCGAATGCGGACTAGTTGCCCAACTGCAAAATAGACGGGGCGCCTATTTTCATCGTAGTACTTTTTAGCCCGTCCCGACACGTTTCTTTAGAAACGGCAGGAGCCGGGCTTATAGTCTGATGCCGCTTGTTCGTTCGGGCGGACGTATGTTCGCCGACTTATCGTTCACAGAAAAACTTCAAATTTTGAGGATCAACTACTTTTTTAACGTAGAATGACGTGCGGTGGCAACATTTTTCAATTTGTATCGCATTTTTGATCAATGAAAATTTGTCTGTTTTTGTTTTTTGAGGTTAGGGTTGGCCGTCGCGCGCACACTATTACCTTTGCGGCGCGCACAGGGACGGGCTCAGGTTAACGATATTAATCGTAACAAATACATCTGCTATCGGGCACTTCTAGGGAGACTTGAGGCGGGTGCCGAAGGCCCCGCAAACGCCGCCGGCAGGCCAAGCTGGCCAAGTCCCCCTGTCAATATTTTCATCGGACGGAAGGGACGGGCCAGCTTGTTGTACTTGAGCTGAGAATTGTTCATCCGAACTTTCAAATTTTGAATGAGGTCTTTATGAATTTTTAATTTTGATTCCAAGGGCAGATCACCGGACGGTAACATCTGCAAAATACCTGGGGTAACCGGATTAAACCCGTGCACTGCAAAAAACGGACTACAGCCGATTGGTAGTTGACGGTGGTAGTTGACATTATACAAGAAAGTGGAAAGTTCCAAATACTGATCCCACTGGTCCCCAAACTGTAATAAAAACTGGGACATAATATCTTTCAATGGCTTGATGGACCGTTCACAGTGGCCATTGCAGTGGGGAACGCGGCGAAACGCATTATGAAAAATGTCCCACTTCTCCAACATCTTTTGAAAGGTAAAAGACGTTAAGTAGGACGCGCTATCCGTCGTGTACCCATTACACACACTGAAAGACAAACTAAAACTGGATAGGCATTCAACTGCATTACTGGTATCCGCCGTCTTAACTGCTTTTGTCCACATAAACTTACTATAATAGTCAACTATTACACATACATGCTCGAATTTATTCGCAGTCACCGGTAATCTACCGACAAAGTCACATGAGATTTTTGAAAACATTCGAGTTGGGAGGCTTGGTTTCAAAAGCCCCGGTTTATCCCGGCTGTCAACAGTCATTTGGCAGTATTTGCAGCTGCGTGCGTAGGCCTGGGCATCGGACGCTATACTCCTCCACCATAATCCTTCCAGGACAATATTTTGGACCCAGTGTTTTGTGGCTCGATGGCCTCTTTTATCATGGAACTCTGCCAGAACATATTTCCTACAGGAGGAAGGGACAACAAGGAGGAGACGGGAATCCTGTTCCCAGTACAGCAATTTATTTTTAAGTCTATAACGACTATCCCGTGAAGTTAAACTATTATTTTGAATATCTACAATTACAGCCGCTAATTTCTCATCTAAGTCCTTCAAAATTTCTGTCCTATCTAAAAGAATACTCAAAATCTCTTTGATCGCTTGATTTCTCGCTTGATTTCCCTTTTCCAGCTCCTTAGCCCCCTGGGCCCTAGTCGTCACCGCAGCGCAAGAAGAGAGGTTATGTTCCCCTCGGTGGATATCTGGAAAAACTCTATCCACTAACTGCTCCACCGACAAGGTCGGCTCTTTCCCAACCGGCGCCCGAGACAGAGCATCATCATCCAAATGCGAGATTCCTTTACGATATTTTAGATTAAAGGCTTTTGAGTCTTCAAAATAGACTGCAACGACTGATGTTCCGTCAAAACTTCAATTTCTACTTGGCGATTTAGTAAGAAACACCTAAATTTAACAAAAGCCAGGACCTGCCAATTCTAAATAATAAATCGGTAATTTTGTTTCAGACGGAGTGAGCCTTCTATACTAGCAAACGCAAGAGGATGGTAACGCCTTGGCTCCTTGTCCTGAATGTACAGGGCTATTCCGAGACCCTTATAGCTGGCGTCTGTACACACCCGGATATTACAGGTGGGATTATACAATCGGAGCGCCGGGGGGCAAGTCAATTCTGATTTTAAAAGGTCAAACGCCGCCTGCTGCTCAGACTCCCAAATAAAATCTTTATCCTTTTTAAGTAACTCAAGTAACGGAGCTGCTTTCTGTGTATAATTCTGAATAAACTTTCTATTATAATTTAGAATACCAAGAGTAAGAGTACTCCGTAGTTCGTCCTTACTTTTAGGGGCTTCCATTTTAGTAATTCCTTTATTTTTGTGGGGGGAGACACGCACATGCGTCCCATCAATTACCATCCCCAGGAAGTGGACTTTATTTTGGAAAAGTGTACTCTTTTGTAAGTTTAGTTTAATAGCATGCTCTCAATAAGGATAAATATTCCCCTAACAAAACCAAATGTTCCTCGAAAGATTTACTACCAATATGAGTATCATCAAAATAATTACAAACCTTTTTTTGTTTTTTCAGTTCCAAGAGCAGATGGTCCATTGCCAAAGCATGGACACTAGGCGCGATAGAAATTCCCTGTGGAAGGGATTTCCATCGGAAGCGGGAGCCAGAAGGAGAATCAAACGCGGTAACGTCACGGCTATCAGGGTGTAGGGCTAACTGGGTGTAACCTGAGCAGTTGTCAGTGACACTATGCCATGACTTCCCTTTAAAGCTATCAAGCAGTTCTTCTTGGTCAGGGATGGGATACTTTATATCCTTTAATATTTTATTAATTTTACGAAAATCTAGAACTAGACGATAATTAGGCTTACTAGGCTCATGAGAGGGCTTTGGTACCACCAAAATTGGAGTACAATGTACTGATGTATCAGTACCGTGACCGTATCAGTTTTCTCAGTGTGCAGGGTCAGTAGGGGTGAATGCTTCTTTCACATTCTAGGAAGAAGCAGAAGATCAGAATGACAGAATGGGATGCATTTGGCACCAAACATTTTATAATAGACCAAACTTTGGGGGACCGAAGGAACTTGGCAACACTTAAGTGCGAAAATTTTTCTAAGTGTTGGGCAGGAGTTCCTTTAGGTCCTTCTGAGCCGCAGCTCGAAGGGGAATGTCCCTTCGCTGTCCCTTTGTGTGCAAAGGGACATCGGCTCGGTTCCTCCATCAGACAGGTGTCGACAACGTCTATCTGTGAACTGTATGCGGAGGCCTGCTAATGACCACGTGTTGGAAGATAAAGCTTTCAAGATGAACTAGGACATTCTTATGGGGGGAGTGAGATACTGCTGTCATAATGCGCCATAATTTAAATTTCCGTGTTGTTTAGTAAGAGGTCTTGGCATAAAACAAGTAGGTTAACAAGGAAAATCAGTTTTACAATCGACGGGAAGGAAAAAACAATAGTGTTAATTGCATAAAATATAGACTTTCGTTTTTCTTCGCTCTGCATTTTCCGCACATCACTCTCGCAACACCGTGCACACGACCAGGCGGACCCGTTTTGTAGTTTAGGTGTCGTCCTTGCTGAGAGATATCATCAGTATCCCGTGGCGTACGAACCGGATGTACTCTATTTACACGGAGGAGGCATGACGTTATTTGGTTTCTAAAACGCCTCGTTACACGCACCCGATGCCCCGGTTTCGTTACACGCACCTGATGCCCCGGTTTAGCGTGCCTCCCATTCCGACTGTCGCGTCGCGAGAGAATCGCATGGCTAGCAAAGCCAGCACCATGAAGTTGAATCATCCGCTCCGAAGTATATGCGTTGTAGCTTCACTCCTCGCATTCTTTCAACACGTCTGCAAGGCGAAACGTAGCGTACGGACAAACTTAACCCTGTATTTGGAATTGCAATACATATCACTAAAATTTGCGATAAATCGTTATTACAAAGAAATAGTGATACACTCCAATAATAAATAAGGGCCACGTTATTGCAAACAGTTTGCGATACATCAATTCTGCAACTTTTATTACTCTTTTGCAATATGTATTGCAAATCAAAAAACAGTGAATTGCAAAATTCCGAAACCGTATACCAATGTCAGCACACTTTTAGAAATAAAACTATCTTGCAGCAGGTTCTGAAAACTCCTTGATAATAGCTCCATTTTCAAAATGACTTTGGCAGAGGTTGAAAAATAGCTGGACTAATGGCCAAAAGCTATTCTGTTATGGTTCTAACCATTCTTAAATGGCTTTAAGTCATTTAAAAATGATTAAAAATAACCGTAAATATGTCGGCTTCCTTAGAAATGTTTATTTTTAACAGTGCAGTGTTAGAAAAAGTAATTGAAAAACTACAACTTTGTCGTCCTGAAACAAATAAAACTGTTTTCATTTGAAATGCCTTTTGCTGTTTGTGAACAACAAATTCGTGTCAAAACAGTTGCAAAAATCAAAAACAAAAAAAATTCCTGCAGAGTTAATGTCATAGTTAGGATGGATTTAGCGTGTGAAGCTGACGGTGACGCTGACGGCGTTGATCAGTTGTTTTGGGTGCGTTCTTACCACTGACGTTGGAAATGCCCCGAGGATTCTTTCGATTTTTGACCATATTCGCGCCGTAAATACAAAAATCTAGGCGTCACGAATGCACCCATAACAACTGATCAACGCCGTCAGCATCACCGTCAGCTTCACACTCTAAATCCATCCTTGGTATCTTATTATTTTCTCTTAAGTATGTGCAATTCTGTAGGAATTTTTAAAAGTGGTCCCTTCCAAGCCAGAACATATCGAGCGACATCGTGGCAGAGGCTACGGGTGGATTTAGAGTGTGAAGGTGACGGTGCTCATCTTTTGTTTTGCGTACATTCTTTCCTTACATAGCTTTGGGATCGGACAGAAGCGCAGGAGAAATTCGAACTGGCACAAAAGTAGTGCCACATATATAAGTAGAGTTTCTTATCATTTGGTTACGTTTACAAAGCGCACATTAATTGTATTCACTCTTAACATTATATTAGAAAACCAAGCGGGCCAGGCGGGGAAAAAGGGGCGAACCCTGGACACAGGCTTGTAACTGGCAACGAAAGAATCGTAGCGTGCGCTGCGTACCTTTCCCCCTCCGCGGTTCGGACATTTCCAAAATCGAAACAGGAACTTTGGTGTAAAAATCTTCACTGTGAAATCGTTATAAACTAGCAGTTTCAGCCCATAATGTTAGGCCTTTCAAAATCAGAAGCCGAGAGAATGGGAGGGAAGGGGAGACATGATTGCTCACGATCGCTCTATTCTCCTCAGTCCTGGCTTACGGGGGACGAAAAGGAGTCCAATAAGCCATTGACGTACCCTTTTCCCCTCGCAACTGACTTGATTTCAGTGCAAGCACTAGCAAATTGCTTGCAATAATCAAGCATAGATACGAATCGGGTTAGTGCTTGACTTGAACTGCAGCCCCAGTTGCGCACCGCTCCTATAGGGGGCCACGAGGAACCGGATTTGGCCGTGCTCGGTCAGCCAGCGGTCGGAGTTCCGGTGTAAAAGGGACCACTTACACCCCCCCCCCCCCCCCGAAACTGTACCCCCCCGTACACCATCCCTAGGGGCTATGTACCCCCCCACCAACCGACTCGGGGGTACACCATCCCTAGTAGGGCTGGGCGGCTGGGCGGTTACGGCTTTTTGAAACCGGTGTCAGGTTTCAGGAAAAACCGTTTGATGTTTAGGTTTCCGATTTGACGGTATATACCGGTTAACCTTCCCAAAGGTTTTAACCTGAAAACCGTTTTTTCGGCATGAACCTGTTTACCTTCCAAAATTGTTTACCGTAAGACCGATTTGACTGTTTTAATCGGCTAAACCTCAACTATTCGCAACGAGGAGTATGAATGATGATCCGTTCAATTTTTATAAAATCTGTTTCTTGCTGCCCAGCATGGCACTACCACTACGCAAGAGGAAGCCATTTATGATGTAAAACTCGTGAAACCCTTTGGCAGGTTAACCGGTTCCGATGTCAAAACGGTTAACCGAAATGAACCGATAGAACGGTTAACCGGTTTTATTTCAAAGCCGAAACCGCCGTTCAGGTTTCAAAAAATACCGGTTTCGAAACCGGTTAACCGCCCAGCCCTAATCCCTAGGGGCCATGTTCCCCCGAGTCGGTTGGTGGGGGGTACACGGCCCCTAGGGATGGTGAAGCCCCCTGGGGTACATGCCCCCTAGGGATGGTGTACCCCCGGGGGTACATGGCCCCTAGGGATGGTGTACCCCCGGGGGGTACATAGCCCCTAGGGATGGTGCACCCCTCGGGTGGCACCTCCTCCCTGGGGGTATGCCATTACTGCCACACCTGTCTCTATGGTCGGGAACGTAGCCAAAACAAATGATGAGCGCCGTCAGCGTCAACTTTACACTCTAAATCCACCCTACGGCGGGCACCGTCCAGACTGCATTAAATACACTGATACCAGCTCAGGAGATTTTTCCCTGCATGGAAATAGCATGACCAAGATCCCTATCTTCCCTGATAGATTATTTTTTTCCTGTCTTCCCTGACTGCTGGGCTGGCCGCCCTTTTAAAGACCTCTTCTTTCGAGGTGCTGGATTTCGCCGAGTTACAAGCACAAAGTAGACTTCTATTTCGGATTGAAATAAGAGTCGGAGAGATCCCCTGACACCACGACTGCACGACTAGGCCGGTCCGCCTCTGCACTGCGGTATCGTAGGGTGGTTCAAATGTTCCACTTTTTTTTCGGAGAGGGCACATCACCCCCTAGGATTTTCTAATTTTAGGCACGGAGTGACCTAGTTTCACTATGGTGCCCCTTACGCCAAAACCGAAAATCTCTGTGAGAAGTTTTTCAAACCTTTCTGACTGTCGCATAGTACCCTTACATGAGTATGCCGGGAGTGATTTTACACTCCAGAAATGCAGCAAACAGTCTCAACTCAAAACCGAGTTCAAATTCAGCCTTCTCACTCCATCCAATAGCGAAAGAAAAAGATGGCTAGGGTGCTCGGCTCGTCAACTGGCTGTTTCAGTATCATCTATCCTTCTCCTGCCGCGCTTAGAATCGGACCTCTCCCTTTCTTGTGAAACAGCCCACATTGTTGATGTGCCGAGCCGAGTCGTGCCCTGGTTAAAAGGGAGGCAACTCGAGTCTGGGCCGCTTCGGACCCTAGAATATGCACGAGGCACAACCTTGAACGCGGAGCATTGTCGATGTGCCCACCAGGCGGTGCCAGTGAGAACTAGGAGGCCGCGGCGTCCAGATAGTCGGAAGTTTAGGATCACTGCAAGGTTAGGTTAGGCTCCTAAGTATGGCTGTTTCCTTCTAAAAATTGACATTAGTTAGTTTCTGAGAAGCTTGCTTTGTTTTTAGCCCGTCCCGACACGTTTCTTTAGAAACGGCAGGAGCCGGGCCTATAGTCTTATGCCGGGGGATTGTTCGTTAGGACGTGTGTACGCCGACTTATCGTTCACAGAAAAACTTCAAATTTGGAGGAAAACTCCTTTTTTAACGCAGAATCACGTACAGTGGCAACAATTTTCGATTTGTAGCGCATTTTTGAGTCATTACAATATGTATGTTTTTGAGGTTAGGGTTGGCCGCCGCGCGCTCACAATTACCATCGCGGCGCGCTCAGGGACGGGCTCAGGTTAACGATTTCAATCGTAACAAATGCGTCTGTTGTCGGGAAGACCTGAGGCGAGGGGGGGGGGGGGGGGGGGGCGAAGGGCCCCGCAAACGCTGCTGGCAGACCAAGCTGGCCAAGTGCCAAGTCCCCCTGTCGAACCGAGGTGCCGGTGGAGCGCAGCGGAACTGGCACCGAGGTTTGACGGAGGGACGGGGCCAGCTTGTTTAATCAAGTGCACATTTATTTCAAGTGGGGAGGTCTTGAACAGAGCAATTTAACAAGTAAATAAAATTGAGAATGTTAGTTGGTTAAGTTTGTCTGACATAAGATGCCATCTTGAAAATTCCGTTTCTGTTCCTCATTGTGTGGAAATTTATCATGAAACTCCTACATCAGGCCGACACCACGCTCTGCTGCATCATTGATCTAGGGTTGGAAAAACAAAATATTTGTTCCGTTAATCGAAAGTCGTTAATCGAAAACGCGTAGTTCGAACATATCGACTGGTCACTAAAATTCGTCGATTAACCGATATTGTTCGATAACCGGGATATTGCCAGAAACCATGTGAAATTGGTTTACAGTGTACTTTCTGCCCTTTAGAGCGAGTTACAACCTTTGCAGAAAGAAGATATTACAAAATGCATCTAATTATTATTTTGAAACTGATTTAATTAACCAAAACAAATTGCAGTACACAGTTCAAAAACAATCATAGAAATATAGAAAATTGTCTTTCTAACCACATGCCTAAAAATTGCTTTGTTCAGAAAAGTGTGATATGAACGGCAGCGGCAGAAGCGGAGCAAGCATGAGCGTAGGGTTGGAAAAACCGACGATCGATTATTCGATAAATCTCTTCGTTGAATCGATTAATCATCACCGATCCTGCCCCATCGAATTATCGGGTTAATCGAACAAATTCCTTCACCGATCTCGTCTATACACGCCCTACTGAAATATCTCTCTAGGAAAAATACAGGCGAGGCGAGACCCGTAACTGCAGTAAAAGCGACCTGCGAGCTGAGTTACCGCTCGCGCTTGCTTAGCTTAGGCCTCTCTGGGGCGGCGGATGGGGTCGTCGCGAAGTTGCCTACGGCTCGCAAAACCGATCAAAGTGTCACACACCGGGTGACCATTTACCTTACCATAACTCCAGAATCACCTCTTAACATTATTTTGGGATGTTAAGGTAGCGTTACGTTGAGATTAAGCTTATAACCGTAACGTTTAACATTCCAAAAATTGTTATGATAACTTATGGACCCCTGAAGCCACACTGACCCTGCCTCCTTCACGTCAATTGCTACTAACCTTTCTCGATTATTTCTCTCAGCGCCTCGGACTCCTTCAGTCGACGCACCTTGTAATTGAATTACCATCGATGAAAGCATGTGAAACGCCGGGGAACTCAGTAGTGTACAGCAGCTTTCAAAGTCGCATGATCAGCAAAGTAGATTTCGGATTAAGCGTCGAGTTCAACATTACCCGGACTGCCTCTCAAATAGAACTGGCAAGTAGTAGTTTCATCACATTCGCGTAAGCAAAAGCGGACTAGATATGTGCATTTGCCCTGCCATTGTACAGGATGCTCACGGGATGATCCGAACGGGAAGCGAACACAGCATTCAATAATAAATGACATCAATTACAACCATAACAAAATCCCACCATTAAAGAGCAGCCGATTTATTGTCACCGAATATCTCTGCAATACAAAGACAAAATGCAATAATGAAATAATCGAAACTTGATAAACGCAATGCATAAATGTGTGTGCAGGGTGTTCGAAAATTCAACGTTTATCTTTTGAGGAGCAGATTCATATATATCAAACTTAGTTCAGAAGTTAAAATTTTGTATCAAACACTTTCCTACTTTAGGCATAGAGTTTTCTAGCGAAGAGGTTTCACTGTTCGCGTGCTATTGGGCGACAAATCGACTTTCAATCCCTGTGCCACGTAAACGACTGCAATAAACAACGAGATATTTTAAGACAGTACTGTGTTTAAGGAAGATGATCTGAAAATAAGACAAAATAATATTATTACACCGTGAAATACTGCTGAGCCTGAAGTTTCACTCGTTTTCATACTTTGCTAAGTTTTTAGCAGATGTCTCATGCGGAGGCAGGCGAGCACGCAGAAGAATTATACCGCACGGGGGGGGGGGGGGGGGGGGGGGGGGGGGCGCGTTCCGCCGTCGCTGTCTTGTGCCAATACGACCAAAAGTGAGAAATTCGAAGCAATTGATACTATGTAACTAGCAGTAATTCACGGAGTATAATGGTACTTATCAGATGTGTAACCGCAGAAGAAAAAATCAAATAGGAAGCAGATGATACAAACTCTAAACGTTTCCTAGTTTTTTAAGGGTTTAGAAAGTTAGGAAAATAAAGTCTTCTTTGTGTGTCTGTTGAAGCAGAACTCATCGTTAGTTGCGTTTTTAGTTTGTGTGTATCATAAGAGAGAGACGAAGATATTTGAGGCAATTTTGGAGCTGCGAGGGGGGTGCAGGAGGGGTGCCCCCCCCCCCCCCGGATGGCCCGCATGGCCCATGACCGCAACAATGCGCGATGGGCAAGCTGTACGCCACAGGCGGCTGCCGCGGTCCCTGCGACAATGCATCGCTCTGTAAGCTATTCCAAACAGTATTCCCATGTGATTCTTCTCTCCGTCACCACAGCATGGAAGGATTGCCAGGGGTTACGTTCGTATAAACCAGTACGTCCCTTTAAACGAAAATAGAGGAAAGCATGATACCACAGAACACGTCTGAATTGCCGAACCACTATCATTGCGTCTCTATGCTTTTTAGCCCGTCCCGACGCGTTTCTTTAGAAACGGCAGGAGCCGGGCTTGTAGTCTGAAGCGTCATGTTCGTTCGTTCGGACGTGTGTACGCCGACTTATCGTTTAAAGAAAACCTTCAAATTTTGAGGATCAACTCCTTTTTTAACGCAGAATGACGTGCGGTGGCAACAATTTTCGATTTGTGTCGCATTTTTGAGTAATGAAAATATTTCTGTTTCTGTTTTGGGAGGTTAGGGTTGGCTGCCGCCGCAGAGGGAGAGGCCGCACAACAGTAACTCGGGACGGGCTCAGGTTAAAGATTTTAATCGTAACGAATACATCTGCTGTCGGGAACTTCTAGGGAGACTTGAGGCGGGGGGCCGCCGCCGGCAGGCCAAGCTGGCCAAGTCCCCCTGTCGAACCGAGGTGCCGGTGGAGCGCAGCGGAACAGACGGAAGGGACGGGCCAGCCCCGAGTCAAGTTTCCTTAATTTTCCGTCCTAATTTCACTGAATTGTCCATACATATTTAAATGGTACTTCAGAGATCTTGTCGGTTAGGTACCCCTCTGCAAATTTTTAACGAAATTTAACGGTATTTTGACAAAATGACAGTTCAGAATATCTAACTCAAACGCAGTACTGCAAGCCCTGAAAACATCCCGTGCTCGCCAATTTTTGTCGTCCTATATCTCCATGCTCGATGTGTTATATCATACAGCTGGCCAAGATTGACAAACAAGCGCGCCAAAAATTGGCAGCCAAAGTAACAACCGCTTGGGAGTGCTTGCCAAAAATTGTCATTTGGAGTGCACGCCACTTTATTTGCCACAGGATTAACAGTGTGTTTGTTGTGCACCTGGGAGCCAACGACCAGGACACAGCTGCTAGTCAGTCCTTTGAGCTTTGCAAGTACGTGAAAGGCATGTTCGCCTTCTCCACGCATTTGATGTGCTCTATTTTGGCCAATGTGAATAAACCACTAATCGTTGGCGCCTTTCACATGCCGCCGCTTTCAAGCCTCTGCAGAAATCTTAAAATGCCGCAGTGTGCCACGCGTTTTGTAGACACTGCAATTTGCCGCTCTAAAATCGCATGGAAATTCCCCGTTCCGCAGCGACAGGAAAAGAATGTCAGTTTTACATTGGGGCTGTCACGAGCTGGTGCAAAGCTTCAAGGTACCCAATTTAAGGGGGGATACTTCGAACAGCATCAACACAGAAAATATACACTAAATCTGTAGCTCCTGTACTTCGACAGCTCTTTACTACCCATGTACCAGTGTATTGCTTTCATCGACCAATATATGTATCTTTACAGATTTTCATTAAACTAACCAAATGCAGAGAGATAGTCTCCACCAACACATGCGAACTTTTCCAGACCTGGCGGTTTGACAAAGATCCGTGCAAAGCGTTTATGGACAAGAAAGCACCGTGGAGATCATCTTTAGATATTATCAAACCACGCATGGATTGCCCAATGAAAGAGGTATGTTTTTGCTGTACTATTATTCAGTGACTGGTGACCGTGCATGAAGGGATCATACCATGATCCACATGTACCTGTTTAAATATTCCGTGCACCCACAGCGTTTATTTTACAAGAGCTATTTCTGCACCAACGCCATTCTCACATCAACATTGCATGACAGTTAAAGAGACAAAAGCCCACATAAAAGTATGGATACACTATGTGTGTTAAACACTGACGTATAAACCAGCTTCCTTGCGCTTTCTAATTGTTTCAATGCTTTTCATATGCAACGCGTATTACAAATAGTGCAAAAAATATCGCAAAAAGCGTTGTGTTGCAAACTGTTTGCAGCAACGGGGCCCTCATAACAGGAGCGGATCCAGGATGGGGTCAAGAATGTGCCTAAAAGGTAGGCAACCTGTGGGCGAAGCTTTCCGCCTTCGTATGCCAAAAGTGGTTTATTGCCCCTCCTGGGTCTGCGCCTGGACTCTTGTTTCTTATGGGATTGCAATAACGATTTATCGCGACTTTTAGCGCCATGTATTACGATTCCAAATACACTGATAAAGTTCAAGATCTAATAATTACATCTGAGAATCGTTGTGTAATTGTAACTGGCACGAGTGTTGGTAACAAAAATAAGCAAGCACGGTAGTAGAATGACTACGGTATTTTGTTACTAACGAACGGCGTTTTTCAGGGCTCCTACAAATTGAAAAACCTAACGTTTAGTTCGTCGCTGCTCGAAGCGATACCGCTGCCATGGGAAGGCAACGTATGGCTCATCCGGTTTGGTATGATGGAGAGCAAGACACAACACCACGTCTGCATTGACGAAGAGTTACATGCCCACAGAGTTCGCGACTAGGCGCAGTGGGTGGGAAAGACGAATGTCTACCGTAAGGGGCCGTCCACATGGACACCTGAGATGGAGGAAGGGAATATAGGGAAATGTTCGGGACAGCGGCACGTGGCCAGCCATCCGTCCCCACCCGATGTAACTTCCAGGTAGCACACACATGCCATCACTAGAAGGAGCAAAAACAAGTCGTCTAAAAGGTGCTTTAGGTACCTGATACCTTCCAAGAACATGTGCTTGGAAAACTGTATGTACCTTGGCCCGTTTTAGAGGAATTACAGTAGGTTTCGGCTACTGATCATACCCCTCCCGATTTCGGTGGGATTTCTTTCTATGGTTGTAGGGTCCAAAACGTTGTCGTTTTTGCAATCTAGAGCTTGGAGGCACAAGTACTGATCGAAAATGGCTAACAATGCATTCGGTTTTCTTTGGTATTCTGATTCTGGAAATAACGCATGCCGTCTAGGGAGCGTGCAACAATTACGTAACGGCGTTGAGGGGGAAGGGATCTTACGTAAGATTTATCGCCTACTGCAAACCGTGGTGTGAATTTCGGAAATCTTCCGTAAGATAGGAGGGGGTTGGGTCACTAGACCGTACGAACACTTACATAAGAGTTATGTAGCCTGGAAAGTTGCCTGAAATTGCGTTTTACTGAGACACCGCACAGTGACGATTTTCGGCATCTTTTAGAGTTTGGGTGAAACTTTGACGTAACTTTAAACGCTCATATCTCCGAAACGGTTCAAAAAATTTCAAAACGCGTTGTTATCTGTTGGTTTCGTACCTATTCGGGTCTACACTGCAAGTTTCAACGAAATCTGTGATGGTAATGCCAACCGTTTGCCGAACTTGGCGCGAATTTGCTCTGGTATTTTGGCTGTAGTTTTACTTCAGTACAAGGATGATATTGGATTCAGAAAAATAAGTAGGCAACTAGTGTTGTAGTGGTAGTAGATGCCAGGCAGAGAACAGCTCAACACCAATCCCAATGCTAGTTATGAACAGACGATACCTAGTGTCAATCCCTGCTCGTGAGAACTTCAATAAATCTCACTTCTAATCTGGCAGTTACAGTGTTACGACCTCATTATTCTGACTTCCCCCCATCCTACACACAAACGTGGCGCTGTCGGTAAGACGCAGCAAATAAGTTCAGTGTGTATTGTGTTTAGAATAGTGAGTGGCTAGTAATAAGGACGGAAAAGATACAGAGAAAAAAATCGAGTCATCTTAATCCAGATTTATTTAAGGTAAAGAGTTTCAAGTAGCTGAAAATATCAGCTGAGCCGGTGACTGCGTGGGGACTGGAACTTCCACCAGAATGGAGGGGAGTTTTCTTACGAAGCCTGTGCCGGTGGACCTGAGATGGGGCAATCTGTGATAACTGGTAAAGGTTCAAGCAGAAGTTCAGTATCGTTTTAGTGGCAGCTCAGAAAACCCAGGCCCCTTCCGAAGTGAACTGAGCCTTCCTCCGAGCTGAAGCTGGGGATGACGCCCTGTGGATCTATAACTCTTTTAAAGACAAATTAATTAAAAGAACATTAACATCTCAAGGAGATGACAAAGTCGCAGAACTATGACTCAATGGTACAAGCGTTCGATTTTTATTTACAGGAGAAATTGCCTGCGTATGCTGTGTATAGGTCAGTTCAATAATAGATATCGAAGGGCCTCAGAGCCTTCTACCAACTGGCTCATAGATCTTTAAAATATGGTGAAAATGTGCGAGTACGGCAATGTAGAGGACTCACGTCAGTGTTGAACGAGGGGCGAATCACTCGCGTAATCATGTGTACAAAATTCTAGAAATTTTTAAAAGGAAATTGGAAAAAATTGCGAATTTAAAGTTTGACTTGGACTTCATGCCGAAAAATAGCAGTTACATAGGCTGAAATAGCCAGAAAAGCAATAAAATTCTAAAATTAACGAAAACCACGGGGTGTAATCTGACGAAATCCTGAAATCTGTGTACATAGCTGAAATGAGTGGTTGCCCCCTCGGTGTTGAAAGACCGGATATATCCAAGGAGAAAGACACATCCAGGGCAAATCAAACATGTCCCTCCAGGAGGTCTTGGACCAGTGCCGGTCATTGAAGTCCAATGGCGGCACCCTGGAAGGTACCTCCGAAGAGGTATCGGCTGTTACATCCTATGGCCAGTCAGGCAAGCCAAAACGTGGCTCAATCTACAGATAACCAACCCTATGGGAGGTCTGCCCGGGGAAGGGGAAACTTCCCGAAACGCCGGTTCCAGGGATCCATAGCTTAACATAACACGTAACGCCAAAATGTTGAAAAACTTATATTTTTCATCTCTGAGAAATTAAGTTATGTTATTTATTTTATATTGATTGCCGGAGCTATTAACTTTATTGTTGATAACATTAACATTTGCTCGTCGTTATAGACATTCGCGAGAAAAATAAAGCGTGTCATTTGCCTAGTCCTGTCGAGGACCGGCCAGGCGAGTGTCCGGACTCATGGCTAGGCGTTATTATGCCGTTATTTTATAACGTTACTGTCGCAACATTTCCCTTGAGTTGAGAGGAAATAACGTAAAAAATCATAATATTTGTTAAAGTTCCTTGTTTTTTGTTTATAACATTTAACGTTACGAAAATCGTTACGAAAATCCCTAACGTTACGTTAAGTTATGGAACTCTACCGAGGAGGCCAACTCCGTGTTCGTGGTGGCAACTACCAGCCTGCTCGCACTAATTCAGAAAAGTGGTAACAGAAAGGGTGAGGACTACTTGTTCAAGAAGTGCAACACGTGGCACGGGTACGCGAGATGCCCGGTGCACGGAAAAGCCTGCCTGAAGTGTGGAGAGATGAACCACTACCAGTTGGTCTGCAAGGATCCACCGAAGGGGAAGCCCAGGACTCTCAACAATTGGGACAATTGGGACAATTGGGCAAGCGCAGACGTGCACCAAGTAGCACTGGAAGAAGTTGAAGCCTATCGAGTTGACGTGGGAGCCAACTTCCACCTGGAGAAGTCCGCAACGAGTGGATGGAGACGCTGGTGGTGCAAGGTAAGCACAAGATCTGTTTCAAATTAGATCCGGGCTCCGAAGTTGACACTGTCCCTGTAGAAATATTTTACAATCTGCGAAGAAAGGGCATACATATACAGAATGTGCGTGAAGTGCGAGCTAAGCTCACTGGTTGTGACCGCACCAAATGCATGAAGTTAGCTTTTAATGCAACAGTTCAAGCGGAACTGGCAGTAGTGTTTATTCCACCACTTATGTGCCTCCGGTGTCGGAAAAGCTTATACCTAGTAAAAATTCCTGTGAAGCTCAAGATCTGGTTAAACGGATAGAAGCGCCCTCAAGTCCACGCTGTAGTGACAGTTGGCCTTGGAAAAGCGTAAAAAAAAGTTTTGTAAAAGCAGACCAGGAGCTGTTTACATAGTCGTGGGAATCGTGGTTGAAATAAAGGGTAAAATTCCTCGTTTTGTCAGCAGCTTAGTAGTCAGGGAAAAAGAGAATGGTGACTTACTGTTGTGCCTATTGCAGTAGTTTAGATACAGCGAATTTGAAGCAGTCATATGATTCCAACCCTAGATAAGATAATAGTGACAGTAAAAGGCTGCAGAGTTTTTTCAGTGCTTGATTTGAAGGACGGGTTCTGGCATACAAAGCTTGATGAAGAGTAGAGCCTACTTTGTACTTTCCAGACCCCTCATGTGTTATACACATTCACCAGTTTGCCATTTGGAGTGAAATGTGCACCTGATATGTTTTAGTTTATTACAGTTTTGAGACACGGGGGAAAGCCTTACTTTGATAATTTACTGGCAGCTGGAAAGGACAAGAAGGAACATGACGAAATCATGGGCAGAGTGGTTCAGAAGGCTGGGCAGGAAAATGCTTGCTTCAACGAGAACAAATTCAGGCTCCAGTTACCATTCCAGCTCAAATTTTGACAGAGTGTAGTGGCGGCGTAGCGAAGCTTCATATAATTGTGTTGCAGGAACACTCGCAGGCATCATTTGTGATTTCACGCAACGTCGCTGAATTATGTCTTGCACATAAGGGACCATGTGGAGGTTTATCGAAGTATAAGACGCTTTCCATGTTTCTACCTGATTTGCTTCCAAATTTACTGTCATTTTATATTTTCACGTTTACGGCAATCACAAAAAGGTGAGGGGTCTCAAAAATATGGAGTCTTTGCGTTGAGCATTAGCACAGGCGGCAGAACTGTACAGGTACGCGAACAGAAATACCGGCGAGCTGCACTATGGGTACGGGTTAGGGTGGTCCAAATCCGAAAATGTTGAAAAAGTTTTGGGGCCGACTCGCAAAAAGTTTCATTTTGGCATGAACAAAATGTGTGCCAAACCAGAACTCTGTCGGACAATATTTAGGGGTCGCGCAGGGGTCACGAAGTGCCCTTATGAGGAGAGAAAATCAATGTTTTTTGAAAATTCTCAAATATCTAAGGTCAACCTGGCCAAAGTAGGACCCGAAAGGGCTAAAATTTCAAAGAAAACACTGTATCTCGTACGGTTTTCGAGATATCGGCGTTTAAAGTGCAAAAATCAAGCAAACCCTCGTTTTTCATGTTTTTGCTTGATTTACGCACTTTAAACGCCGATATCTCGAAAAACGTAAGAGATACAGTGTTTTCTTTGAAAGTTTAGTGCTTTAGGGTCCTACTTTGGCCAGGTTGACCTTAGATATTTATTTGAGAATTTTCAAACAGCATTGATTTTCTCTCCTCTCATAAGGGCACTTCGTGACCCCTGCGCGACCCCTAAATATTGTCCCAAATTGTAAACTCCATCGCCTTTTTGTCCTCATTAATGAGGAAATCGGATTTTTGAGTGTCCAGACGAATTGGGTGCTCGGAAATAGCTCAAAATACGTTTTCTCGACGTTTCATGCGAAAAGACAACTTAAATTTTTCCAAAGTATAGTTGGGTCAAAAGTGCCCCCTAATTTGAGAATCTACCTCCACCTCCCTTGTCGACAGGGACAAGCCCAAGACATCCACTGCTTTGGATTGTGGAGATGGAGGCATGGATGTGTGGGATCAGTGCCAAGGCAGAGTGAATAATCACTAAGTAGTGTACGCTGCGATTTCAGATGTGTCGTTACCGCTCAGTTGTACCATTACGATGACATATGTTGTGACGGTTCCAATAGCCTGGCAAGAGCGAAAGAAGTTAACAGATAATTTGAAGTCGGACACAGTACTGATGAACCAAATCCGTTTCGTGTGATACGCACTTTTAATACCAAACCGTACCCTAGAGTCACAGAGTCTAGCAAACATGCTGTCACTCTGGCTTGGTGCAGCTGGTCCCTGAAGAAACTGAGCTGAAAACAAAGGGGCGCCGGCGTGATAACATGGTTGACATCTGTAATATTACTACTTCATTCAGTTTGTGGTAACGGGCACTGTACGCAGAAAGCGATGCGCTCGCCCGCAGGTGGGCCCATGCAGTTCGCACTTGCATGCAGCGAGGCTTTCCCGGAAGGGCCTTTCTGAGTGCACGCTGAATATTGCAATCGTTCCGCACGAAATTGAACGCGCGCATCGCTATCGCCGTTGCCGCGGCCATTGCCACCCACAGGTTTAACAAACCTCTCTTAACGATGACCGAGACAAATTTGTGTGATTCAATAGCTGATGTACGGTGTGCAGCGTATGATTCCCCTGAGACATAATTGCGCTGCATAACACTATATATGAGTTGGATAGTTTGATTTATAGTCTTCAGCTTTACCTTTTTTACTACACTTCTTCCAGCCATGATGATACACATCGATCCGCAGATTATAGTGCCGAAGCCAAGAAGACCTCGGCATGCAGCCCTGAAAAGAAAAAAACCCACAAGTAACGAGCGTTTTAGTTAGGTATCCAGACACTGTTGAAAAGGCATTTTCCTATGTAGTTCTAGGAATGCTACGCTCACGGGCGTACATGAGCTCGTATACGAGCTGTATATGAAGTCGTACATGGGTCATATACAACCACATTCACATATACAACCATATAGGAATCGTATACAAGATAGGCATTGTATACGGGTTAATATATGAGTTTTCGGTCCCATATACGATCCATATACACTTCTATACGGCCCATATATGATGTGTAAACAATTTGTATACAAATTATATATGGCCCCATATACAATTATGTACGATTCGTGTATGGTCCAAAATACCACACTTTTTACCCGGGGTGTTACGGGCCAAACAAGCGGGGCCCAAGCCGGGGCCCTGGAGTGAACGGGGCCCGGGGCCCTAGGGTCCTGACGGGGTCCACAAGCGCAGCCCAGGGGCCCCTGCGGGGTCCAGGGCGGGGCCCAGGGCCCAACCCTGCGAACGCAGGGTGGCACCCCGGGCCAGTCCGAGCCTGAACCTCGGTCTCGGTGCCAGTTCCGCTGCGCTCCAGCGGCACCTCGGTTCAACAGGGTAGTCTCTCCAGAAGTGTCTGACAGCAGACGTATTTGTTACGATTAAAATTGTTATCATGAGACCTAAGCACGTCCCGTGTTACTGTGCGCGCCGCCACCGTACGGCGGCGGCGGCCAACCCTTACCTCAAAATAAAAAAAAAACAGAAATATTTTCATTCCTAAAAACTGAGAAACATAATGAAAAGTGTTGCCACCGGACGTGATCCGACTTAAAAAAGGTGTTCATCCTTCTTTTTAGCCCGTCTTAACACGTTTCTTTAGAAACGGCAGGAGCCGGGCTTATACACTTAAAAAAAAAAATTGTCGTAAATTTACGACACCAGAGTCGCTGAGTTTGATTGTGAGCGCAGTCTTTTCTGTACGATCACAGACGTTTTTATACGACAAATTTCGTTTGACATTACTTGTTTGCCAACGACTATCTCGTTTTGAAACAATAAAAATGCGTTCTGAATACAAACGAGCATATTCGTTGTAGAACGAAAAGTTCATCAAGCAAAATGTCGTATCGCAACGACTTTTTTTAACAGTGTAGTCTTATGGCGGATGTTGGTTCGTTAGGACGTGTGTACGCCGACCTATCGTTCACAGAAAAACTTCAAATTTGGAGGATAAACTCCTTTTTTAACGTAGAATCACGTACAGTGGCAACAATTTTCGATTTGTATCGCATTTTTGAGTAATGAAAATATGTCTGTTTTTCTTTTTTGAGGATAGGGTTGGCCGCCGCGCGCTCACCATTACCATTGCGGCGCGTACAGGGACGGGCTCAGGTTAACGATTTCAAGCGTAACAAATACGTCTGCTATCTGGCACTTCTAGGGAGACCTGAGGCGGGGAGCCGTAGGCCCCCGCATACGCGGCCGGCATGCGAACCTGGCCCAGTCCCTCTGTCGAATCGAGGTGCCGGAGGGACGGGCCAGCTCGTTAAGACTATAAGCCCGGCTCCTGCTGTTTCTAAAGACACGTGTTGGGACGGGCTGAAAAGTAAAGCTGAGAGAGTTGAGGTGGAAGATTTCCATGACTAGATGTACCGCTAAATATCTACTGGCGTATCGAATTATTCGCGGGTGATTCAAGCAATCTTTGACAGTTGATGTGGTGTGGATGCCCCCAACCCGAATTGTAGGCAAGGTGGAAACAAAAGACTTCAAAATTAATGTAAACACATCGACTGGCATTTGCCAAATCGACACAACGTCCGAAACCCTAGCTTTTGGATTTGGTCACAAGTTTGTTAAACTCTTGAAGTCTGAAACCATGCAGGGTCGTTCGAAATCGACTGAGGTGGATTCTCAGATAAGGTGTCACTTTCGGATCTCCAGTAGACAGCGCACACATGTTGCAATGAAACAGACATGTATTTTCACGAAATAATGAGCACATGTTTCCTTAACTTGAACACGTTGAAAATTTTCAGTCGGGTGCACTGTTGCGTGACCAGAGGGATCTGGAAATGTAAACTCAGCCTTCCAATATTCTCAGTTCATTCCCATTCCTCTGATTTTCGCTGGTATAGGTAAGTGACAAATTCCGGGTGAAAGGATCTTGAGCGTAACTGAAGTTGAAACTGTAGTCCCCGAAGTCTTTAAATCAACCGCAATCTAACTATCGCAGCGTGTGTAGGCAGGAATATAGTTGAAAACTACAGGCCGTAGCCAAATGTATCTGCAGACCATCTGTAATCACTACTTGCAGTTGCCATCACGTGCCATGTCTTCAGTAAATCGGTAGCCTCTCATTGGGTATGCAGACGGGACTAGTGTTGGGAACTCCAGACAGAACAGAGACAAACTACAGGCGAAACAGTAAACAATAATTAGTGTTTATTACTCAAATCCGGAATGTCGTTCATCTCCATCCTAACCCAAGTCCGGAGTACAGACCGTTTTAGTGTTGAAAACTGTAGATGAACTGTGGACAAACTATGGACGAAACTGTAGTCGAACACAGCTGGGAGCCTGGCTTCGCCGTCGAAGCAGTAGGGCTTTGTAGTGGAATCCAAAAAGGCAGCGTACGGCCATTCCTCTGTTCGTGGCGCGTGGTCGAAATCGATCTCACTTAATTTCACTGACGTCTATAGGGTTAACATTTACCCTCCACTGCGGCCACAGGGGAACTTTGTAACCGCAATCTTTTACCGCAAAAAAGGGTAATTTTGAATCAAGCATTATTTTTTCAAAAATGTCGACTATGCTTGAATCAAGAATGCCTCAAAATATGGACGCATGATTCAAGCATAACGTTAAATGCGTATAGCGATGTCGAACTGCAAATAAGGTCTCAAGAGGACTTCGGCATACAAAACGGTTAAATAAAGCTTGCCGCATCATTTCTATCTGGAGAGTTTGAAAATAGGATGAAAACTCTGTATCAGTGTTGCCCCCGAAGTTTGCAGGAATAAAATAAAAAAATCACCCTACAAAACTAAACATACAGGACCTTCACACCTATAGCATTCGTCGTGACCATAATTCGCCGCATGGCTGGTCCCGACTAGGTCACAGATATTTGAAATTGCGGACTCCATTGCTATGCTAAATTAGTGAGGAAATCGGGTTTTTGAGTGTCCGGATGAATCTGAAGCTCGGAAACGGCTCAAAATGCGTTTTCTCGACGTTTTATGCAAAAATACCACTTTGTATTATTATAAGTATACGTGGAACAAAAGTGCCCACTGTTCTGAGATTCTACCAACAGTTTTTATCTTCTTGATTTTGGGGACAACATTTTCGAAGAGACTTACCTAACACCCAAAATACGGTGCTTATTATTTTTTTCAAACTTTGAAGAAACTAATCTTGCCAACTGCGCACCGTTTTGATATTACGCCTTCATTGAACTTGTGACCCAATCCGTGAACTAAGGTTTTGGCCTTGTGTCGGTTTGGCAAATACCGTCCCAATTCGCACCACACTTGGCCTTTGCGGAACCTATCCAGCATCAGGTTCGCGGAGAAAACTGCGTCCCACATGTAGGCTATCAGGATGCTGACGAGCACTGGCCCGAGGCAATCGCAAAGGTCCATCATCAAACAAGAAACTTCCTTGTGTGTAGCTCGGATGCGTCGTACCTGTCGTCAAAAATTCGCTTGTGAACAAGATTAGTGGTCCGCGCTTTTGGCAGACTCGCCGCTAAGTCTCTGTACCAGCTGCTGCGTACTCTGGAGAACGGAAATTAATCTGAAATCATGAATCACAAAAGCGGATCCAGTTTGAAGGGAACCGCCGCTGAGAGTAGAGTATCTCCAACGGGGGCGATCTATACCATAACTAACCTTTTCGGCAGAAGTGCGTGGCGGGGATTTGTCACTGGGTGTAACATCAGTACGTTAAAAGGCGGGTACCTAATCGAGACCGTCCGTAGATGGAATAAGAGGCGTTTCAATATCATCCGCTCAAACCGGGGAGCGCGCTTTGGACTCGGCGCGCGCGCGCCGGCGCCGAGCCAAGCCAGGCTGCACGGCGGCTACGGTGACACGCTGCTGAGATTCGAGTCCGGTGGGCAGTTGGAGAGGGATGGGGATCATAGCGCTGAAAATCGTTTATGAGGATAGGGATATAAAGACGCGATCTTGGCGTGTTTAACATTAATTTTCTTTACAATAACTCTTCTTTGTAACTGCGGATCACGTTATACATAGGACTAGTTATGCCGTTGTCTATTGAACGGCGGCTGAGAGCTTTCTGTAGTTCAACATGTACTCATTAAGATAGTGTAGTAAAACGATTGCAGTTTGGAAACGCTCATCATGATAGCGGTGTGTCGCTTAAGCGACGAATCTTTGAAACCGTCAGTCCTTGTATGCCCTACTTCCCGTCCCCCTTTAACTATCCCCCTTTAACTAGATCCTTTATCCGATGAGCATTTCTTTAGAAGTCTTTATCTAGAGATCGGCGAAAGGAGTCGTCCATTGGGCACGTCCGAATAACCGCGAACGGCACCGCCGAGCGACTGCGACAGGTGTGGTAGAGTAGGCCAACACGCACGACACGCGTCCATGCAGAGATCGCGGTTGCCTACAGGCGCCAGGTTGCTTCGACTGGTCAAGTTATAAGCTTACCTACATTAGACAGTATGAAACCTTTGGTTGCACTTCATACCACAGATATTATTTCCACCTAGAAGATCCTGTTAACATAAACTATTTTACCAAATACTATACTTGTGACTATGAGATACTATGCGGTGTCATAATGTTAGCTGTTACTCATTAATCATTACCTTTTTCATCGAATAATGAGTTGGACAAAATTGGACAGCAAACAGACGACTGCTGTCCTCAGTACAGATAGCTAGTGCATGATATGCATCTACTCCAGCATACGCGCGTGCTCCGGGGGCTGGCCTATAAATTTACCTCTTGCTCGCGCTCCAGACGTACACTCCATTTTTCCCATTTCAATGATGATATCCATCGCTCAGCCACTTTCAGCGCAGGAAAACGGAGCATACCACCAGGGTTTATTGCTGAGCCAATACCATCCCAACGTCATCTTCAACAGCTTCTTAGCGAAGCTTCCGCTGGGTTGCCGTGCCGCACCGCGCCGATAGCGGGCCACGGCGACGCGAGTGGGGCCGCCTGGAAGCAGGCAAGCCCGCGACGCACCGCTGCGTTCAGCAAATGGAGAGAAGCCTACCTCCCAGGCTGAGACAGACCGCGTTCGAGACGCGTGGCCTCCTTCTCTTTCGCTCCCAGCACAGGAGAGTGGGGTGAGAAAGAGAAGTCGCGTGAACTTTTAGCCATGCAGCTCCGTGCGAAAGAGACAGAGTGAGTGTGCGACAAGAAAGAAACGGGACCGCCGGCTGTGCGAGAGAGGCAGCGGCGGCGGGGTGGCGGGGCGGTTGGTGCGGGGCGTGCGAGAGAGGCAGATAGTCACTGTGCGACAAGTAGTGAGGAGGTTAAGCGCCAAAAATGTGCAAAACATAAACGGAACGATTTTGTTGCGGAAATCGGTCCTTCCGACCATTATCTTTCAGATTCGCTTTGGGGCCAAACTCGGAAACCGTGGGAACTGGCAGAAAACGGGTTGCATATCTGTGAAGGGCAGTGCCGTTTTTTCTAAGAAAATCCCTTATAAATCGGAAACTGGTTGACGCATTGACTTTGCTGTCTTCGTTGTCTGAAAATTTTGAACCCTTTAAAAATCCAATTGTTCAAAATTTGGTTAAAAGTTAAGATTTGTGATTTTCTTTTTATACAAAAGCGTAGCGATTATCGCTACTGTTTGACACCAAATGTCGAGGGGGAAACGACGGACAAATTCTGTGTCAGCCGGATGGGGATTACCCCGGATTACCCCGGATTACCTCGGATTACCCCGGATTACCTCGGATTACCTCGGATTACCCCGGATTACCCCGGATTACCCCGGATTACCCCGGATTACCCCGGATTACTCCCGGATTACACTTTAAAAAATTAAGTAGGGATAGCGCCTGTCGAGTAGGCAACCCTTCTGGCATGCGTGTCCTGCAGGAGTGCCCTCTGCTCAGCCGGGCGCTGAGGCTAGCTTGCTTGACATCTTGCGTGCTCGGATCGACTGGCAGCCAATGAGATGCCAGCTTGGTCGAGCGTTAGGTAGCCAGCCTGTGCTCTACGAATGTCACCTCTCATTGGCTACCAGTCGGCTTCAGCAAGGAAGCAAGATTTCAAGATTTGCACTTTCGTTAAAGAGACGCAACCTTGGAGTCGCTCATGCGTTTGGGGGCATGGAGGTGTGATCTTCATTTCGAAATTAAAATTCGGCAACTGATTCAAACTGGTGAGTCACTATGTCGAGTGATAATTCTTTCAATCTTGGAAGCGTGTAATTTTGGTTTTAAATGGACCCGCCGATTTCGCCCACGGTCATTTAGATTCTACATAGTATCGCACCCAGAAGCGGCTAGCGGCACCTGCTGCATTCGTTTGAAACCCGGCTGGATGACGGATGGAAGGACCAAGTTACCGGGATCGAGTGGGATGGTCTGTATTTATTGAGTAAGTTTTGCATTAGAGTGTTTATTTTACGTATTCGATTTCTTACTTTCCAAAATTGATTGACATAGTTCATAGTTTCACGTGCGAAGGGACATTATAGCGATGTTGTGCATGCTTCCTGTGTATACCACACTTTCAGCTAGGTTATGATCGAAGATCTTTTATTTCTTTTAGGTCAATCCTTATCATCAGGAAGCTGTGATTGTTGTGGGTGATTTTTATTTCTGCTGAGGACAAGGGGAATCTGCTGATCACCTGGTGAGTGGTAAAGTAATTTCTTATCTATGTGTGTACTGTTTGAAACATCCTTTCCAATATTATAAACATTTATTGTTACATTTTGCTGTTCATAGAATGATTGCCTGCATTCTAAACATCACATAATGTCTATTAAATTTGTGAACTATTTTGGATAGTTGAGTAACTTTCCTTCCTTTCCTACTTCAGCAAGATGACGACAAATGAGGGCAACACTGAGGAGGACTTCTTTGACGTGCTACAGAATTCAGTCAACACCGTTATTCCTCCTCTACTTAGAGCAATTCTGAAAGCCTCTGGTTTCAACGATCAATTAACACTGTCATCTGTTATGTCAAGCTTTGATGTCATTGTTGATTTCCTTGATTCAAGTGATGGCATGGAGGAAGTCAAAAACGCACTTGGGGTGACAATATCTGAGGTATGGTATATTATTGTAATTTATTTCATTTATTGTTATGGCATGAAACCCACAATGATTTTTATCTTTAATTTACTTGTTTAGGTGGAAAAAAAATATTTGACCAAACCTAGTAGTTATATCAAGATTCCTGGGAACAAAATACGACTGCAAGGAATACAAGAGTACTGTGTGAACCAAAATCAAAAGAAACGGGACCGAGACTCAAGAGAGAAAAAGACTTCCCCAAAATCAAGTCAAAGAACAAAAGACAGAAGCAGAAGCCCAACTACAAATAGGGATGAAGAGAGAGATGAAAAGACTAAAGAGAAGGATACAAGTAATTTACTGAACACTGTAAAAAATCAAGTGAAGAAACTGAATGTTTTATCTTCAGAAAGAGTGGCCCTGGAGAAACCAAATGTGACAGTTTACATGGCAGGGAACAAAAAGCAGGCAGCAATTACTTGTACTGTTTGTGTCAACTCCGTCCATAACTCCAAAGATATAGTAAGTACTGCTTACATCAAAGGAAAAACATGGCTTATTAGTAATTACAAGAGACACATTGAGAGAGTCCACATAGAAAAAGTAGTACCAACCATAAATAAGGGTACACTTGACAAATTTCTTCAGAAGAAAACAACTGAAGATTCCACTGAAACAATTACTGTAGAAGTAGACCCTGCTGCTATAATTTCAGATGATGAAGAGGAAAGTAGAAGAAATGCATTCGAGGATTTTCTCAGAAAGGAGTAACTGAAGGGCGTGTTCCTCCTAACGAAGACCAATCCCAGCCCAAAATAAAGAAACAGTTAAGCCGGTTAGAGAGAACGCAATCTGAACTGCGTGTCAGCTGTGAAAGTTGCCCAGAAGGCTATCGACAGTCTGAAATCACCCAATTCTTCAAAGTTTTGAATGAACATGATCTCATCATAAAAGAAAATGAAGACCTGAAATCTTTTGTGAAGTATCTAACAGACAAAATTATGACTTTACATGATAATGGTGATGACACTGCAATTATCTCTGATATGCCGAAACTTCTGCAAGCTCTTGTGAAGTGTCACAAGGAAAACAAGGACAAGAAAAGAAAATCATGGCGTTACAAAGATGATTTAATAAAAAACTTCTCTATCTTCACAAGAGACCTAGGTGGTAAGCAGAGTTACGAGTTTTGGTCCAAGAATCTGCCTCTGCCAGCACTTTCAACTGTTGCTGTATATGCTGAAAAGTCATCAAAACCAATTGTTGAAGGAGAGTTCAGATTCCCAGAGCTTGCGAAATACTTAGAAGAAAGAAATCTTGGAAGAGAGATATGGGTGAGTGAGGATGCAACTCGTATAAAAGTTCAAGTGCAATACGATCCTCGCTCTAATCAGCTTATGGGTCTTGTTCCGAAATTAGATAAAAATGGCCTTCCTAAAATAGGATCATTTGTAGCTGATTCTGCCCAAAATATAAAAGAACAATTAATATCCGAGAGCGTTTCCAATTATGAGTATGTACTAATGGCTCAACCAATGGCTGACGTTGCTCCATTTTTGCTATCCATGTTTGGGACGGATAATAAGTTCACTACTGCCCAGGTTTTGCTGCGTTGGAAGTGGCTTGTACAAGAAGCCAAAAAACATGGTATAGTGATCCTTGGATTCTCATCGGATGGTGACCCAAAGATGCTGTCTGCTATGAAGAAATGGACATTTGGAAAAACATTAAGAGTCTTGCCTGATTGGAAGAATGTATTTTTTGCACCAATGGATGTGACACCACCTGGAAAAGCTTCTGAAAGTGACTCTTTGGGCTCTTTGTCTCCTCTTTGCATTCAGGATACAGTGCATACTGTTGCCAAACTAAAGACCCAAATACTGAAGAACAGAAGTGATAACAACTTTCTGCCCATGGGTTCCTATGTAGCAAGTGGAACATTTTTGAAAATATTAGTAGAAGAACATAGCAAATTGAACCATGGTTTGTGTATCAGTGATCTAGATTCAAATGATAAAATGAATTTTCGATCTGCTGAAAAAATATCTGAAACTAGAGTTATTAATGCTCTTGACTCTGTCCCAGGTTCAAAAGGTACTAAGTGTTACCTGACAATTCTAAGAGGTGTTCTTGATTCATTTTTAGATAAAACTTTAGAAGCTGACAAGAGAATATACCTCATCTGGAAAACTGTCTTTTTTTTGAGACTGTGGCGCAATTGGCTACAGGAAAACAATTATAAGGTGACTCTCAATTTCATCACAGCAAACACCTATCAGTGTATTGAGATCTCAGCTCACTCTCTTGTCAATATGTACCGAAGATGTAGAGACTTTGACAAACTGCAACTTTTCATTCCATGGCTAATGAGTTCTCAACCCTGTGAAGGATTTTTCCGTGATGCGAGATCTCTTACATCAATGTTTCACACCGCAGTGAACATGACTGCTTATGAGTTCCAACAAAAAGCAAAACGAATTCTAAGATTGCTTGAGACTGGACATGAGTTAAACAAACAAATAGTTGTGCCAAGACATCACAAAAAAATGAAACAAGCTGAAGATTTAAGTGACAGACTCAGGAATCAGGTAATATTTACTGATGGTGATATTTTAAAAATTATGTCTCAAGCACAAAAAGATGCATTTTCACTGGCTCAGGAAATTGACATGATGTGTCACAGGAGCCACAAGGCTCAAATAGTGCCTTCTTTCATCACACAATTGGGAACCGAAGAGACTGAAGATAATGAGGAAGATGGTGATGGAGATTCTGATTTGGCTATTGCAGACCATGAATTAGATGTACCAATTGATGTTGCTGAAGATATTATCTTAGATGCCCAGAATGAGGACAACATTCCAAATGATATTTGTCTCCCTGCAAATAGTCCGTTTGTTGTCATGGAAGAGGGTGAGAAGCGTTCTATCATAAGGAAAAGCACTTTAATATGGAGTCTCACCTCCAAGAAACACACCCTGAGTAGTAATCGTCTGGAACGTGTCAAAGCAGCAGAGGAAATTCTGCGTAAGCAGGGACAGGAAGAATCAGGCGGAGTCTTCTGTGCTGAAAATATTTCCCTTGGAGACTGGGTAATTTTCAGTGGCTGCCCTCTTCCTCATCGCCACTATGTTGGAAGAATACTTAACTTTTCTTACTTGTCTGGCAGTGGCAAAGAAAGAGAATATTCGAAGTGCAGTGTTCCCACCACAGCTCCTGATAATAATGCTCGTGGAATTGGCTGCCTAGGGGATTGGTATACCTTGAACTGTGAAATTAGAACGGGAAACTTGGTGAAATTTCATGAGCCTGCTGCTTATCTCAACATTAAGAATTATGTTTGCAGTGTACCAAAACCCACTTCAGTCAATGGCACATTATCATACAATACTATTATTTTGACTTCAATTCAAGAAACTTTACCAATGGATCCAAGAAGTAGCCAGGTTTCGAAACCATTGGAAGGACCTAAAACAAAACCAGGTGGTGGACGCTCTCTTTTTCCTGAGAGCAGTGATTCTGAAGATGATCCGACAAGGAATCCTGCACCAAGACCAAACATCTCAAAAACTCAACCTCAAACCTCAACCATGTCTTCATCGGTTTCTGGAAAGAAAACTTTATGCCATCTTCGCAACTCACCCAGAAGAAGTGTTTCTCCTGCCTCTTCTCAGGCTCAGATTACACCATCTCATAGGATGTCACCAAGACGGAGTGTCTCTCCAATGCCTGGGACATCAACCCTGCCACCCACCAAGAAATCATTCCCTCCCCTTGAAAGACCACCAGAGGAGGGGGAATTTGTTCTTGTTGAATTTGAAAAGAAAAATGGAAGTGTAGTGTACTATGTGGGTAAAGTTTTAACCGAGGTTGATGATGATAATGATGTTCAAGTGTCATATTTGTATTTGAGAAGGAATGTTGAAACCTCTGATACGCTGCAGTTTGCTTTTCCTCACATGCCAGATGAGGCTTCCGTCAATATGGATTGTGTGAAAAAAATCTTGCCAAAGCATTCTTGCTCAAGTTCTAACCCACAAAAATGTTTGTATCAGTTTGAATTTAGTTTTGATGGATTGATTGTGTACTAGTCGATAAGTTGCAGTATTTTGTGTGCAGTACTTATTCCTTATTATGTGATTTTTGTTTAGTTTTGTTTTTAGTTTATAGAACTGCAATTAATTTGCCATTCCCTTCTTAATGAATCATAAGAAGTTTGTTTTGAGATCCTATGGTAGATCTATTTTACATGGTTACCTAAGTTTATTACTAGTCTAATCTATTATCAGTTTAGATAGATATAGGATATCTCTTTTTGTGCCATATGTTGATCATGTTAGTTTGTAAGATATTTTATATAATCCTACTTAAAAGAAGAACTTTCCTTTTATTTTGTGACTGTGTTCAATACTAGTCTAAACTAGTCTCTAGTTAGATGGAACGTTCTCATTTTAAACACTATCTTGTTAGTGTTTGCATTCACAATGTTTCTGATTGTTTATTTTCTCCCTTACATTTATATTTTTTTCTCAGAGGTAGTCTTGGTTGATTGAAATGTTTGAATAAACCTTACCAACAATTTATTTTATCTTTCTATTACATAAAGTTTAACATTCACACCTGGGGCTGAAAACTAACTTCAAAAAAAGTCAAAATGATGACCATCACACTAAATACTATTCATATTTTAACTTTGAGCACTTCACATCAAATGGAGCTTTTAGAAACTAAACAATTATCAATTATTTAACCCTCCAAACAGAAACAACTAATTTTTCAGAGACATCTACTTTATAGAATCTACTAATTAACTTAATCATAACAAATAGCACCAACATTCATTGCAATTCATATGTCGCCTTTAAAGCAGCCTTTCATCATTATCTGTTGAGGAGACAAGTTCACGTTACTTACTTATCAGAACCTTTACACTTGGTTGTTAATTTTATAACTAAGCAACAACAATGGACTGTTTGCAACATGGACTGATAATTTTGAATTCAGAACGATGATCCCCTACTCACTATAGTTTCTCCAAAGATGTTGAGCACTGAATGATATAAACAGGAGGAGTTTCTGTCTTTCACAAAGTAAAGTTGAGAGAAGGATGTTTCCCTTGGACAGCAGAGTGATAAACAGACAGAGTTCCTATCTTCCACAAAGTAATGACCAGGGAAGGATTATTGCCATGGACAGCAGATCTGTAAATAAAATAAAATGAAATAAATATATGACAACCATCAATAAGGAAACCAGAATAAAAAGCTGTGTAGTAAATATTCAACAAGTCAGGACAAAATTATTTAAAAAAAACATTATGTAAACAAATGAAGATGATAGGTCATGACTGCCCAACATAAACAATATGAGATCAGTGTCACAAATAGTTGAAATGCGTGAAACCACGAGGCTAACAATTGCTTTATCATCATTTTATTAAAGATTACGTTTGACACTAGTCAATCTTAATCTTTAATGATATTTATGTTCATTTTGTCCACACACAGTTGCTATCTACAAAGAGCGTTCATCAAATTATTTACTGACCTTTGACTCACGATGAAGGAAGACTGTTGTGGTTAAGAAGATTGTGTCAAAGGTACCCACCAAGAGTACCCACCCTGATAAAATCAGTAAATCCTGCAAATTCAAACAAAACATTAAGTTTCAGTCTGCACAAGTAACTTGGTTTGAAAAGATAGCAGCAAGCAGGTCATGAATATAATACAGCTAGGAGCATGAAACATCTAGCCTATAATTTGAATGTATGGGAGGATTAAGGTCAGAACAGAATCCAAAAGAGAATAGCAATATTTATAAACTGAGCAGTTCAGGTAGTTTCCAACCATTCTGCTGGAATTTACATTTCAAAAGATTCTATGGTCACACACAACAAATATTATAAAACACAACTAACGATGAGCTTACTTTCAAGGAATTTAACTCCACAGCTGACACACAGAAAAGCAAGCTGCTGAAAGTCACTGTCACCACTGACTGATTCTCCACGAGTTTTGAAGGTTATGTTGTTCCACAACACAGGACTATGGAGAAGGTTATCAACATGCCGTAAATCTTGCCGTAGAAACTAACACTATTTGGCCAGACAGACGATTAAAACGAAGTGCGAGCGTTGCAGGATGCAGTGAAATGACATGAAACTGTTAATGGAGCGTTAAAACAAGGTATTTACCAAAAATCTGCGAAGAAATCCACCGGAATGCGTAGGCAGTGCGGCAGTGTTGCAGCGAGGTGGAATCAAAACAGACGAACGCGAGAACAAGGTGCTGGACGGTGACGTCACGCGCGGCCAGCGAGGGTGCCTTTATCAGTTTTAGAATCATCTCTCTCAGTGCGACAACCAGTCCAAAATCTATTAACTCTGATTCAAAAGTCATCGGTAGTCATCGGACGCGACGAAGTAGCAGAAGCACTTCAAGCGATGCTCCCCCCCCCCCCCCCGCACCCCGACCTCCGCCCTAGTCCCTCAGCCTCCCCCCTGACCTCCGCCGCCTTGCACGCTAAAGAGTGCGCGCGAATTTTAAAAGTTATTCCTGATTCGAAGCATTGTGGTCTGGATTTAAATACGGTGACGGGAGCGGGTCTGACCAATTGCTCACGAACCAAGGGTTCACGAAAACTGACCCGGAATAACTTGGATTACCCTGGATTACCTCGGATTACCCCGGATTACCGCGGATTACCCCGGATTACCCCGGATTACCCCGGATGAAAAAACCGATGTCAGCCGGATTACCGCCGTTGTTTCCCCCTCGCCAAATGTTCAAATTTTTTAAAAAATGAACCACAATCTGAACAGTTTAAATTTTAAGCTATTCAAAATATTGCGGTTCTAGAAAGATAGTGAAGTGCCACCATAGCCTATATTGTTCGGCATTGTCTGGGGATCGCGTCGAAAAAAGAATCACGATTCTAGCTTCACATTCAAAGCCCTGCCTCTCGAAATCTAAAGCGACGACCCCCAACTTCTAAGCGCTTATCTGAAAGCTAATGAAAGGGCGCATCTGTTGGTGACAAATAATCTATTCATTCGGCTTGAAAATTTTCGAGTAAATCGAGCATTTAAGAAATGGAACGTCGATGTTCAATCGGTTTTTCGACCCCGACGTCGCATTTTATACGACGGAGGACTGAAACTTATACCAATCATTCTCCCATGTCTTCTCGACGTCCTGCCGTTTCAACCGCGACAATGCGTCAACTAGTTTCCGATTTACAAGGGATTTTCCTTGAAAAATCGGCACTGCCCCTCACAGATATGCAACCCGTTTTCTGCCAGCTCCCACGGTTTCCGAGTTGGGCCCCAAAGCGAATCTGAAAGATAATGGTCTAAAGGACCGATTTCCGCAAAACAATTGGTTCCGATTAAAGAAAGAAGCGGGCTCGCTGGCGGCACGGCGTCTGCGTCTGCCAGCTCGGTCTGAGGCGTCACCTGCCTGCACGGCTCGGCTCGGCTTGGCTCTCTGCTGGGCTTGGCCACACTGGTAAAACAAAGGGGTAGTACTACGCCCGATTGAGGCATAGCATGGAATTACGCTCGATAAAGGCGTAAAAACATGTCAAGTAGGGCCGTTTTTGGCTTATTTTTACGCCTCATTGGGGCATGGTGCTATTTACGCCTTTTGGGGCGTAGCTTAAGGCGTAGTACTACGCCTTAGTTTTACCAGTGCAAGCAGTAGGGCTCGGCTGGACTCGGTGTGGGGTGTGGATCCGAACGCATTAGTACTACTCGGTGCAGCAGTACCAGGACCAGGACCAGGACACCGTTCACATTGCGCGCGGATAGGAAGCGAACCAGCGGGGTCTGAACTGCCGTGCTTTTCCACTTGGCCTTCTGAGGGCAGCGGGTTCGCCTATCTCACAGGGTTTTTGTGACGTCAGTGCTGCAAAGGGCCCGTTGTTAAATTTCTCGTCCGGGGACCGTCCGTAAATCCGAGATCGGCCTACTAAACTGAAAGCGCCGTCGGGAGTCGAACCACGAATCCATGCATCTCGAAGCAGGCGCGCTGCCTCTGCGCTACGGATCACACGCTCCAACAGAATATGCCCAGCCGGCTCCAGCTAAATGCAGGTGGGTCAGGGAGCCGCTCTCATCACGGCCATCTGTGTTCTTTCGGGCGACAGTCAAATTTTTCACCCTCGGAGGTTGGCCCGACTGTCTTTGCAGCACGTTCTGTCTCACTCGCACACTCAGCACTACGGGCCGCCACAGTTCCCTCCCGCTGAGGAGAACAGGCCAAAACAACTACCGCCTTTCTTTGACAAAGGGGATGCAGACTGGAAACAACCTACACTGAGAGAAATGATTCGGCGTACGGACCAAATGTTCGGTTATCAAGCCTAAAGTGGGAACAAATCAAACACTTCTGACGTAGGGACGAAAACTTCAGACGGCGTCACTAACGCTTTAGTGACGACGTCCGAAGTTTTCGTCCCTGCGTTTTAAGTTTTCGTCCCTACGTCAGAAGTGTTTGATTTGTTCCCACTTCAGGCCTGATAACCAAACATTTGGCCCGTACGCCGAATCATTTCTCTCAGTGTAGCGATATCGTGATCACCAAACCAACCACTAGCAATAATGACAACATGACAACAACCGGGATGGTTGCACAAAATCAACCCAGCGGCGATGTGTGATGCGACGTGTAGGGGTGGGTATGTTAGGATAGGTTAGGATAGATGAGGTTAGGATAGGTTAAGAGAGGTTAGGATAGGTTAGGATCGATTAGGTTAGGATTGGTTTGTTTAGGATAGGTTAGGAAAGATGAGGTAAGGATAGGTTAAGAGAGGTTAGGATAGGTTAGGATCGATTAGGTTAGGATTGGTTTGTTTAGGATAGGTTAGGATTGGTTTGTTTAGAATAGGTTAGGTATGGATAGGTTAGGATAGTTTAGGTTAGGGTCGGTGGTAGGATGAGAACCACGAAAGCACCCACTAAACAGTAAACCAAACGCAACAAGAACCGTAGCTCTGACAAAAAACATACCGGAAAAATCCCCCCAACAACAAAACCATAAAAAGAACACCCAGAAAGACGCAGCAAATTCATCAAAATTTTGAATTTTAGTGTCTGGCTCAGCACCTGAAGCTTGGGGCAAGCCTGAGGCAAGGTAGGAATGGGAAATTGGCTACTCCGTGCTGGTACCGTCGGGCGGCGGATGGGTACGCAGCCCACCCTACGCCCGTGCCTTGCGGGCTGGCCTACCCTGGCCTCTCACAGGCGCTTTGAATCCGCACGTTTCGGATGCGCCCATTTTAGAGCAGTTTTAGAGCCGCAAGGTTTGAAAGTTTGGGGTACATACGATGGTTAGAAATGTCCGAAATCTGGTTTTACCTAATCTTACTACAGGGAAAAATCCCAGAAGAGGTCTCTTCTCTTGTGGCCATAGAAAAGATCATACTCGTTCATCTTCCTGTGCGTCAAACCGTTCTCGAGATATCGCGCCGACAGAAAGACAAAAGAACACCCTAACAAAAAACTTTGTGGGCCAGTGCGGTAACTGGCTTCGCTTTCGCTGAGTCAAAACAAAAACATGTTAGAATTCCCATTTGTGTGTTTTTAACGGTTCTAATCAGTTGTTTCACTTATGAAAACGCGAGATTTGATATTCATCCCCTTCTGCCGCTTCACGGATCGAATGTGTCATCCTTATGACCACTCCTCACAAAGCTACAAACTTAAATATTCAACGCCTCGTCGACTTTTTTCCGTGTTTGCCGTGTGGATCGCGAATTTAAAACCTCAATATAACAATTCCGGCAGACCACGTGACACGTCCAAATGACCAAAATTGCCGTTATTTTCCCCAAGTTCCCCTCTAGGCAACCGGGGGGTGGGGGCACCTACGTTGCATTTACGCCCCTTACTGCAGTTGTCGGCAGGAAGGTTTTTAAGATAGGCCAGGTTAGCGGGGTTCAGTTACTGCACTTTGGACATGGACCCTTGGGACACACTTCTTCCTTTCAATATCGACTAAGTTAACTTGGGAACAAAATGGCAGGCTCTGCAAAAAGTGGACTGCCAGAGTTCTACACTTCCCATCAAAATTAGCGCCCCACTTTTTCCGATGCTCGCTTTTTCCACGTTTTTGAAGCTAGGCAGTTTTGCATGGACTTGCCCCCATGTGGTACTTGAAGGTCCTAAAGTGTCAGATCCGGGAGCTACCCCATTTGCAGGGGGTGGCTGTTTGACTGCGACGGGGTGGAAATTTCGACCGAAAAAGGTCCCCAAAACACCTTTTAAATCTGCTGAAATTTCAAACCTTTTGCTGAGCAGGACAAAATAATGGCCCTTGACAAGCCGACGTCAAAATTTTCACGATCGGTCAACCCCCCCCCCCCCCCCTACCCCCAACCCCTAAAGGGTGTTGGTTTGGGGGGTGAAAAACAATAGTCCCATTTCTAGCCCCTAGGCCCCGGCTACCTGCACACCAAATTGCATCCCGCTAGCACCAACCCCTGCCGAACAACCCCTAAAAAACCACACTTCATTTTCAAAAATTTGGTTTTGGGGCACTTTTCGGTATGCGAGCGGTCACAAAATTTCGTCAGAGATGGACTAGGGGTGGAAGAGCAATCTCCCGTCAAGAAATCCGGACCTTGAAATTCGCAGCTTTTCACATAAGGGTCGCCACCCCCAGCCACCTCTTGCAACCCGCGGTAGGGGTTGGATCTGGTTTTGGGGCTGCGGATGGTTGAGGGCACTTCTGATTCACCCCCCCTCCCCCTCAAATTTGCAACACGATTCGACCACCCGTTCTTGCTCCAGAGCCGCAAAACCATCAAAAATGCCAAAACCCACCCCTAACTTCAACCCCCCATATCGCCAATTTCGGCTAGCGTGACGGCGTGGTTCTGACCCTTACCTCGATAGTCCTAAGCGGACAAGTCGCTGCGGCAAACGGTTTACCTGTGGGGAGCGTTAAAGTGAGAGCATTGCATTCTTCGCCCGGCCTGCACTGCCACCGAGTGCCTTGTAGGCAGGTAGCCCACGCAGCTCCCCCGGCTGGCAGACGGCAGCCAGAGAGAGTACGGCGGAAGATGCGCGCGCCCTGCCAGTCAGTCATGTCAGTTGCCTGCCTACCAATTTCCTAGCTTCAAAAACGTGGAAATGGCGAGCATCGAAAAAAGTGGGGCGCTAATTTTGATGGGCAGTGTATTACGGAAATGGTGTCAGTTTTCTTACTTCCTCAGCCACGTCTGTCGCACTTTGGGTGCCTTGCTTCATCCTCGAAAAAGTCTCTGAAACATTAGGTTTTGTATGAGATTGACACTGTCTTATAGGAACGATGTAAGGAACATGAAGAGGCGTTAAATGAAGTATAGCGAAAATATAGCGATCAATTTTGCGATGATGCGCCATGGCATTTTGCGATAACTAATGCGCTGTCCTTATGGTGGTGTCATTGCATATTTGTGTTAACACTGTGTAGGACTACGGCTTTTTTTTTTTTGCAGTGACACCATGATTACCCATTTTGTCAAAGCTAGACAGACCCCAACTACCAAAGCAATGTGGAACCAGAGCGCGCAGATTTGTTTCGAGAACGCTGAAGACGGAGGCTAGTCGAAACGCCAAGACGGAAAACAGGAGCATCTGCATCACAAAAGGAAATATATTGCAGGACTCCGGATTGCGCCTCGGGCGTTGGCGTGTTGTTGGGTACTTTTAAAGGAAAACCTCCCTGCATAGCATTGATGACATCGTCTATTACGGCGCCAATGTAACAGCATAGTGTACCTGCAGACCTTGAAGATTCCTGTGGGAAGAGAAACATGAATGCAGTCATAGTGCTTCGGCTGCGTTGTGGATGGCGGACTCCCAAGGCGGGTCTGGGATTGATTTCAATTTGGCAGAGAGGCCGGGCCACATGCCAGGACCTCTGGGAAACATAAAGAGATTCCTCTAGAACACCCTACAGCAGTATAGTCGTTCTGTGTTTTTTTTTTCAATGTTTTTTTTTTCAAACCTCTATGTGGGGCCTTCTACACCTTACCATCTCAAATGTACTCATTCGTGTTAGGCTACGAATTAGATGCAGAGTTAGCAGCACCATCGTCCAGGTAAAAGCTATGACGTCAGAATCTCGTGGGTTGACGGAGAATTCAGACGAAATACACTTTTCCTGGAAACAATAGGAGGAAAATAATCACTAATTTGCTGACTGCGGATAATTGTTCTGTCCATCACTGCATGGGCTGATCTTACAGGCGCGGATCTAATTTGTGTGTGTGTGGAGGGGTAGGGGGGGGGCCAAAATGGGGATATTCTCCGAACTTCGGTGCATCAAGTTTTTTGTGTGCAGTCTTATATCAAACTACCCCTTCAAAAAAATGGGCTCGATCAGACCACTTTTAGTGGTCGCTCTGCGTCCTCAAAGTTCGAATTTTTCATACAAATTGCCTATTCGGAGCCCCGGAAAGAACCGAAGGTGCCGCCGCCGGCAGGCATCAGTCCTAGAGTGTTGGTTACCTCATGACAAGTCAGTGTGCAAAATCTGAGCGGAATCGGATCACTTTTAGTGGTCGCTCTAACGCTTCAAAATCCCACGCGGCGCGCGCACCTCTCTGGGAGCGGCCAGAACCGCCAGGCCGCCACGGCGCGCATGTGCGGCGGGGCGCTCCAGTACCGCGCTCTTTCGTCAGAGAGCGGAAGCTCGCCGAGAGACGATCCTGCTCCCCTCCCCCCACCACCACCACACCCACGCACACCCACCGCAGCATTGTTTGTTTACATATCCATCAAAGCGGTCACAATGCCGTTCGTAAAATCTAAGAAATCGCGAGTGCATTTTTTGGGATGCAGCCCTATCGTAGAGATTATCAGCAATGCTAAGCTGCCATCCTGTGGCCAGACCTTGCGCCTTTTCTTGCACCACCACCATGAAGAGCACGAGACAATTGCGGCAAGTGCGAACAAAGTAGCTAACGCCGTGGAGGAGCGGTGGAGGATCGCCGGTGGTATCCCAAGAATGTCAGTGAGAGCCATAGTCGTCAAGGTGAAGAAGCTGCACGAGAAGTATGTCCACCTGAAAAAGAACTCAAAGAAAAGTTCGACGGTGCAGAGGGCCAAGGAGAACGCATTTGCGGACACCCTCAACGACCTCTTCGACATCGCGGCGAAGGGCGGCACCTGCGCTACTGAGGAAGACCGCAAGTTCCTCGAGCTCCAGAGGCAGAAGGGGCGGCCGGGATCCGTCGGCACCCTAGACAAGGACTTCCAGGCAAAGCTGCAACGGAAGGAGGCACGGCTCCAGGCACAACGTCGCGCGGCCGAAAGAGAGTCCCAGCCAAGCCTGATGGGCGGCGGCGGCGGCGGCAGCTTTTCCTCTGTTTCCAGCACCACGACGGTGTCCACGTCGGATAGCGAATTCGAGGCTGAACTGGAGCCCCGGCCTGCACCTCCCCGCCGTGCGAAGAATCCTCTGACTCCCGCTCTGGTCGGTGCCCTCGACCGGACTGGCGTAAGCAACGACGGCGCCTCCCACATCCTCAAGGCCCAGTACGGAACGACGCCAGGCGAGTATGCTGTAGACCGCCGCAGCGTGAAGCGGCACCGCGACGTAATCCGAAAGCAAGTCGCCGCGGAGTTTCAGGCCGTCACTACGGCGACTGTCAAGGAAAAGGGCCCTGCTGTGATTCATTTTGATGGGAAGAATCTTCCCGACACTACGGACAACCCCGATCGCAGCAAGAAGGTGGACAGGGTGGCCGTCGTGCTTTCGTACGGGAAGGAAACCGTGGTGCTCGAGATTCTGAAGCTGGCCGACGGCAAGGGCGTTACTCAGGCGAACGGCATTGCTCACGTCATCAAGGACAAGTGGGACCTGCAGGACGATGTAGCCGCCACTTGCTTTGATACAACCCTTTCAAATACAAGTAAGTTATTCACACAAATTGTTTCCCCCTCAAAAATTGCCATCTTTTTGTTTACTTTATATTTCGTGGTTTTACAGGTGAAAATGTTGGAGCGGTGACGTTGCTGTCCGATCTCTTGGGTAGTAGGCTCGTGGAAATTCCCTGCAGGCATCATATCCACGAGATCATTGCTGGCGCGGTCTACATCCAGTGCATGGGCGATCCAAAGGGGCCACTTTATCCCGACATTAAAATCTTGATAGAGAAGTGGGACTCACTGAAACTGCCTGACTACGAGAAGTGCCAGTCCAACAAGATGCTAGTGCGGAAGCTGGGGGTGGACCTTCAAAAGACCCTGGAATTTTGTCTTTCTGCTCTGAAGGTATGAAAAAGTTATTCTGCTGTGAGTACTTTTGACTATTGACCGCGTTAATACCCCATGCACCACAGGAGTGCATCGAGTGTATGGAGTATTGACATGGACAACAGTTTTTGCATCGCCACCACGCACGTCTGTAATTTTAAATTGCATTTCGCTCCTTTTTATTTTTCAGGATACTCAACCAAGAGAGAGGTATCGGGAGCTTCTGGAAGTGGTCGTCATGTTCCTGGGAGGCACTCCCCCGCGGGAGACTCGTCAAGCTATTTTCCGCCGTCCAGAGACAGCAGAGAGCGTGCGGTGGATGGAGCCCATCATCTGCTGCTTTCTCATCTGGATGCTCAAGAAGCAGTTGCCGTTTAAGCCCAGCCAAATCAAGAACGTCGAGAGGGTTCTGGTTTTTGCCGTCAGAGTCTACATTAAGTCCTGGTTCCAGTGCACCCGCGCTCCTCTGGCGCCAAGAAATGACTTGGAGCTTCTTCGAAACCTTATCAGGTAAATATTTATACGTCACGAATGCACGCGAGCGGCGTCTAGTTATAAGTTATTCTTACAAAAAATATATATATTTCAGGTTCAAGAAGGCCGATAAAGAGGTAGCAGAAGTCGCCGTCAAGAAACTGAGCAGACACCTCTGGTTCACAAATGAGGTTCTCAGCGGCCTAAGCTTCTTCGATGACGGGATATCGGTGGAAACTAAGCGGCAGATGGTGAAAGGACTGGACAGGCCTGCCAACCACGTCGTCCGGCCGCAGGTCGCGGACGTAGAGGCCTACGCGGAGCGGGACATGCCATGCTTCGTCACGGCTGGGACCCTGCGTCTGTTCAGCTGCTTCAAGCTGGACTCCAGTTTCCTGCGAGCGCAGGATCCCGCAGTGTGGCCTACCATCCCGGAGTACGAGCGGGCCGCGAAGGTCTTCAACGACCTGATAGTAGTCAACGACCCTGCGGAGCGCGGCGTGGCATTGGCAAAGAGGCTCAACTCCATCCTTACTACCAAAGAGGACAGAAAGCAAGACATTATAAAAGTTGTCCAAGACCATATGGCCAAACATCCAGGAAAAAGCAAAAAAAAGAGAACTGTCTAATTTGATTGTTTTCATAGTTAAACAATTTTTATGTTATTTGATTGTTACAATTATACACTGCTGATGTATACAGCTGATTAAACACAGTTTGCTACCTTCACCAACGCGTCCACTTGCAAAATAAAATAACCATAGAATTGCTTTTTTTATTGAGGCGGGGGATGGGGGCAAGGGCAAGGAGGGGACCGGTGGGGTAGGGGTCGGCCACCAAGGGGTAGGAGGGGAAGGGGGAGGGGCAGCAGCGCCCCGCCGCACATGCGCGCCGTGGCGGCCTGGCGGTTCTGGCCGCTCCCAGAGAGGTGCGCGCGCCGCGTGGGATTTTGAAGCGTTAGAGCGACCACTAAAAGTGATCCGATTCCGCTCAGATTTTGCACACTGACTTGTCATGAGGTAACCAACACTCTAGGACTGATGCCTGCCGGCGGCGGCACCTTCGGTTCTTTCCGGGGCTCCGAATAGGCAATTTGTATGAAAAATTCGAACTTTGAGGACGCAGAGCGACCACTAAAAGTGGTCTGATCGAGCCCATTTTTTTGAAGGGGTAGTTTGACATAAGACTGCACACAAAAAACTTGATGCACCGAAGTTCGGAGAATATCCCCATTTTGGGCCCCCCCCTAGGGGGGGGGGGGATCGCCAGCCGATAACAAGATTTTATGACACTCTTGAGAAGGATAAAATTTCGAAACTTTTATTTAGTTGTGTAGAAATAGACAAAACGACGTTATCGTCTGAAACATTTTTTCCCGAATTGCCATTAAAATTGCACGCCTCTGTGGTGGCGCATTTACTGTACTTGCCACAGTATTGGAGTGAACATGACGACCTAATTTTGGCAGGCACATGTGACTGCGGTTTATGAAGTTGGGTGGCACTGAGGAAGGAATAGTCGTGAACATCGCACAATTTTGAAACTAGGCCAATATTGAATACTTGAGAGTAGGAGCTGGGGAATTCCACACTACACGGAGAAAAATCGGGGCCCTCTAGGCAGCTTAACTTTCCGGCTGCATGTTTCCAGCTGTGGCAGCTAGAAAGTCAGCACCAAGCAGCACTACTAGGCAGCTACTGCTGCAAGCTCCGGATGTCGACTGCTTCACTCAAACTGCTGGCTGCTCAGCACGAAGGCGGGCAGTATGAGAAATAACGCAGCAGATGCACCACCGCGCCGTCAGCCACGACGAGCCAACGTCAAAAACTTGGAGCCTTAGCTCTCGCTGACGATATGTCACGACCATTTGGTGGGGTCACACAGCACATGCTTCCTCCGCGTGGCCCGAAGTTCTCGAGCCGCGCGGTGACATGCGCTACCTGACCCTGCCAAATGGTCGTGACATATCGTCAGCGAGAGCTAAGCCTCTAAATTTTTGACGTTGGCTCGTGGCCGACGGCGCGGCGAGAAGTCTCTTCTGCTGCGTGATTTCTCATACGGCTCATCGAGCTCAGTTCGTTGTCCGCGTGTCAGCAGTGGACACTCCAGCTGTATTCAGGAATTTGAGTTCTGACCTATCAGCAAGACTTCTAGCTGGTCCCAAAATCTGCAAACTTTCCGTCTGCAGCAGCTAAACTCTGCAGCCAGGACGGAACTTTTTTTTCTCCGTGTATTTCTTTTCGGCAAGGTGCGTTACTCTGGTGTGTGACCGATTCCATTCACCAGTGTAAATGAGATCAGCAAAATTAACCATCAGAACCATTACCATCAGGTAAAAACCGATTTGCTGCTGATCCTCTTTCGTGCACCTTCTGATGGTATTCTTAGCTGATAGTGTTTCACTTTCTGATCGTATTTACTTTTTGATCGTTCGCATAACCCTGATTGTAACAGCTCGCATCGTTCTTTTCCTGATCGTTTATATGTCAAATTAATGTGAATTCTATACTATGTGGGACATCGATAACGCGATTTGGAAGTATCAAGGGGGTGAAAACGCCGACTCCTATGTCAGTTTCGCGCTATCTCCCTCCGTTCTTGAGATAGCAAAAAAAAGTTGTCCGATCTGGATTAAATATAAACGGCCTTACTTAATTTGTGGGTTTATCAAATTTCGTGCAGAAATTCCAAAAACTTCTCAGGTTATAGCCACCGGAAATCCTGACCATCTTTCTGTATCTGATAGTACTATTTCTGATGGTGAACTATTCTGATCGTTTTCACGACAGAACCATCAGAATCACCGCATACCATCAGAGCAACAAAGGAACGATCAGACCTCAAGAATTACGATTAGAAAATGAAATACCATCAGACAAAAAACGATCAGCGTCTCTGTTTTACCATCAGAGATTTGGAACCACTATCGAAAAATCTAAACTAAGATCAGAAAACCCCCATTACGATCAGATAACCCCCCAAAACGATCAGAACTTCACAAATTTACTGATCTCATTTAAACTTGTGTTCATTTTTGGTGGAATGAAAGAAATTAAGTAGATCATTTCAAAAATGTTTCGTTTCTTTCTTTATCTCAAAAGTTGTCTGGCTTCTGAGCTTCTGAACTCAGCCGTGCCGTCGAAAGCCGAATCACGAATAGCAGGCCAGACACGAGGAGTGACGCCACCGTCTTTTCTCAACCCCGTATGTCAGATATACCACAGGGCCACAAGGTCCGCGGCAGGCGCCTACCCACCCTCACCTTATTCAGGACATCGCGCACGCGGGAAAACTGGTGCCAAAACAGGCAGGAGCAACAGCGGACGAGGGTCGAGCAGCAGTTGATGAGGCCGGCTACGATGGCGCTGACGCCGTGCGTGTTGCTCGTCGAGTTGGCGGACTGTTTGCAAATCGAGGTCTTTAATTTAAACTGTATTGATAGAGATAACAGGCACGCAAAGTTTGTGTTCTTAATCATTATTTCTTATTATACACCGATCTGCAACCAGTACATTTGCAGTTAAATGAAGTTCAATGATCATCTCACAGCGAGCGCTTTGATCATGATCAGTGATCTGGTTCAGTGATGAGGCCGAATAATGTCACGTCCACGAGCCTTCTTCGAAGCAACCAGCAACATATCGCTTTTGAGAAGTCGGGAGATCAATCAACGCCCGAGTACAAATGTGGACTATCGTAACTGTGTAATGGAATTGATGTGGCAGTTTGGGCTTTGGAAATGGTTATCGACTACTAAAAAATCGATTTATAAAAAACTGGCAAAAAAATAATTCATCAAATTCAGCCATACTACCGTTTCCCTCTTTTGGATGTAAGATCTAGAAAGAGTATGATTTTAAAAAAAATTATAGTATAGTGTGAATTTTTCGTATTTCCACTTTGGCTCCCTTCGTCTGCCAGCTCGTGTTAATTGCATTTGATTGACAGTGAGACTTAGCCTTAGGCCAAGGTAGACGCACCTCCACCTCATCTCACATGGCTCACATCAGACGTGCGTGTATACCCTCTTGAAAATGAGATGAGCTGACCTAGGGCAGGTGGGTTTCTTGGGGTGGCCAATTTGGGGCAGATTACGTTATGTTCGAGGGCGACAGTCTATAGCGGCATCAGACGACGAACCTTTAACGCGTCAAACCCGCAGTGCAAGATCGTGATGCCCAGATGAAGTGCGCAGGAATAGACCCACCAGCCGGTCGACATCCGCATCTGAACAGTCGGTCGCTTTGAGGATCCCTCGCATGACGGCAGAGCTGATGTCTCCACTAGAGGCAGCAAGCCCGTAAGTCGAAGTATTCGCAGTGGCAGGCAGGGAACAACTGCCGTGCAAGAGGAACGAAATTGCCGCCATTGGTTCGGAAGATGTACTATGCAACACTAGTTTATCCCTGAAACTTAAAGTAGCCTCAGCGAAACCCTAGAAATTTTGACCTAATGGGTGCAAATTTGGGTCTTTCTGCCCCCCCCCCCCCCCCCCCCCAACAAGACCTTTATTTCCAAAAGTGAAAACAGTGGCACACTGCAAATATTTGAGCTGACAGGGCCGTTATGTCCCAAGAAAATGTGTTGATCTTTGAATAGCGCCTTACGCTGTATTTTAGCCCGTCCCGACACGTTTCTTTAGAAACGGTAGGAGCCCGGCTCATAGTCTGATGCCGCATGTTCGTTCGGGCGGACGTGTGTTCGCCGACTTATCGTTCATAGAAAAACTTCAAATTTTGAGGATCAACTACTTTTTTAACGGTGGCAACAATTTTCGCTTTGTATCGCATTTTTGATGAATGAAAATTAGTCTGTTTTTGTTTTTTTGAGGTTAGGGTTGGCCGCCGCGCGCACACCATTAGCATCGCGGCGCGCACAGGGACGGGCTCAGGTTAACGATTTTAATCGTAACAAATACATCTGCTTTTAGGCACTTCTAGGGAGACTTGAGGCGGGGACCCAAGGCCCCCGCAAACGCCGCCGGCAGGCCAAGCTGGCCAAGTCCCCCTGTCAAACCGAGGTGCCGGAGGAACGCAACGGAACTGGCACCGAGATTGACGGAAGGGACGGGCCAGCTTGTTTAAGCATACGGCTCATCACAGTGTATAGAAGCGACGATGCCGAAAGTAAAATTGGACGGTCGCCAGTCCGGCGCCTTCGCCTGATCGTAGCGCCGCAAGTGGTGTACTTTTGAACTCAGCCGTGCTGTCCAGTGCCGCTTCACGAAAGGGGCCAAATGCCAAATGCGGGGAGTGATACCACCGTCTCCCTAGACCGTGCTACGGGAACTCCCATATGCATTAGCATGTGACTGATACGCTTAGGGTGCAGCTGCGATGAATGTTTAGTAACGATACGCGTACGCCGTATCGTTTCTTAACACCTTGCAGTGTACGCTTCAAATGGGTGTAACGTCACCCCTTGTGTTCGTTATGGGGAACTTGGTGAGTAAGTACTAGAAGAAAGATGATGGAGTGTGGACCGACACCAACAATGCCTCCTGAGCTTTTACAAACTCTAAAAATTATCACTGTCGGTCGAATCCAACGACATCTAAATCGAAGCCGTAAGAATATTTTATAACTTTTCGTCTTTTGCAGTTTTTGTAGGCCCGGACTAAAACACAGATATCTTCGGTTCATATCAGTACGCGGCCAGTCCCTCACTGTGATATCAAAATCGTGACGTTTCATACCAACCTTTGAAAGTTGTGTCGTCATGGCAGTCCTGCACACTGTCTAGCGAGTAAGCGTCTTGAACGCTATCCCATGATGACCTCTTCCGAGGAGGAAGACTGGCGTTGCGATCACTGCTGTTGGCACTCATCGCAGGCGTATCTGTCACCCTTCGAATTCAGGATTCTCGTCATACAAAGTTAATAGAAGCATCTGAATCTGAACTAACGGGACGTAACTTTCATCGCGCACCGCTCAGATGCCGCCCCTACGATGTCCTGCCCGAACTGCTTCACCACTCTCGGCTATTGTTATCGACCACAGCACTAATCATGCTCAGGCATTCAACCCCCGCGCCACTATAAAGCGCATGGGCGCCTTCCTGGCAATCACCTTGAGGGGCCTTTCAAATCACTGTTTCTGAGTTTGCAACGTACACCAGAAAATTTTGGATCCGTGAAACGTTGCAGAAAACAGTGATGGTCTTCAAAATTTTGTGTCTTCCACCACATATTTGTAATGTCCATCACGAGATTTGTACGGATCACCACAAAATGACAATGCTGAACCGATCGGCACAAAATTTTGTGACGACTCTACACAAAATTGACATTTTTTGAATTCTGAATATTGCTTTCCATGGACGCCAAAAAATGAATCGCAGTCCCTTCATCTTGTATGTCTTGTTTGGCACGTCTGAATGTTACTTTTTCTGGTTTGGTTCGCAATTTGTATTATAGACAAAAAAATCGCACTGAGTTCAATACAGCAAAAGATAAATTACTTACTGATTCTCTTCGAAGGTTGAGTTGTGCGTTTACAACTACACATTATATCACTTAATACTCCACTTAATTTGCCCCAGGACTATTAGGTAGGTCACAAGAGCCAGCGCAAACTGCAAAACATAGTGAGCTGTCATTAGTATCTCTTTAGCAACCACAGCACAGCCCCGATTCTCGGCTGCTTTCTCATCGTTTTTAAACCGAGACGCAGTCACAAAAGACACACAGATTGCACGCTGATCCGAAAAGAGTGGCAAAGCCGGAGGCAACAATACCTTAGCCGAAAAAGGAAATCCGTAGGATCGTTATGCTTCAGAAATGGATGAAAGTGTTATTGATTTATTGCTACCATTATCGTCACGATAGGATATTCTGTTCTTAGTAAATAAAGCACATTCTTATTGCAGTGCGACAACACAAAGTTGGAAACGGCACCCAGCAACGGTAGATACTTAATCACAAGTGCCACGCTTGTATAAAAGCTCCGACAGGGAGTTTAATGCCCTACACATACCTAAACTCTATGCAATAGTGCCGGTGAACTGAATACGACAGAAATAGTAGGTATTGCATGGTCAGTGTTTCTGCTACTACAGGTTTTAACGTGGTATTACGGGTAAAACAAGTATTTTCGGTATTGCTGCGGTAAAACAGGACTAGTACTACAAGGTATTGGAGGTAGGGGACGTGTACAGGGTACAGTGTGCTGCAGCGGTCTCTCGCCCCTCGGTGGGATGCCCTGCCTACCCACTAAATCCTCATACACAAATTTGTGCATAGCTCCGTGCCTACTTAAACATGCACATGCGCAAGCTTGCGCACAGTTTCAGAGGTTAGTTCCGCACTGGAAGGTTTTCACTTTTAACCGTTCCTTTTTGTCCGCTTCATACGAATGGAACGTCAGAAAAACTTGCCGAACGGAGAAGAGTGTAGTCGATTGGCAGCTGGAAAGGCTCTACTGCGGCGTTGTGGTGCAGCATTTGAACGGAAAAGTTGGTAAGCTAGAATTAAAAAAGTGGTATGCTGTTAGGCGACGTGCACATATTACGTCATCACCTTTTGGCCTCCTGCGGACCTCTCCTCTTCGCATGCGCCCTCGTCATCGGCCGTTAGCCCCCCCCCCCCCCTCTGATAACGTAGTTTTTCAGGTTTTTCACTTAACTGAGTTAGAGACAAGTGCTGGGGGTTCTCCTGTCAGCCATAACTTTTTACAGCTATACAGATATAAAATGAAATAATTTTTTTTACACCCCTAACTTTTTTACTCATAATTTTTTATTAATATAACAAATTTAAAATTAAAATATTATAAAAAATAATTTTTTTATAATTTGGCGTATTAGGGAACTTGGCCGCCCTGGCGGCACGCATACATGGCCGTCGCCACCGACTCAAAGCTGCCCAATAAAATGCGCTACCGCAACAACAAAAAAAAAAACTACACAATTATACAAACGCTAACTGTTCAGTCAACTAATATGTCCAAGTATTCTGAAGCCACTCAAAGTTATCATTTTGAAGTACAGGAAATTCTTTAATTGCTTTGGACTGTACCACGTTCTCAGGCTGCAGATCACAGCCCTCGTCCTCTTCGGCCCACTTTACAGCGGGGTCCGGGAATCAACCACCGCGGTACGTCATCATTACGGAAGAATCACGGGAAGAATAAACGGCGCTCTGCGCATGCACACGAGGTGGAGGGGGTACCCACATTCTCGCGCCCAGCCAATCAGAGGCCGTTTCCTTCTTCCCGTCATTTTCTACCGAGCCAGCTCTGATACAACCTATTTGGAAGCTTCTGATGTCAGTTATGCGTTTGAAAGCTACACAAATTTAGTATTTGGTCAACCGGCTGACGTACGCACATTTGACAGGTTTCCAAGTGTCCCTAAGTGACTTCGTCGGACTTCGTAGACCCAAGAAAGTCCAATATATCGATTGCTGTCCCGTGGGGCCCTCTACGGCCAACCGTTTAGGCTCCTGAGCCCTCTTAAAAATTCTTCCAAAAATGTGGACTTTTGGAATCAGGATTTCCTATAACGCATTTCTACATAGGTGTGAGAATAAGAAACTTTTTGACCGAAAATCTCTGAATATACCCGCATGCGGGTATAAAACTCGTTCGAGCGGTATAGTCCTACGACATGGGTAAACAAGGAGAAAATGTGACCAAAATGAGTTGTTAAAGGGCAAGAGACCCTTTCTTTACCATGTCTAGAATGATAGTATTTTATCAAATTATAATTGTTCTGAGATCACAAATTTTTTCTCATTCTAGTGGGAGTTAATGACAACAGATGCATGGATGATGACGAACGTTAATTAAATTGCGCACTGCCTTCTGTCCTCTCGAGCTCCGTCACCGCGTCCACGAATAACTTCCAACTCCCAAAACTCGAAAACGGCCCATCAATCCCCTGTACACCATTGACATGTCTAAATTCAAAGCTGGTCTTCCCTCTGCGCTAGGACTTACAAAAATTTTCACAAAAAACCTAGTTTTTTTAAAATAACATTTGCAAACATTGAAGCCAAAATAAATGACAAAGCACATAGAAGTTTAGTAACTTTCAGCGCGAATGACGTTCCTATTTCAGAAAACGAAACTGCGAAAGTAGGACGACTAATCTCATCTTCAACATTTTCTTGATTTTCTCAAAATATTACGAACAAAGTCGAAAAAAAAAACATAAGCCGGCGATGTTGCTCCGAAACCGGAACGAACCACACCATTATCATCCATATGTCTGTTGCCACTGAAAAGTTAAGGGGGGTCTAAATTCATCAGCAGGACCGGGTGTAAATACCCGTTCCTTCTTACCATGTATATGGATGGTATGGTATGTGTATGTAAAGAACGGGTAAAAAGAATTGTTACTGCCGGCGGCCGGCGCGTAGGCAGATATCTCGTTGCACGTCGGCAACATCAACGTGTTCAGGGGCGAGGGGTCCACAACTCGAGACAAATCAGTGTACACATTTTCAAACAAACACAATCATCGATCGAAAATCTTAAAAACTGCATTACCATGAGGCTTGAGCTACATTACAAGTCTAAAAACTGCCGTGAAACGCCAAACTAGACTAAAATTTTAAATCTATCGCAAATTAGCTGCAACAGTAGACACAATCAATTTACGATTCTGGACAGAGTTGTGGACCCACTTGATTCGCCAGTAAAGTATTAAAGTATTGATTTGAACATGCGGATGGCGACAAGCTGCAGTGATGAGAGGCCGACATTGGGCAGGGCAGTCTGATCGGGCCTGACAAAGACAAAGCGACGCGACGAACGAGCGAGACAGAAACCTTTCGGGTCGACCAAGACGCGCATGATAGTTTGGCAATGGTTCTTCCGGACGTTCATCCACTTGTCAAGCCTGTTCACGTTCTATACATACCTCACGCACTTCGCGTCTTGTCAAATATGTGCTGTTGAGAATAGCGTGGACGCGGTAATGTGTCTTTGCAGCCTGAGCAGTGGAACAGAATGTGGAGATATAATACAAGCTATATTTCCTATGCATGCACAGAAGAAAAGGCATGCCCACACTGCCAGCTGGTAGGACATAATTCTACCCTCCCGCAATAGTCAAGAAAAGTTCATGAGCACTCTCAGAGACAAGCAGAATATTTTACATAATACGAGGAGTATTTTCGTTTTATGCAATCGTCTCACACATACTTTTAATTTGGTGTTTCAAGCATTTTTAACAAGATATATGAACATAACTTCGATGTACGTAGTAGCACAACTATAATAAGTAGCAGGTACAATAAAATGACAATAGTACGTAGAATTTTAGTACAGGTTGTAATTGTTTAAAATGGTATGTATAAAAGTACATAAGCCTCTGAGAGTGTAGTCTGCATGATCTCATGTGCAGACACGACACGAGGTTGCGGTCTGGGTCGTAAATCCATAGGAAGGAGCGTAGGAGCGTGCATTGTTTTGGTTTTACCGACACTAACCCTTGTTCAGTTTGATACATGGCGTTCTATGTATACAAGGTGTTTCTCCTCGTGAGGTCATCCACTTAAGGGTGGAAAGGGGACACTTACACAAGTATTTTTCGCTTAAGAACCCACGGGGCGCAAATATCACGTTGCAGTGTTACTTCTGTTCGTTGTGCTCCTGGATGGTAGGCAACCCATCGAGCACGGTGCGCCTCGCCGACCCCTCCCACCCCACTGCAGCCTCTTTTCCCTTAGCTGGAACTTTCTCGGGAACGGTTTGTCACTTTTAATTACTGTCAACTAATTTTTTGACAAAGTCTTTTCAAAAAAGCGGAATACCACAGGAGAAAAAATCGTGTAAGGTTATTTTGACATCGCGATCCCGACCGCTGGACTGGGCGAGGGGGCCATGTGTCGTGGCCAGCAAGATCCCCTTGACCTTGCCCCCTTTGACTTCTTCCTGTGGGGCGCCATGAAGGCCCTCGTGTGCGACACTCCGGTTGGAAGTCAGGACAATTTGTGGATCGTGATGGCCGGGGAATCCATCCGCCAAAACAGCGGGTCGCAAATTTCATTGCAGTTGGTGAGGACACTTTGAACATTTGTAACCATGTTCTGATTTTGTTTTTCTGTTGAGACTGAATTTTGTTTATGTTATGACGAAGGATTTTTCTCGTTTTGTTGTCTGTGTTTGTTAAAGACATTGTCAAAAAATGAATTGACAGCAATTAAACGTGACAAGCCGTTCCCGATAGAATTCATTTCAGCTGGGGAAATGAGGCTGCAGTGGGGTGTACCATGGGGCGTACCATGCTCGATAGGGTGCCTACCATGTAGGCGCACAACGAACAGAAGTAACCCTCGTAACCCGGCGCGGATCCAGGAGCCACTTGTGGGGGGGGGGGGGGGGGGCAAAGGGGTTTTGCCCCCCCCCCCCCCCCCCCCCGTATCCGCGCCCATGGGTTCCTATGCCAAAAATACTTCTGTATGTGTCCCCTATCCACCCTGAAGTGGGTGACCTCACGAGGAGAGACGCCCTGTAGTTGAAAATGAGTACAGGCGAACGGCAAACCTACTTGTCTTCTGGTGAGCTGGCCAGCACGCACGGCCAGGTGAGCGCCGCCCAAGCTGACCAACGCCACGATGACGAACCCGATAAATTGAACCGGCATTTCGCGGGCGAGGATGCCACTGATGACGATGAAGCCGCTGACGAGCACGAAGATGAAGTCCATGAGCAGCACGGCCATGATCTGCAGCCCGAAGCAGCGCGCCACATCGCGCAGCAGGCGGCACGCGAGCACGTGGCGACGCCGGCAACACGAAATGCGGCGAGACTCGTCCGCCTCGTTCAGGTAAGTCTGCATTTGCGACGTCACCTCAGCCAGCGGGGAGCAACACGCACATTGCAACCACTGTTTTTGTTGTTGGTTTTGAAAATGCACCTCGAATTCACCTTACCATTACCGCGTGCTGACGATCTCGAACGGCAGAGCAGATGTCCGCGAGCTGATCATTGAGCAGCATAAATGTTTGTCGCACACGGAGCACTATATGCGTCAGTAGGAGTTTCTCGAGAACCATCATGATCCCTAAGGTTAATATGGCCACTGGAATTCGGACTAACTGCGACAGAAGTTGAGAGGGATGTCAGTGCCTCATAAAATAAGGAATTACAGTCTGGAAGGCTGGAAACCAATGCAGCCAATGCAAGCCGTTTTCAATTAAAGCGGTTTTGTAAAATTCAATTTCAGAGAGGAAAATTGGTTTGAGCCTCGGCGCAGATTCTAGAAACAACAAAAAATGCCACTTGTCGACATTGTCCGGCGTTTTTGGATGAGAAGGACGATTTTCAGTCCCTAGAAATGACGTGCTGCGTGTTGCGAGATCTGCCATCGCATTTTAAAGGTGTAAGCTGTTAAGATATCGACTTCTCCGTCGACGGGGTTATTGTTGAAAGATGGAACCTCAAGAAATTTGCACGGACATGTTTCTGCCCCTATTTAATAGTCGCAGATCGAACGAGTTGAAGTAAACGTTAAAACGAGCTTAAGTTTTCAGCATGTTTAGCTTTTTAGAGCTTAAAAGAAAGGCGTCAACGTAGGCCGCCACGAAGGAACCCTGAGGGCCATTGTTACCCAGAACAGGCTGCGTTCTGTCAACATGGTTGGTGCCGCGTGCTCAGCATCATTTGCGAGACCATATCGGCTCCTAAGTAGTGAAGTCGTCGAGGGGTCCACAACTCTGCCGAAAAGTGTACACTGATTGTGTTGATTGTGTCGACTGTTGCAACTTATTTGCAGAACATTTAAAATCTGAGTCTAGTAATGGCGGTTTACGGCTGCTCTTAGCCCTAAAATGCAGCTGAAGCCTCATGTTTATGCAGTTTTTTAAGATTTTTAATCGATGATTGTGTTTGTCTAAAAATGTGTGCACTGATTGTCTCGAGTTGTGGACCCCTCGGAAGTCGTAAAACCGTATATTCAACATGCACTGTACACGACCCTTCATTGCGCTTTCGAAACGCAATGCTATCATCATTTTGTAGTTTGCGCATCAAGGCGGGACATCATCGGGTCAGTGCCGAGGCAGCGTCCGGATGTTGGGGGAATCAAGTCGAACCGTTGAAGAAGTGCTGACTGAGCGTCAGTCTCACAGTGTTAGCAGGTGGTAAATTAATAATAACAATTACCCACCTCCAACTTAAACGTCCGTGCAACCTTCAGGGTCAATCCCACCCCGCAGACGCAGTAGATGCTGACGGGGCAAAGCTCAATAAGCACAGTCGTGACCCCAGGCTGGCACTGCGGTGCTGCCGTCATGGGGCTGCTCAGTACTGTGGGTAGGAGCGCTGCCTTGCGGAAGGAACCCAAGAAAAGGGCGACGGTCGTCGTGAAGAACGCCATGACAACCGTCAGGACCACGCAGAACACTATCGAGGACCTTTCCTCCATCATCAGCAGCTCGATCATGGAGCAGAGCAGTTCGCCAAAGACGACGGCTAATGCCAATGGAAGGAGTGTGCAGTACACACGGCTGATCACGTAGGCCGCCCGACGGGGACAGCCGTAAGAATCTGAGCGGGAGAGACGGCAGTGTGCCAAATTCTTAACGACCATGGCCTCTGTTCCCTCCAAAGGGTCTTTATGGCAGGAATCCGTAACTTAACGTAACGCGTAACGCGCGTAACGTCACGTATACCATGCGTAACGGAATGCGGTTAAATTTTTAGTTATACGTCATTTATTAAAAGTTTAATACTAATACAGGCGCTGGTTATTCTTAGATAAATTGTACACTGGGCGCCAAAATTAGCGGTCCACTTGTGGTTGGCGCTACCATTTTTAAGTTTTTCAAGATAGAACCTTGAAATTTAGTACAGACCTGCCCCCAACATTGGTCTCGAGCCTCCCGAAGCGCCAAGTTCATGGGCCACCCCCTCCGGCTGCAGCCACCCCTTAAGTGTGGCAAGGTCGAAAAACGCCGTGAAGGGGATAATTAATACCCATTTGTAGGGCGAAAATTGAGAAAATTGCAGTCAGTGTGGCATTACCCTGATGGGGATCTTGGACTAGTGTTGGACACATCCTCCATTCATCGTCCCGTCCCGTCCAAAAGAGCCTTGTCCGGAATTTGAAACACGTTAGGCAACCGAACTGGTGTCCAAGAATCCGACCACCTCTAGATCCAGAGATCTCTAACCATGTCCGAGTCACTCAACGCTGTCCAGACTTGCCCTACCCTTTCCTAGGCTCGTCCAAACGTGTCCAGGTACACCTAACGCTGTCCAGACTCGTCCCACTCTTTCCTAGGCTCGTCCAGACGTGTCCAGGTGCACCCAGCGCTGTCCAGACTCGTCCCACTCTTTCCTAGGCTCGTCCTGACGTGTTCAGGTACACCCAACGCTGTCCAGACTCGTCCCACCCATTCCTAGGCTCGTCCAGACGTGTCAACATAAGATAATAGATGTTTTCCCGGGTGAAAAGAGTCGTGTATGGGACCATATACGAATCGCATATAATTGTATACAATCTTATATGGCCGTATATATGATCCAATACATGAGCTGTATATGAAGTCGTATATGGGTCACATACAGCCACATTCACATATACAACCATATAGGAATCGGTCGTTTAAGGTAGGCATTGTATACGGGTTATTACATGAGTTGTACATGGTCTCGTATACGATCCATATACACTTGTATACGGCCCAATTTGTTTATACAGATTATGTATGGCCCCATTTACAATTATATACGATTCGTATATGGTCCCATATACAACTCTTTTTACCCGGGTTATAATCACAAACACTCAAAGCGTTTACTAAGTTGTGAGCTAGTTTCTCTGATTTTAGTGCAAAACATTATATGATGTCGAAATGTGATTGAAGCGTATTGGGAAGACAGAGTACTCTCAGAGCCGTCATTTGTGGTTTTTAGCCCGTCCCGACACGTTTCTTTAGAAACGGCAGGAGCCGTGATGCCGCATGTTTGTTCGGGCGAACGTGTGTACGCCGACCTATCGTTGACAGAAAAACTTCAAATTTTGAGGATAAACTCCTTTTTTTAACGTAGAATCACGCACGGTGGCAACAATTTTCGATTTGTATCGCAATTTTGAGAAATGAAAATATACCTGTTTTTGTTTTTAGAGGTTAGGGTTGGTCGCCACGCGCACAGTGACGGGCTCAGGTTAACGATTTTAACCGTCACGAATACATGCTGTCGGGCACTTCTGGGGAGACTTGAGGCGGGGAGCCGAAGGCCGGCAGGCGAAGCGACGGGCCAGCTTGTTATAAATCTTTAATAAGCCAGGCAGAGACGAGCCCACCCAAATCGAGCCTTCACTCGAGACGCAGCCCAACACACACACGCCATGCGGGACTGCGTACTTCAAGTCAGAGTGTAATAGGGGGTGGCTGTTGAGAGACGTGGCACGCTGGATTGGTCTGGACAAGTCTGGACGCAAGAGTCGGACTGGAAAGCACTGGACATAGGATGACCTTGAACAAGTCTAGGCGCAAGGAGGGATCGCTGTTCGACGTCGTTGGAACTGGATTGCACTGGACACGTCTGGACGTAGAGAGGGGTCGCCTTTGGACGACGTGGGACACTGAATAGGGTGTTTCGGAGAAGCTCATACCGGAAGTGGAGAAGACGCGTTTATTTCTCCGAAATACCGTATTGGTCTGGACAAGACTGGACAAGGGTGGGCGTAGAAAGAGGTTTGCCTTGGACCTCGTGGGACACTGAGCTGGTCTGAACAAGTCTGGACGTGTGTGGGACTGTTCTGGAAGGGATCGGAAATTGGACGGCCACAGACAAACGTGGACGTAGAAAGGGCCCGCCGTTGGACGTCATGGGACACTGGATTGGTCTGGACAAGTCTGAATGCATGGATGGGACGCCTCTGGACGTTTATGGGCATTTGGGACGATCTGGGACAAGTCTGGAAGAGTGGGCTTTGTAAGGACATTCATTAATGGACATCGGACGGCCGTGGACACGCTTGGAAGTATAGGTGGGACGTCTCTGGAAGAAACTGGACATAGGATGTCCCAGGATGAGTCTGGACGCGAAGGTGGGACGACTTTGGAACAGTTTAGACCGAGGGAGTAACGACTTCAGGGTTCCGACAGACAGTCGTTGAATAATCCGGGTAATCCAGAGTAATCCGAGGTAATCTAGGGTAATCCTTAGTAATCCGGGTAATCCGAGTAATCCAGGTAATGCGGGGTAATCCGGAGTAATCCGAGGTAATCCGGGTAATCCGAGTAATCCAGGTAATGCGGGGTAATCCAGGGTAATCCGAGGTATTCCGGGTAATCCGAGGTAATCCGAGGTAATCCGAGGTATTGCGGGTAGTCCAAGTAATGCGGGGTAATGCGGGGTAATCCGGGTAATGCGGGGTAATCCGATGTAATCCCGGGTAATCCGAGTGGGTAATCCGAGGTAATCCGGGGTAATCCTGGTAATCCGTAATCCGACAGACACGATATTTAGGAGTCGTTACCCCCTCGGTTTGGACGTGAGCGTTCGACGCCAGGAAAACGCCAGGACGTGGGACCCCGTCTGGACAAGTCTGGATAGATTGCATTGGACGCCTCTGGACAGGTTTAGGACCTTGAACATCCATGGACATTTATCTGGAGACAGTTGGGACGGGTTAGGGCAGGCTTGGAGCACGGTGGACAAATCCTGACACCTTTTGGGAAATCCGGACTTCGTCCAAATCCCCATCAAGGTATGGGTGCCTAAAACTACCAAATCTCGCATTTCAGCACTCTCCGACCATCTCTTAATTTTGGAGGGGGTTAGGGGTATTTTTTGAGTTAGCGGTGGAGCGGTTGCAAAATTGATCGGCAGCGATAGACTCTGGGGTTCTGATAATGATCCCGCGACTCAGATCAACCCCTTAAAAGTCCTAAAATTCCGAAAAAAAACTGAAAAATTATACACTTTTTAACAATATCTTCTTCCTTCCCTTTCGTGGTCTCCTGATACAGGAAGGAAGGCGCAGAAGCCGATTTTGTAAGGTTCCAACCTTTAGGAAAAAGACGTCAGACTGGGAAGTCGGTATCTCAACGACTTCAACCCCTAAAATGCTGCAGCGTGTACCCCTGCAAGCCATTTTTGAACACAGTAAATTTTAAAAACGGATTTTTTAGACCAGAAATGGTTTGATGCTGAGCGCAGGCGCCTGAAACATCGAAAAAAAAAGCGACGCGCTATCGTTTCCAGGCGTTTTTGGAACTGAAAGGTCCTTTGTTTGAGTCTCACTTCTTAACGATGGCATTTTTTTAAATGACAAAATTAAACTCAGGACTCAGGAGTCACCCCCTAATAATTTACCCCACTTTGCGGGTTTGGACCACCCTAAAATATCACGTCATAAAACGTTAACGTTTATACGGTACGATTCATTAGCCCACTCTAAATGATACCAGGAACGCCGTTAGAGGCTGTTAACATATTACGTCACACAAGAGGGGTCCAAGTCAAATGTGACAGCCCTATCTTGAATGCACGGGAAGGTCAGGTTAGCCCCGTGACAATGGGGGGGGGGGGGGGGGGGGGGCTAAAATATTGCCTAAGTAGTGTGATGTTATATGTGAATAGCCCCTTATTGACCCGGTTGCAGATTTGACTCAAATATTAATGCCTTCCTTAAACTCAACATGACAGGCTGATTTTCGTCTTTTCTTGACGATTGACGGTCTTTTTATTTAACGTTACAACGGCATCACAATCGGTTGCAGTGCGTTCGTAGCCGTTGAATCTCTAATATATATATATATCCGTAACAGTTAATCTGTTAACTTCTCATTGAAGTAATAGGATGATAAAGTTAAAAGTCGGTGACGTTATTTGCCCTGAAGGCCGTTACAAATTCATCGTTATAACTTTAACGTACGCCACAACGTAAAAGTTACAGATCCCTGCGAAAGGGGTGCCCCAAGGGAGCTCCACAGGTGATCGTGATCCTTTTAGACAAGTTTCACACAAAATTTAATGTTTTGAATTTTATGTACAACTGCGGACTATTTTTATTAGATTTTGTCACTGTTAAAAAAATACTCATTATTCAGTGAAACGTTTTCAGACACGACGGTCGGAAACTCAATTGGGATTGTTGTGCTGATAATTCGGTCCTTTGTTCTGACAAAGTTCGGAGAGCTTTGATTCAAAGTATTTCGATTTTCGCAGACCATATTCGATCTGAATCAACAGAGAGTCCTGAAATAAGGTACGCGTCCTGGGGGAGAAGGCGGACGGTCATGCCGTCCCTTCAAATACGTTCCGTAGCCGTGACGGCAAGGAGGCCGGACTGACAAACAAAAAGTCCTGAGTTCAATACTACCCAAGGTTCAACCCACAAACAGATTTACGATTTAGTGGCATACCTACATCGGAATCTTCGTGAAACAAGGATTCTGAATATGTAAAAATAAGTTTTTTTTTTAGATAGGGTTAAGAGCAGGCATGTTAACGTTGCTTTTTAAATGTAACACGTTATAGTGACCGTTGCTCTCTGAGCACAGTTACGTTATCTCGCTACTCGTTACAGTGCCGGAAATAGTTAAGAAGTTTCGTCATTGCAATGGATACGTAACGGCGTCTCTAGGTTGTGCAAAAATGCAAAACAATTCTAAAATACAGCATTAGAAAATTTTAAGGTAAAAATCCACAACTGTAGCGATTGATTTTAACACTTTGAGTTTAAATTAAAAGTCACTTAAAGCACAAAGCACTTATTGTTCTGAGAGATGCGTGAAAATATCAAAGGCCCATTCAGTTAGCTCCAACACTGCAAATCGACGAGAAACCTCCTTGAGTGACATGAAAATGCGCTGCTATTATTGCTAAGGTAAAGGCGTGACGCTTTGAAAACATTTTAAGGGGCGACAATTTTGTACGCGCTTGAGACAAAATAACCAAGTGCCGCTCACCCCAGAGCATCATCCGTCAGCGCCACCCTATCGCTCAGCCAACGATCACGGGGAATAAAACGTATTCTGGGATTTTTAGCTAAAATGGTTTGGAAGTTGTCTCCTGGCATAAGCGTTATCGGCCCCGAAAAAATATCGGAAATCAGAGGGCTTGGGAGCCCCAACCACGAGAGGATGAGTGATGTTTGCCCGCATGTCCTTGCGGGCCTTTGTGGATAGCGAAGCCCTTACTACTCGGTTGGAGCTGAAAAGAAGTTTTTGTCAGCCTTGTACGGATAAGTGACGTTTGCCCAGTAGGGCCTTACAGAGCCTGACTGCCACCGGCAGGCCATGGTAGGGCTGCGCCAGGCGTGCAACAGTGCTTTGCGATGACCAAAACTTGTTACGCCCCGACGTGGTCTGGCTTACTCCTACCTTGCAAATATTGAGGCACGTGAATTTTTGGCTTCGATAGTATTTCTATGTGACAAACTATTGTCGAGTGAGGCCAGTGGGGGTATCTAGGCTTCACTGTCACTCGTCAAAATAAAAACACACCTTTACGGCAGGTAGGAATCAACCCCATTATCCTGGCGAACGTCAGTAGGATCCGTAGCCCATCCGTCCCTCGCATCTTCGAGACAGCGGCAAGCTTCATTTCGGTCTGTTACAATGAGTGACCGACATGTCCCGAGCAAAGAAACGCTACAACAAATCAGTCGGTGAATTAATGCACACGCGTTCGAGGAGTGTGGAGAGTCCTCGGCACGGATTCTACGAGTAATTTTCGCCAGTACATAGTTTAAATAAAAAATATTACGATGAAAGGTCTTGGGAACCCAAGCGGACACCTGTTGAAGAGACCGCGGACAGTCCGTTGCGTCGCCGATCGAAGCAGGAGAAACACTGCCGGCAATAGGGCTGTGAGCACCAGGGTACTGATCAATATCCGCACGGCGTCACGCATTATCACGCTCAACGCTGATTAGACATGATGTAGATCTGGAAGTGAACAAGCTGGCCCGTCCCTTCCGTCAAACCTCGGCGCCAGTTCCGCTGCGCTCCACCGGCACCTCGGTTCGACAGGGGGACTTGGCCAGCTTGGCCTGCCGGTGGCGTTTGCCGGGGCCCCCAGCCTCAAGTCTCCCTAGAAGTGCCCGATAGCACATGTATTTGTTACGAATAAAATAGTTAACCTGACCCCGTCCCTGTGCGCGCCGCGATGGTAATGGTGTGCGCGCGGCGGCCAACCCTAACCTCAAAAAGCAACAACAAAAATTTTCATTAATCAAAAATGCGATACAAATCGAAAATTGTTGCCACCGTACGTGATTCTACGTTAGGAAAGGAGTTTATGCTCCAAATTTGAAGTTTTTCTGTGAACGAAAGGGCGACGTACATACTTCCGAACGAACGAACATCCGGCATAAGACTTTAAGCCCGGCTCCTGCCGTTTCTACAGAAACGTGTCGGGACGGGCTGCAAATCGAGAGGATTGAGGTCCGGCCAACGGGCGGGCCAGCGGAGCGGACAGGCCCTCCCCTCCCAATCCATCGACCTGGGAATGCAGCATCAAGTCCATCCCTAGCGACCTGCGTGAAGTGTGCTGGGTGCTGGTGCCCCGTCGTGTTGAAACCACATGGTCTGCCTCATGTTTAGCGGGACGTCCTCAAGGAGCTCCGGTAATGCAGTTCGGAGAAATGCAGCGTAGTCCTGACCATTGAGCCGCGCCGGCCTATCAAGTGCTCCCCCACGATATCAGCCCAAATGTTGGTGCGAAACTTGTCTTGACGACCATGCTCGTAGGTGGAATGTGGATTCTCTTCGGCTCACTCGTGGAGGTTGTGAGAATTGATTGGCCCGTCCTCTGCGAAAGTTGCCTCGTCAGAGTACAACATCACAGGTGGATTGTTTCCCTGCGCCTGCTGCCTGCTAGTACCGGGCTGGTACCAATTGCAAAACTCAACGCGCCGCGGGTAATCCTCCGGCTCGAGGGTCTGGACCTTTTGCAAATGAAAGGGATGAAGCCCCGACTCGTGCAAGACACGCCACACCAACTGCTGCGACACATTCAACTCTGCAGCCACCGCCCTGGTAGTTGTTGATGGCTTCTGTTCGAAACGGTTGAGGACGTCCTCGTCAAACGCAGCGTCGCGGACATCTCGTGCACGACCCCGTGGACGCAGCAATGCGCTTTTGCGGCCTGAGCAGCAGCCAAAAAATAAATCAAAGATGCACACATAAAAAGTATATTGCCACATTTCTTTAAGAGGCGAAACGGAGACAACTACCCAAACCCACTCAATGAACAGGGGGGGGGGGGGGGGGGGTCCCATAGTACCCCACCTCCCCTTAGCATGTGGCAATACTGGGGGACCAGCCATACTAAGTCCATTTCAATTGATGTTTTGTGTTCTTTGAGAATACATCCGTTATACCGTTGAACCACCTAGTTAACTTTATTCGCCATAGACTAACTCTTCTATTTAAGAAGACATTAAACATTAAACACAGGGACGGGCTCAGGTTAACGATTTTAATCGTAACAAATACATCTGCTATCGGGCACTCTTAGGGAGACTTGAGGCGGGGGCCGAAGGCCCCCGCAAACGCCGCCGCCAGGCCAAGATGGCCCAGTACCCCTGTCAAACCGAGGTGCCGGTGGAGGGACGGGCCAGCTTGTTTTGGGGGGCACGGAGTGACCTTATAGTTACACCCAAGATCAGACCCCAGATCCAAAAATTACAATATTGTTGTTGCACACGGCAACGCGCCGTATTCGCCGCAACCTAAACTGCTAATGCAAGCCCTACCTGGAACACCCGCGGCAAGTGCACTGAATGCAGAGCCGCTCACAGCTCGGGAGTCAGTGCAGCGTCGAACAGCGAACAGCGAGCTACGACATCTAAGCACTGCGTCTTCACTCTACCTCTCGATTCGGTCCCAGAACTGAGCTACCCCTCACGACGCAGCAGGACTCGCTGCGTACTGCGTGCGTACCCTTACGCCAAAACCGAACGTCTCTGAGATAACTTTTTGAAACGTTTCTGACTAACGCACAATACTCATACAAGAGCGCCCGGCGTGATTTCAGGCTCCAAAAATGCGACAAGCGGAGCATTCTCGATATGCCGACCGTTCGGTGCCACTGAGAGATATGAGGCTGCGGCCGCGGCCAGACAGTCAACCTTGCGACAATGAAGTCTCGCCACGATTCCACTCACATTTCCCGTTGTTCATATCGTGTCCAGTCGCTGTATCCCACGACTATTAGACGTATTTCGTATTCCACGATGTCTGTCAACGCGCCATCCGTCCGTTCTCAACTGCATTCTAGAGCAACAAACTAATATTTAGAAGTAAAGAAACTTCAAAACTTTAAACTACCCACGTCCCTTCGAAAATGAAAATTAACTAAGAGCAAGCAGGGAGAAAGTTCGCATATTTAGAGTTTTAGTGGCATTATGGGTCATCGAAACTGCCAAATCATCAGCTTCAACCTTCTCCGACAACGCCTTAATTTTCAAGGGGGCGGGGAGTATTTTTGAGTCAGGGATAAAACTGTTTCAAAATTGATCGGAAGCGATGGTTCCGAAAACGACCTTCCCGACTCCGATCAACCCCTTTTAAATGCCAAGTTCTCCCGCCGTTCCCGAAGGGGTGGGACAGGTTCTAACTCCCGAAAAAGACACTTGACTGAGAAGTCGATTTCCCAGCAGTATTTTGATGTTGTTTCCGATTGAAGCATTCAGAGTTGAGGGTATACCGATTAATCCTTTTACAGTACACATAAGACTGGCTTCTTATTTAGTTTCCGTTCTCTTCGGCTCCTTGCTTCACCACTATCGTTTTCTGTCCAGTGAGGTAGAAGTAGGTCACTCCCCTGTTCTCCGAGAAATCACCGGTTTATTCGATTTCAACACATTAACCGACCGAAAATGGCGCAAAAGGAGCAGCCGGATTTTTAAGGAGTGGAGGCTGCAAGCAGCGCGAATTGTGATGACGTCTTCCACGACGGGGATACCAGAGCTGATGGCGTTCACACCGGCGGCAGGACCAGCGTTGGCAACAGGCCACAGCGCTGCGCTGCTCTTCCTGCATATTCCAGGACAAGTTGCTTCATACGCACTCAATCCGTAGGAAAATAGACAGTGACAATGTTCATTGCTCTGCGCCCAAAATCGGTTTATTCGTTTTCAAAACATCAACCGGCTAGGGTTGCCAACAAGCTAGGGGACACTCCGGAGCGCAGGCTGGGAGCAGCGCGGTTGGTGATGACATCCTCTACGACGGGGAGAACAGAGCTGATGGCGTTCACACCGGCGGCAAGACCTGCGTTGGCAACACCGTGAGCGGCGTCGGCGACGCCCTGGGTGGCGGCAAGACCGGCGTTGATACCAGCGCTAGCAACGTCCTGGGCGGCGTTGACGATGTTGCCTGCGGCACTAGCAGCACCCTGAAAAGTGTCGGCACCGGCGTCGATACCAGCGCTAGCAGCGTTCTGGGCGGCGTTCATGAACTGGCCGGCGGCAGCAACGGAACTCTGACTAGCGGCGGCACCAGCGTTGACGGCGTCCTGGGTGGCGGCAAGACCGGCGTTCCTGATGTTGCCGGCGGCACCAGCAACACCCCGAATAGCGTTGATACCACCGCTAGCAGCGTTCTGGGCGGCGTTCATCCGGCGGCAGCAGCGGAACTCTGACTAGCGGCGGCACCAGCGTTGGCGGCGTCCTGGGTGGCGGCAAATCCGGCGTTCATGATGTTGCTGGCGGCACCAGCAGCACCAGCAGCACCCTGAGTTGCGGCGAGACCGGCGCCGAGGACTCCCTTGCTAGCGGCGAGGTTGGCGTTGGCCAAATGGAGGGGGGCGGCAGCCAGAGGGGTGATGGAGCTGAGACCATTCAGGCCGCTGCCGATAGACTGGATGGGGCTGGCCGAAGCCTGCAGGCATGCGTACAAACACTCGTTACTTTCATGGCATGGGTTTCGTCAGTCTCCGAACAATCATCTGAGCGGAGGACATGCAGGGTTGCGAAAGTATTCGGCCCTTGGATCGGACATACATAGGGCGACACGTTGCACCCGTCCCATCAGAACCTTTGACCATCGATTTCGGTTAATTGTAAAGCGAAGACTTTGTGTGAGCCCCACCGTTGTGATTTCGAGAAAATTTCGAGAAATAAAGCAAGCCGTATTTTGGCTGCTTGACGTGTCCTACTCACCACGGCGCAGAGGGCCAGAGAGACGAAGATGAGCTTGGCCATTGCCGCTGGTTGGAAACTTGACTGTTTCTCGCTCCCTCTTTGAAGCTGGATCCCTTTTATACAAGCAAAAAGACATTTGGCGCAGAACGACGTGCTGTGGGCGTGTTTACGAAGGTGCATTCGGCCGCCTGCGAGAAAACATTCCGCTCCGAGTTTTGGTAGTCACCGTTGCGCTAGCGTTGCAAGTTGACGAGGCACACCAAAAGAAACAAAAACTGTGTGTTTTCTATTTTTTTTCTCTCTTTCCTTTTTTGCTGACTACACCTTAAAGCCAAGTCCACCTTTGTATTAACTCGAGTCTGATTTTCAGTTAAGCTGTACCCAACTTCAGGGCTGGCCTCATTTTTGCAGCATCCTCTTCAGTTGATTATGCTGATGTTTTTTTAAAGATAGAAGCAAGACCAGTGACGAAATTTCCATGACCGTTTCCACATCTTTTTTTTTTTTTTTTGCCATGGCGGCCCCGAGATTTTAAAATATCATTTGAAACTTATAGATTTCTCACGTTTTCCATGACCATCCAGAGATTTTTATGACTTTCAGAACCATATTTTTTCCCCATTACTTTCATGACTTTCCAGGTTTCCTACACTTGTGGGAACCCTGTATGCCCTCGGGAGAGTCGGGTCCAATTCCTGGTCCAAGCGTCACCTGTTTTCCTAGCGCGGTATCACTTGAGTCCGTTAGATGGCTTGTACTTTAGTTAGGTTTTATGTTAGTTTAATTACATGTTAGTGCAGGAAACGGAGTAAGGTGATTTCGCCACATTTTATAATTGTCTGTTAGCTAACTTTCTTTGGCGTAGATACTAAATTTCCTGAACAGGCTTTGCTAATGTGGTTAAAAATCATAATTACCACTACAGTCAAAAATGTTGCAGAGTCTGTTGTCTCAAAAACCGTCCCTCAGGTCAAACGAAATCATAGAAAAAGACGTCAATTTTATAAGATCTTCATTTAAAAAAAAATATTAGTGTTGTTTGTAGCAAGACCCTTTTATTACTGTCAGATCGTAAAGATTATGTCTTTTGACATGCGTTTTATTCCCCGGTGAAAGGATCTTAAGACCAACTGAAGTTGAAACCGTAGTCCCCGAAGTGCAGTCACTAACTAGATATACGTCTTTAAAGAAACCTCAATCTAACTATCGTAGGGTATGCAGGCAGGAATATGACTAAAAACTGCAAGTCGTAGCGAAATGTATCTGTAGACCATCTGCAATTGCAATTACTAATTGCAATTTCCATCAGGAGCCATGTCTTCAGTAAATCCGTAGCCTATGTAGCATTGGGTATGCAGACGTGTTTAGTGTTGGGAACTCCGGACAGGGAAAGGACTAATCAAAATACAAGCTACAGGCGAAACAGCGAACTGTAACTACAGGTCATTACTCAAATACGGAATGTTGTTTATCTCCATTTCATTCTTAGTCCAACAGAGCTGGGAACCTGGCTTCGCCGTAGAAGCAGTTGGGCTTTTGCTACAGGGCTTTGCAAGCGAGCGTAATAGTCTGTTGGTTGTCATCTCCGCTTGGTGAGCCAAAAGTCGAAAGTTCGAATCCAACTGTCTCCAGTTAAGCTTCATGAAATGTAAGTGTGAAGTAATTGTGTGTAATTACCATGGGAAGCTTCGAGTTAGGACTCGAAGGGGAACTGCAGGGAAGGCGGGCGAATTTTTTGACAGTATCTTGAATAGTGCCGAGTGCAACTCTATCTTTGGACAGAAGAGTAGACGGAACTGGAGACGAGCTCTAAAAACGTTTTAATTTTGTACAGACCATCCACAGTTTGTCTGACAGCTTTTTTCTATTCCTTTTTTCTATTCCCCCTTTGTTTTTGTGCAGAAGCTCACGCGGACCTTTAAGCCTGCGCACGCGCCGGTGGAGCCACCTGTGCTAGCGGTCCTATGTTTGCTAAATGTATGACCGGGGCCGCCCCTACCCCCTCTCAAATTGTCTGCCATAGGCGCCGATTCTAGCACGGCTTGGCATAAAAGCTGCTCATTTTGAGGAAGCGACGTGTATCGCCCTGAGTCTCCTCACGAGATCGACAATGGCCAAGCTCATCCTCATCTCCCTGGCCCTTTGCGCCGTGGTAAGTGGTCAACTGATGGGGCTGTTAATTGGCACGCAGCTGGCAGGCTTTTAGCATACTAGGTGTATCATTGGCCCCGGGCAGATTCGGTTTTAGGCAGTCCCGCAACACACTATCTCCGTCTCTTTCTGTCTCACGCGTCTGGCCAAACCAGAAAGAGACGGAGATAGTGTGTTGCGGGACTGCCTAAAACCGAAACTGCCCGGGGCCAATGATACACCTGGTATAATACCTCTATAAATAGCACTAGCATGGCCTAGTTAAACTAAATAATATGGAAGAAAGAGGTGTCAGCCAGCTTGTACTTTCGTTGTTAGGGGAGCCGCGTCCGCGTCGAGCATTGTCGCATTTCGCATCATGGCAATTTTGCCCTCGCAGGTCATGCGAGCCATCCTGGGCGGGGAAAGGAAGGCACCCCGCTCCCCTCCTCCTGCACCCGCCTGGCCGCTCAAAAATTAACTTACCTTTCCTTTCAAATATCTTCGGCTCTTCCTCATAATACAACAAAAGATAAGTTCTGCTTCCCCAGACAATTCCTAAAAAGCCTTAAGAAACTGGAAAACATTTAAATTTAGTATCATCTGCTTCCTATTTAAATAGTTTATTAATATTATAATTTACATAACGACGATGCGAACATATTGGCCATACCCTAACCAACCCTCTAGTGATGGGCGATCTCGATTCGATCTGAGGAAAATCGATTTTTTAGGTCCGATATACCGATTTTTTGAATCGATATTACGCCTGCCGATATATCGAGAAATCGATCTTTTGGGGATGAATTTCGATCTTGATCTAGAAGCAAGCTTTCGACCGTTATGAACGTTTCGCGTTATGAACGACTCCGCTGCCTGCGCTGACGATATTCGAGAACCGGCAGAGCATTCGAAGTGAATCGAAGCGTCTGCTGGCGCGAGAACAAACATCAAGGTACTGGCGGACCCCGCCTCTCCTCTCTGCTCCCTCCCCTCGCTCGCCCAGTCGGCCGGCCCGTAGGCGAGACGAGAAGGCGGGGTAAGCGAGCGTGGTGACGGAGGCAGAGAGAACGCATATTTTTCTTAAAAATTTGAATCGATCTTGTTAAAATCGATCTTTTCACCCCGTAAATCGGTTCCAGACAATCCAGAGATCGAAAATTTTCGATACATCGATCTCCGGAGACCGATTTTTTAAAAGGATCGCCCATCACTAACCCTCACTGTAAATAATGTGGCAATCAACCGTGCACTTTAGCGGCGTTCCCCGTGAACGCCAATTTCTGGCAAGCACATCCAATGGGCTGTCTCTTTGGCTCCCATATTTTGTCGAGCTTGCTTGCCAATTGTAGCACTTCAAAATTTGGCGAGCGCGGGCGCTCGGATTTAGAAATGTCGGCGTGCTGAAGCACGGCAAGTTTCGCTTGCCACGAAGATGATAAGTTAGGTTAAGACCGGGAAATATAGCACTTCGTGTGTAAATAGCGTAGGCAAGTCAGTGCCGTTTGAGGGGCACCGAAAGGTGACCGAAGTTTCGAGGAGGTCACCCCATATTCTACAACGTACAGTGATAACCTTACTTATTTTATTCAATTTTTTCCCAGGCCTCGGCCAGCCCCATCCTGTCCCTCGGCGGCGGCATGAATGGTCTCAGCTCCATGGTCACCTCTATGGCTGCCGCCCCCCTCCAGATGGCCAACACCGGCCTCAACGCCGGCCTCAACGCTGGCATGGGAGTCCTCGGCGCCGGTCTCGCCGCAACTGAGGGTGTTGCTGATGCCGCCGGCAACATCGTGAACGCCGCCACCCAGGGCGTCACCAACGCCGTTCAGGGTGTTGCTAGCGCTCCCATCCTGCGCTCCGGAGTGTCCCCTAGCTTGTTGGCAACCCTAGCCGGTTGATGTTTTGAAAACGAATAAACCGATTTTGGGCGCAGAGCAATGAACATTGTCACTGTCGATTTTCCTACGGATTGAGTGCGTATGAAGCAACTTGCCCTGGAATATGCAGGAAGAGCAGCGCAGCGCTGTGGCCTGTTGCCAACGCTGGTCCTGCCGCCGGTGTGAACGCCATCAGCTCTGGTATCCCCGTCGTGGAAGACGTCATCACAATTCGCGCTGCTTGCAGCCTCCACTCCTTAAAAATCCGGCTGCTCCTTTTGCGCCATTTTCGGTCGGTTAATGTGTTGAAATCGAATAAACCGGTGATTTCTCGGAGAACAGGGGAGTGACCTACTTCTACCTCACTGGACAGAAAACGATAGTGGTGAAGCAAGGAGCCGAAGAGAACGGAAACTAAATAAGAAGCCAGTCTTATGTGTACTGTAAAAGGATTAATCGGTATACCCTCAACTCTGAATGCTTCAATCGGAAACAACATCAAAATACTGCTGGGAAATCGACTTCTCAGTCAAGTGTCTTTTTCGGGAGTTAGAACCTGTCCCACCCCTTCGGGAACGGCGGGAGAACTTGGCATTTTAAAGGGGTTGATCGGAGTCGGGAAGGTCGTTTTCGGAACCATCGCTTCCGATCAATTTTGAAACAGTTTTATCCCTGACTCAAAAAATACTCCCCGCCCCCTTGAAAATTAAGGCGTTGTCGGAGAAGGTTGAAGCTGATGATTTGGCAGTTTCGATGACCCATAATGCCACTAAAACTCTAAATATGCGAACTTTCTCCCTGCTTGCTCTTAGTTAATTTTCATTCTCGAAGGGACGTGGGTAGTTTAAAGTTTTGAAGTTTCTTTACTTCTAAATATTAGTTTGTTGCTCTAGAATGCAGTTGAGAACGGACGGATGGCGCGTTGACAGACATCGTGGAATACGAAATACGTCTAATAGTCGTGGGATACAGCGACTGGACACGATATGAACAACGGGAAATGTGAGGGGAATCGTGGCGAGACTTCATTGTCGCAATGTTGACTGTCTGGCCGCGGCCGCAGCCTCATATCTCTCAGTGGCACCGAACGGTCGGCATATCGAGAATGCTCCGCTTGTCGCATTTTTGGAGTCTGAAATCACGCCGGGCGCTCTTGTATGAGTATTGTGCGTTAGTCAGAAAGGTTTCAAAAAGTTATCTCAGAGACGTTCCGTTCGGTTTTGGCGTAAGGGTACGCACGCAGTACGCAGCGAGTCCTGCTGCGTCGTGAGGGGTGGCTCAGTTCTGGGACCGAATCGAGAGGTGGAGTGAAGACGCAGTGCTTAGATGTCGTAGCTCGCTGTTCGACGCTGCACTTTCTCCCGAGCTGTGAGCGGCTCTGCATTCAGTGCACTTGCCGCGGGTGTTCCAGGTAGGGCTTGCATTAGCAGTTTAGGTTGCGGCGAATACGGCGCGTTGCCGTGCGCAACAACAATATTGTAATTTTTGGATCTGGGGTCTGATCTTGGGTGTAACTATAAGGTCACTCCGTGCCCCCTAAAACAAGCTGGCCCGTCCCTCCACCGGCACCTCGGTTTGACAGGGGTACTTGGCCATCTTGGCCTGGCGGCGGCGTTTGCGGGGGCCTTCGGCCCCCGCCTCAAGTCTCCCTAAAAGTGCCCGATAGCAGATGTATTTGTTACGATTAAAATCGTTAACCTGAGCCCGTCCCTGTGTTTAATGTTTAATGTCCTCTTAAATAGAAGAGTTAGTCTATGGCGAATAAAGTTAACTAGGTGGTTCAACGGTATAACGGATGTATTCTCAAAGAACACAAAACATCAATTGAAATGGACTTAGTATGGCTGGTCCCCCAGTATTGCCACATGCTAAGGGGAGGTGGGGTACTATGGGACCCCCCCCCCCCCCCCCCTGTTCATTGAGTGGGTTTGGGTAGTTGTCTCCGTTTCGCCTCTTAAAGAAATGTGGCAAATATACTTTTTATCTGTGCATCTTTGATTTATTTTGGCTGCTGCTCAGGCCGCAAAAGCGCATTGCTGCGTCCACGGGGTCGTGCACGAGATGTCCGCGACGCTGCGTTTGACGAGGACGTCCTCAACCGTTTCGAACAGAAGCCATCAACAAGTACCAGGGCGGTGGCTGCAGAGTTGAATGTGTCGCAGCAGTTGGTGTGGCGTGTCTTGCACGAGTCGGGGCTTCATCCCTTTCATTTGCAAAAGGTCCAGACCCTCGAGCCGGAGGATTACCCGCGGCGCGTTGAGTTTTGCAATTGGTACCAGCCCGGTACTAGCAGGCATCAGGCGCAGGGAAACAATCCACCTGTGATGTTGTACTCTGACGAGGCAACTTTCGCAGAGGACGGGCCAATCAATTCTCACAACCTCCACGAGTGAGCCGAAGAGAATCCACATTCCACCTACGAGCATGGTCGTCAAGACAAGTTTCGCACCAACATTTGGGCTGGTATCGTGGGGGGCACTTGATAGGCCGGCGCGGCTAAGTGGTCAGGACTACGCTGCATTTCTCCGAACTGCATTACCGGAGCTCCTTGAGGACGTCCCGCTAAACATGAGGCAGACCATGTGGTTTCAACACGACGGAGCACCGGCACACTTCGCGCAGGTCGCTAGGGATGGACTTGATGCTGCATTCCCAGGTCGATGGATTGGGAGGGGAGGGCCTGTCCGCTGGCCCGCCCGTTGGCCGGACCTCAATCCTCTCGATTTGCAGCCCGTCCCGACACGTTTCTGTAGAAACGGCAGGAGCCGGGCTAATAGTCTTATGCCGGATGTTCGTTCGTTCGGACGTATGTACGTCGCCCTTTCGTTCACAGAAAAACTTCAAATTTGGAGGATAAACTCCTTTCCTAACGTAGAATCACGTACGGTGGCAACAATTTTCGATTTGTATCGCATTTTTGATTAATGAAAATTTTTGTTGTTGCTTTTTGAGGTTAGGGTTGGCCGCCGCGCGCACACCATTACCATCGCGGCGCGCACAGGGACGGACTCAGGTTAACGATTTTAATCGTAACAAATACATCAGCTATCGGGCACCTGCCGGCAGGCCTAGCTGGCCAAGTCCCCCTGTCGAACCGAGGTGCCGGTGGAGCGCAGCGGAACTGGCACCGAGGTTAACGGAAGGGACGGGCCAGCTCGTTTCTTCTGGGGTTTCATGAAGAACGAAGTGTGCGCCACGCCAGTCGAGTCAGAGCAAGACCTCCTCGGGCGCATTGCTGCTGCGGCCCAGAATGTGACTCCTGCAATGCTTGCTTATGTCCAGGCCAGCATGCCGAGAAGGTGCTAGGCGTGCGTGCAAGCGGGTGGGAGGAATTTTGAGCAAAATCCATGAAGGTTTTCTTCTTTTTCTTTCTTTTTGTTGGTTACTTTTTGACTGTTTTCTGTGGACTGATTTGGAAACGTCTTGCGTTTCCGTGCCAATGATTTTTCTGTGATGTTTTCTGTTTTGTTACTGTTTTGATTTTTTCCACTTGTTTCAGTAAACGAAATGAGATTAAAAAATTGCTGATGTCCTCTCCGTTCCTTTTCTAACAGCGAGATTCTCAAATGAGCATGCAACGCAGGCTTTTCGGCAGCACTGTCGCGTCGGCGCACCAGCGGAGGGAGAACAGAATACGATGGGTTGCCAACCCAGACGGGCGCTAATTGCGATAACTTCAATTGCGATTCCTGGCGTAACCGTGCATTTCCGGACCATGGTGTCCTATCTCAAATTAATTGTCTACGTGCCCCCAACAACCCCTCAGAGTTTGGCACATTATTTCAGGAACACCCTTAGAACGAGAAATTTTCGCTGTCTAGCTTGATACCATTAAGCCGTTCACTCAGAGCATAACATAATTCCTCCGAATAGCGTTCTTTACTAGCTACAGGAATGCCTCCGAATAAGGGCCCAAAACGTTGAAGAGCACAACGCTCCGTAAATAATGTGTACTAACTGCACACTTTTGTGTACTAACTGCACACTTTTGTGTACTAACTGCACACTTTTCAATTCCAGCTAACAATCTTCTCCCTTCAAATGCTGCACTTCAACGCTAAAACAGAGCCATAGCACGTCTTAAAATGGACTACACCCTTCTCTGTTCGGTAACCTCTTTTTCTTACTTATTTTTTAGCAAAGGGAAAATACTCATGGAGTAGGAATTAAAATACACTTCTACACCTATGGTATTGGCCACTGGTTTTGGAATTGCAAACACATGTAACTAAGCTTGAGAAAAATTTAATCGCGTCTTATGGGACTGTATCCTGTATCCCCATACCGGGCGCTTCAGCTTCAGGTAATACAGGGCAGTAGAATGGGTTGCCTACCTATCCCCGTATACAGACGCTGCCCCGCCCTAGCGAGCAGCGCGCTTTAGAGCACAGGCGCGGCTCCAGGATTTGGCCAAAGGAGGGGTAATTTCCTCGAAAGCGCGGGGGGGGGGGGGGGGAGTAATACAACAATTTTTTTTATGTGAAAGATCCAAATTTGATTTGACGAGGTGTGCAATTACAAGGGGGACATTTTAAAAACTCACAAAATGTGAGAAACACATATTCACATTTACATTTTTAAGTAAAATCATTCTGCGAAAGACTGTCTAATTTTGTGAGTAACATCTCTACATTCCATTCAAAGCGATTAAAAGTCGACGGCGTGGCGGGGCTGAAGATGTTTCACCGCGAAAAATCATTGCCAAGTCAAAACTGCATGTGACATCTAGGGTGATACGGAGGGGTGGCCGGCGCCCTTCGGGCGCCACATGGGCCAAGGAGGGGGGGGGGGGGGGGTAATTACCCCCATTACCCCCCCCTCCCCCTCGGAGCCGCGCCTGAGCTTTCGGAGACGTACTGCTGCTTGAGGTAGCGAGTAGCGGAGATAGCTGTTAGGCGGACAACTACCGGCGCAGGCAAGTAGCGTTTGAACCACAGCTGCGATTGCCAACAGCGTTGGCCCACGTCCCCGCATCGCATTGTGTTAGGGGCAGAATGTTTTTTGTGTCTCAGGATCGAACGATTTCTCGACGTGTGATGCCCTTAGTGACTTTAAATGACCTTATCAATTTTTTTTTTAAAACGAAACTTTGAGATGAAAATTCCAGGTAAAATTTGATTTACGGCGGTTTCTCAACCACTTCGTCAAGCCAGCAAAGTTTCTTCAAAATCTGGACGTGGCACTTGGTACAGTTTGCTTGTTCGGCAGAGGGCTCAGTCGGTCACAGGGGCGGATCTGGGAGCGGCTTGAGGGGAGAGGAGAGGGGGGGGGGGGCAATGTCCCGGTGTTTGCCTTCGTACACGGAAAAAAATACATGAGCTGTATTAGCTAAAAGTTAGCTGCGAGGCGGACAGCCAACGGGAGTTAAGCACATGGAGCTAATAGTTAGTTGGCACACCTCATTGTGAGCTGATACAGCTAATGCGTCAGCTGATAGACCTAATGCGTCAGCTGCAGTGCCGGATCCACCTCGACTGGACTAGTCATCGACGTTCGGCATGCAGCTGACACGTTTTCTATCTCAGACAATAATTAGTTGTGCCAACTAATTGTTAGCTACTTTAGCTTATTTTGTTGGCTGTCCGCCTCGCAGCTAACTATTAACTAATCCACCTTTTTTTTTTTTTTCGTGTACAGGCGGATAAGTTATGCCGGTTGCCTACATTTCCGGCACCCTTCAGGCTTTCTGCCCCCGCGTCAGCGAACGCGCCATCGCTGTTTGCCTCGGTAGCACCTGTGGACGAAGCGGTAAAGCAAAGCAACCTATTCTACTGTCCTGATTTAGCTGAAGCACCCGCAACAAAAAAATCAGCGAAGTCTCGATTATGTATCTCCCAGAGCTTCGAGACAACGCGAGTAACTTAGTGCGGTGCGGTATAAGTCCCTGCATAACAAACATGAAATCACACCTTTTGAAACTGCCCGTACTTGCAGTAATTTACCCCTGCGCGTAGTGGTAAACCCGGTAGTGGGAAATTGGGCATCGAAATGGTGTAGAGGTACATTGCGTTTTGGTGTCACTTACTTCTACTGACCCGTGGAGGGCTGACCGGTAGAGGGAGGGTTTGGACCCAACTTGTGTCTAATTTTGATCGTCAGTACAGGAAAGTGTTCAGTTATTCACTTGTCTGTCTAAATTAGCATATTACATGTTTTTAAATGTATGTCGGTGTCGGTCGATAAAAATGTACGTGAGCAAGTAGCAGGGCGCATCGGGGCTGAATGCCAACAACTCACATTCTACACTCTAAAAAATAAATGCTTGATTCAAAGCGATTTTGATGCGAAACTTGTATTCCTGTGGGATTTTGTTGATTTAAGAATCATCTGCGTACATCAACCGTCTGTATGCTTGGCACTAGCATATGATGCTTGAGGCACGTATTGTATTCTTGGGGCTAGCATATGGTATCCCTCAATCAAGCATAATATGCTTCAATCAAGCATAATATGCGTATGGGATTTTTGGCGTTTCAAGCATGAAATATGCTTGACTGTAAGCATTTTATGCTTAAATCGTGCATTCATTTTTGAGAGTGTAATGGTCACTTCGTGTGTTACAGTTTGCGCTGACTCTTCTGACTTATATGGTCGTCCTGGGCCAAGCACTAGGGTAAATACAGTCTGAAATTTTTCAGAGTCCTTCCACTCTGATTGTAATTCTCTTTTGTAATTCTGTAATTCGCGCACCTAAGAGTTACAATTTCAGAGTCTTCAGGAGACTTTCAGAGTTGTCAGCACGTCGAAAGAACTCTCAATGTTTCAGAGCGTGGATAAATAATTAAGTATGCCCATTCCAACCTGTTGTAGCGACGTTACGGTTACTCCCTAGGAGTTCTGAAACTAAGTTTGAGCCTAATCCGCCGTCATTTTTTTTGCTACCACCTACGGTTTTCGAGACAGCAGAAAAAAGTCTCCCGAAATTGATTAAAATAAAATGGCACTAGTAAATTTCTTCATTGATGCTTCATCTCAAATTTCAGACAAAAATACGAAAACCTTGACGATTTACTGCTTTGTCGTTTTCTGCCTCACTCTGAAACTCAGGCTCAGTTTCTGGAGCTCTGGGAGGGATTCTGAAACCCTAGCACAGACTCTGGATTTCTGGAAGTCACTCTGAAACTCTGGAAGCAACTCTGCAACTCTAAAAGGTAGTCTGCACTGCAACTCTGAAAGAAACTCTGAGTCGCAACCGCGCTTTCCCAGAGTGATCTGTTACTAACGAGTACTTACTCTTCTTGAGTAAAACGCCGTTGCGGCTGACTGTAACCGAGATGGGGGGATTATTCTTTGAATAAGGAATCAAGGTTTGTGGGGGTAGTTGGTGACCACCAAGCACTGACTTCTTTTGCGGTATCCGAATGAGGTGCTACACAGTAGGGGGACAAGACACGTCTGCCGCTCCGCCGGCAGCGGCTTCCCCTCGCGGCCGGGTGTCCGGTCGCGACGAGGGGGTATTCACTAGCGTAATAATCTGTTCACCTTGGGCGTAATAATGCCTGTAATAAGTTGTATTAAGGCGTACTAACACGTAATAATGCGTAATAACGTGTAATAATGCGTAATATTGCGCAATAATGCATAATAACAAGTAATAATGTGTAATAATGCGTAATGAACGCATAATGTACGCATTACCTGAGAATAAAGGGAAAAAATGTGACAGCAACTTTGAATCATCTCCGTCATTTCAAGCCAACTTCTGTCCTGGGGGCGATCTGCCATACCTAGCTATCTCGGCAGAAGTGCGTGGTGGGTCTGCCTATCGATCACACTCTCAAAAAAGAATGCTTGAATCAAGCATAATATGCTGAATCCAAAGCAATTTTTAGGCTTGAACCGCAAATTCTCCGCCAAGCATAATATGCTTGTTCCAAGCATGACTATGCAAGATTTAAGAATATTATGCTTAGGTCAAGTGTACCCATACTGGTGCCAAGCTTCGTTATGCTTGGAAGAAGCTTCATATGCTTGCAGCAAGCATCATGAACTTTGATTTAAGTAACTCCGCCAAGAATCTTCATTTAACGTACATTTCCCATGGCAGAGAGGCCCGAAATCCCGGCCCCCAAAATAAGGGGCTTTTTCAGTACCCCTTATTTTTCGGGCCGGCCCCAAACTTTCAGGCCGGCCACATAATTTCGGGCCGGCCCGAAAAATAAGGGGGCCTCATAACATAAGGGGCCGGCCCCCAAGGCGAAACGCCTAGTCCAAAGGTAAAGTTAGAACGAAAGATCCAAAATCAAGCACGGCCTTCATAAACCAAACTTTTCGCGCTGAACACGATGGTGGCGTCGCCGGCTCTCTAAACCCAGCCGTTCTCAAGATCCTCTTAATGGGTGTGTTGCGGGCTTGCCTACCTAATTTATCCACGTTTTGCCTACCTTCTAGGATGCGTCACGACGTTTGGGGCCGGTCCTCTAAACTTCGGTCCGGCCCCCTAAATTTCGGTCCGGCCACATTTTACATGAGGCCGGCCTGTTATATTTTGGGGCCGATGATGTTGGCCAGAGATCGTTATACTTCGGGAAACTGCAGATCGCTGTTGTGACGTCTTTTTCAAATTGAAGAATCTTTAATTCCTTAATGGGTAACGAAAAATTTGTATAAACTTACCTCATATTAAAAATCACAATATAAAAATAACAATTGTAAAGCCTTTAATTACATTTCACAGATTAACCTGACCCAGTTAAATATACGGAAACAATATTCTCAAACCTGAATATTTCAATAATTTCGATTGATTTTTCATGAATTTTGAAAGCTGCGTTAACGATTTGCATTTAGCCGTTCACTGGCAGGTTCACACCTTTGAGGCCGCCCTTGTATCTTTCAGGCCAGCCCACACTCTTTTGAGGCCGGCCCATTGATCGATAGTGCAGGCCATCTGGTATTTGGGGGCCGGCCCTCAATCTCTGGGGACGGCCCGATAAATTTGGGGACCGGCCATGAATTGTTTAGGGCCGGGCCCTAAATTTTTCAGGCCGGCCCCTTAATTTTCCGGGCCGGCCCCCAATTTTTTCGGGCCGGCCCCTTTTTTAAACGGCCGGGCCCCTTAATTAAGGGGCCGGCCCCCTAAGAATAAGGGGCCTGTCTGCCATGGGTTTGTTTTAGTTCAAGTATTCATTTTTGAGAGTGCAGTGGATTTGTCACTGGGTGTAGCGACAGTACGTTGAAAGGCGGGTACCTAAATAGGGGCCGTCCGTGAATGGACTAAGAGGCGTTAAAATATAATCTGCTCCGACCGGGATCGAACCCCGCTCGCGTGCCACAGCCGGCCACTGCTTCGCTCGCTGTACACTCAGAAAAACGGTTTCTTGATTCAAAGAAACTTTGGGTCAAGGTAATTTTTCCCTCGAATCGAGGGAGGCGCTTTTGATGTTTGGTAAATTTTCTATATTATGAAAGAAAATTCCTTAAAACTAAAGAAACTACGTCTTTGAATTAAGGAAACGGTTTTCTGAGTGTACTGCGGCTACGGTGACAGGTGACACGCTCGTGCGATCCGAGTCCGATGGGCAGTTGGAGAGCTCTCACCTGTCTTTCACGACCGACTGAAACCACTGGACACTCAGTTGACTGTTTTGTTTGCAGAGATTGGCGCGCTGTCTCTCTCGCACTCACAGCGTTGCTGGCCCGCTCAGTGCTCACTTGGGCCCCGTTGCCTGTCTTCCCCACAGCCCCCTCCCTCCTCTCCTTCCTAAGTTGCGCGCCAAACTGTGATGTTTTTGAGGTTTCGAAAAATACCGGTTTTGAAACCGGTTAACCGTTTAATGCATTAACCGTCGAACCAATGAACGAGCTGGGTTATCAAAACCATCGAACCTTCAATAATAACCGGCGGGAGTTGCGATACTTCTCTTTGGAAACTACGAATCTACCCAACTAAGAGAGCGGTATTTTTAAATAAGAAGCAACTGTGGCTTTTTGTCTGTGTACTTCACCGCAATAAGAAGCTGTAATAACTCGTAATAATGCGTAATAACTCGTAATAATGCGTAATAACTCGTAATAATGCGTAATAACTCGTAATAATGCGTAATAACTCGTAATAATGCGTAATAACTCGTAATAATGCGTAATAACTCGTAATAATGCGTAATAACTCGTAATAACTTGTAATAATGCGTAATAACGCGTAATAACAGTAATAAGCGTAATAGCGATTAGGCTGTTCAAACATTCAACACATTTGTCTGACAGCTTTTTTCTATTCCTTTTTTCTATTCCCCCTTTGTTTTTGTGCAGAAGCTCACGCGGACCTTTAAGCCTGCGCACGCGCCGGTGGAGCCACCTGTGCTAGCGGTCCTATGTTTGCTAAATGTATGACCGGGGCCGCCCCTACCCCCTCTCAAATTGTCTGCCATAGGCGCCGATTCTAGCACGGCTTGGCATAAAAGCTGCTCATTTTGAGGAAGCGACGTGTATCGCCCTGAGTGTCCTCCCGAGATCGACAATGGCCAAGCTCATCCTCATCTTCCTGGCCCTTTGCGCCGTGGTAAGTGGTCAACTGATGGGGCTGTTAATTGGCACGCAGCTGGCAGGCTTTTAGCATACCAGGTGTATCATTGGCCCCGGGCAGATTCGGTTTTAGGCAGTCCCGCAACACACTATCTCCGTCTCTTTCTGTCTCACGCGTCTGGCCGAGCCAGAAAGAGACGGAGATAGTGTGTTGCGGGACTGCCTAAAACCGAAACTGCCCGGGGCCAATGATACACCTGGTATAATACCTCTATAAATAGCACTAGCATGGCCTAGCTAAACTAAATAATATGGAAGAAAGAGGTGTCAGCCAGCTTGTACTTTCGTTGTTAGGGGAGCCGCGTCCGCGTCGAGCATTGTCGCATTTCGCATCATGGCATTTTTGCCCTCGCAGGTCATGCGAGCCATCCTGGGCGGGGAAAGGAAGGCACCCCGCTCCCCTCCTCCTGCACCCGCCTGGCCGCTCAAAAATTAACTTACCTTTCCTTTCAAATATCTTCGGCTCTTCCTCATAATACAACAAAAGATAAGTTCTGCTTCCCCAGACAATTCCTAAAAAGCCTTAAGAAACTGGAAAACATTTAAATTTAGTATCATCTGCTTCCTATTTAAATAGTTTATTAATATTATAATTTACATAACGACGATGCGAACATATTGGCCATACCCTAACCAACCCTCTAGTGATGGGCGATCTCGATTCGATCTGAGGAAAATCGATTTTTTAGGTCCGATATACCGATTTTTTGAATCGATATTACGCCTGCCGATATATCGAGAAATCGATCTTTTGGGGATGAATTTCGATCTTGATCTAGAAGCAAGCTTTCGACCGTTATGAACGTTTCGCGTTATGAACGACTCCGCTGCCTGCGCTGACGATATTCAAGAACCGGCAGAGCATTCGAAGTGAATCGAAGCGTCTGCTGGCGCGAGAACAAACATCAAGGTACTGGCGGACCCCGCCTCTCCTCTCTGCTCCCTCCCCTCGCTCGCCCGCTCGGCCGGCCCGTAGGCGAGACGAGAAGGCGGGGTAAGCGAGCGTGGTGACGGAGGCAGAGAGAACGCATATTTTTCTTAAAAATTTGAATCGATCTTGTTAAAATCGATCTTTTCACCCGGTAAATCGGTTCCAGACAAGGGGAAATAACTACCAGAAAATTTGTACACCGAAATTCAAATTCAAAAAATTTCATTGAAATTCATCAAAATTCACAAAATTCATGAAATTCATTGTAATTCATTGAAATTCATCGAAATTCATCGAAATTCATTGAAATTCAAGTAATTTGAAATTCATTTAAATTCGTATAATTCATTGTAATTCATTGAAATTCACTGAAATTCATTGAAATTCACAAAATTCAATATAATTCACGAAATTCATTGAAATTCAAATAATTCACTGATACTATCTTTAAGGGCAAACTTCCAATTCGTATCGAATCTCGGCGATTCTCTGCGCGGGGGCCAGGAGGGGGGGGGGGGGGGGGGGGGTTACGGTGCATCACGGGAAGTAGAAGGGAAGAGGCCGAGCCATCCGAAGGAACTCCATTTTCCCCCCATTTTTTTTTTTTTTTTTTGTCATTCAAGAAAGCGATTACACCCTTCGCTTTCGGCCACCCTTCACCTCCTGTCCCCGCCCTCCCATAGGTCGGCAGCACGCGTCGCAGCGGCGCGATCCGCCCACCGCGCCCTCGGCGCTGCACCACGCCGCGCCACGCCATGCTGCTGGACAGACAGACCGACGCGGACGCGACGGACAACGTGGCCCCCGCCGCCTTCCCCGCCACCGCTCCCCACTCTAGTGGGGGGAATAAGGCACAAAATATGGCCTAAATGTGCAAAACATGATCGGAACGATTTTTTTGCGGGAATCGGTACTTTAGACCGTGCTCTTTCAGATTCGAGTTGGAGCCAAACTCGGAAAACACGGGTACAACCCAAAGAGCGGGTTGCATATCTGCCAGGAGCAGTGCCGCTTTTCTTCAGAAAACTCGTTATAAACCGAGAGCTAGTTGAGATACCGTCGCGGTTGAAACGGAAGGCTGTTCAGAATACACAGGAGAGTTATCGGTACCAGTTGCATCCCATTCCTGTACAAATTGCGACCTCCAGAGCCAAGAAACTCATTGAACGCCGATGTTCAAAATCAGAAAACAGCGAATAACTCGAAAATTTCCAAGTCGAAAGTACTGATTTTTTGACACTAACAGATGCGCCATTTCATTACCTTTCAGATAAGCGTTTAAAATTTGGGGGTCGTCGCTTTGGATTTCGAGTGGCACCGCTTTGACCGTCGCCGGGCGGTCCATTCCGGCGCTTTCAAGGAAAGAGGGATATCTCTTAACGACCCTCTGGGTCTGTTAACCATGGGCCTTGACTAAACGTTAGAATACACTATTTTGGCCTGGGCAACGGCAGTGTTTGACTGTCAACTTGTTTCCGAACTTTGCGATTTCGAATTAGAGATATCATTGGGGGCCATCTTCCTTAGGACTGCGTCACCTTTGAAATTTTTCGAAGCCCACGAAGAGTGTTCTTTAAAACCTGATAAGAAAATTATTTGTAATGCAAAATATTTCTTCGTAGCTATGAAGCCTCTGTTTACTGTGTAAGTGCAAAGAGGTGCTTTCTAGATTTTTTTCAGTGCGTTTACGTTTCTGTCAGCGGGGGTGAACTGCCGTGCATAGAAGGCAGCGTTCGCGTGCTGGTAGGGGTTGCATAGTTGCCAGGGGCTCTGACGTCAGCGTACATCATGCTGTAGGGCCAACACAACAATGCGGAATTGTTGACATTGCCCGCCCAGCTCTAATTTTGCCACAGCTTTCTATCACCACACGTTACACTATGGATTTACTTTCCAAGTCGAACCAAACGGAACCTACAATAAGAGAAGCATCAGAAATTCCGTTTAAAATACAATGTAATGGCACAAAACCCACGGTGGGTTGGCAGCTGCAGCAGGTGCGGGGGGTAGGCGGGGGCTGGTGGGGGGCTTTTCCCTCCGCCATGCGCGCGCATTTTGAATCTGGCGCGAAACTGTCCGATCTCTTTCAGAACAAGAAATGACATAAAAAAATCGTTGAAAATGACACGAGGGATATTAAAGAAATAATGTTGGAAATGTTTGATGTTTATTAATAATAGCAGGTCCTTATAACACAAATACCAAACACTGTCACACACTATCATGTTTCATGTTTTAAGTAAAAGTGTATGACACTGAAAATTGCTACATATTTTGATATTTTTATTAAATTAACTTGATTAACATGTTAACGACGGTCCTTCCCTGTCCTTTACCTTTGACTCCTTTCTATGACACACAGAGCACTCTACTGACACTTTCCAAAAATAGAGCAGACACAAACACAGCACAAATATTGCCCCATTGCTCGATTCGGCGCCGCGGAAGCATGGTCGTGATGCCCGTGCTTCAACAAAGCTAGGAGTTCTGGCGGCCTCGTGGCTGTGTCAGATATTCGACTCGGCACCTTGACTACCGCGGCGGTATTATTTAGAATTATGGGTCTGTCTACATGTGCAGCATTAAACTGCAGAAACGCAAGACTAAAGAACACCAACCAGCGCTTCCATCGCATCCCAAAGGACAGGTGAGTTGGACTCTGTGTTTGTTTAAGACATAGTTACGGACTTTTACCCAATCTCAAAGGTCTCACAGTACATAAAATAAAAAGCATACCATTTCATAACATTTCGGGAATTAATTTTTCTACTGTTTAGAACAACAGTCTAAGACATTGCTTCTCTTACAGATGGAAGGAGTGGGTGAGCTTGTTGGGGAATCCTAAATTGCTTGGAATCAGTCCAGACAAGCTGCACAAAAATTTTAATGTATGCAGTGCTCACTTTCCTGAGCAGGCATATAACAGCAAACGTTTAACGAGTTTGCGATATGACACCCTTCCACATGTGCCAGGTAAAACATTTGAGTGAACAATCACTTCAATTCTGTATTGAGTTACGGAAAAAATATTTGCATTCATATTGCTACATTTACAACTGTTATAGGTGTGCAGCCATTGGGTATTGCAGTGGTGGAGGCTGCTACTGGTACCAGTGGAATTGTTCCAGTGGATGACCCTGATGACCCCAGCACTTCACAGGGCAAAGCAGGTAAGTCTGGATATGGCATGGATGACATGTGCTGCATCGCTGACCTGTTCAAATTTAGAAATCAAAAATTTAAGAAGCTTTTCAGAAACAATTTTCTGAAACAAAAATGAATGTTGGGAGTGTTAGTTTAAAAATTGTCCACATTAATAAATTATTGTCACCTTATGTCTTTCTTCGTGGATATTCAGGGACCACCTCTGTTGATGCTGCTGCTGAGCCAATGCCAGAGGTCGCAGCTTCACAGGCCATACACTCAGCTCTGATGGACCATGGCTATTGTACAGCTCCACAACCAGCCATCAATCATGACCATGACTACGTGAATCTCTGTCAAGGTAAGGAATTGTTTCAAATTCTGTGGAATAAAAATAAAAACATTTAAGTGCAGATTTTTGAACTAGATTTAAAATTCACACTTAAGTTTGTAATAAAGAGCTGTAACTCTCTGATAATATGCAAATTTGGTTTCTATTAACCATTTTTGTATGACACTTTTGTCACTTGTCATAAGACTTGTTGTAATTCAAAAATTCAAGACTTTTGTATGAACACTCTCACCTTATGATTTTCTCTCTACACAGCGACCAGCCCTCTTGCTGCCAACACTTGCTTGGACCCCCACTCCTCCGTGGCCTCTTCTTCACACACTGACCATGCCTACGTTGCTGCCATAGATGTCTCAGAAGGTAAGCAGTTGTTATTGGATCCTGTGCATTAATTTTAAAAACATTCAGTAAAATTTAAAAAAACACAAAATGAGAAAACAAAAGTGGCAGGAATCTCACTTGATTTTTTTCTGTGTCCAGGATCTGCCACTTTCCACCACCTTCTGCATCTTCGACCCCAAAGAAAGTGGCCGCTGGAAAGAGGAAGACTTTTGGTCGGGGGGCGAGGAGACAGCATGGTCTGCCTGCAATTCCGAAGATCCCTAGGAACGAGCGCACCCCTCTAATAGACTATTTAGTGGACTGTGCCAAGCAGCACAAAAGGGAGGGCCAGGTCCACAGAAACAAGTACCTGAAGAAATATGAGGAGCTGAGGAGGGTGAGAATTACGACAGAGAAGGCTGCTGTCAGCTTCTTAGAAGACTCTGTGTCACCAAGATTTTTAAGTACCTCCAGTCGGAGGTACAAAATTATAAGAGAAGACCCCAGGCTAGGCGGTGGTCAAAAGAAATTTTGGCTGACATGGAGGCGTGTAGGCAGCGGGGACCACATGCGTTTCGTGGTCTCCCTTTCACAAACCCTACAAGGAAGACAATGAGGCAAATTTCCAAACGGTTGGACCTGAAGCCTGGTATGAACCAGGCCACCCTCAAGATCATGGAGAAGAAGGCTGCAGGAATGCCACAGCAGGACCGGCTGTGCTACGCCGTGTACGACGAAATGTCCCTTCGTGTGTACTTGTCCCTGATGCAGCACCACGGCCTTGTCTCGGGGTTCGTTGACCTGGGCAACTTGGGCCGCAGCAACGTTCTGGCTGAGGAGGTCCTGGTTGTGATGGTCAGAAGCATTTACGGCCGGTGGAAGTTGCCAGTGGCTTTTTGGTTCACCAACAAGGGACTGAAGGCGCCCGACTTTGCCAGCATCATGGTGGAGTCCCTCCGGGGCATACTGGGCACGGGATGGTGAGGGCCATGGTTACAGACGCCCTGCAAAAAAACATTGCAGCGGAGAGGATCCTGGGGGCAACATATGAAGAGCCATTCTTTTTCCTCGATGGGAACAAGATTGTGACCCTGGTGGATGTTCCTCACCTGTTGAAATCCCTCGGAAACGCCCTCCTCTCTTATTTGCTGCTCCGCCCGGATGGAACCTTGGTGGACATCAAGTACATCAAGGCCTTCATCCTCCAGGACCTTGAGGAAGACGCCCGACTGGCGCCAAAGGTGACGAGGAGGCACCTCAACCCCAGTCCCTGGGACAAAATGAACGTCGGGATGGCGGCGCAGACCCTCCATAAAGATGTTGGTGCTGGAGTCATGGCGTACTCCTTGACTGGCATGCTTCCACCTCAAGCTATGGCGACTGGAAAATACTGTGAAGAGATTCACCAATTTTTCCAGTCGTTCCAGGGAATTGAATTCAACCCCAATCCGGATCCAGATGATTTTTCATGTGCTGTGACTACTAACAGCGGGCACCTCCAGTTGTGGCGGAAGATGCTGGAGGAAATGCAGCACTGGGATTTCCTGGGTTCGGAGAGGGTGATGGTGACGAAGAACTGGAGCATGAGTGTGCGGGGGTACATCATCTTGTGGGACGACCTGCGTGAAGAGGGCTACCAGTACTTTCCCGTTGGTCATGTTAACCAGGACTGCGAGGAAAATCTGTTTGCTGGGTTCCGCTGGAATGGTGGCCATCGGTCGAACCCTGCTGCAGAAGACATTCCCTCCGCTTTCCTGCGTTCTTTCACCAAGTACCTTACAACTGAGTCCAAGGGGAAGAACTGCCGTGATGATGAAGCTGTGAACCTCATCGACCTGGAGGAGCTGATCGAGGCTTTGGAGGAGGCCGACAAGACAGCTCCTCAGGAAGACACAGAAGAACTGGATGGGTCTCGTTGGCAGCTAGAGCTAAAGAGTGAAGAAGAAGAAGACAATGACTTGCAATACCAATCGAATGATGATCTGCAAGGACCACTCACCCAATGGTTGAGAAGTACTGCTGCCTCTAAAGCAGCAGCTCCCATTGTAACAAAGTGGCTTGCTAAGCTCAAGTGTGATAATTGCAAGTCAATCCTGCAAAGTGACCCCCAGTTTCCACTTCATCTTCACCACACCCTCGTGTCAAGTGCAGCAGACTCCAGCACCAACCTTCCTTCAAGTGTCGTGGCAGCAGTGGTGGCAGACATTTACTCTGCAGCTGTGCACAAACTTCGTTCGAAGTTACATGAGAGAAAAATTCTGTATGTGTTCAAGAAAATTGTGATGCGCTTACCATCAGTTCAAACCTTTTCTCTCTGTGATGTGCACAGAGACCAGAACCAGCCCCTTCTGCATGACATCTGCGTGAGTGCTGTTGACTCACTCCTCAAGAGGATCAACAAGGAGTTCAGGGACAAAGCCATCAAGTTTGCAGAGGAACGGACCAAAGCTGCAGCAGAAAAAGCTGCCCATGCAGCAGAAGGGCCGCCTGCAGCAGAAGTGTGTGTGCCATCAACATCTGCTGGCCCTCCAAGACGATCAGCAAAGATGCAGCGGGTGTCACACATGTAGCCACTGTAACAGACAATCATTTCTTTAGTTTTCCTTTTATCGGTTTTCCAGTTTTCCTATTTCTGTTTCAGCAATACAGCTATTCTTGGCTAGAATAGTAATGTTATATTGTTCTAGACATTAATGTTTTATTTTCATATGCATTGTCTAACATTGGAAATTTATTTAATTTACTTAGTCGTCATCACTTACCACTGCACTTGGTTTGTTGATTATGTCACCATATTTATCTTCTGTTCAAATTTGTATCTCACGGTAATTAGTCACTGCAACAGAAACACAACAATTATTTCTTGGATTTTTTTTATGTCCAGTTAATAATGACAGTTATTTCCTTATGTTAAATTTAAATTAATTGTCTGTTTAGCAGGTGCTGATATTTAATTAATTTGCTATTAACTATTCTTGGCTTGTGGTAGTAATGAACTAGTCACTTTATGGTGCTACAGGAAAAGCAATTACTTTGGTTTGCGCTTGCCATTCATGTTAATGAAATTGTTATTAATTGTATATTGACTGCCAGTCTATCTAGATATAGTGTGATTTCATTACTCAATATTGTACTTCCAGTTTCAACTTTTTGTCTGTGATACAGTCACAATGAGGTTTCTTTTCATCTTGATAGTTTAAGGGTATGTAAGAAAAATATTGACTTGGTCTTCAGAGAAAATGGAAATTCAATAACTTTCACTCTTATATTGAGAGAAATTCAATAGTTATCACTAAACCACAAAATAAATCCAAGGAGTGAACCTACAAACCTTGAGATTGAAATAAAAGTGCAAGTTGGTCTTTCTTGGATGTGTTGCGCTGCTCCTTCCTTTGTCAACGGTTACACCGCGCAAGCAAGGATATACACAATAAATGAAGATTCTTGCATATTGCTCGTCGGCGGTTTCCAAAACGAACATTTTCGGCATGTTGTCATCAAACACCAGCAACACCAACGGTGATTTGCGAAACGTCTTTTGAGCTCAACTTTTTAACTTACCAACGAACTCTCAAGACAATATTTTGATATTGAAATGTGAACTAGGGTAGTACAATGTACTTTAAAGTAAAATAAACACTATTTATTTCATTTGAGACACGGGGCGGGGAAAACGGGGACTTAAGTGTTGCTGTCGTGGCCAACCGCATGATGTACGCTGACGTCACAACAGTAGCAAAAACAACAAGTAAACCGCCGCCTTCGCGGCCCGCTCAGTTCACCCCCGCTGGTTTCTGTGTTCCATGCGCATTCCCAGGCGGTGTTTGGTGCCGCCGCTCGATTCGAGCGCCGCTCTCCCGCCGAAGACCCGGGATTCATACACTTCAGCCCGATACACGTCACCCCGCGGGACTTCAACCCGTGGCCCGTCACCCCGCGGTACTTTAACCCGCGGCCCGTCACCCCGCGGTACTTTAACCCGCGACCCGTCACCCCGCCAGGCTTGTCGAAGGGATCAACCACACCCCCAGCCCTTTATGAAACTTTTTTGGCTTGATCTACTAGTAATGAAACACCCGCAAACCAAATTTTATCTGCTATTACGGGCTAGTTTTCAAGATACGATTTTATAAATTTTCGTTTTCACCCTGAAATTGCTACATGTTGCGGACTCTTTGACACTGAAATAATAAAGTCAAGGTTACTTTCTTACCCAAGATTACCTCGCTTTACTCCGGTGCAAGGGTATTCCGGAGAAGTGGTGAGCCGGATGTGAGAAGAGGGTACCAATCAAAGAGAGCGGAAACGAAACCGGGCGGTATGAGAAATCGGATGAGCTAGTTTCCGACCTCCGCGTGTTTTGATTCGAGCCATGTTCACTAGTGCAGACTTTTCTGAAAACTTTAAAATACTTATCATTTACTTCGCCAAGTATTTGTTGCGGCAGGACAGCGATATTTTTTCAGGCTACTGCTAATCATTTCTCTGCATGTTGGCATGAAAGATATATTCTTTTCCAGAATATTCAAAAAGGCTGGAGTTGTGGTCTGCAGGGGTTAGCAGACGGGTATCATAATTGCTTACTAACAACATAAAAGGTTTTCTAATGCAAAGCCTTAATAGAGGTAGGGAGTACCGAAGACTCCGAACTACAGTCGCGTCCAGGAACAAAATACCTTACATTTGCGTTCTATATTTATGTCCATCTGCAAACATTGGGTGGCACTTGTCTCACGGTCGGACGAAAGCACGTAAAGGTGCATTCAGACTCGTTTCGTTGCAAACGTAATCCATAAGCCATGAGCCATCAGCCATGAAAATCAAAATAAACAACATTCGTCGCAATCCTTGTATAGCCGTGAAGACGGGACTTGAAATTCGGAAAACGCTTGGGAAACGCCAAATGCGGAGATAGAAAGTGATCTGTTGAGTCCCCCGTGAAAATCGTCCGATTTTTACATTTGGCCGTGTTTGTGCAGACTTAGCAAGGTTATGATCGTCGTGATCCATCTCCATCAGCCGTCAGCCATCAGCAGCAGACGAACTCGGCTTATGGATCACGACGCTCATAACCTAACAAAGTTTGCACAAACATGGCCAAATGTAAAAATCAAAAGATTTTCACTGGGGGACTCAACGGATCACTTTCTGTCTTAACAGTCGGCGTTTCCCAAGCGTTTTCCGCGTTTCAAGACCCCTCTGTGCGGCTAGACAAGGATTGCGACGAATGTTGTTTGTTTTGATTTTCATGGCTGATGGCTCATGGCTTATGGATTACGTTTGCAACGAAACGAGTCTGAATGCACCTTAATGGCGGCAGCCGGAATCAAGCACATCCAAGCGCGCAATTTATCACACCTCCATTCCATGTTTCGTTTCCGCTCTCTATGATTCATACCTTCTGCTTACTTCCGGGCTCATCTTTTCTCTGGAATAGCCTATTCCCTCGGATCACTCCGGATTTCCTGGATTACGCAGACCAGCCGCTTTCTGTCGGAACCCTGAAGTTGATACACCTCCTCGCTGCATAAAGGGTCGGCCGGAGAGGATGTCTGTTTTTTTCAGGGGTCGCCAGCAAGTTACGAAAGTTAAATTCCCTGATATTTCCCTTACTCTTTCCTGCCCCATAACATTTTCCCTGACAAATCCACAATACGTTGCAGCCACCGTCATAAAGACGATGAAGGCTCTCGCTGTCGCAGCTGCGGTTGCTGCAACTATCCGCATCAGGCCGATCCGTGCGTTTTAATCGGCCGTTTGACACGGCCTACTACAGTAATTAAGCTTGGCAAGCACTCGGTAAGATCAGAGCCCAAGCTCATTTTCGAACCGTGTACGATCACAACACTCGTCCAAGCAGTTCGCGATCGTTTGCAATGCACATGCTCTTGAAGACCAAAACATTTAATTATAACGGTGCAACGCAACCGTAACAGAACGGCCAACCCGTTGATACATGGCCTACCCCAAGCAATGAGTGCCCCAGGGCGCCTACACACGGAATGAATCTCTCATAGCGCAGTCCCTGAGTTCTGACTTCAGCTTATAACGACTGCGGCAGTATCATATGGATAAAACCTCAACAGAAAGGGGCAGTGGGGAAAACGCTAGTAAAACCCACACGGCCGGCAGTAATCCACGGCTCTCTTCCAAGCTCAGACGCCACAGACACCGAGGACGGCCGTCGGCAACACCACAGCGCGCCTCCAGGGTATCTCCTGCACTCTACTGGCTACTCACAAAGTACTTGAGCTCAAACCTGAAGGGACAGCCGTGGACGACGCCACAGCACGCGCCCGGCGGTCCTCCAGTAGTCTACTATTGCTTCTGACGCACTACTTGAGCTCGAACCTGCACGGACGGCCGTGGACGACGCCAGTCGCGCGTCCGGCGGTCCTCTAGCAGTCTGCTAGCTTTTGGCGCACTACTTGAGCTCGAACCTGCAGTCTACTGACCTTGTGACACACTCATTGAGCACGAACCTGAAGAGACGGCCGTGGACAACGCCACAGCGCGCGTCCGGCGGTCCTCCAGCGGTCTACTAAAGCTTTTGACGCACTACTTGAGCTCGAACCTGCACCTGCACGGACGGCCGTGGAAGACGCCACAGTCGCGCGTCCGGCGGTCCTCTGGCAGTCTGCTGTAGCTTGACGCACTACTTGAGCTCGAACTTGCATGGACGGCCGTAGAAGACGCCACAGCACTCGTCCGGCGGTCCTCTAGCAGTCTGCTAGCATTTGACGCACTACTTGAGCTCGAACCTGCAGTCTGCTGACCTTGTGACACACTCATTGAGCACGCACCTGAAGAGACGGCCGTGGACAACGCCATAGCGCGCGTCCGGCGGTCCTTCTGCAGTTTGCTAGACATTTTAGATACAGAATCACCGGTAACCTGTGTGTTCTCCCCACCACTTAAATTCTGTGACACACTAGCTACTCTTCTGATACAACCGAACCCACAACTCCCACGAAAAGAAACAGAAAAACCAAGAATTGATGAATACTCAGCTTATATAGGAGCATGATGAGCAGCAGAACACTGGACAAGCCTGAGGATCCACACTACCCTCAGCAGCACCAGCGTTTAGGAGACGCCCTCATGTAATCGCAAACAGCACCAACAGCGGCAGCAGCGGCGGCAGCATCAGCAGCCTCAAAATGACAGGAGCTGGCAGGGCCCTGTTCTGATAAACACAAAACCATATGTGAGTAATGGGAGACATAAGAACCACAAAAATCTTCAAAGCAAACTGGCACATAAAAAAACATTCATATTGCAGGACAGGAAAGCAACATTTTCACAAAATAACTATATATTGAATGTGGGTTATGCAGTGGTCTCAATGGCTGCTCTTAAGACAACTCAATTTTTTCCCTTGAAGTTAGAGTTTGCAGAGGAGTGTCATTGAAACAACCGAAGAATCAGCAAGAACTGCCCCATTAGACGTACATCTTCATTTGCCAGATGCACTTTTAACTAGCAACAAAGTGGCAAGGACTTGAAATTTTACAAGCAGTGCTGCATGTTAACCTTTGAGAGCGATTTAAAATAATAAAATGGCAATAGAAAGGCACGTATTCTGGCAGAGAGATCTGAGCACCGTGAACACAACACATTTATGTGTGAGAGCACCTAGTTCACTTCATAAATGAAAAAGAGAATTGAATATTTATATGCATCAAAATTTGTGGTCTCACCAGGATGATGAATGTGTGCTATATCGCAAAACCTTCACCCGCCTCCATTGACAATTACACATGAAACGGGCAATGTGCACTGTATGCAACAATGAAAATCAAACTATTCTGCTCTACATCCTACTCACAACTACCAAATCACAAAAGACCTTTTGAAACTGTTGTATAAATAAATAATCCTTATGCATTCCTTCTCACATCCACTGTAAATAGTCCATGTTTAAAAATTACCGCCTCACTGCCTTGTGGCATAGGCTCCGTATGTAACAGGTCCTTCCTGTATCCTGTGCTGCTTATGAGAAATAAAAGGAAGGTCCTTCACTTCCGTGTTACACTCACATGAGTCTAGACGTGTCGTTATTTCGCTCCTGCCTATCACTATTATTATCCATCGCAATCTTTGAGAATATTGACTCTGCATCTTAATTATTACAACACTGATAAAAGTGAGCATTTCCACTGCATTAAATTTAATTTTTTTCTTCCTTAAATGCTCATCACTGATTGGAGAGGGAACGTTGCCACCTTCCACCAGAGTGTAGTCAAAAGTACGGATACGCTCATTCAGCATTAACAGACTGATGTATTTTTTTTTCAGTAAAAATGTAGTAAACTATTTGCCCCATATCATACTTTGCAACCCCCTCTGCCAAATCATGCATAATATTACAATGAGGATTTTGTGTTGGGTCACCATAACTTGGAAGTACATTGAAAATACACCTTTCTGTCAATCCTGTCTCTGAGGGATTCTTAATCAACAAGTCAGCTTCATAATTTTGAGAGGTACGTAGAAGCAGAGGATCAGCAAGCGTTTGTTTATGGAGTACACTTTTATGCACTCTACAGATTCTACATGGGAAATTTGCAGAAAATCCTTGAATAAAGCCTAACATTTCATGCATTCCCAAGTTGTCACCAAGTAAAGATGCAGGACAAAAATAAATTTTCTGGCCATTAATGTCAATGCCATTATTTTCAAGATCAAGCAGATCGTCAACTAAGGGTTTAAAAACCCTGTCATTTTTAAAAACCTTGTTTTCAGACAAGAAAAACAAACTCAGGAAAATATTCTCAAGTTTAGAAATACACTCTGGTGGAAAACAAGCAACAGAATAATATATTGCACCTATTTTATGCTGAGTTGCATGTGAGCCTAGAGCATTATCTGGTTCAAAATCATCAAAGTATATTAGCAATGGAAGTACTGTCTTGTTGCCAAACCTTTTAACTTTATCCTTCCACAATTTACCTTGAACTATATTTGAAAATATCTCGTCAGAAGCATTGAGATGTTCCAGATTTTTTAAAGTGGCATCCAGTGCCCCAGGCAGTTGAAAAACTGAAGAAAGAACTTCTTTCATGGGAACATACTGGCCATTTACAGTGCAATGAGATAATTGTGCTTTCTGATTTTTTTTCTTAGTTTTATACTCAGATCCAATAACATACGGTCTTGGTGCAATATAGTATTCACTTTCTTTCAGTGCCTCAAGTCTTAAATAATCAGTATCCAAGCCCAGGAAAGGATTTGAAATTGCTTCAAATGTTGACATGACATCAGTTACATCTTTATTTGGTACCTTATTTGCCAACAAAACCTTCTGTACTTTGTCAGATAAAAATGTCATAAATTGGCCATTGAGAAAATCAGTCACACCATCAACTACATCCTGCACAGCACTTCGTGTCATAGAACCAGAAGAATACAGCTTCGATGTAAAAGAAAGAGCTGCATCAGTTATATCCTGTCTAAGTTCAACAGCGTTAGGTTGATAAGAACCCCCACTTTCTTTTGAAGCTACAATACTATCACTGTCAACACATTGCTGCATATCTAAATAATCTGTGTCTGCTCCACTGTAATTTTCACCCCGAGCCAGTCCTGTAGCAGGGACAGAGCATGTTGGATGACTGATCTTATTTTTGAAATGTCTTTTGAAGGTTCTGAATGTACTATAAGTTCTCAAGCAACTAGATGTGGTACAGCTATACTTATTAACACACTTATGATCAATCTGAATATGGCTTAGCAAAGTTTCTACTGACAAACACCTAAATTTACAGGCAAAACATGTGAAACCCATGTTTGAAAGAAATACAAGCAGTTGGGTCCAAGATAAAGTTTTTCAATAGATTGAAAAATACAGAAAAATAAAATAATTAAGAATACAAAGAAAATTGTTTCAAAAAAACAATCACAGTGACTGCCCTCAAAATACTTATATGACTACGTTTCCACTCTGGACTTAATTTGATTACATAGAGTTTTGAAAACGCTCACATGACCAGCAACCAGGGCTATTACCATGTCTTGATCTGTGGAAATTCCATAGAGAGCCTGCTGTACAAATAGCCAGGTCATATATGCCTCAGGCGCATAGCCTGCATCTAAGGCGAAGATACATTGGAAGCAGGTGTCAAGTGCTTCTAACAGAGTGTCAAATTGATATTTGACATCATCAATGACGCAATAGCTCCTGTCGAGTGCTGTCTTGGTCTCCCCAACACATATAACAAAGGGCTGCATTCGCTGCCCTCTCTTCATCTGATTACGCCGTCTGTCTATAGCAGCCTCAATGTCATTGGCTGTCTGCAAAATAGAGATAAAATAATCATACGATATTATGAAACAGACGAAAGGACACTGCTACAACAAGGAATTGACACTTACGGTGACGTGAAGGATGAAAGCATCTCTGTTCTCTGCTGCTGTAGGTTTTGGGAACACAGTCCCTTTCTTAGCCTTGGGGAGACCTTTCCTTCTTGCAGAGACCGGGAATAGGTCCGGCAGACTAGTTAATATTCTGTTGTCTTTGTGATCTGAGCGGTAGATGTAATATATTGATATGCAGCACTTTATTTAGGCATGAAATAATAAATCAAGTAAAACATTTACTGACCTTCAGACAAATTTTCGAAATTGCTCCTCACTTCATTGTACCGTTCAGTTGTGCAATTCAGTTCCATCAATTGGATCAGAGCGTCTCTCTTCAGCACCCAGTCTGCCGCCAGATTTTTCCCTGGCTGAAGGATTTGGAAATCTAATTTGAGCTGAAAATCAGAGATATACAGGTCATATTTTGTTATGCAAAGGGATGAGAACGCAAAATAGATTTAAAAATATTACCAAGGTGTGGCCTTGTTTCTGCCGGAGTACTTTGTAAGTATTAAAGTACTCAGCCAGGGAATGGACCTGATCTGGCCCCTGCAGATGCAGTCGAAGTCGGCGTCGATGGGTCACCGACCAATGGGCTTTGATTACTGCCCACGGTTCCAGATTTTCCTGAAGGAACCCATCGGCATTAATGACATCGTCGGAGTCTGTAAAAACATAAAAATTCGTGGAAAAGAGCTGGAAAACAGACACAGCCAAAAGTGTGATAACAAACACCATGCACAGGCACAGGCCACCTCACAAAAATTTCACCACTTACCAATGTGGACATCTCCATCAACGTCCTCTTCATCACTGCTATCCTGATTTAGGATAACGTCTTTTTTGCACATTAATTTTTTGGTACGATATTTGGTGTTTCTGACATAATTGGGCAACTTCCCCTCATGATTTTTTTGAGAAACACCGTTGGTGTGTGCCTTAATAAAGTAAGTTGCCTGAAATAAGAGAGAAATAAAAAGGTCAAAAACATGGTTAACATAATTTTAAACCAAGCAATGAAGCAAAAAAACTTTACTTCAGTCTCTGAAGGGAACAGCTCAATAATTTTTTCAGCCAGCCCTTGAAAATCCTCACCACTCGGACTGTGAAACAGAAAACACAATGAGTTGTAATGAAAGGAATCATATGTTCAGCATGCAAATCACAGTAATAGTAACATATTTCTGGTTCCTTAGACAAGAAACCTAATTAAATAACTCTCAGAAAAATCAATTTTAAATCAGGGTTAAAATGAGAACTTACTGCCTTTGTATACCCAGAAGAGTTTCCCCAACCACTTGAGTCACCACCGACCGATGGGCAGGCTTCAAAACTTTGAATTGCTTAAAGAAATAGAGCACCCCTTTACCCTTTTCAGTGCCCCGGAGCAATGATTTTACGTTCTGTGAATAAACATGCAAGGTAGAGTGAGAAAATGAGAAAAGTGTAGAAGACCAATAGGAATCAAAAGTTTAAGATTTCAATAGTCACCAGAACTTACCAGATTCTGCAGCTGTCTGCTGCTGTCCCACCTCTTGGCAATCCTTGCCGATGATGTAGACGGAGTCCTCTTCCGCTTTCCTTCACCAAGGGTGCTTCCCTGGCTTTGGGTATTGTCTTCAACTTGGGTATTGGCCTGGCTTTGGGTATTGCTTTCAACTTGGGTATTGGCCTGGCTTTGGGTGCCCTTTGTGGTCTCCTGGCCCTGATCCGTATCTGCTCTGTCTTCTTCACGAAAGTAGGAGGGAGATATGGTCCTGTCCCCGTCACTATTGCTGTCTTCCTGTGAGAGTAATCAACACAAGCATTAGTGAAAGGACGAAATGACTATCATGTCCACAAAATTTGGAGATTGCAGCAGCCATGCAGGCCACGGACAGGCTAAAAAGAAGTATGTTAACATGAACAAGTGCGCTGGCAAACTAGGAGATCTGCGTACCGAATGTGTGAACTCTCGCCACTGTATGAAGTGAGGGAAACGCAATAGGGACAGGCACGAATCCAAGGGGTGGGTAGGGGGTGGGGGCGTAGCCAGACTAGGGTTTCGGAGGGGGATATACCGCGCTACTTGCCGACATTCAGGCGTTTGTTATGAGGGTTGCCCACCTCGGGCGATTTTTTTTTTGGGGGGGGGGGGGGGGAGGGCGAAACTGCCCCACCCCCACCCCCTCCGCCATGGCTACGCCCCTTTGGGGCGACAGTGTGACAACTCCACAAAATGTCATTCGGTGTCTGGGGAGGTGGGCAACATCCCACTCGCCCCTGGCTCCAATAAGTAGGGTTCCCAATCGGACGGGCGAGGTAGCCGTCTGCGTCTGAGACGATCGGTGTCTCCCTCGCGCTGATATAGACGACCGACTGATTCTGACTTCTCCCGGGCTACTTCGCTCGGACGAACTGCCCGCCCCTGGATTCGCGCCCTGGATTCAATGAACATCGACGTGCCTGATTTCCGTTCGAAGTGGTGTCTAAAACCGTGTGCAAAGAGCAGGTGTTACCGGAAGCACAGACTCGAATTCCAAGCGGAGCCCCAACGTCCCGCCCACCAAAGCGATGCTCGAGCGACGCCGCGCAGTTGGCATTTCGAGAAGTCGAAGCCCCCGGAACTTTGAGTCAACCTTCGATAGATCGGAAATCATCACGACGTGCAGGGAAATCCGGTTCTTATGTCGAACTGCGCGGTAAGAGTTGTGTGAAACAACAACAAACGGCGTTGCAGTCTTTCCATAAGAATCGGTTGCCAGTGCCCTAAGGGCCTGGCGAGAGAAGAGGCGGAGGAGGGTCATTGGAAATTGAACCCGCGGAGCACTACGGCGGGATCAGCTACTGCATCAGTTCAGGCTGCGAACGACGTGCATCGGACGGCCCTCGCAGGGGTGGATCCTACAGTGGTCATAGAGGGAGGGGCTGTTGGCGGCCGAATGGCGCCTAGAAGGTAGGCAAGATCAGACCCCAGATCCAAAAAGTACAATATTGCTGTTGCGCACGGCAACGCGCCGTATTCGCCGCAACCTAAACTGCTAATGCAAGCCCTACCTGGAACACCCGCGGCAAGTGCACTGAATGCAGAGCCGCTCACAGCTCGGGAGTCAGTGCAGCGTCGAACAGCGAGCTACGACATCTAAGCACTGCGTCTTCACTCCACCTCTCGATTCGGTCCCAGAACTGAGCTACCCCTCACGACGCAGCAGGACTCGCTGCGTACTGCGTGCGTACCCTTCCGCCAAAACCGAACGTCTCTAAAATAACTTTTTGAAACCTTTCTGACTAACGCACAATACTCATACAAGAGCGCCCGGCGTGATTTCAGGCTCCAAAAATGCGACAAGCGGAGCATTCTCGATATGCCGACCGTTCGGTGCCACTGAGAGATATGAGGCTGCGGCCGCGGCCAGACAGTCAACCTTGCGACAATGAAGTCTCGCCACGATTCCACTCACATTTCCCGTTGTTCATATCGTGTCCAGTCGCTGTATCCCACGACTATTAGACGTATTTCGTATTCCACGATGTCTGTCAACGCGCCATCCGTCCGTTCTCAACTGCATTCTAGAGCAACAAACTAATATTTAGAAGTAAAGAAACTTCAAAACTTTAAACTACCCACGTCCCTTCGAAAATGAAAATTAACTAAGAGCAAGCAGGGAGAAAGTTCGCATATTTAGAGTTTTAGTGGCATTATGGGTCATCGAAACTGCCAAATCATCAGCTTCAACCTTCTCCGACAACGCCTTAATTTTCAAGGGGGCGGGGAGTATTTTTTGAGTCAGGGATAAAACTGTTTCAAAATTGATCGGAAGCGATGGTTCCGAAAACGACCTTCCCGACTCCGATCAACCCCTTTAACACTAGAAGGGCCGAGGGGGGTCAAAATGACCCTTAGCGAGTTTTCTCGTGTATTTTTACATTTCAGACTTTCGCTACGCATCTGAATTTTTTTGACATTTCCTAAAACCATGAAAAGCACCACCACACCAAATTTTATCTATTTTCGTCAATTTTTGTGGACGCTAGCCGTCATTTTACCTAGAAGGGCCGCAGGGGTCAAAATGACCCCTGCGCCCTTTTTGCACTGTTTATGACACACATTGGCGCCAGAACGTTGCTTATGTCACAGTTGACTTTACAAGCGTTGGTACTCATGTTTGGGACGATCTTCATGCCGCAATAGCCTTATTGCATTCCCCTGAAAGTAGGCAGTGGCCGACAAAACACTTCTCGACACATTGCTAAACAAGACCTTGGCGAATGGGCTTCGGTGAAGGTTGACTGGACAGACCTTCCGAGAAATGCCGCTAAAATTATTTTACCAGGCCAAATATCAACAGTCGGCCCACGGCCCGATCAAAAAATCGAAATCTTATCCAGAAAATGTGTTCTTCAATGCTATCTTTCAGCTAGGGATTTATAGACTAATTTGGACCTCAGCAACGACATATCATGAGATGGCAACGCCTTCTTTTGACTTCACTTTACGGTTTTTCGCCACGATTCAGACATAACGGAGTGTCCACTGAATATCTCAGCCGTCACGACTCAGGCGTTTCCAAGCAGTCTGGCCTAGTAAAATTAAAACCAGGGTAGATTCGATTTATCCTCAGCTACGACTACCGGATTCTAGCCCGTTATCTATTTTACCAGGCCATGATACGTCTCTGGAAGGCGGTAAAGTCGCCACAGACAGAAGATGGTCGTTTTGGCTTTCGGAAGATGGTTTTCGGAGCCGTGTTTCTCGGGAGTTTGGCCTGGTAAAATTAGAACCAGCGTGGATTCGAGTTCTCCTCAGCTAGAACTACTAGAATCTAGTCCGTAATCTATTTTACTAGACCATGATACGTCTCTGGATGGCGATAAATTAGCCACAAACGTCAAGTCGTCGTACTGGCCTTTGTCTTCGGATAGAAGTTTCTCGGGAGTTTAGCCCAGTGAAATTGTAACCAGAGTGAGTTTGAGTTACCCCCAGCTAGGACTTCCGTTATCTATTTTGCCAGGCCATGATTCGTCTCTGGATAGCGACGAAGTAGCCACATACGTAAAGTCGTCGTTCTGGCCTCTGTCCTGGGATAGGAGTTCCTCGGGAGTTTGGCCAGGTAAAATTGAAACGAGGGTAAATTCGAGCTGTCCTCAGCTAGAAATACTGGAATCTTGCCCGTTATATATTTGACCAGGCCATAATTCGTCTCTGGATGGCGAGAAAGCAGCACCACATGAAAAGTCGTCGTTCTGGCGGCAGATCGGATTTAACGCATTGCGGGTTGCCTATCTTACGCTCTCGTGCACCGATAAACCTAACCCAACTCTCTAAACACCATATTTGATTGATTTTTTACCATTATTCATCATTTAAACACGAAAATACATCAAAACCCGGCTTTTAACACGGCAAAACATATAGGGGTCAAAATGACCGCGGCGGCCCTTCTAGGGTTGCCAAAAAGCCGGCCCTTCTAGTGTTAAAATGCCAAGTTCTCCCGCCGTTCCCGAAGGGGTGGGACAGGTTCTAACTCCCGAAAAAGACACTTGACTGAGAAGTCGATTTCCCAGCAGTATTTTGATGTTGTTTCCGATTGAAGCATTCAGAGTTGAGGGTATACCGATTAATCCTTTTACAGTACACATAAGACTGGCTTCTTATTTAGTTTCCGTTCTCTTCGGCTCCTTGCTTCACCACTATCGTTTTCTGTCCAGTGAGGTAGAAGTAGGTCACTCCCCTGTTCTCCGAGAAATCACCGGTTTATCCGATTTCAACACATTAACCGACAGAAAATGGCGCAAAAGGAGCAGCCAGATTTTTAAGGAGTGGAGGCTGCAAGCAGCGCGAATTGTGATGACGTCTTCCACGACGGGGATACCAGAGCTGATGGCGTTCACACCGGCGGCAGGACCAGCGTTGGCAACAGGCCCCAGCGCTGCGCTGCTCTTCCTGCATATTCCAGGGCAAGTTGCTTCATACGCACTCAATCCGTAGGAAAATAGACAGTGACAATGTTCATTGCTCTGCGCCCAAAATCGGTTTATTCGTTTTCAAAACATCAACCGGCTAGGGTTGCCAACAAGTTAGAGACGGCTCCGGAGCGCAGGCTGGGAGCAGCGCGGTTGGTGATGACATCCTCTACGACGGGGAGAACAGAGCTGATGGCGTTCACACCGGCGGCAAGACCTGCGTTGGCAACACCGTGAGCGGCGTCGGCGACGCCCTAGGTGGCGGCAAGACCGGCGTTGATACCAGCGCTAGCAACGTCCTGGGCGGCGTTGACGATGTTGCCGGCGGCACCAGCAGCACCCTGAAAAGTGTCGGCACCGGCGTCGATACCAGCGCTAGCAGCGTTCTGGGCGGCGTTCATGAACTGGCCGGCGGCAGCAACGGAACTCTGACTAGCGGCGGCACCAGCGTTGACGGCGTCCTGGGTGGCGGCAAGACCGGCGTTCCTGATGTTGCCGGCGGCACCAGCAACACCCCGAATAGCGTTGATACCACCGCTAGCAGCGTTCTGGGCGGCGTTCATCCGGCGGCAGCAGCGGAACTCTGACTAGCGGCGGCACCAGCGTTGGCGGCGTCCTGGGTGGCGGCAAATCCGGCGTTCATGATGTTGCTGGCGGCACCAGCAGCACCAGCAGCACCCTGAGTTGCGGCGAGACCGGCGCCGAGGACTCCCTTGCTAGCGGCGAGGTTGGCGTTGGCCAAATGGAGGGGGCGGCGGCCAGCGGGGTGATGGAGCTGAGACCATTCAGGCCGCTGCCGATAGACTGGATGGGGCTGGCCGAAGCCTGCAGACATGCGTACAAACACTCGTTACTTTCATGGCATGGGTTTCGTCAGTCTCCGAACAATCATCTGAGCAGAGGACATGCAGGGTTGCGAAAGTATTCGGCCCTTGGATCGGACATACATAGGGCGACACGTTGCACCCGTCCCATCAGAACCTTTGACCATCGATTTCGGTTAATTGTAAAGCGAAGACTTTGTGTGAGCCCCATCGTTGTGATTTCGAGAAAATTTCGAGAAATAAAGCAAGCCGTATTTTGGCTGCTTGACGTGTCCTACTCACCGCGGCGCAGAGGGCCAGAGAGACGAAGATGAGCTTGGCCATTGCCGCTGGTTGGAGACTTGACTGTTTCTCGCTCCCTCTTTGAAGCTGGATCCCTTTTATACAAGCAAAAAGACATTTGGCGCAGAACGACGTGCTGTGGGCGTGTTTACGAAGGTGCATTCGGCCGCCTGCGAGAAAACATTCCGCTCCGAGTTTTGGTAGTCACCGTTGCGCTAGCGTTGCAAGTTGACGAGGCACACCAAAAGAAACAAAAACTGTGTGTTTTCTATTTTTTTCTCTCTTTCCTTTTTTGCTGACTACACCATAAAGCCAAGTCCACCTTTGTATTAACTCGAGTCTGATTTTCAGTTAAGCTGTACCCAACTTCGGGGCTGGCCTCATTTTTGCAGCATCCTCTTCAGTTGATTATGCTGATGTTTTTTTAAAGATAGAAGCAAGACCAGTGACGAAATTTCCATGACCGTTTCCACATCTATTTTTTTTTGCCATGGCGGCCCCGAGATTTTAAAATATCATTTGAAACTTATAGATTTCTCACGTTTTCCATGACCATCCAGAGATTTTTATGACTTTCAGAACCATATTTTTTCCCCATTACTTTCATGACTTTCCAGGTTTCCTACACTTGTGGGAACCCTGTATGCCCTCGGGAGAGTCGGGTCCAATTCCTGGTCCAAGCGTCACCTGTTTTCCTAGCGCGGTATCACTTGAGTCCGTTAGATGGCTTGTACTTTAGTTAGGTTTTATGTTAGTTTAATTACATGTTAGTGCAGGAAACGGAGTAAGGTGATTTCGCCACATTTTATAATTGTCTGTTAGCTAACTTTCTTTGGCGTAGATACTAAATTTCCTGAACAGGCTTTGCTAATGTGGTTAAAAATCATAATTACCACTACAGTCAAAAATGTTGCAGAGTCTGTTGTCTCAAAAACCGTCCCTCAGGTCAAACGAAATCATAGAAAAAGACGTCAATTTTATAAGATCTTCATTTAAAAAAAAATATTAGTGTTGTTTGTAGCAAGACCCTTTTATTACTGTCAGATCGTAAAGATTATGTCTTTTGACATGCGTTTTATTCCCCGGTGAAAGGATCTTAAGACCAACTGAAGTTGAAACCGTAGTCCCCGAAGTGCAGTCACTAACTAGATATATGTCTTTAAAGAAACCTCAATCTAACTATCGTAGGGTATGCAGGCAGGAATATGACTAAAAACTGCAAGTCGTAGCGAAATGTATCTGTAGACCATCTGCAATTGCAATTACTAATTGCAATTTCCATCAGGAGCCATGTCTTCAGTAAATCCGTAGCCTATGTGGCATTGGGTATGCAGACGTGTTTAGTGTTGGGAACTCCGGACAGGGAAAGGACTAATCAAAATACAAGCTACAGGCGAAACAGCGAACTGTAACTACAGGTCATTACTCAAATACGGAATGTTGTTTATCTCCATTTCATTCTTAGTCCAACAGAGCTGGGAACCTGGCTTCGCCGTAGAAGCAGTTGGGCTTTTGCTACAGGGCTTTGCAAGCGAGCGTAATAGTCTGTTGGTTGTCATCTCCGCTTGGTGAGCCAAAAGTCGAAAGTTCGAATCCAACTGTCTCCAGTTAAGCTTCAAGAAATGTAAGTGTGAAGTAATTGTGTGTAATTACCATGGGAAGCGGGAAGCTTCGAGTTAGGACTCGAAGGGGAACTGCAGGGAAGGCGGGGCGAATTTTTTGACAGTATCTTGAATAGTGCCGAGTGCAACTCTATCTTTGGACAGAAGAGTAGACGGAACTGGAGACGAGCTCTAAAAACGTTTTAATTTTGTACAGACCATCCACAGTTTGTCTGACAGCTTTTTTCTATTCCTTTTTTCTATACCCCCTTTGTTTTTGTGCAGAAGCTCACGCGGACCTTTAAGCCTGCGCACGCGCCGGTGGAGCCACCTGTGCTAGCGGTCCTATGTTTGCTAAATGTATGACCGGGGCCGCCCCTACCCCCTCTCAAATTGTCTGCCATAGGCGCCGATTCTAGCACGGCTTGGCATAAAAGCTGCTGATTTTGAGGAAGCGACGTGTATCGCCCTGAGTCTCCTCACGAGATCGACAATGGCCAAGCTCATCCTCATCTTCCTGGCTCTTTGCGCCGTGGTAAGTGGTCAACTGATGGGGCTGTTAATTGGCACGCAGCTGGCAGGCTTTTAGCATACCAGGTGTATCATTGGCCCCGGGCAGATTCGGTTTTAGGCAGTCCCGCAACACACTATCTCCGTCTCTTTCTGTCTCACGCGTCTGGCCGAGCCAGAAAGAGACGGAGATAGTGTGTTGCGGGACTGCCTAAAACCGAATCTGCCCGGGGCCAATGATACACCTGGTATAATACCTCTATAAATAGCACTAGCATGGCCTAGCTAAACTAAATAATATGGAAGAAAGAGGTGTCAGCCAGCTTGTACTTTCGTTGTTAGGGGAGCCGCGTCCGCGTCGAGCATTGTCGCATTTCGCATCATGGCATTTTTGCCCTCGCAGGTCATGCGAGCCATCCTGGGCGGGGAAAGGAAGGCACCCCGCTCCCCTCCTCCTGCACCCGCCTGGCCGCTCAAAAATTAACTTACCTTTCCTTTCAAATATCTTCGGCTCTTCCTCATAATACAACAAAAGATAAGTTCTGCTTCCCCAGACAATTCCTAAAAAGCCTTAAGAAACTGGAAAACATTTAAAGTTAGTATCATCTGCTTCCTATTTAAATAGTTTATTAATATTATAATTTACATAACGACGATGCGAACATATTGGCCGTACCCTAACCAACCCTACCCTCACTGTAAATAATGTGGCAATCAACCGTGCACTTTAGCGGCGTTACCCGTGAACGCCAATTTCTGGCAAGCACATCCAATGGGCTGTCTCTTTGGCTCCCATATTTTGTCGAGCTTGCTTGCCAATTGTAGCACTTCAAAATTTGGCGAGCGCGGGCGCTCGGATTTAGAAATGTCGGCGTGCTGAAGCACGGCAAGTTTCGCTTGCCACGAAGATGATAAGTTAGGTTAAGACCGGGAAATATAGCACTTCGTGTGTAAATAGCGTAGGCAAGTCAGTGCCGTTTGAGGGGCACCGAAAGGTGACCGAAGTTTCGAGGAGGTCACCCCATATTCTACAACGTACAGTGATAACCTTACTTATTTTATTCAATTTTTTCCCAGGCCTCGGCCAGCCCCATCCTGTCCCTCGGCGGCGGCATGAATGGTCTCAGCTCCATGGTCACCTCTATGGCTGGCGCCCCCTCCAGATGGCCAACACCGGCCTCAACGCCGGCCTCAACGCTGGCATGGGAGTCCTCGGCGCCGGTCTCGCCGCAACTGAGGGTGTTGCTGATGCCGCCGGCAACATCGTGAACGCCGCCACCCAGGGCGTCACTAACGCCGTTCAGGGTGTTGCTAGCGCTCCCATCCTGCGCTCCGGAGTGTCCCCTAGCTTGTTGGCAACCCTAGCCGGTTGATGTTTTGAAAACGAATAAACCGATTTTGGGCGCAGAGCAATGAACATTGTCACTGTCTATTTTCCTACGGATTGAGTGCGTATGAAGCAACTTGCCCTGGAATATGCAGGAAGAGCAGCGCAGCGCTGGGGCCTGTTGCCAACGCTGGTCCTGCCGCCGGTGTGAACGCCATCAGCTCTGGTATCCCCGTCGTGGAAGACGTCATCACAATTCGCGCTGCTTGCAGCCTCCACTCCTTAAAAATCCGGCTGCTCCTTTTGCGCCATTTTCGGTCGGTTAATGTGTTGAAATCGAATAAACCGGTGATTTCTCGGAGAACAGGGGAGTGACCTACTTCTACCTCACTGGACAGAAAACGATAGTGGTGAAGCAAGGAGCCGAAGAGAACGGAAACTAAATAAGAAGCCAGTCTTATGTGTACTGTAAAAGGATTAATCGGTATACCCTCAACTCTGAATGCTTCAATCGGAAACAACATCAAAAATACTGCTGGGAAATCGACTTCTCAGTCAAGTGTCTTTTTCGGGAGTTAGAACCTGTCCCACCCCTTCGGGAACGGCGGGAGAACTTGGCATTTTAAAGGGGTTGATCGGAGTCGGGAAGGTCGTTTTCGGAACCATCGCTTCCGATCAATTTTGAAACAGTTTTATCCCTGACTCAAAAAATACTCCCCGCCCCCTTGAAAATTAAGGCGTTGTCGGAGAAGGTTGAAGCTGATGATTTGGCAGTTTCGATGACCCATAATGCCACTAAAACTCTAAATATGCGAACTTTCTCCCTGCTTGCTCTTAGTTAATTTTCATTTTCGAAGGGACGTGGGTAGTTTAAAGTTTTGAAGTTTCTTTACTTCTAAATATTAGTTTGTTGCTCTAGAATGCAGTTGAGAACGGACGGATGGCGCGTTGACAGACATCGTGGAATACGAAATACGTCTAACAGTCGTGGGATACAGCGACTGGCCACGATATGAACAACGGGAAATGTGAGTGGAATCGTGGCGAGACTTCATTGTCGCAAGGTTGACTGTCTGGCCGCGGCCGCAGCCTCATATCTCTCAGTGGCACCGAACGGTCGGCATATCGAGAATGCTCCGCTTGTCGCATTTTTGGAGCCTGAAATCACGCCGGGCGCTCTTGTATGAGTATTGTGCGTTAGTCAGAAACGTTTCAAAAAGTTATCTCAGAGACGTTCGGTTTTGGCGTAAGGGTACGCACGCAGTACGCAGCGAGTCCGGCTGCGTCGTGAGGGGTAGCTCAGTTCTGGGACCGAATCGAGAGGTGGAGTGAAGACGCAGTGCTTAGATGTCGTAGCTCGCTGTTCGACGCTGCACTTTCTCCCGAGCTGTGAGCGGCTCTGCATTCAGTGCACCGAGAAAACGCTATACTTGAATTCAATGATAATCTATACTTGACTGTCAAGTATGACAGCAGTGCTTAAGTGAAGTATATTAATGTTGATTTAACACAAATTTATCCTTAAGCTGATGATACTCTAAGCACAAACGGAGTATAGTGGTATCACATAAACTTCAAGTAAGTATAAATTATACTGAAAGTTCTATCCGTGTTTATACTTGCTTTCTGGATAAAATGCTCAAAACGAAGATAAAATATACTTGTGGCAAGCATCATTTGTCGTGTGGTATCAAGTATAAGGTTCTATCCTAATTTATTCTTGTTTTACACATAAAATACTCAAAACAAGTACAGAATGCTTGTAGCAAGTATACTATACTAGAGGGTTCGAACTTTCGCCTACCATCGACAGAGGGCGCTCCTCCTGTCTTTCTCGGTCCTTCCCCGCCAGGGTTGGCAACCTGATAGCGGGTCGAAGAGACTCGAAAACGGCAGCCCTTTTTTGAAGTAAAGAAATTGTACAACGGAATTCTGATTTCCGGTATTCTATGAAGCTTTTAACCCACCGGTTCCCTGGTTTTCGGTTGCCAACTCTGTTCCGCGCGTCCATCCCCATTCCACCCCTCCTCCCCTCCGAACCGCCAGCCACCACCCAGCCAGCCAGCCAGCCAGCCAACGAGAAACAGACATCAGACATCATCATAGCTGAGCCGGTTGTTGCTGTCCGTTCTGCCCGTTCTGCCGTTCCGTGCTCGCTGGGAGCGGAACAAGAGATTTGTTCGTGGCTTGTATGTGCGATTGGTGTGAATATTGCGACGGCAGATTATGGCAGTTTTTATTCCAATCTCGAATGTGGCGGAGCTGTTAATCGAGTGGAACGTATCTGAAGAGGTCCAACTCGCGTTTGTTAGTAAGTATTGTAATCGCGTTCCTGTGGTTGTTCCCTGTTAATTCTGAAATGGTTTATGTGGGTCGGGTGGCGTTTTCTGACGGCAAACAACTAGCTGCGCGTTTGGTTTTCTGTTATTTGTCTTTTCTTATCATTTGGAAGTAATGGTGGTTGGCGGAGCATGGCATTTAGGTCTCTTCCACCTTGGTTTCACAGTTCTCCGCGGAGTTAACCTTTGACTTTGTTGAATCGCACAGCTGAAATTGATCGCTGTCTGAGCTTAAATTTATTATTTTATTTCTTAAACTGTTTTGTGGAGGTTATGTGCTTCCGTTACTCGCTGCGTTCTTTGACGCGCGTTCACTTATGAACGTCCTAACCTCAAATACCATACTGTGTTAGAGACTTTCTCTGCTGGACGGAACTTATCACTTCAGTTTGGCGATTCAACGCTTTCATACGTTCAGCTCATTGTGGAGCCTGAAAACGTGCACTACATTTTTCATTTTTCCTCTTTGTGGGTTCGGTTAACTAAATACATCATGTTGTCAGTGTTTCTATTGTTTTTGTGGTGATGAGGGTAGATAGTTCTAATTGTTTATGTTTGTGGTGTGTGTGTGATATCTAGATGATGATGTGACCCTTAATGAGTTCCTAGCAATGGGTTTGGAGGAATTAAAGAAGTATGTCCCCGATGCAAAAGAGCGGTTGCTTCTTATTAAAAATATTGTGAAATATAAACACAAACAAATAGCTGGTGGTAGTGTAAGATCAATCTTGGTTTTTCTAATAGTGATTTTCTTTATGCTTTTAAGGATTTAATTAAGTTTCATGTGCACTAATGGAAATTTAATGTGCTGCAGGCCAGTGGTGAATCGCCGGCTCCACCCACTGATGATGATGATTCTTTATTTGCAGATGGATTCTTGAATGATATCAGGGTAAGTCAGTTTTAACACAGGTGTGCACTTGGATTGATTTTGTGTTTACATGGATAGTGTTTTATGTATTGCATTTTTGTTCCAGGAGAAAGATTCGGATTGTGTCCAACTTCCTGACAAAGATAGCAAGAAAGGTTCTGATTCCGACTCAGATAATGAATCTCTTGCTAGGAAAAGAGACCAGTGTGCGAAGAATAACCATGTTCCTACAAGACTCAAAGGCATTTTAGCAAACAACACAATCAAGGACTTTGTGAGTACACCATTTTATTATTTGAATTATTGTGTTATGAAAGTTTAAAATTGTGTCTTAAATGTTGTATATTTGTAACGTAACCTCTTACATTCTGAGTTGTATTTCCCTCCTCCTTAAGTAACAGTTGAAGTATGATAAATTAAACCACAGTCGATAACTCGACTCACCGCCTGCTCACAATACTCTGTACTCTACCGCCATGCCCTGCAACCATGTCCTGTGCAAAGAATAAACTCACTTCCGCTCGAACCACAACTGTGTCTAGACGTACCTCATTTCGCTCTCCTTGAATCCTGAATTATCCATCACCATCTACTTAAAGAATTCAGTCATATTGAATTCTTACAACAGGTTATGGTGCCCAGCTCACGCTATCCATTGCGCGTGTAGAATATCTATTAATTTCGTCAGCTTTCGGGAAAATCCTCTAATATCGGACTTCAAATTTTGGAGGTTATACGACCACGTTTTTCGTGAACGTTTTAGTGCCCGTGATACCAGTGTGTGCTAGTGCGTGCTCTTCAGTGCTAGTGTTTCTGTGTTTCTGTGTGAAATAGACAATGGCTGCACGTAGGAATTTGGCTCGTCAAGAAAGTGAGACTGCTGTGCAGACCATAGTGCAGCAGAATATGAATATCGAGAAACTCCGAGGCCCCGAGAACTGGAAGCAGTGGAAGTTTGTGATGCAGCTTGTCCTGCAGCAAGAGGACCTTGTGGACTGTATCTTCGAGCTGCCGCCCGAAAACATGCGCGACAACCGGCTCAGCCCCGAGATGAAAAGGGACTCGAGGGCCTTCTCCCGGATCTGTATGACGCTGGAGTCGGACGTGATGTGCCACGTCCTAGATACCAAGCTCGCCAAGGATGCCTGGGACTCCCTTTGCGCAGTGTACGAGGACAAGGGGGTGTATCGGAAGATTGGTCTGCTTTGCGACTTTTTGCAGTTGAAGGAGGGCAGCTACAGCTCCCTGCGGGAGTACGTGATGGCCGTCAAGGAGGCTGTGTCCAGTCTCAGCTCCTGCGGCCGCCTCACGGATGACGAGATCTTCGCCGTCGTGACGCTCCTGAACCTGCGTCCGGAGAACCGACACGTCCGCCAAATCGTGACCCACAAGTGCACCGTGACTGCGCCGGAGACCGGGGAGCCGACCATCAACTTCGCCAGGGTGGCGGAGGAGCTGCTGAACGAGGCTCGCGCGCAGGAGGCAGAGTCCAAGAGCGCCGGGGGCAGGCTTTGAAATTTGCCCCCGCGACATCCAACTCGGGCAGTTCCGCGCCCGCCGTCCGAGGGCAGCACCGTGGCGGCCGTGGCGGCCGTGGTGGCCGTGGCGGCTGGGGATCCAGAGGGCGGTGGAACGGACGACCACAACAACAACAGAAAGGACAGCAGACGACTACAGCCCCGACAACATCAAATTCCGAGCCCCAGCAGAAGAAAGGACGATGGGAACCCGCAGCCCATTCGAAAGGCACTTTTCCGCCGTGCCGCTGGTGCAAAAAGACGAACCACGCGGAAAAGGACTGCCGGTTCAGACGAGACAATGACGTGGCCCCACAGCCGACAAACCAAGACCAGACAAACAACAGCCAACCAAAATGGAGGGTTAAAATAGCCAAACGACCAGCTGACAAGGCAGACTCTGACAATCCTGATCATAACCCTAAACTACTGAGAGCTGATTGTGGAACGGAGAAAGAAACAGAAATAAATACAGTTGAATATTATCTTGATAGTGGTTCCTTTGATAACTTGCAGAGTGATGCCTCGTTTCTCCATGATTTCAGGTGTGTCCCTACGGAGTCAATCGAATGTGCTGGTGACCAGATTTTATACACAGAGGGAGCAGGGAAGATTTGCCTGGACGAGGAAAGACACAATGGGCTATCTGAGATAAAAGTCA